>CM067855.1:15987500-17237500 GCA_034642435.1 Megalocaria dilatata | reverse complement strand
TCTACCATTGCTTGAAAACTCAATCAAAAAATATTTCAAGTGAGTGTCATTTAACAGCAATGTTAAATACGATTTGAAGTAAAAAACTTTATTTCTGCTAATATACGGCCTCTAGAGGAATAGATTCTTAAAGCTATTCGTCTGAATTATTCATTATTTTTTGTACCGAAAAAGAGACGGCGTTGACGTTATCAATAAATTATTCTGTGTGATAGCCACATAGAGAAAGGTCAAAATCTCATGTGGTTGCTTGATCAAATGCATCAAGCTGTGTTATAAAGAATAGTTATGTACCAACTGATTTCTTTTTGTTTACATATCTTGTAACCCTCTGTGTATAAATGTACGTGCTTTTAAATAAAAATGACGAATATTATTTTGCGGTTAAGTCTCCAAACACTAGTATAAAAAATGTTGTTCCTACCTCAAGCATAAAAGTAAGCTGCTATTCTTTCTGGAATCATATGCATGTGAAAAATAAATAGCACTTATATTTTTATGTGGAAAATAAATAACGGGTAACTATTCCGCACGCTACAGAAATGTAGAATAAAAGTGAATACGTCTAGAAAAATAAACCTTTCGAAATTCTAGTAGAAAAAAATCAGTAAAATACCTTTAGCCTTACATGAAATAGAGCAAAATAATTTTTGACTAATTTCGAACCTAGTCCTCATAAAAATATAGATAGCAATAAATTTCCTGTTGGAATAATGAAACTACTTAGATTTCTGTATCTTTTTTCTGAATAGATGTACAATGACCCGAGTTTTCTAGTGTTACTACATTGTGAAATTGTGAATTACCAGTTGTTTCAGGGTTTTATATTATATTTGAGGAATAAAATAGAAAAAGGCGTTTTACTTGATAGAAGGAATATAACAAAATTTGAATATCAAAACTTCTACAATTTTAATTTCAAAAAAATTTTTATTGAAAAAACTTTTAGAATTAAATTAATGTCTTATAAGCACGGCTTATTTTTAATAGACGTTTAAAATCAAATCTCAATATACAATATAAAATGGAATAAATAAACCAACAAATAAAAATTGTCAATTAAGATTAATAAATAAATATTTGAAGGAGACAAAATTTTGTTTGTAATCTCACAATTATAAAAACTAATTCCTTTTCAAAAATACAGAACATAATTTAAGGACTTCTCAGAAAATATAATTTATTTGAAATATTTAATATATTAAAATAAGTTAATCTTATTATCTTAAAATCTCTCAAAACATGCATTATATCTTCATCGGTAATATCTTTATCGGTCCTTAATCATATTTAAAAAATAATAAAATCAATCAACATTAAATATAACTCACCTAAAAGACGTCCTGGGATCATTGTTTTAAACAACTAACTTTAAAAATCCAAGATATTCTATGTTCGTCACAAAGATCATAGAAAGCTGAATGTATTATAAGGTCTTCTTTGAACTATTGATATTCCATAATGACATTTTTATTCAAGCCTAAATATAATTATATATCACGTTTAAAATATTAATATTATAAGCCGTGCTTATGAGACATTAATTTAATTCTGAAAGTTTTTTGGGGAAAAATTTTTTTGAAATTAAAATTGTAGAAGACTGACAGATTAAATCTGTTTTGATATTCAAATTTTATTTGAGGAATGTTTATTTTCTAGGAAAGTCCGAGAAGTGCATTTAGGGATATTGCTTTAAAAACCTCTTTATTAATTCCAAGATGTTCAATTTCCAGCCTTTGGGTCCCAGGTGTAAGATTTCGAGATTATGTACTTCTGAAAAAATATGATTGGGTAGGAAATAATGTTTTGCGAAATAAGAATTATCTTTCTCATGCATGATTGAGAACTGATATTCCTTAAACCTTTTTGTGAAAATTAGTTCCACTGACAATAACGACCGGTTGGATAATAACTCGGTAGTTTATAAATTGAGTTGTCATGAATATACTAGCAGAAATATATAGACCAAACGAGAAGAACTTTCACAAAAGGATTCGAGGAGCATCATTCAAGCATCGAATTCCGCTAAACATTCTTTCTAAACCATTCAAGTTTTACCGGAATTAGATAATATCTAAATTTCATATTTGGAACCGAAAGGCAATAAACTGAATATCTCAGAAATCATAAAGATTTTTAAGCACAACAATAAACCTAATCGAAGGAACGGAAACCTATAGATGATAAAAGCCCTTCAAATATAGTATTAGAATTTTTTTCAATAATAATTTGAAATTATATTAGCAAATACTAATAGCAAATGAGATAAAAATTATTTATAGTCTTTTCCACAAACAAATGTGTTGAAATGACTTTAAATTCAGAATTATATATTCTAACTTCTACATTATATATTGAAACTAAATACAAAAACTATCAAATTGAAATCCATATATATAATCAAAATAAAATATTTTTCAATGTCTCGGAAAAAACCTTTTTACATCCCGACTTGAAATGTATTGATACAAATGTATTAACAAAAACTATATAAGTATGTATATTAACATACAAATACAAGAAAATCCACTATTCCAAAATTATCTAAAATTATCAAAATAAAGGATCAAATAAAAATAATTGAACGAGAACTCGAACATTGGATAGCTATTTCGGCCTATATGGCTTCATCAGAAATGTATTGAATTCAGATTCAAATATATAACAAGATTAACTTACAACTTACAAAAATAAGATAAAACAACAACAGATCATATATAAGGATATCAATTTGATAGTTTTTGTATATAGTTTCAATATATAATGTAGAAGTTAGAATATATAATTCTGAATTTTACTTCTATCAAGTATTGACTCACATTAAAATTGGTTTTTTAAAATGTGTTGAAATTCTTCAACTGAATATTCTGACTGAATACTCTGAAACGTCTTTTTTTCAAAAATATTTTATCGAATGATGGTTAAAAATTGAATTCTAAAGAACTATTAAATGAAATCAGAAATGTTTCTACTATGAACAGTTGGAATTAAAAGAACGCTTGAAATGATTCATTATCCACGAAACATGCTCTTTCTTCAATAACCAGGAACAAGCAATAAGTGATGAATCTACTCAACATTATCTAACAAATCTATTAGCTAATTTGCGTTACCCCATGCCATTTTATCCTCTTTATTGTCTCATATACATCACTTTTTCCCAGTTCAGTCAATTGCACTAATTTTTTAACGTTTCGAAAACCTTTTCTATACAAATACTCTACCTGTTTTCTTTTTTCTAGTTGCGACATTATTTCATAAATTGTATATCTGTTGACAATCAACAATATTTAACAAATAGTATTGCCATGCAACTTTGGCCATAGTTAACTATCTGCACAACCTATTTTATATATTACTTTCGTGTCAGAATGTTACAAAAAAGAAGTATGTTAAAATTATGAAAAATAATAAATTCCGGATACTTTCTAGACGGACCATATAATTTTATATAAAGGTAAATGAAAAAGCGGTTTTATATATGTACTGATATATGAAGTTAGGTATCTACATACGGTTAACCTGCCTGAAATTTCAACAGTAACCAAGACTGCTTCAGATCGACAACATAGTAGAGAAATGAACAAAATGAAAATTCTTCTATAAAAATGTCTTGTATACTACTGTCGTGTCTCGTATCACAGTGGAATTCCTTGCCAGATTTCATGTACACGGCTTGTTTTTAAGAAGGTATACTCAAACCTGTAATAAAACCCTTCGTCTCATTTTGTAAATCACAGTTTGCAAATGAAGCAACACTACGAAACTCTAGTCACTGCATACCTAATCAACGAGTATAAACAGTAATAGAAAACGATATAATTTTCTTATTTCATTTGAAATGAACTATTACAAAGTAACGGAGTACTTGATCCAATAAATATCCTACTACAAAAGTGAAAAGTTTTCCGAAATTGCGGTTCACCCATAAACCATTTTCTCCAAATAAAAAAATCGAAAACCATAAAGAAAAATTCACAAAGTACCCTTATTTTTCGTACACTCCATATATTTTCATATTGGGAAAATCTATGAATCAATATGCAAATTGTTATGAAGAACTAAATATTTATCAGTGTAAATATAGTTAAAATAGGTGCTATGAATTCGAATGGTTTGTTCTATTACAGTTTGTATAAATTTGATTGTGTTGAGTTTGAATATTTGCTAAAGTTTGTAATGATTCTCAAAATATTCAATAAATCAGGGAATTGCAGTAGTTTTAAAACAAATTTTCATTCATTATCCTCAATTGGAATGTATAGTTTAATAAAAGCCATAACTTCACAAACTATAGTGCCAACATTCTAAAACATTGTACTTGATAGTGGAAATTTTTTTAATATCATTGAATGTATTTTCATTATTCAGTTATACCCATATCAACCCTTATAAGTGTAAAAAGTCATGAAATATATGATCAAAACAATGTAAAATAAATTCGAATAAATGATTTTCATTTGATTCCACAAAATTGTTGAGAATAAACTGGTTCATCAAATGTAGAATTTCATGTTGAGAATGTAAAAAATTGTGAGTTTGTCTCTATATATTTGTTGCAGGATTTAATGCCCATTTAAAGATTTATTGAATGTTATTATGGTAATAATTTCTCTATAGCTTAAGCCATTTTTGCATTGTTCCTCTAGTACATTTTTTAATTTTTGGTTAAACGAATATACGTAAATCATTGAAGCTATACAGTCACATATATTAATTGTTTTACACTGTTCATACGCAATTTTAATAAAGAATAAAATATTGGATTATTATTTATTCATATTAGCTTTTGAAATGCAAGACTTTGAATGTAAAGAATTTTATTTTTTTTTTTTACTTTTTGAAGGTTGCAAAATGTCAGTTTTTTTACTTTTCTTTCCACCAGTTCGAACGTGATCATTTTCCACCCGTGAGTGGGAAGTAATTTTGTAGTGGAAGAACAGAAGAACATCTAATTTTATTTCAATATATACAACACAAGAACAGAAATTGAAAATAAATTGCATTTCATACAAATATCGGGAGTTTTTTTAAGAGTGATAGAACTTTAAATTGAAATAAAACACAGTTAAATTGAGATTGAAGCCAACTTTTTTTATTTGAAAGATATTTTTATGACATTTATGTTTTAAAAATAATTTCCGGCATATGTCCACCACAATTAGCTCTGAGGAAGCGCATTCGACCAGACCAATTTTGGACAACTTTTTCGAGTAATTCAGGCCTTATTTCATCAATAACACGAGTTATGTTAACAAAGCGTTTATTGTTTCTGGTTTATCAGCATAAACCAATGACTTGAATTATCCCCAAAGAAAATAATCCAGTGGAGTTATGTCGCATGATCTTGTAGGACAATTAATTGGACCATTTCTCGAAATAATGTTATCGCCCAATCTTCCTTTCAATAAATCAATTAATCATTGATCATCGATCTGTAACGAGCACCATTCACTGTAACATTACCTCCAGCATCGTTTTTGGAGAAATATGGACCGATGATGCCTCCAGCGTGTAATACACGCCATACAGTGCATTTTTCAGGATGCAATGGAACCTGTAGAACTTCTTGAGGATTGTTTTCACTCCATATACAGCAATTTTGCTTGTTTACATAGCCGTTCAACCAGAAATGAGCTTCATCACTAAACACAATTTTACGATAAAAAAGTGGATCAACTTCAAGCTATTCTAGGGCCCAATCAGCAAACAAACAACGCTTATTATGGTCAAGTGGCTTTAGTTCTTGAACCAGTTGGATCTTGTATGGGTGTAAACCAAGATCTTTACTCAAAATGTTCCATGTGGTGCATGCACAGAGTCCAACTTGTTGTGAACGTCGACGAATAGACAAATCTGGATCATCATTAATGATCTATGACTTACAGCAGCGATATTTTCTTCTGTACGTACAGTTGTTTGTCTTGTCGTTGTTGTTGCATCGAGAAGAGAAAATTTTGTCCGAAATCTATCGATAGTTCGACGAATGAGCTGCTCTGATTAACGATTATGTAGACCATAAATTTCACGATGCGCTCTATAAGTTTGGCGAATAAAATACTGATTTTGAATATAAATTTCAACAATTTGTGAACGTTGTTGCGGCGTGAGTCTTTCCATGATAATTTGTCAATGCTTACTGAACAGAAATGTTAAAACAACATGGCTTCTACCTTCTGTTAAATCACAGTTATCCCTATCGAAAGTTCTATCATTCTAAAAAAACACCCGATAGAACTCCACTACTTATTAAAGTTAACAGTCACTATTGATGACACATAGGCGTTGATTGAAATAGATGAACCTGTTTATTTAGTCAAGCTAGTTATTGGAATGTTAATGTTCTACTGTTTTTCACTTATTGTATGGTTTGGAAAATTCTTGAAGTCAGAGGATGTAGAACTGGATATAGAAGGTCTTGAGAGCAGAACAGACGTTTTGGACTGGTTTTCAATGGAACTATCTACATATCCTTCGGTTACTGTGATGCACCTCCAACCTCCTAGACGTTTTAGCATTAAAATGTCTGCACTATCAGCAAGTAAGGTTGCCGACGTTCTTCTGAAGCAGTGTCCAGTGTATTTCTCTGGTTGAGCAAGACCCAAATATGTAGCTATTTTTCTTGGAAATTGCGCTACGGTGTTAAGTCCATAAGGTTGTTTGGTTACCTTTGGAAATCGGCATTGAACAAAAATCTCTCATTTTGGATGTCGTTTCTAAAGTTCATGTAATCCATCAATATCCCTATCCAAATTTCCTTTGTAATAAGAAATACTCTGCTTTAATAAGTTTTCTTATCTGGTATCTCAATTGATATATATCCGGCTAAAAAAGTGACGTCCGAAGTTTTCATTTTGAATAATTCGTCACTTTTGCAGGCAGCTGATATTCCTATCCCAAGAGCCACCTGAAATGACCTGAATTTTGGAACACTTTTTCGAGTAATTCAGGCCTTATTTCATCAATAACACGAGTTATGTTGGCTTCCAAAGCGTCTATTGTTTCTGGTTTATCAGCATAAACCAAATGACTTGACATAACGCCAAAGAAAATAATTCAGTGAAGTTATGTCGCATGATCTTGGAGGCCAATTAATTGGACCATTTCTCGAAATAATGTTATCGCCCAATCTTCCTTTCAATAAATCAATTGTTACGGTAGCAGCATGAGGTTAAGCACCATCTTGTTGGAACCAAAACACTTCTGGGTCGATACCATTCAAATTTTGAAACAAATAATCATTGATCATCGATCTGTAACGAGCACCTTTCACTGTAACATTAGCTCCAGCATCGTTTTTAAAGAAATATGGACCGATGATGCCTCCAGCTTGTAAAGCACACCATACAGTGCATTTTTCAAGATGCAATGGAACCTGCAGAACTTCTTGAGGATTGTTTTCACTCCATATACGACAATTTTGCTTGTTTACATAGCCATTCAACCAGAAATGAGCTTCATCATTAAACACAACGATAAAAAAGTGGATCAACTTCAAGCTGTTCTGGGGCCCAATCAGCAAACAAACGACGCTTATAATGGTCAAGTGGCTTTAGTTCTTGAACCAATTGGATCTTGTATGAGTGTAGAGTTGAGAAAATGTTGTCCGAAATCTATCGATAAAAACGCTCAAGTGGGAAGTCCTACCTCCCCGCCGTACAGCCCAGACATTGCTTCTTCCGATTTCTGCAACATGGCCTGGCTGGCCAGCACTTCTCCAATTACGATGAAGTCAAAAAATGGATCGATGCATGAATAGCGGACAAAGCGTCGGCCTTTTTTCGCCATGGGGTCCGTCAGTTGCCAGAAATATGGGTAGAAGTAATGGTTGCCGACGGACAATAGTTTGAACTTTGAATATATAACCTACTTTTCATAATAAAGCTGCAATTTTTGACAAAAAACCGACAAAAACTCCTAATAATTTGTGAAAATCAATTTCCGAATAATACGAATGTCAAATGAAAGGAAGTAAAAGAACTTAAAAATTGAATGATTAAATTTCAACAGAACAGCAATTTTGGGAGATTCCAGGTATCCCCTGCAAGAAAATAATGTGAATAGAGTATCTAGGTATCCAAAAACTTCCAATACTTCTAATTATTCTGAATTGTTGTACACCCCAGGAGGCATTTGCTAATTCCGCCACTGTCTAGGGACACACATGCTTATTTAATTAATTAGTTTCCTTTCTTCACAGTCAAGAGAATTGAATAGGATTATACTTAAAACGATATTCTTAATAGCAATCCCCAAAAAATGGTAATGCTTATATTAGAAATTACTTCAGGTTTTGTAATCATAGATAACTCACCAACGTCAAAACTGTAAAATTTTCTGTGGACATTGCAAAGTTTAATTCGATTGTGCTATGTTGGCTAACTCTCAATTGAACTGTCAAAGGTCAAACCAAATTGACAACATCAAAACATTTTCGTTTCTCTGAAAGGAAGAAAAGATGCAAAATGGCCACGTTGGGGGAAAACGAAAAATATATACTTAATAAATTAGTAGACAATGGTGAAGTTGACTGGGTACCCCTTTCGTTAACTCTAGTTGAATATCCTAAAGGTAAATAGGCTGTTTAAATCACAGTCAAAACATGAATGGTATAAAGTCCCAATAATTATGCTTATACGTGTATTTCACTTTCAGGTGATATAATAGGAAAATTTTTAGCATTTATTAGCCTGACGCCTTTTGGAATAGGTGCAGGATTTATTAGTTTAATACTATTCAGAAGAGATTTACACACTGTAAGTGCATAATGGGAGACACTTAAAACATCAATAAAAACATTACTTTTCAGATTACATTTTTCTTGGGCACATTGTTCAATGAAGCACTAAATTATTTCCTTAAGCACACAATATGTGAGGCACGTCCAATGGCTAGAAACTCGTTATATACTGAGTATGGAATGCCCTCTTCACATGCACAATTTGTTTGGTTTTTTACCACTTATGTTATTTATTTTGTATTTATAAGGTAGGTCAAGTGGTTCAAAAGCTGAGATGTATAGAAATATTAATTATCGATGTTTCTAGGTTACACCACATGAACAACAACAATATTATCGAAACTATGTCGAAAATATTGATTTTGTCGTCTTCAGTGATCATGTCACTCTTAGTTTGTATTAGTAGGACATATCTGCAGTATCACTCTTTTTATCAAGTTCTGGTAGGATCTATAGTGGGTGTCCTTTTTGCAACTTTATGGTTTGCATTTACTTATCTGGTGTTGACTCCACTATTTCCACAAATTGTCTCTTGGTAAGTGATAACGATAATAGAAAACTTTATTTTGAAAAATATTAGCTTCAGAGCTTCTGGCAAAACTGTGATATTACTCATAATTGACTTCACATCTTTGTATGTCTGATTATAAATTTGAATTTTTAAAGACACCATCATTATCTTGGTCAATTCAGTTGCCACTTTGGTTACCCAATCTCATTCGTTTGGCTTTTTTTATAGGGGCCCTTAAACTTGCATCTTCATTTCTAATGGAGTAAAATGAGTGATTAGATTACATTTACTACTTGTCATAAAGACAACAATTTGAATGTTTATTTGCATTTTTTTTTGGAAATATTCATTGAAAGATTTATTTTATAGGAGAATATCAGAGATATTATTACTCAGAGACACGACATTAATTCCTAACGTACTCTGGTTTGAATATACTAATACCAGGCAAGAAGTGAGAGCGAGAAGCAGAAAACTAGTCAGTATGAAATCGCAATGACATCTACTGGGCAACGGCCTGAATTTCAACTTGCCCAATGGTTTCATCAAGTGTATGAAGGATGTGCTCTACTGGCCAAGAAAACGATAATTGTAAATATTTCCAACTTTTGGTAAGCTTTGGAAACAATCAATAGAAATTAGGAGAGCAGCTTTGTAGGTATTTGTATGGAGTTTTTATACTGTCTTGTGCTGGAACTTAGTAGACCTTTATAAAAACCAGAGAATACTTGCTAATTTCATACATAGGAGGACAAATCGTCTCTTGAATGAATATAGAAGGGTAGGTTGATGATAGCTGCCGTTTCAGTTAATTCATTTAATTTTCAAGCAATTTTTTTTCAATTGTATGTTTACGAAACTTAAATTTGAATGAATGTTAAAGTTGGTAGCTTTTAGTATGTTCAAGAAAATTTATTTGCTCAATTTTTTTCGATGCAATAAATCTGCTATGACAAATATGTTTATTTCTTTAATATTGAATCCACGAAATAGGAAAAAATTAAATATAAATAAGACTTTGCATATCTTTGATTTAAATATGTAGTTTATTTATTTTCTTAGTTTCTAATATTCTGTTATATGAGACCGTTGTATAAAAATTGAAAGAATATATTGTTCAAGTGACAATAATTATCCTTAGACAACTGATATGCATGGCTTTTCTGACGATTCTGTTGTATACGGAAATATTCACAAAAAGCGCTCCTAACAAGTTTCCCAATTTGTTTGCAATTTTAATAATCTTTGATTGTTTTGGTTTTTACTTGATGGAAATTAATCTTGAAATTTATTAAATTAATTAACTTCCGCTAATATTTATTGTTTTCAAAACAATTGTTTCATCAGTTGAGTATTTAAACATATGGTTTGATGAAACAATAAAAATTAGGGAAAGTTAAAATTGTTTTTATTTGTTATTTTTAATGTTTGTCAAAAAACTTAAGACTTTGAATATTCTGAAAAACTTCATAAAATAATTATTATGTCTTGGAAAGTGATATTGAAAATTATTATATCAACGTGTATATGATTATTACATTTAAATAAATTGAAGAATGAAAACTTCAAGACTGCCACAATCTAAATACATGTATTTTTCAACCTAACGTCACTCTGCATAGCTCGTGTTATTTATTTTTAATATTAAATTTTTCAATTTATTATATACAACAGCTATTTATAAGCATTTGAAAAAGTTACTATGTAAACAAAACACGTCCTGTCAACAATTCACAATAGTTAACAGAAAACAACATATACATATATGTGTATTATTTAATTAAAGGTTTTCAGAATGTTCGGAGTAATAAATAATATTTTTCTAGATGTCTGAAATTTTTTATTGTATTGGAATTTTACATGAGACACTCCTGGAGAAACTTGTGAGGGAAAACTTTACGCGAATAACCCTGTAATAGAAATGAATTTATTTTTAGTCTTATATTCATATTAGTTCTATCTGAGAAATAGTTCTAATTATTAATACTGAAGTTTAAATCTAATGATTATAATCTCTTATTAAAATTAACTCAACTGATAAATAACATTCAAACTACAGATAATTAATATTAATTAGTTTTAAATTGTTTTTAAGGCAGCAAAAAACTAATTTGTGAGATGTACTTATTAATTAAAAAAGTTAATCGACTGAATTGTTAAGTGTTCTAGTGTTATTACATAATTAGCATTATTCTAACTTTGTAAAGACCGAAGTTTTCTTGTACATATTGTTGTTACTAGAGAATACTCATATTTCGACATCATGTACCGATTTTGAGAAAAAACTTTTTAAAAATATTTATTGCTATACTCTCAGAAATATTTAAATTTCGACAGCATTAAATTTTGAAAGACTTATATTGTATAAACTTGATATATATATAGAGAGAGAATTGCCTCGAAACAGTGGTGGCAAGTTAAAATTTCTATTTTGGCTTTGATATTCCACAAAGTGCCAAAAGTAATGACATCTGAAGGTAAAATTTAGATGCCAGAGAGATTAAATATCACTCTTTCATTAATCCCAAAAATTTGTTGTAGTTTTAAAGGGTTCAATTTTTATAATTTTCTCTTTAAATTCCTTTCTCTTAAAATAGGCATTTATGAAATTGCAGAAATGTATGGCTTCATTCTAAATTCAAAATACTAATAATTTAAAGAAAAAAAATAAAATTGAATGCAAATTTTTTTTAGTTCACAAAAAAAACACCTTTTCTTGGAAATAATTCCACACAAAATAAACTTCTCTTGTGTCAACTTTCTGCATTGTTTTTTTTTTGTGAAACTATGCAGCATTTTAATTTTTTCTGTTGAATTACATTACTACAGCAACAATCATGATTTTCGACGAAATGTTTGTCATGTTGATACTTTTCCAAATTATACATATATTATGGACGTTAATTTTCACCAATAAAATATCTCAAAATGATCATAGAGAAAAAATTAATACCAATACCAGATGATAACTGTGAACAAAATCTACCAGCTCCTAAAGAACTGAAAATCGCGGAGTGCATTCAAAACACACAAAGGTAACTAAATTTTATGTTTGGACATATTACTTTGGCTACCCTGTATAGTACTAATGACATTGTCTCAACTTTGTGAGGTATGCACTACTAATCTGTAGAGCAATTCGAAATAAAAATGAAGTCTAAAAGTTGTGAACATTGTTTTTTTTAGTTAGTGGCATCTAGTGGTCTCACTTAGCTTCATTGTAGTACCTAGTTTGTTTCTACTAATTCATGTTTGTGAATATTTATTCTGCGTATGTGTGTTCTTTGGGAATCAAACACTGTCAGCTATGCTGGCCAAATTTATGAAGAGAATACTTTATATTTCAGTTCATTGGAGAAAACTATTTTATGTACCTGATATAAGTTACTTTATTAATATGATGAATTGTCATTTTGCTTTCAATATAGATGGAATTAGATAACTTATGATCCACTTTTTATCCACATAGCAGTTTGCCCTAGGATTAAAATGTGAATTTTGCTGCCCTAGTGTTGACAAGTGACATTTGAAGGTTTTCTATATTCATTGTTACTATTTCAACGACCCAGAAAAAGTTGATTGTTCTTAATTAATGTAATAGCTACTTAGACATTGTCAACTTTTTGAAAATGATTAATTGTTTATTTCTTCTCATTTCTCCCGATTTGACAAAAACTAACTGGTGTAAAGAATGTTTCTGACACTTAAATGTATTGCAATTTGCTTGGCATAGAGGGCCAAAAACGGACAACTGGTGTACAAATATGTTGTTTTTGACCTTGTAATTTCATAACGTTCAATTTAATTATTTAATTCTTTTCAACTTTTGTTATTTCCTCATATGTTTCGAGCAATAAATGTTAATGATATTTTCTGGCTACTTTAGTCTTCCCTATAGTGGCTTTTAGGGATTGCTTGAGTTTTAGTCTTATTTCATAGAAACCTTGGATTATTTTTATTTGTTCTTTGAGAATACGAAATGTAATTGACTAGCACAATCCCGATGACTATAAATATTAATATGTATCGTTCATTTAATGGAATGTTTCTGTATATATAAACTTTTTGTTAAAACTAATTATTTTTCTAAACGATGAAACGCACAATGTAAATAAATATAAAAATGGAAATAGATATTTATGTTGTAATTGAGAGATTAAGCTTATGTGTACATTTTATCGACTTTTCGATGATCTATGATGATTAAACTGTTTCCTAACATTTGGCTTCATATTCACAAGTTTCCCCGATGTTTATGGTCAGTGAATAAAAATACTTGTTCTTCCAAAATTGTTGGTAAATGATCTTCATAGTTATATTTCTGAAATGAGATAAAATATCTGAAAAATCATCTACATAGCAATTTTATCATAAAAGAAGGTTTTGATATAACTGATTACTGCTCCCAGAAAAGCTTTGATTAGATGACTGTTGACCTCTGACAATAACTTTGAGTCACAAATTTTTATTAGGATCTATAAATTTAAAAAACAGATCTAAATAACTTTTTGGAAATCAAATTGGAATTTATTTCAGACTTATTTACGAAACGCCGCCTCCCTAATCTAGAGGTAGAAGCTCCTTCATAAGAACCCGCATTCCTTGAGAGTTTCATGACAAAAATAACTAATTCGGAAACAAATACCCCATTTCCAAAACAGATAATAATGACACAAAATTTATAAAACTAACATACTTTGGACAAATCTCGCAAAAAAAGCTCAAATTTTTTCAAAAACTAACATAATAACAGCTTTCACATCCTCACATAAAATATCGAACTTCTTTTTTAATACAAAAGACGAAAACAACCGGCTGAATAATTATAGTCTATAAATTAAATTGTCAACAGTGCAGTGGCGTATATATAGGACGAACACACAAAAAGTACAAAGAATATCAATTTTATTTAGGAACCGGAAAGATAACTCTAATTTTGCGATACATTTTTTCGAAACCAATCATATCTTCCCAGAATTGGACAATCTTGAATTTCACATGGAAGCGAAAAGGAAAAAAGTAGACATCTTGGAATCCATCGAAATATTTAAACACAAAAAGCACGTACCGACAATAAAACTATTAAATAAGCCGACAGACCTGTGGCACGCCCCACTTTTAGAAGTTTTGCCGAAGCCTACAACGAATATATATAACAGTTGAGATATAATTTGTTTTATTCAGTTTGAAAATGTAGTAAACACTAGGAAACCCGAGTGACTGTATATTCAGTTCATAAAAAGTGATAGAAAACAAAGTGATTTCTTATTGCATTCTTGTAATAATATTGCACGAACATACGCGTCATTGTTCTACTTTTAAATACTAAATTTAAGATCTATCGTATCTATAGTTTGGGAAAATAAGAAAAAATTTCAACTGATAATTATTCGGGAAACATTGGATCGATTTGACCAATTAACGAACTCAACCGAGATATTCAGGTATGAAGCCTACTCAGATCCCGTATTCTTCATCAGTGAGTCTAACATAGTCGTTTGAGACCATTCGGCTCAAAATTTGAAAATTGCTGATATTTGGACAAAAGTGTTATTTTAATATTACCTTTTGTTGTATGGATTTCTTAAAGTACGTGAAGTCAGCCATTTTTCCAATCAATTTCCTTGTAATATCCTCAGGCGGTAAAGTTCCCTTCACAATAGCCTCCATATCAACAGATTTCTTTCGAAGATCCGGGAATAAAAGTAGTAACGGGCATTTTACAGGATCCCAATGTGAAAAGCAAGCATTCAACGATTTCTTGACAGCAATCGAAAGTCCAACAAATTTTGAATCTTTTGTTGATAAAAACCTTTCCTGAATGTGAGCATTGAATTCAGATTAATAACTCATTAAATAAATTCTTCCAAGAAGAGTTCTAATTTTAAATTAAGAGGATGAGGAGAGTGTTTTTGTGCAAGGCAATCTCATTTCAATCGAAAACACAAACTCCAAGGTTAATAATAACGATATACCGGTGCCTGATCCTACAAGATTATACGAGGTGACGGTAGATGAAAAAAAGAAACAGCAGCCTTTCTGAGAACGATAATTAACCTAACACACTGGTGTTCGTGTCTTCTAGCCAACGACAAATTCTGCATCTCAAAATGTATGCAAGATCAGCTTCTCGTTCAGTACATCTGCCGATTTGTCGAAATGAGATGTACTTAAAAAACTTTCAGTGAATTCGCTCTCAACTGCATTCAGTTATATTTGGGAAACCAAATGAGGCTGTCCTAATCTAACTTACTAACAACGAGAGTAAAGTAAATATTTTTACGCCTCCAATCATGAAAAACAAAACCAAGCGTTCTACAGTTCTTCAATGTGGGGTGTAAAACTCAATGTTATGTCAAATATAACACCAAGATCACGTATTCGATCAACACAGGAGGATAATGGTATCCGATGAAGTAATCGCCAAACAGAGGCTATAATCTTCTCGTGAAAGTCTTCTCGAAGCACTTTTCTATATTCAGCGATAGTGCATTTTCTAAATAACAACCCAGGGCAATTGCAGACTGGACTGAAGCAGTCTCAAATCACTTATGCCACGTATTCTCAAGAATAGCTTTAAGTCATCAGCATATGCCAAAGTCATGCATTCCAACAAACTCATCAGATCATTTATGAATACCACAAACAGCAATGGAACGAGATTAGATCCCTGCGGAACCCCAGCTTTCAGCTCATAATTAAACGATCTGAAACCATTACAGAATACATAACTGATTTAAATAAGCAGGGAAGAAACCATGTGAATTCAGTTTGCTCAACAAAATTCCATGATCTACAGAATCGAATGCTCAAAAAATCGGTGTTATATGAATAGACATTGACAAATACAACTGTCAATGTCACAAATAAACAATGGCTTCCATGCGTGAGTAATGTCAATTTAAAAATGGGACATTCCCATTGAAAGTCACTATATTATACATGTTGCATACGGTGTTGATGGGAGAGGTTGTATTTTTAAGCGTTTCTTTGCATTCATCGATAGGACTTTTATTTGAACTATTAACATCGCGCATAAACAATCTTATTCGCAGCAAAATATCCTTTGACGATCTTACTTTATCACTTTGTTCACAACACATTTTCAATCTTCCTGATATTTCACGATAGGAAAACATTTTAGCATTAACCAGGTTCTTAACTTCGGTTTTTTTTACGTGAAAATCCCCTTTTTACATTAAATTTTTTCAGTTGTTAAAAGTGCTCTGCTTAAAGTAAACAAACAGTTTAATACTGCAAAATAACAAACGGAGCGTAGAAGAACACGAAAACACTGATGCACCTCCAAGCACGCAAGAAGCTGGATGCGGTTTATTATGAGCTGCTACAATCGAACGAAGGAATCACAGGGGAGGTCTACCGACGACAATTCATGCATTTGAGCCGGGTATTGCAAGTAAAACGGCCGCAATACGCCGACATACATAACGATGTTATTTTGCAGCATTATACATGTTGCGTCGCCCATTAAAACGTCCTTGAATTTTTCACAATAAAGATTCAATTTACGACAAAAAACAGCACAAACTTATTCATATTCCTAATATGAAAAGTTCATAGTGCATATAATGAATTGGCCATGGACTATATCGCTAATAATGTTAATCTTTACAGTTTGGATTTATCAGAAGTACCTTTGTGGAGCCATTTTCTGCCCCATTTCGAACATTTGATGGACCTCCGTCATCTTCATACATTTTGGTAAATCATGTTTTAAACCATTTCATGGGATTTAGAATTAAGAGAATAATGATACAAAATGATACAAGAAATTTTGACAAATTTTAAAAGGAACACAGATTCATCACTGCACTACTAATTATATCTCATTTTTTAACTGAATTAGATATTCATTGTTTAAATAATGACTGACATAATAGTAGAATTATTTAGGAATACACTAAAAAAATCGCTTACAAATTAGAAGACTGTTTGATCAGGGTCCTCAAAGATGCGACAGAGGGATTTTCGAAATTTTCAGAAATATTAATATTGACTAAACCAATTTTTTCCAAACACGTGTAACCTCAGCCATTATACAATGACTGAGCCTCCGTCAGGTGCTTTTTTTACATTTATTAATTAAGACAATATTCTTGAAATTTTGTGAAGGTGTAGTCACGTACTTTGTTGTAGTTCATTGCAAATGAAATAGAAAAAGTAATATTTCTTATGTTACTGGAATAAAAATAGTACTTATTTATTAGAAAAGACTTTTAAATGTGTAGAAATACTCTGAAATTATGTGTTATTGCTATTTTCGCTTACCACTGCTTATAAAAATTTCATCAATAAGAATTAAATAGATCATCTGAACTACTAACCTCCAAAATTACAAATCAAAGCTTTGACTATCTTTCAACTCTTTTTCTGTGATACCTGGAAATTAACCTAAAAGTTATAGTTGAGTTTGATAAGAATAATTCTATTAAAATATTTATTTTCGAAATATTTTGAACACATTACAGAATGCCTTTTATGAAAGGGCGTGCTCCTATAAGGAGAACACTTCAATATTTAGAGGCAGGAAGACTAGTATTGAAGAATCAAATTAAAATAGTAACAATAAATTACGGTTTGAATTCGAAGAATAATGGAGGAACCAAGTGAGATCCAAGATTTATTATTTTTATAATTTTCTCACTGTAATTGCTTTGCAGAGATTTTGTATTCTGGCATTTACCACAAGTACAATATAAGAATCCTGATGTGCAAATTGTAACGTTGAAGAATATGACTCCATCACCATTTGTCAGAGTATTTTATGGTAGGATTGATAATGAACAGTGGCGTGTTCACCGTGGAAGCTAGGGAAGTACAGCTTCCCTAACAAACTCGATAAGAACAAATGCATTTATAATGAGAGTAAGAAAAACTGGAATAATCTCGATATTCACTTGTACTGCACTTCTTCTGTTCCTTTCTACAAAACGACGTTTAAGCGAAGCCTGTCATATGTGTTCGAACAGTGTTATGGTAAAAGTGTACTCTGTAGAGTTGAGCACTGAGTGAATGAGTCTACTCTTTGGAAGCAAGTGACTGGGTCAACTCACCAAATTAAAAGAGTCGTACTCTCGTTTCACTTGCAGAGAATATACATTATACAGCTTGGTTGTGTATTCTGTGTCACTAGAGAATCGTTGCGCATCGTCAAATCTCACCACCCTTGTTGACTTCAGTTCATTGAGATCCCTAAGTGATTCCATTCATGAATATCTATTCTTACTCTTAGTGTTCTTTTCTCCTCAATAGTTTAATCAAATCAGTCATTGTATCATGATTCATTTTCACTATTAACTCACTACTCACTAGTATCTCCCCCATACTCATTACCCATTCATTTTTAATTTATTGACATCTTTTATAATATGTGTTTTATTTATTTTCTTGTTTATTTGACGACTTATATGTGTATGTTCTGAGGGTGTTTCCTAGTCGATTGTTCCTCCTAATTTCGAAGCTGTGACAGACTGCTGCATCTTGTCTGATTACTTCACTCCTTGAGAATGGTGATGTATCACCAAAACTATTCGAGCAGGCAAGTTTTTTACAGTTTAATAAATTTGTTCCACCAAAAATAAGCCATTATTTATTTATACGTATATCTGATATAATGTTGGACACCAAAGGGTACAGACTGATTATAAAATATATAATAACCTTAGAGGGTTATTTAGAAAATTCAATTAGATTCAAAGGAACATCAAATTTGATTCAGAATGACCTTAGTTTTAATTGTAGAAGTTGTTTTGGAAAAATCAAGGATGAATTTGTTGCTACATTCTAAATGAGACAAATGCCATATCCAATAATAGTCAGTTTTTGTTGATGTCTCTAGGCAAGGAACAGCTCAGTTATATGCTCCCATTATGTACTATAATCTGATATAATTTTTTTTTAATATTTAAATGAATATGGATAGATTACACATAAAATTTTAAAACAAGGTGGAGCAGTTTCCCTACTTCTCAAGGTTCAGGCACGCCACTTATAACGGAATAATATTTTCTTGTTTTGGTTTTCTCCATAATCTAACATCGTGCTTTAATTTTAGAAACTGGTCATGAAATGCTGATAGATCTTGACTGTAGAACCAAAGATGAAATATATGAACATCTCATTAAAGTAATTGGAAAGTCAGAGTGAGTGTAAATATTGGTATCTTTTTTGCTTTTATGTTTCAACTGCCCCTTATATGTTACAGAACTGAAATTATGCAAGTTGTTTGTTGTGAAAATAAATTATTCTTTGGGTGGACTTCTATGGGGCCAGTTAAAAGAATTTTTTAAATTTATTATGTCAATTGTATATACTTTAATTGCTTTCCAAATGCCAATTTTTCTGTTCTTTAAATTATGAACTGAAAATTTGATAGTTTTGCATTTCTTATTAGATTCATATCTAGTGTTTTGCATATATTAATGTTTTCTGTTTTTTCAAAGGAAAGTTTTACAAGAGGAAGCAATTGCTAGGGAGAAAAAGGATAATCCAGCAAATTTTGGAGAATTATGTGACAGACATTGTATATGTGAAATACCTGGGCAAGTTCCATGTCCTGGTACATGCCCATTACCACACCACTGGAGGGGAAAATATATTTATAAGAAACAAGTAGAAGAATAGAGATAAATAAAAGTATTAAACACAATTGGCATATGATTCAACATTAAACAGTAAAGAGTTATGAAGGAAGATATGTGGTAACACATAGTTCCAAGAAAATACCGGGAATTAATTTAATTTAAAAAGCTCGCCTAAAGGAATTGTCAAAATCCTTTTTTTCGTTACTTGACATAACTGTCCTCTATATTCATGCAGAGTTTGAGTGTCACCTGACATTTAGTTTGTTGAACACTCAATTTTGTCAGCTCATCTTAAGTGTATTTTGCAATTTTTACAGTGGATAAAGCGTGAACAAAGAATCTGTTAAATTTTGCATTGTAAATGGAATTAAGTGGTGGAAGGCTCAAGACTTAATCAAAAAACGCGTGTGTATGAGCGGTGGGATGCATCTGGCCAGTCTTTAATTGAACTTAGATACCATAGTTAAAGTAAAGGCGAAAGTCTATGTGAGCAAACCGAGAATCAACATCACATTGAGTCTCGGTCAAAACGCAATCATATTCCAGGCCAAACTATTTGCCATTGACTGAAACAGCCATGTACATCGTCTCAGAGTGCCCAGCGGTAAGTCGCATCAGATTCGAGGTCTTTGCTCAGGTTTTTATAGCTGACTGCGAACTGAAAAAATGACTCCAATTAAGATTTTCGGTTTTATCCAAAATCTGGATCTCGTCGGTAAATATAAATGAGGGTGAAACACAATAGTCCGTGCAGATGCAGTGGTAGAGTTGACAGACGCACACTCACTATAAAATAATAATAAAGTAAAGGAAATGTTGACTGAAAATTGTTGTGTGATTCTGAGAAACTTTGCCACTTCTGTGTCTCACGAATCAATTCATACCATGTTGATCAAAAGGTGATATTTAAAGTTTTTTAATATTATTGCGGTGTTGTCAACCTCGAAATCTTGCCAGGTGAGACAGTAATTAGAGAATATTATCCGAATACTAAATGGTTGCTTTTGACTATAGAGCAAATAAAAAGGCATGAATGATAGGAGCATTATTTGAAGAATGGCTATTAAAATTAGACAAACAATTTGGAGGCACTGGAATTAGAATGATTCTGTTCATTGATAATTGTCCTCCATTAGAAAATAAATTAACAATTATTATTTATACTTGATAGAAGTTATTTAATAGGCGAACCGGAAAGTAATGTCATTTCTGTGCATGTCGATATTTGATTGTCATTTGTTCTTCGAAGGCGTGTCAAACACATTTTAAGGTTATTGTGACTTGTTCGTTTTTAAATAATTAAATATTAGAGTTTGGTTTGCAATTTGAGGTAAAATGGCCAGCCAAATACCAGAAGAGCATATCTGGCTTCGTATCAGTGCGGTCAGCTCACTGGTAGAGCATAGGGCTAGTAACCAGAAGGTCGCGGGTTCGAATCCTGTTCAGGTGGTAAAGAAACTAGACGTGTGTCGGCCACCATTTCACTGTTAGATAGAAAATGCTGTGACCTAAAGTGGCGCAAGATCGCAGTAACAAAGCCTACCCAGAACACAACTGAACTCCTAACTCGCACAAGCTGAAAGAAAGCTTCTGAGGGATCTTCACAGAAGATCTAGGAAAATCAGGGTAATAATAAATAATAATGCTTTTCCAGAAATGATTCGGAATTTAATTTTACCTCTATTGGAGACAAACAAGATTAATAATCATAAACTTGTTTTTTGATCTCCAAATATGACATGAAAACTGCAACCACTTGATTAGGGTGTCATACATAATGTGAAGTGAATTTCACTGATGGACAGTGTTGAAATATCGAATGTATTTAATATCGATTTTGTTTGACTGCTTTTACTTGTTTTAAAAAAGCTGGGTTTGTCCTTAATTATTTGCATGTGGATAGCGATTTTGTTACTTCAGTTTCCCACAGATGAATATGTTGTTCAGCTTTACAGATCCAAATCCAGAAAGATCAATGAGACATGACAGTGAAAACGGTACGATTTCAATTCTGTATGTCTTTTAATATTTTCTACCTACCGGCATCCCAATATTCGAATTATTTTTGCGTTGATATTTATTGGGAGTTTTTTTTCACTCCACTAGTTAAAGTATGTGTTTAAGAGTTCATGTGATTACTAAATTAAGTGAAAAAAAATTCACTTCAATGAAATTAAAAATTCAGGCATCAAAGTGTAAAAAAATTTGGATAATACAGGCAAAAACGAGTCAAATAAAACACAATGTGGTAGTAAATTATTTATTCAAACATGATTTCATTAAATGACAAGAGGATTGAAAATAATTGCAGCAATAATATAATATATAACTTTTAATATTTGGAATAATAATATTAATAAAATGATTTGATTTATATAATTGTTACTCATCCATAAAAAATCACACTTATACCAACTCTTTGGAAAATCATCATCAAGAGTAAGACAAATTTTTCACTTATAAATTAAGTAGTATTATATGATGCAAAATATATATGTACTGCACTAAGGATATTAATCGACTGAACAGACTTAAAGTAGATATTAATTATTTTGCTATGAAAAATTGGTTACATTAAGGAGGCCAATCCCCAAAGATCGGAACGTTCTACAAAAACCCCACTATGAAATCACGGCATTTAAAATTTATAATAAATGTGGTGAATGCACAAATATAGTGAAAATTCAAACACGGAACAGGATAATAATATGAATAAAGAAAATAAATGTTCCTTTTCTTTCAGAATTGGTTTTTACATTTTTTTATTCTTTATACTTTTTTCTTAATTTTTGCTCTCTGAAATTTCAATTGTGAAAAACAAAACATGTTCTACAAAAATTAATGAAATCAACTAAATTTCAAAGTAAAAATTGAAAGAATATCAATTTTCTCAAAAGAATACTATTTCACAGAAAAAAACTCAAAAAAATCACTGAAATTTAAAAAGTAGTAAATATTAGCAGTTCTTTTAATTTTTTTGGGGATTTGCCTCGTGAAGATAACAAAAATCAGACAGTCTTGATTGCACCAATAACAACAAAAAATAACATTTATTACAGACATTTACTAATGGTTCGTTTAGTATAAAATTTTTCTTGACTTTCTGTGCAAAAGAAATTAATACAGCCTATCTTTGTGTGCTTTAGGCTAACACTGCACTGTGAATTTTTCCAAAAATTCCCTCAGCTATCCAATATGTACAACAAATGACGAGAATCCGTTTCTTTTGATTACATACAAATCCTCGAAATTTTTTTATACCAACTTGTTATCAAATTAATATTACACTATACTGGACTTATCTACATTAAGTGAGCATTTCTTTTCGATCCCACTATATAGAAGAGATTGGCACTAAATAAATTATAAATTAAATAACTTTGCTAATAGTCCCACTCAAAAAAGGCAGATTTAGAAAAGAGGAACCCATATGATTTGGAACTGGAACACTTTTAAAAAATAAACTTTTTCAATCGCTTTTTAATTAATCAAACTTGTTAAAACCGATTTCGTTATTTGAACGATAACTAGGAAATTTGTTCTTAAAAAACTGACCAGAATAAAAAATATCTAAATGGCAGAATCAACCTATTATGTTGATACAAGTCAATAATTATAGATCTGATGAAAACGGGAATATTCCTGTAAAAAGATCTGAAGAAATTCATATGATGGTACAGAGCAGTTCCAAAAATATAAACAAAATACTGATGACTTTTGATAAATAATACTTCACAAATCCAATTTTAAAAGATTTAAGAAAATTTTTTAAAATTATATCAAGAACAGACTAATGAATATCACAGATTTAGTTTTGAGATTACATTAATATTGATCGAAAAAGACAGAGATTTTGGAATTTCAAGATAAAACAATGAATATAATAAAGAAATTGTTGCAATTACTACTCTTCAGAGTGAATAAACAAATATCTAATTGATGCTTCATCTAAAACTAAGTGTGAAAATTTATTTTTCGTCAGAAAAGAAATCTACACTTTTGAAAGAAATTACTGAACCAAATAATCTCTTTGTTCAAAGATCATTCTACCAAGGAATTACTAAATCACTTATGCATCCGTACCACCTATACAAATAACCCAAACAGGAAACGTTCAAAAAATCTAGCTTACCATGATTTCAATAGTGGAAAAATTTTGATATCGATTCATCATATACAAAAACATTAGACGCACAATCAGTAATCATTTTAGTCTTTCACTTTGTTTTACAGGGTCGCTATAAGCAAAGTCGTTGTTCAACTAAATGTTACCAGTTGGCCATGCCTGGCTTGTTCAAGGTCATGAAGTAAATCTGACATGAGGAACCACTCTTTGCACTAGAAAAGAACACTTTATCATTCCGTTCGCACAGGAACTTCAGCCTCTGAGCCTTTTTGTGCATGAATACTCCATCCAAGTGGCCAGACTCGACTGATCTGATTTCTATGGCCTTGTTGCCCCAGCCCATTATCTGACCAGTACCTATGTAGGCCACTGACGTTGGCATCTCTCCCCACTGAGAAACAAAACAGAATTAGTACAGATGTATTATCACCATATTTGAGTTGAGTTCTTGGTCTCTTGAAAATATTATTTTTGTACAGAGACTTGGAACTACAAGGAATAGTATCTAATAGGGAAGAAAAAATATGGTTGTTTTTCTGCAGCCTCTTTTTAAATTGATAAATTTTTTCCAGTGGAGCTTTGATAAGTGTTCCATCTCGATTGGTACTTTCTGTCTACATGACATTGTAAACCTATTTCTGGAAAATATCCAAACCTGAAGTTGGAAGTAATTTCAATGTTTAACGCATATTAGGAAAATTTATTGGTTTTGAATTCCATCAACTTTTTTATGTGAAATAAAATGAAAAGTAGAATATCTGTGTTTCATACAGATTTATTGCAAGACTGTTGTTTTGAAACTAAAAAATTGTGATTATAGCATTCATTCTCTTCGCCTCGATTAGCATATATTCCAGAGGTTCCACCCCAAAATTTTCCATATTAGTACATTTCTTCACATCTTAATCCCACATATTTACTCAGTCGACAAATCACACTCCCAACCAATTTTGTTTGTTTCAAAGTGCAGAAACAACAGAAAACTACCACGATAAACTAATTGTGGTATGAATATGAGGAATTGTCAAATTCCCCAGTATCTCGATATTGTTTGGGCTTTTAAATTGAAGTATTTTATCAACTCCTAACTCACACAAGCTGAAAAGCTTCTGAGAGATCTTGACAAAAGAACTAGAAGTATCAAGATAATAATTATATATACAATTACAAAGGCAACAAAAAAATGTTATCTTGATGATGAGTCTATGATACCGAGTGCCGTTTGGAGCTGTTCAAACCAAATAAACAGGATTTTTACGTCAATATGTGACAAAAGATGAAAACACAGGTCCATTACTATATATATGAATGAAAAAGATTGTCAGCCCAATGGACAACAGCCGGTACACTTTACCCAAAGCGGCCAAAAGAGCAACAGACTGCAGGCAAGGTTATGGCGTACATATTTTGGGAGGAGTATGATCTTTTATTCATCCACTACCTTGAAACAGGCAAGACTGTTAAGAGCGACTGGGAACTTATTAGCCGATGTACTAAGAGCTTTCTTCATTGATGACCAGAAGATAAATAATAAATTGTGGTATTCAAATTCAAGCTCTAAAAGGTTGGTACTTACTACAACCACCTATATTAGACCGGGTACTTTCAATACTTTTGTGAAGCAATGTCTCATTTAACATGTTTAGAATGAAACTTACCTGAAGTAAGCTATTCTTCGCAATCCTACCGTAGGTATTGACATATACACCTTCGTTATCATAACAAAGTAACAATTGCATGCCGTTACTGTTAGGTAAGGTGACAATACAATGTGGCGTAATGGAACCTTGTGTCTGGAAATAAAAATAAATAGTTTTTTAAATTCGCATTAATAAACAAGTTTTCATTTCATTATAATCCAGATTTTCAAGAGCTAACAGGAGGTGAAACTGTTCAAAATATGTTAATAAATCAGTGGTATAAAAGTTGTACAGTGAAAAAAAATGGCCATTCGAATTTGCCTCAAATTTCAATTCCGGCTCTGAAATCTGAAATATGGAAAAATTAAAAAAATCAATTGCTAAATAATTGATCGAACCAGTGAGTTATATTTTGGATCAACTATCTGCATTTCATGAGCGGAAAACAGTTACAAAACATGGATTATTTCTTCAGAAATTACAAAATTGGATTGGAAATTGGATATATAACTATACAGGGTGTTTGCAAATTTGAAACTTTATCAGAAGATAGTATAAGAGTATATAAAACTGCTGCCATGTCCGTGCTTTTATTATTTTTCATATAAAGTACTAATTTTCGCCCAAAAAAATAAAGAATTATTCATGGTTCCATTGAATAAGGTGAAATTGAACACTGAACACTCGAAACAACTGTTAACGAAATTATGTTGAAGAAAATCCATTTTTTGTCCTTTATTTGTGATAAACAGCTCTATCCCGAAAGATTTGTGGTAGCTCTGTTGCTATGTAGGTAAGATACCATAGTTCAATGTTTTGTCAAGCATAGAAAAATCTGATACTTACAAGTTTAGGGAGGTAGATATCGTAAACACTAGCCGAGTCTAGATCGACTGCGTGGAAGCCTTCAGCACTGCCATATATCACTTTGAGCCTGGTTCCTTCTTCCACAGTCAGATCCACCAAAAGCGGTCTGTAGGTCAGTTCGCAGAATGACTTGAACGCCATGAACTTGTGATAGGGCTTGGGGGCCCACGCATAAATTTCAATACTGTCTTTTAAAGCTATCACCAGAAACTTTATCCTTTCATATTTCACAATTTTAAAATGCACAGCACCCTGTAGATCACCGACGTTTATCCAGCCGTTTCTTCTTTCCACTTGCTGCCAGAAAAAAAAAGAACCCTCAGTAGAAGTAATAATGAAACACATGGAGAATTTTACAACCATTTCAATTTATCGAATATGAGAACAAACTAGACTGGTTAGAAGAAAGTAATCAAATTTTTTTATATGAAAATACTCTAAATTCAATTGCTAAAAATTTCTTATATTGGAAATCGAATTTAACACCTTGAATAACTTTTATTTAATATCTGCTTAAATGAAACAAATTAAAGGAAAGAAAATTTTGCGAAGACCTTTACAAGTAGTAGTATGTGTAGGTCAGTAAAGACAGGTAGGTGTTCAAAGAGCCGAATATAAACAATACAAAGATAAGAATTTGGCCTTTCAGGTTTGTCTTTTAGGCATTTCATGAACTAAAGATGTCACGATTTCATCCTGTAAAAACAGGTAAAGAAATACTTTATCATATAAAAAATGAAAAACTACTTACACTTACATCACTAACACCATCTGTCCTAAGAATTTTACTCTTGAGCCAACTGAGATAATATACCCTAACACGATTCTTTTTCCCTGAAATTGTCACCAATATATTCTGTCCTTCTAGCACCTCCATTTGTTGGAACCTTCTCCTCGATATCAGTTGGTATACCTTTCCTTGTCCGCTCCTATCCAACAACATGAGACCATGTTCTGTGCCGATAAGTAGGTTAACTCCTAAAATAAAATTAATGCTTATTCTCTTTTATTCGGCCAGATAAATAGAGTTAGACAGATCTAATTAGACCACCCTAGCATTGTGAATACAATAGACTGGGCTATATCTAGCCAAAATTTAGAATTGTCTCTGCTAGGGAGATCTACATATTCCAATGATACATAGTATTGATGTAAGCAAGTAAAACACGATTATTATAACAAGTGAACAAGACGTTGAAACAATATGAAAAGAGTAGTTAAAATGATAAGACTTCCGAGAAAAGAAACGTAAAAGGTTGAAAAACTTTACACAAAATAAACCCTTGTAAGTTGTGAAAGCTATATCAACAATCGGATCAAATCCTCTACCCAAATAAGATGCAAACTCTGGGACCCATAAATCCCCAAAAACCGTACACTATTCCTTGAAAACTATTTACTCTGTATCGATAAGGGAGAGGATTTTATCCCCTCTTCAATATAACTATTTTTTCTCCTGATCTGTCTAAATAAATAAACTTTTTTAACTCACCCCACAAAGCGGCGCACAGAATCTCGCTGTTGAACCTCTTCTTGTACTTCCTGATCTCGGGAGTGTCGGATGACAGATCGTGTGAGGTGGGCGTGACATTCACGTTGACGTGAGACTCCCTCCTGGACTGGGCGGAGCCTGCCCCGAAGCCGAACGTGAGGAAGGAACGCTGTTTCTGTTGCAGGGCAAGCGCGTTAGCGTTAATGGGCGTCGATATTTTATTAGGGGAGGGGGTGTGCATGGGTGACATCGCTTGGCGATACTGAAAAAGGTAAATTAATACAGATTAGTTGGCGTTTTCCTAAGTGTCTTTTGATGATGTACTACGTATTTACATGGTTAATCCAAAACTTTTAAATGAGAAGTTATACTTTTCGTGAGCGAACCTTAATAGGAAGGGCAGATATCGCTCATATGGATGACACTTATGATTGTTCATTTATCATTGCACTGATATTTAACAGATAACCGGTATTATTTTCAGCCTTTGATCTGCAGTATTAAATCGACGCAAATGTCACATCACCGTTTCATTTATTCAATTCGCGCCATTTCTACATAATGCTTTGATGATCAGCTTCTATCAAGAAGAAATTATTTTTTCATCTTAGTATTTGACTATTCAGAAAAATAATGACAGTACCGCATTGATTTAAAGCTTTCAAAGATAAAAAATTTAACCAATTTGTAGAAGTTAAGTTACCGGGTGTAGTAATTAAAAAAAAAAAACAGTTAATTAGTTTTGGAGTAATATTTTTTTAAAATCACAACCCTAAATTTTTCAACCTGATATTCAACTGGCTGAAAAGATTTGAAGGTCATTGTTGGACAGCACTTGATTTTTAGTAGACTCATTCTCTGAATTAAGTAATTCTTTATATTAAGTGTGTTAAAAACATGTATTTTCCTTCATGGCCACTACTTTCTACCATCCTACTGGCAGTAAATGAATTCCACGTCGGAAAAACTACATGTCTTCTGAGGAAATCCCATAATTCATTTTCCGATTTCTTCATCAGAATGGAAACATTTCTTGGTCAGGCCATATGGCACCGAATGTTTTTCGGGTACTTCAAATGAGCCGGTAGATCAAATGAACCGTTATGACATTTACAACGAGCAGACTTGTTTAATTGTCTGTAATCTCCGAAAATCGGACAAAATTGAAAAATGTCACATTTTTTATCGTTCGTAGCAAACGAACAGAAAATGTTTATTAGTTAGATTGGTCTTTCGATATTCGACCCAAATGTACACTTTTCTGCAGGTTCTGGCGAAAAAAAGTTTTCCGACTAACAGAAAGAGTATTTTTGAAGTTAGTCTTCTGCGCAAGGAAGATTACTGCTTTAATTTCGACAGAAAATGCATTTTTGGTGTTTCTCTCTTCTATGGTTCATTGCCATGACACTTATTTTTTATTATTATTTGAATAGAAAGAGACTAGTAGCTAGTGAATAAGGCTGACGCGACAGGATTTCCCATTTGAGTGTTCCAAAGTAAGTTCTCGCTGGTTATGCAGCATTAGGCGGAGCGTTGTCAGATTAAAAAATCACCTTATCGAGTCTGTGCTAACAAAGAGGCCGTTATCCCTTTAAAACTTAGCTCAAACGCATCAATTGGAGTCAATAGTAATCTTCCGTGATAGATTAGTTAGGTTTAAGTAGCTCATAATACGCCCTGCTGAATCCATAAAATGCAGAAGAGAAAGCTTTGAACCCTAGGTATATGGCTTTGTGGACAATAATGATGACCGGGCTTACTCCACGATCTTACTTTATTCATGAGACGATGTATCGGGTGTTTTTTTAGTGATAGAACTTTAAATTGAAGTAAAACACATTTAAATAAAGGCAATTTTTTTTTATTTGAAAAATAATTTTATGACATTTATGTTTTAAAAATAATTTCCGGCATATGTCCACCACGACTAGCTCCGGGGAACCGCATCCGACCAGACCAATTTTGGAGGACTTTTTCGAGCAATTCAGGCCATATTTCACCAATAATATGAGTTATGGTGGCGAAATCTTTCTTTTAATAAATCAATTGTTACGGTAGCAGCATGAGGTGTAGCACCATCTTGTTGGAACTAAAACACTTCTTCACTTAAAATTTTGAAACAAATAATCATTGATCATCGATCTGTAAGAAGCACCATTCACTGTAACATTAGCTCCAGCATCGTTTTTAAAGAAATGTGGACCGATGATGCCCCCAGCGTGTAAAGCACACCATACGGTGCATTTTCCAATGGAACCTGCAGAACTTCTTGAGGATTGTTTTCACTCCATATACGGCAATTTTGTTTGTTTACATAGCCATTCAACCAGAAATGAGCTTCATTACTAAACACAATTTTACGATAAAGAAGTGGATCAACTTCAAGCTGTTCTAGGGCCCAATCAGCAAACAAACGACGCTTAAGTCAAGTGGTCAAGTGGCTTTAGTTCTTGAACCAGTTGGATCTTGTATGGGTATAGACCAAGATCTTTACGCAAAATTTTCCATGTGGTGGATGCACAGAGTCCAACTTGTTGTGAACGTCGACAAATAGACAAATCTGGATTATCATTAACACTATGACTTACAGCAGCGATATTTTCTTCTGTACATACAGTTCTTTGTATTGTTGTTGCATGGAGTGGAGAAAATATTGTCCGAAATCTATCGATAGCTCGACGAATAAGCTGCTCTGATGAACGATTATGGAAACCATAAATTTCACGAAGTGCTCTATAAGTTTTGAGAATAGAACACTGATTTTGAAAATAAATAACAACAATTTGTCAATGCTTACTGAACAGAAATGTCAAAACAACATGGCTTCTACCTTCTGTCAAATCACAGTTATCCCTATCGAAAGTTCTATCACTCTAAAAAAAACACCCGATACAAAAACCGAAGTATCACTATCACAAGATAAAATTGTTCACATAAATTCGGTATATTCCGTAAACCACCCCTTCAAACAAAAAATATCAGCTCCTACTAGTTTCGTCCATAGATTATTAAAAGCACCTATGAACTCGCAGAATTTTTCGAAAGAACTGAATATAATTGAACAAATATGCTACAACGACGGTTTTAAACGAACCCTCATCGATAAAATGATAATTAAGAAAAAGAAAAAAAAATATGACTAAACCAGTGCACCCAAATTTATTCACCACACTCCGAATAATCCTTTCAGTAGTACGATTATGGTGACCGTAAAATGCGCTAGGCGCGCGGAAAGTGCTCGAACAAACACCTATTTTGATAAAAAAAGTTTCATCATTTACACGTGTTGTTGAACGATATATTTGTCCATGGTGATTGGGCAAAAGAGACTGCATAAATAACAGCCAATTCTACAGATGTTTTTTTAACATGACCGCTATCAACTGTCAAAGTTCGGAGGTCCCTATTGGAAGACCAATTATCGAAAATACCTAATCGAGCAAAACTATTCAACAAGGGAGACGGTTAACATCTGTTTTCCCATTGAGAAGAACAGTGAGTGAGAGTCGGGTACTTTTAATTTCATCATGGATAATTTCATAATTGCTGATTTCCAAATTCTTTTAAATGAGCGAGGGATGTCTGTCGTTTAACACGTTTAGTGTTCATGAGTCATTTTCTTAAAGAATCTACCTGTTTGACTAATATATACAACAGAGCAATCATAACAAGCCAACTTATTAACTTTTGTTGTAAAAGATTTCATTGGAAAATAGATTTCTATAACATGCGTGAATAGAATATTGGATAATATTGCCAAGTATTTTAAAATAAATTATGACTCAAATATAGCTTTCAGGGCGGTTTATAATTGAGAAATTCACATAAAAAATAATAAAGTCAAAATAAATAGACAATACTCGTAAATATGGAATTCATAAGATGAGTTATAATGATTGCTCTGTGCTCTATTCTTATTGGTCAAACAGGTATATCATTTAAGAAAATAATTGACAACAGAGGAGTTATACATTAGACACTTCACACTCAACATATGCCAGTCATTTGTAAGAATTTGAACATCATTTATGCAGCTACGAAATTATTTACAACGAAGTTTAAAGTACCACACTCGCAGTCGTACATGAACCTTAAAATTCTCTTAAAGAGTAAACAGATGTGAACCGGTCCCCTTTGTTGAATATTTTTGCTTAGTTAAATATTTCCGATAATTGTATCCCTTTATTTTGCATATTTCAGAAAATTTACTCTTTTTCAAGTTTTTGTTTAAATCATAGCTATAGAAGATTCGAAGTTGAACCTACGTCACAAGAATTTCAAACCCACCGTACTAATTCACCATTTATTATTGTTTATCAGACGGAAACTCTGTAATATTACCGGCACTCTAAACACTTCCCCAAAAAAAATTGGTACATTCTCATTTACCTGTGCTAACTGAAATCAAAACTAATCCAAACAATCAAATAATTTCATACAAGGCAGAAAAGAGGCGCAATAAACATACATACGCATTTGGCAAACCCCCAATGGGGGCGCTAAAAATAAAAATACGGTTTCATACGACATTCAAGCAAAAGCGAAAATAATTGGGTTAGTTCGATAAACAAAAAAAAAATGCATTAGTCTTTCCCGTTAGTTTTCCAAAACCAATTAGGTGTGTGAAAAATTCGAGGAGTAAAAACCAAAAAAATTATTGCAAGAAAAATAAAAAAATATACGATATTCTACCAGCTTTACATTGTATTGTTTATCCACCTCGGGTTTTGCCCGATCACATCAATGTGCACTGCCAAAAAAAAAATTGATCTCAATCGGACCGAGCTCAGTGCGAATCTGCTTGTGGACCATCTTAGATCGTGCAATTATACAGTCCGTATCATCAGAACGGAATTACGAACATACAATGGGAATAATTCTTCCCATTCAAACGACGATTGACTTGACCTTCTTTATTAATCGAAACGCTTCAACACAGCTAGAGAATTTCGCCAAAAGTATTCTGTTCAAATTCGGAGATGAAATATAGAGGAGGTTCGATGAAACTGAAATCGAAAATCGTCAGAAATATTAAAATGAAGATTTTTCTAGTTCTGTGTGAGAATTGCTTTATTCTTCAACGATTTTTAGTTGCATTTTTATTCTAAAGGGTCTTTCAATGGGAACGCCCCATTTTTAAATTGACATTTCTCTCGTATGGCAGCCATTGTTTATTTATGACATTGACAGTTGTATTTGTCAATGTCTACCATTTGATCAAGGAAAAGTACACACTCCAACAACGTTTACTAAATAATCCAAATTCATTATGAAAATTGGCGATCTGTTACTCTAACTTTACTAAGGGCGTGGTGTTTCCCAATAAGAGTTTTTATTCTGAATATCGTCCGCTATCTGGGCAGCTGTCACTTTTCAAGCCGTAATTTTTTGACATTTGACAAGTTAAAACTTCGCATTACAAAAAATAGAACGATACACGGTTCAACAACGCATTGCAATTGTTAAACTTCACTTCACTGTGACCTTTAGACATTTTTATTTGGATCCACGAGAAAGATAAGGTCTATGCCAATGCTCTAAAATCGATTCAGGACCTTAAAGACAGAATTCGTAAAGCAGTATGCCAACCCCCTCAAGAATCTTAAGGGACCATAGGAGTCGAGTGACATCATTTTGAAAGGTTCTGCAATTCTATTTATGAATATGCTAGCAAATTTTTGTTTGCCTTTCGTTTAGAAGTGATGGGTGAAGTGCTTTAAGTGGTCGAGTTTCTGAATGAATTTTGATTAACAAGATATTAAAATTGCCATTCATTTCTAAATAGTAATAGTGTCAATTTGATCTCTGGATTTTACACCGTTGAACACGTTTTTAGGGCCGCTCCTGAAGGAAAAATTTTACTCTGATAATAATGAAAGTGTTGGGATCATTAGAAACAAAATTGAAACATTAATTCATGAACTCAATCAGAACCATAATAATGCTATCCCAAATTGTCTAACCAACTTGAGAAAATGATATGAACTATGTACATTAAATAATGGTAGCCATTTCGAGCAATTTCTTTAGTTGTAACAGTTCATTTCATACCACCATCGTTTCTCGAAATAATGTTATCGCCAAATCTTTCTTTCGATAAATCAATTGTTACGGTAGCAGCATGAGGTGTAGCACCATCTTGTTGAAACCAAAACACTTCTGGGCCGATACCATTCAAATTTTGAAACAAATAATCATTGATCATCGATCTGTAACGAGCACCATTCACAGTAACATTAGCTCCAGCATCGTTTTTAAAGAAATATGGACCGATGATGCCTCCAGCGTGTAAAGCACACCATTTTTCAGGATGCAATGGAACCTGCAGAACTTCTTGAAAATTGTTTTGACTCCATATACGGAAATTTTGCTTCTTTACATAGCTGTTCAACCAGAAATAATTCGACGAATAAGCTGCTCTGATAGACGATTATGTAAACCATAAATTTCACGAAGTGCTCTATAAGTTTGGCGAATAGAACACTGATTTTGAAAATAAATTGCAACAATTTGTGAACGTTGTTGCGGCGTGAGTCTTTCCATGATAATTTGTCAATGCTTACTGAACAGAAATGTCAAAACAACATGGCTTCTACCTTCTGTCAAATCACAGTTATCCCTGTCGAAAGTTTTATCACTCTAAAAAAACACCCGATATTAATAAATTTATTTTCACTTGAAATTGTATGATCTGGATGTAACCCCATATATTCTGCACTTTTAGCTTTCTTGTTTTCATTGTCCTCCACATAAAATATAGGATAGATTTATTGTATTAGTAATATCTTTGTATGTATTAATTTGTTGAAATATTTTTGATTTAGATTTTTTCCGCTTTTGTGTAATGCACAAAAATAATTTTATTGAATATCAACGTGTAACATATTGTTACCAATGTTGTTTGTTGATTTATCATAGCCTACCACTCACTTGGCAACCGATTACTGGTTCTTCGAGTTTGAGACTCTGTAGTTCTCAAAATAAGAGAGATAGATCCACACATGAGGAGAGAAAGAGCTAGCCAAAAATAAGAAAATATACAGTGACCCATTTGAAAAAATTAAGTTGCACTCAATAGCTTGTTTCTCCTGTATATATTCCATTTTGTGAAATGACTTTGAAAAAAATCAATGGATTTAGTAAAACCTTTGTAAATTACTTTTTTATGTACCACCATTTGTAACAAAACTAAAGGGGGGATCAAATTATAGTAAAAAACCCGGTACAGAACATCATAGATTAATATTCTGTGGTATTCTCCAGTCTTGTAACATTTGCCAAGGTCGTTACAAAATTTTGTCAGTTTTTTTATTTTATTTTGCAATTTTTACAAAGCGGTTCTTTACAACACTAAATTTTACAAGTTGTATAGATACACACTTGTTTGAAATTGAAGTATAGGTAGTTTTTCAGAACTATTAAATTTCAAAATTAAATAATACAACAATAAAGTAACTAGCTAATACGAAAGCTTCTGTTAAAATCGGTCTTTTTTTTCTTTGAAACTTCGTTTACGGTGAAGAAGATGAGTGATTTGAAATGGCAGAGGAAAAATTGATTACATCCTCAGCCATATCAGTTTTAACTTTACTTTCAATCTAAATTTGGTTTTTCTTTGCATATTTTGTTTGATTATATCCCTATTGCTAATTAATGGAATTGTATCAAAAATATCTCAGCTATCTGCTTTTTTCTTTACTGTTTTTGCTATATAAAAAACGTACATATCACTCGAGTATTAAATTGTATCCATTATTAAAAGTACAATTTAGAATTTTATATTAAATCATCATAATCTAACAAATTTACTAGATAAACTCAATTACAGATGCACTGATTTAATTTTTTAAGTATAAGATGAGCTCATGCCATGCTGTGATACGATATTAGTACGGCTGAAATTGGATCAGATGAAAAATGTTCTTTGGGGCATCTAGTGAGACTTTTTGTGATGCCAACAATAAAATATTATCATTTGTTACCATGCAAATGTCATTAATGCAGGAATTTTTTTTTTTTTTTGGCAAAGTTGATGATGTCAGATGTCACAGCCAGTATCATATCATAATTATAAATATTTCCGAACGCAGTAATAACTTACATTAAAAAGCATATAAAGGATCTTCCAAGAAGAGAACGTTCTTTTAAAGAAAATTTTCATCAAGTTCTCCCATAATTGTGATTCTGTTTTGCGAACATAGACCTGGGTTTTTATCCATAATCGCGGATATAGCGGTATTTTCAGCAGATCTGACCGGATGAGAAGGCGCTTAACGATGACCAAAAAAATTACAAACTGTAATAGTGAAATTTTCATCATTTTAACAGTAAATTTTTACGATTTCAATGCGTTGTGAGAACGCAAATCGATCCATTTTTTATAGCCTCACAAGTTCAACCCGTCTAATGCACTAATCTCATCAGTTTTATTTTAATACTTCAAATATATGTATGCTTCTTCCTTTTTGGGATGACAGTACCATATCTCTAGTTCTTTATCTTTGATCATTTTTACTTAACAAGATGATTGTAACTATAATTGCAAATATCTCTTGTAAAATTGAAGCATCAAAGTCCAAACAATCGCTATTGGTTTTTTTGCAGTTAAATGAATTATTTGAATGAATACATGCCACTCTATATTAGCACGAATGAAATTTAAAAAACAAAATGTCTTAAATTTCTCTCGGTGTTCTCGAATTTTCCCAAACATGATCATTAATCAGCGATGTAGATTTCAAACGTGAAAGGTGCGATGGACAAAAGCAAAAAATGGAAATAGAAAATCAGGTAGGTCGGATGCCAGGCAGTGATGCATAAACAATACAATGTGACAAAGACACTACAATTATACAACGAACATTTGAACAGTATCATACTTACATTTTTTTATGTTACGATGTGTTATGGACGTCACTCAGAAAGGCAAAAACCAAAGAGAAAGACATTAACATGGGACACAATAAGTTTCGGATAAGTTAAAAATACATTCTAAGTATCATCATATTGTTTTTTCGAAATTTGCAACGTTCTGTAAGGTATTTTGTGTTGAAAATCTCGTTGAACTGAACCCGGGATATATTTCAAGCATACAGTCCATTCTTTGGCCTATTATAATGGAGGTATTGAAATTGGCATTGACCATGAAATTCTCCCTTTGACACGCTACTGATTTAGGTCAATCCAGACAACAAAGATGCTGAGTTTTGATGTCATCACAATTTGACACGGTATTTGATTTTGTACTTCAAAGAGATCTCAATCAAAATAACGATTTATCATGTCATGTTTCCTCATTGTCTTATTCTCTTCGATTACATATGGTAAATTGAGTGATAATAAAATAATATATACATTAAAATGTTGATAAAACTTAGCTTTAAATAGCTTTTGTTTTTGGATAGGAAGATTAACTTAAGAATGAAAGTTTTGATTTGTTTTAGCTGACTGTATGCTTGAAAGAATTTTATGCAGTAGTCTAGAATGAAGAAAATCAAAGAAAACTTGTAGACCCCCTTTTCATAAATAATAATTAATTAAGGGACAATTATAAATATTTAGGAAAAATTGCATATGTTGTAAAGTTCAGAAATTTAAAATTTCTTCTTGATATATTTAATTATTTATGCATTAACACAACTGGATAAAGGAAGAATAATATTCAAAAATAAGAAATTGAATATACATATCTTAGAGTAGGTAGGCAGACTAGAGTCTTGGTTCGATTTGAAGACAAAGAATCTTCTAAATAATATAATTTTATTAGCTTTTCTTTAACGTTCTCACATTTCATATTTTTAATTCGAAAAGTCAAATAAGAAAAAAAAAGTTTTTGTGAACTACTGTCGCAGGTATAGAAAATTAATAGAAAAAAACAATAATAGATCCATGAATTTCTCCAAATATGCCAAGGTCTACTGAATTGTTTTGAAAGTTTTGATTTTCCTGATGACTAAGAGAATTGTTTAAAATTTTAAGAAGAATCAGAAAATTTTAAATGACAAAAAGATTTTTTTCATATTTTTGAACTACCAGTGGCACACCACAAAAAAGTTTTGTAGGGGAAAGGGAGACATTGCTGCAGAAAAAATATCACCCTGTAGATTTTTACAAGCAACAGACACATCATATGATGTAAACCTTAAAGTTCTTAGCCAAATTTTACCTGAATATCCTGAGAAATGCAGATTTGTATGATGAAATACTATGAAAAAATTTAAACACTGTATCTCGAAAACGATGTATTCTCTGAACTATGTTTCATTCTTGATCTCATCACCCCTATTCATTTGTACTTCCAATTTAGAAACACTCTGTTTTATTACCAGTTTACACCCGAAATATCAGGATGGACAAAATTCTTAAATTCAAGTTAGAGTTGCTTCATCACACACAAAATTAGCCAGATTAGAACTATTTTTTCAAACATGAATGAGGGGCTTTGTGGTAAAAGTATTTCTAAAAACAATTATAAAGTGTACTCTACAGATGAAAGATACTTCAAAGAGCTTGGCAATTCCCACTAAAAACCAGAAATCGAAGCCACTGAGCATTGCTCAGAAAATATTTAATGCTAAAGAGTCCATAAAATAGCTTTTACAAAATATTTGTATATGCTTTGTTAGATCACTTAGTCCTTGAATTTCGCCTTGAGACACTGACAAGTCTTTCTCACGTGGCTCACCATATTGGTAAGCCACTTTCCCAGAACTTCTCATAATATATTCTGCAAAAAGTCCCTTCCATCTCATGATTAAAAGAATTTAAAGTTATAAAGATCACCCAAAAAGAATTGTTTGCAAGTTTAATTACTAACTCTGTCTGCGGAAGGTAAGCATAAGAGAATAGTCACATGTTTTCTTAGATTTTCAACAACTCAGCTCTTTTTCTGAAGCAGGACTTCAAACTTGACAATGTTAAAAACTTATCGTATTATCACAATAAAAGCGAAAAGCCCCAAATGTTTCTGGCAACAGGTAATAAAAAACTTACCTCTTCACTTTGCGATTTATCTCTAGCTGATGGTGTCCCTGGGCTACCGCTTGCTTGACTCAATAAATCTGGCAAGACATTGCTTTGCCTTATATTGTCACCACTTCGTCCATTCTACAAACACAGAAATCATAAATTTCTACAGAAAGCGAACAATGAAGTTGTTTGACAGTCAAGCTTGGTTTTGGAATTCTTCATGTTTTGCATCATAACAACAACTATGTAAGTTTCATAACAAAAACAATCTCGGAGATGCCAATATCTAATATAATAAGTGTTGATAAACATAAATGTGATATGGACAAATGCTTTAAAGCATCTTTGTTCACTTATTCCTCTGACTATCAACGAATCCAAGTAACGATGATGACTGAATTTTTGCAACATATTTACATCGGTGACATTTTAGATTTTGTTGACTAATTGGCTGTACCATAATTTCGATTTTTCAAATGAATATCAAACATGTCTCAGAGGAAAAACTCTAAATTCTTGTGTAACGTATGATATAAATTGAAGTAAATGGGGTACATAGACATTAAGGTCATGGTACGAAGTAATCCCATTTAAATCTACAAGTGCATTCTGAACTAAGTAGAAAGTTTTAACTTTAGATTTTCGTTCAGAAAACTAAATAAAGAGAATATTACACATCATTCATAACACATAGAGGTGATCGATTATGGTAATTTGTATTAAAAATTAAATTTGGAAAAAACTCCAACCAAATAAAATTCATACAAAAAAAAAAAAACGAAAGACAACAATGGACCACAAGTACTATCTAAACAAAATAACACACAAAGCAAAAGCGGAAATAAATTAGAACAATGACAATTTTAACTGCAATTAACAAACGTATCATAAATTATTAATTAATGACAAATCGTAAATGTATATGAGATTACTAATAAGGGATTTATGCATGATTAACTTGGATTCTCAAGGCACTAAACAATAGATGGCAGCAGCTGCAACCAGTCGTTTTAGATCAATTTCCATGCTTTTTATTCGCAGAACCATCTCAAACACATGCTGAACTCTTCCTTTCGGACTTACTGATCCTCTTCATCCTGCTCTTTGTTTATTTATCTCCTTTTTGTGGTAGGTTAGAAATTAGTTTAAGCAGTGAAATTTAGGGATTCGATAAGAAAAATTAGTCATGCAAGGGGAGGGGGCTGATCAATTCTTATGAATGTTATGGTTTTATGACTCCATATTTTGGTAACATACCTTTTTAAATAGAAGTTATTAAACTTAATTTAAAGTGGCAACAGAACTGTTATTAACTGATACATTAACATCAAGTTGGGATATCGCTGAATTCAGAAATTACATAAAATGTTATCATACTGATTTGAAATTAGATACATATGTTGAAAAAAACCTTCACCACAAGTGTCCCAAATATTAGCTGTGATTATGGATTTGTTATTCAAATGGACTTGAATGAAATTATGGAAAGTTATTGAATAAACCACAGTAGACACAATAAAATTTCAAATTAGAACAAAAATAATGCATGGAGTTTGTAAGCTCAAAAACAGAACCAAAAACCTCATGACAATTGATTTTTGTCTTAGAACTTTGATGCCCTATGAAAGGAATTTTTACTACTCATATCCATAAATGATTCGGTAGATATTTCAGACATTGTCAATGAGGTTTCCAGAAATCTAAGCTGATACTCTGATGTGTAAATAAATATATAATTCAGAACTATTTTTAACTGTCTCAGTTAAATGTTAAAAATAATCAAAAATTCAAAAACTAAATAAATATGACCATCATTCAACTTAATTTTTCAATATTGGAAAACACTTGAAATTTGTCACAAATTAATTTTTTTTGTTAATAAACCTTCATATACCTCTATTGGTTAGGATAACAAAGAAACTAAACAGTAATTCTAGTATATTTCCGAAATTAATAATATCACAAATTGCTTTACTAGCCACTACAATGAAACAATAACCTTCAAAACTTTGTTTTAGAGACTTTTAAGTTATCCAAGTATATTATTGTTCTATTTTTGACCATTTGAATTATCAAGAACGCTCTTAAGTGTAGATTTATGCAGCATCAAATAAAAATTAAGATATATTAATTAGTTGAACATAGTTGGCAGACAGAATGAAAACGGTTTCAATTTTTTGTCAAACATCCCAGCAATAAAAAAATTCAGAGTAGTTGAGATCCAAAGGAAATAGAATACTTCGATTTTCGAAAAGCACTAGGAATGGATAGAGTAACCCCAAAAATGATTAGAAAGTTGTTCAAAGAAGGAGTAGTGCTACTGACATGTTTTCAATGCCATCTTGAAACGAAATTAGTGGCCAAAACAGTTGAAAAGTGCAGAGACAATTTTCATTTCCAAACCAGGAAAAGATAATAGCAAGATAACTTCATATCGTCATATTATTTTGCATTCAGTTGTCTCCAAATTCTGGAAAAGTTATTGATGCACAGGTTGAATTCTGATTGTAAGACATAGGAATGGATGCCACTGCAATACTTTAGATTCATGCCAGAATATTCCTCCATATAGCAAAATCATAGAACAGCAATCTGATCTGCCAAACCTTGGAGGACAAAGAATACAGTCCATTTGTACTCTTAGACATCACTCAGGCATTCGATTAAGTCTGGCATCCAGGTTTGCTGTTAATAAAGAAATTTCTCTCCATTACCTACTTTCCACTATCTGAGAGTAACATTTGGAGTACCTCAAGGTAGTGTATTGGGCCTATTTCTAAATCTGCTTTGTACAGTAGATCTGCCTACAAATAGGCACTCAGCATGGGAACATTTGCTGATAATACAGTTATTCTTGCAAAAGTGGACTTTGCGCTGAGAAGATATCAATGCCCACCTGTGTTCATAAATAATATACAGCTGCCGGAGTCCACATCTACCAAATACTTAGGAATTTATATCTCACTCCACCATTTTTTTCATAATTGCCAATTGTATCTGCATAAATACTAACATTTTTATTATTCTTCAATTGATCATTATTACTTGGTGCTGCAAACATCTATAAGAAATCATGAGAGTATTGGAAATTGACGATATTTAACTATGTTGAAAATTATTGTTTTACAGCGAAACCTCACCAATTTTCCAAAAATTTGCCATAACTAAAATACTAATTCTTGCAACACTCCCCAATAATCTAGCTCTAAAATTTATCTAGAAAAGATCAGCAAGAAAACAAAGAAAGTTAATGAGTAAAATAACAATTTAATGTTAAATGAAAACTAATCAAAGAACGAAACTATATACAAGAAGTGGTTAACAGAAAAAAAATATCACCCTAAAACCAAACTGGGTACTATTACCTGAATAAACAAATATTCATCACCACTAAAGGAGTTTGTTGTGCTCGATAACAAAGCAGAATTGGTGTCTACGCTTCTAGATCCTCTATTTTTATCTGAAGAATCAGTATCTCTTCTTCTGGCTTCTAGGCTTTCTCTTATGCTTCTCCTAGCGTCAGAATTCCTTAGGACTATGTCAGATTCAGTCTTTTCCCTTCGAGGTTTGAACATGTCTTCTATTTTTATCAGTCCACTTTCAGGAAGTCTATGTTCCCTACTTCTGTTAGCTGCATTTTTGTTAGTATCACTCTTTGTAGAACCAGGAGATTCGTTTCTTTTAACATAATCCATCAACACTGGTTCCCCAGTATTCTTGGTGCTGTTGAAACCAGCATCTGAACTCCTCCTATTGTTGAAAATCCCACTGCTTCTGGTCCTATCCAGAAAAATTGCGGAATGTCTTGAACCCAACGGTAACAGGTCCGAATTTTCCCTCCTGAATCCCCTCAGGAAGGGACTAACCTTCGAGTCACTGTCCATCCTTCGGTGACTGGGGCTCTTTGCCTCCTTAGCGTCTTTAGTCTCTTTTTTACGTTTGTCTTTCTTGCCGGAGCTGCTAGACGAGGACGAGGTGTTCTCTTGCAATTTCTTGTTCTGTGGAAAGAACTTGTCGAAGTCCCAGTCTTTCAGTAGAGTGGCTTCGTCGATATCGTCCGGTTTGGACTGAGCGTTCGCTTGACTGGCTGCAGTCTGCTGTCATTTGCAAATACAACATTCAAGAAAAAGAAAAGGTGATATAAGGGTACACAGTGGAGCTGAAAATTTATCGATGTTTCAGCCAACATAAAAAGTTAGGAGGTAGTGACAACGTAAATTAAAAAGCTATAGAACATCATATACTCTGCGAAAACCTGTACAATTCATTGCAAATAATATATTGAGTCTGTCTTTAATCAATTGAAATTAATTTTGAAACATATATTAAATAATATTATTTGAATATAACAATTAATTCGTTACACAGGAGCTTCACAATTTTCACGAAATATTCACTTTGAATTAGATCAAGCAAGAACTGGGAATAGATCATTTAAAAGGTGAGTTTAAGAAGGTTGTCTAGTTCTTTTTGTCGCTAAATTGGCTCAATATTCTTTTCCACTTGCGCGGAGATTGAGCATCATCCGTCATTTAATTTCCTTAAAGTGATTTTATCAGTTCATCTGAAGTGTTTTGCGATTTCTACAATGCAGAAAAATATCCAACAAAGAATCTGTCTTAAATTTTATATTGCAAATAGAATTTCTCATTCAGGAGCGCTGAAAATGTCACGAAAGGTTTATGGTGAATCAATTTTATCAAAAGCACATGTGTATGAGTGGCACAGTGCATTCAGAACTGTCAGGATAGGGTGGAACAGTAAGTAAAGTTATTGAAAATCATGGTTTAAGTCTGAGAGAGATACCTGCTAAAATTTCTGTTCCCCAAGAATCAATTCGTGACATTCTAACCTACTTTTTGTGCCTTTTAATTAGTACAGAAAGACCTGAGTCACTAAATTAAATTAAAGTTATTAAACGGGGTTTTTTCCTATACTAATGCTAACCGTTGTATAGTGGTTTTTGAGTAGTCCATGATTTTCAATTTGACAAGTACTTAACTCTGTTCATCTAGTGCATTAAGTCATCAAACTTCTCTGGTTGTTTTATTTGATCCATAACTTGTATGTAACTGGCAAAATTATATTAAAAACGTCTGCTTTATTTTGTGCTTCATATTTATTTCACCTAACTGAGCCACTGCAAACTGTTTCTATAATAAATTAATTCAACTTCCTGTCAATTGAGTTGCCCCAACAGTTGATCCTTACTCATTGGACCTTATCGTTACTAAATTGTGTTCGTATTCATATCCTCATTTCAAGCAAGATTTCGAACATCGACAAAATTTTCAGCTTTCAAAAAAGAAACTAATCTAATCTCATATCCTCACAACATATACACATCCACTCACCCTTCGCACCACAAGCGTCTTGTCCCCTTGTACGTCATCGTCGTCGGGGGTGGGGGGCAGTGGTCTGTTGGGGGCGCTGCCCGAACTAGATCCCGATCCCATCGCTCCGGGGCTGGACACGCTCGACGAGCTCTCCGGCACCGAACCTAAACCGGTCCTGAAAGAAAACTCGGGACTAACAAAACAAAAAGAAGCCGAAACGTAAGGGGGGAAATGCAAACGAAAAATCGTTCCAAAGCAAAAAAATTGTCCGTATTTGCGTAGGGAGACGCGACGCATTATCGTCAGCGTATCATGCAAGGGTTAAAATACGAGGTTGGGAGAGGGAAAAGACACTTTATTAGTAAGGTCAAATCTTAATACTGTTGTGGAATAAAGACAAATTTCAAGAAGATCGATATTTTTTATGAAAAACAAGAATTCGGAAAGTGTAACTCCTATGCTTGGTGGAAATGCATGTGTGGCAATTATTGCAAGAAAGATATTTATTGCTCTAGGCAAATGGCTAACAATTTGCGTCTTTCTGCCAGCATAAAATATACTAACTGACAAAGAAACTGCAACACCCAGAAGGAGCTGTTTCAATTTAAATTTTTTTTTTGGTAAAACATAGATAGTATAGCAAGGAGTAAATGATTGAAATTCGAAGAAAAAAAAACGAAGGGTTTACAATTTTTTTAAAATAAATTTGTTAATGTGTTTGTCCACCGCGATTATCTATACACTCCCCAACACGTCTTAGCATTGATGCAATAAGATGGTCTATTTCTTCTTGAGGGATACCATCCCCAGCTACCTGCAGTTCATGTCTCAGAGCCGCCAAAGTCCGCGAGGGCTGGGGTAAATTTCCAAGCCTTCTACCCATGATGTTCCAAACATACCTATGGGCGAATGATCGGGGGATCTGGGCGGCCATGGCAAAACATTCACATGGGTCGCTTCAAAAAAGTTAAAACTAACTCTGGCAACATGAGGTCGAACATTATCTTGCTGAAATATTGGATTCTCGAGCCGGTTAAGGTAAGGGAGAACATATGGCTCCACTATTTCTTGAAGGTAACGCAGCGCTGTCATGTTACCTCGAATAAAGACTAAAGGTGACCGTCTTGCATGTGCAACAGCGCCCCATACCATAAACTTACAGGATGTTCTCCTAACCCCTCATCAGCCAAAGATCGAGCTGTCGCAAATCGGTCTCTAATAGGCATCGATCTTGAACTTCATTTGTGCCCCTTCGTCCGGTGCCTACTCTTTTTCGATTTTGAGCATAGTCAAACCACGCTTGACAACATCTCATAACAGTAGTTGGATTTCTGTTCGTGCGGTTAGCGACTTTTCGAAATGACAACGCCGCCTCCCGTAAACCAATAATTCGACCTCTTTCAAATTCACTTAGCTGGCGATAAATTCCGCGTACACGTGTTCTAGGCACTTTAACAACAACTAAACATCCACTGTGGATCTCCTCGAACAGCTGGTTTGTTGTAAAATTTAAAAAATTTGCAAAAAGACTACATATTCAACAAAAAATGTTTAAAGGAAAAGACCTTCAAGATTTTTTTCTTCAAATTTTTATCATTTACTCCTTGCTATACCATCTATGTTTTACCATTGTTCTTGGTTCAGATCTTGTAGAACAACAAGCTGGAGTATTTGGAGATTCTGTGGTTTGGTCACAAATTTTTTTCCTAAGGTTTGAAGTCTGCTCAGAATCGGCTATATCTTCATTTTTTCATACAGAAGGTAATTTGGTGAGTTACAGAGTGGAGAACTCAAAGTTCTCAAACTACTGCTTTCTGCTACTTTGATCTTGTTAAGGGTGGGTCTTCTACAGTTGTTATATATTAGATGTCCATATTCTAATATCCGTATGCACATAGTTTGGTAGATTCTTGAAGCTGTTGTGTGGTTTATGCCGCGGTTTTTGTAGGTGAGGAATCGAAAGCGTTTTGATCTAGCAATTATTTCTCTTTTTTATAATGGAATGTATTTTAAAATTGGTCTTATAATCCACTATGATTTATTCTATCAGAACTTTTCTTCAAATCACCATTGAACTTCCAATCAATTTTGATATTTTTCCCTTTTTTTCAGAAGTGATTAATTTTTCCCCACATATCTTTATATTTCAAATTCCAATTTACCAGGTGTAAAAATTATTATTACTGTAATAAGAAATAACCTAGTACTAATGTAAAGAAAATGAAACTTGAATGTAATAATATAAAGAAGCAAATAATATATGTAATAAAATTTGATATTAAACATGAATATCCACCAAGCAGTACTTACATCAGTATAGTACCAGATTAAATCTATAGAAATAATAAAAGTAATCTCGTTAAAAAGTTGAATGTATAGAAGATGATCTCTATAATTAGAAAGAGAAAATGTTGAATATTAGATAAAAAAATCTTTAAGTATATTGAACATTTCTGAAAGAAAATGCTGCAAATGTTCAAAGATCATTTGTAAACTAGGTAAAACCAGTGGTTGAGTGATTTTTTAGTGAAAAAAAGTGTCCTGAAGATGGAACATTTTTGGAACTTTGGGAAACCATAACTTCTAAACGAAGACCACGTTGGTTTCAATTTTTTTGTTCAGGGAACAAAGCTGAATATGATACAAAAATCTGATCCATATATGTGGACACCAAAATACAAATATTTTCAAAAAAAATTACAAAGACTATGTTCAAAGAGCTCTACCTCATACAAGAAGCATTTCGTCTAAGCAAGCGATAACTATTCCCTAGAAACTGTCTCTGTTTGCAATTTACTTTTTGCACATCTTACTACGCAAAAAATATGGCCTTTATTAGATCATCCTGTATAATGAGAAGAATTGAATATATTTTTAAAGAGGAATATTGAATATTTAAGTTTTAATATTACCATTTTTTGTAAGAACATCTTTCCTAATTGACTACTATACTAATAAAGAAAGACCTATCATAATATCAATAATAAGTCATCACTTACAGCGGTTTCGGAGGATCGCTAGCAAGAAGTGTACCGTCATTCCTAACCCTTCCGTTATCTTCAGGCTCAGAATCACTCTCACTATCTTCCAAAGTGTCCAGAATTCCCCCAGATTGATTGCTAGGAGTGTGATTGCTGGTAGACCCAGGGGTAGAAACGTTATTGTTAGCGGCAGATTGCGCCTGTTTGCTATTTCTATTGTTCCTAGGTGGAGCCTCTGGCTGAGCTGAAGACTGAACGCCCAGCTCGTTGAGGTGAGCAGCCAAAGCGTCCAATTCCTATAAGAATTCAAGCCGAGATTAATAGAAATAATTTACAGAGATGAAAAAAGGCACTTTTCATTCTTCAAATTGAAATTTTGCAAGTGTTTTTGTCTTTTGTTAAATCTAGGAAAAGATCAGAATAGAGAAAAACAAAAACAAAAGTGGAAACAGCAGAAAGAAATCATCAAATGATTATTTTCTTTTCTGTTGCTTTTTTTTCAGGAAGCAGTGATAACCTACCTCAGGTTTTCGTGGAGGACCCTGTGTTTATGGATAAATTGGTGAAACATGTACATGAAATGAATAAAAACAAGCAAAATTAGATAAAGGAAAAGCACACAAAATAAAGAGGAAACAGTTAAAATAGAACATAGGCGAACATATAACATTAATGTGTGAAGAGATAGAAAATGTAACCCAATTATGATAAATTAATTGAAATGAAACCAGATATTTGGAAAATATTCCTGAAATTTTCGGTAAATGTTGCCATAATGTCTGCCTGTAAATATCATGAATACGGAGTATATTTAGTTACATTGACTTCCTGAACCCTTGATTTCAAATGTTCACTTCCAAAAATATCCAGTATCTAATTTAAAAATATTATAAAAGCATTGATTTTTCTACAATCAATAAATTTCTTATTAATTCCACGAACTAGTGCAGTGGATTGATCTACCTATTTGATGATTGACCAATACACAACCAACGAAATTTTTCTAGTAGTTCAAATGGACCGGTACCACATTTACGGTGAGAAAAGTAGCATTTTCTTTCGTTCGTAATGAATATATGGAAAATCGTACAGGAATGAAAATGCTTTTATTAGTTAGTTCGGTCTTTTGGCATTCGACACGTAACCACACTTTTTTGCAAGCCCTGCTGGAAAGGACCCTTTTGATTTAGAAAAAGAACGTTATTTTGGCATTGTTCTACTCTATGGTCAGTTGTCATGACACCTATTTTTTTTTCAGAAGAGCCAATTCAATAAATATAAACCATATAATTCATAATATTACAGGAGACTGTTAGAACATTCACCATTTTTTTTAACAAAGGAATACTAAAGTTTATATCAATGAATTGCTTTGGAGTTAATATAACATACCATTGGCTTGAACATGTGTTGGGATTGGGAATTCCTTTGTTGTTGTTGCTGTTGTTGTTGAGATCTCGAAACAAAATTGTCTGGAGGAGGTGGTAATGGTCTGGAAGGAATACATGTCCAATGAAGACATTGACAAAAGTTATGGTTTGACTTTGTGAATAAATCTAATAATATCAAAATGTAATGATGAAGCTGCAAAGTCAGCATAGAATACAAATTTTTTTAACAATTACAAATTTCAGGCATTAAGGCATGGTGATAACTTCTCATTTAAGCATTTCAAGTAGATTCTCACAGATTTTTGCACTGTGTGATCGATGGTATAGAATTTTTTATAGCAATTATAAATTTCAGGCAAATGGGGCACGAGGATGAGTTTCCATTTCAGCATTTCAAATAGATTTCACAGGTTTCGCAATAACAGGTATAGAAGTATGAAACCATCTTTTCCCTTCAGATGGTGCCAGCCATCAGTTTGGGAATCATAAGACCGACTGCTTCTGCAGTGCCATTATCTCTCTAACAGCTAATGAAGATTTTCAACACACGAAAACCAAAGTTCCATAATACTGAATTGTTTCAGCCGTTACTATTTGGTAGTTGATCATAATTAAAACAAATTGTAGAAATTACTATGTTTTACGACCAAAAAATATATATTACACATTTTCTTGTGATTCGAGTTTCGGGAAATGAACTATCCCATCATCAGACAACTGAAGATCTAACAGTGGTATAGAGGTATTTAAACAAAAGTTATAAATATTTTGAATATTTCAATAGATTCTAGATAACACCTTATAGTGGTACAGAGGTTTACAATCGGAACGTGATAAAAAACCGGGTTAAAAAAAAGGGGCCTTCTAATAGATTCGGAATGTCGGCAATCGACAAAGAAGGTTGTTAAACAGATGCTACCCATTTAAATATCACAAATAATTTTTGGGTTAACATAGCTCCTTACAGTCATTCATTATTTTTACATTATTTTGTTGTATGTCTCAAATATTTGGATTTACAAAACTCCATACAGTCATTCATTATTTTTTACATTATTTTTATTGTGAACGAATTTGAAAATTTCAATAATCAAGTTTCTTTTCTTTTGAATCTACATGTAAAATGTTCTTAAGATTTTCTTTTGTCGAAAGGAATTACTGTTTTCTAAAGAATGAGTGGCAAAAGTTGAATTTATGTTTACTTTTCATTAAATTCTTTTTATCTTCGTTGAGAAAGGTTTTAAACAGTTGTTACTTTTTAAATATCTCAAATATTTTCGGTTTACATAGCTCCGTACAGTCATTCATTATTTTTACATTATTGTTATTGTGAACTAATTTGAAAATTTCAACAGATTCTAGATAATCGAGTTTCTTCCCTTTTGATTCTACATGTAAAATTTTAAGATTATCTATTGTGGGAAAGGAATGACCGTTTTCTAGACAATGAGTGGCAAAAGTAGAATTTTGTTTATTTTGCCTGAAACTCATTTCATGTTCATTGAACCTCGTCTTGAAGGAACGTCATATTGACATCTGATTTTGAAAAACGATTAGCCACTTTTTGACTTATGCTACCAAAGTACGACAGAGAAATGAATTTTTTATTGTGTAATATATATTTTTTGGTAGTAAAACATAGTAATTTCTACAATTTGTTTTAACAAAGTTCCATAAATTGGTATAGTTTTCTACAACCATAAACATGTCGAGTTTCATGCGTATGAACTACGATTTGAGGACAACAATGGTTTATTATCCTATAAAGGTCAACAGAGCTCTATTCTGGTGATTAGTTTTGAACTCACAAAAAAGTATACCCAAACCATCTCAACAAATACTGAAGAGAATCTTGGAACTGTGGCTTTATCGACAAAGTCGATACAGGGACAGGTTTACACCAAGATTTTCTATGCTTAAAGCTATCATATTGTTATCTACTTATCATTCCTATCCACAATGTGATGCAAACATTTTTTGTTTTCTGGAGGTGAAGCAATTTCCTATTGTTTGACTTCTTTTAACTTATTTCAAATACCTAAAACTTTAATGACCTCTTCGTTTAATTGTGTAGTAAGTACAGTTTAAATGTAGTTAATTTTTTAATCGCATTATAAACAAGCATTTATATGATTGTCAGAATGAAGTAATACACAAAATGAATATATTCAAAATGTAATGTGAATCGGCCATAATTTTGCTTTCCAACTGCGCTGATGTTTAGATAGCAATTAGTTTGTTTTCATGTGTCACTATGCAGCGTCTACAAAAAACTAACCCTTTGGATACTGAATCGTTCTTTATCCCACTGAAAAAATTTTGTTCAAAGTTAAATCGGTCTGTATATACTTTACCTTCTTGGAGGTGCAGGTTCAGGCACCACAATAATCCTCTGAGGTATCGGGGGCCTAGCTGGTGGTCCCGGTTCAGGAATTTCTTCTTTATCCTTGTGTCTTCCGCCCCTAGAATGGGTTTATCAAGATCAAAATTTTTATTGGTTCGTTTTAAATTGTTTTTACCTGGGAGGTGGTTCAACAGCTTGACTGAGGGTACGTCCTTCTTGTATCTGCTGGAAGTTTCTTCGCAAAGTGTCGCCTCCTGGTGCTTGAATGATACTACTTGGCTCACCCGCGATTTGGGGTTCCTCCTCTTCATTCTCGGATCCCGAATATCTATAAAAGAAATAAGTTAAGAGCCTCGGACTATTATTATTTGTCATATTGAACTCATTGACATATTTAATATTGATTTCTTACATCTAAAGCATGACAATATCCTTTTAAAAGGTAAGGAAGAACATTCAATCTAAGTTCCACAAGATATATTAGGAGTACAAATAAGTTTCCGCTGTCTCTTAACACAAATTAAATATTTATTATAGAAGAACGGTAATATAAATTTATTTAAAATATTGCCATCACTTGCAACCACTTTTTCCCACCTCAGCATTCGAATCCCACGTCTGAAGAACTCCTTGTCTTTTGAGGCTATCCACGAATCAACCCAATTTTTGGTACCCTCATAAGATGTGAACCGCTGCGCTGTCAGAGCATGTGCCATGGACCGGAACAGGTGATAATCGGACGGTGCAATGTCTGGTGAATACGGCGGGTGGGGTAACACTTCCCAATCAAGTGTTTCCAAGTACTTTTTCACGGGAGCCGCAACATGGCATGCAGAAGAATAATTTTTTCGTGTCTAGAATAGTATTGAGGGCGTTTTTCCTTCAGAGCTCGGCTCAATCTCATCAATTGTGTTCGATGGAGATCTCCAGTAATTGTTTCGCTCGGATTAAGTAACTCATAATACACAACACCTAGCTGATCCCACCAACTACACAGCATAAGTTTTTTTCCGTGAATATTCGGTTTTGCTGTTGATGTTGACGCGTGGCCAGGTAATCCCCATGATTTTCTTCTTTTTGGATTGTCATAATGTATCCACTTCTCATCACCAGTTACGATACGATGTAAAAACCCTTTTTTTTATGTCTAGCTAGCAGCATCTCACTTAAGCATAATCGGCGTTCAATATCTCTCGGCTTTAATTCGTACGGAACCCAATTTTCTTGTTTATGAATCATTCCTAATGATTTTAAACGATGTGAGACTGCTTGCTGAGTGACTTCTAATGTTAGAGCAAGTTCTTTTTGTGTTTGAGATGAATCTTCCTCCAATTTTGCATCCTCATAAATTTTTGGCCTTCCACTGCGATATTTGTCTTCTACGTCGAAATCACCGTTTTTAAACTTTTGAAACCACTCTCGACACGTTCTCTCACTCAAAGCACCCTCACCATATGCTTCTACGAGCAATTGATGCGCCTCACCAGCAGATTTCTTTAAATTAAAGAATTAAACTAATATTTTCCGCAAATGACGCTTACTTGGCTCAAATTTTGACATTTTCAACTTATAAAAAATTATACTTTACCAATATAAAATGAATGTTATTAATAGGTTATGTTGTTCTTGAATGTCCAAACTATTTTTTAAGCCGGTTATCATCTGCGAAAGCTAACCGAAACTCCGTGCCGCGCCATCTACAATAAAACGGCGGAAACTTATTTGTACTCCTAATATATGAATAGTATCCTGATAAGGATGATGTTTTAAAATGTCATTAATATTCATTATTGTATGTCATTAGTTGTCATTTCTATTCACTGTTTAATAATTCATCCAAAAACCTTATAAAAATATAGTTTTCTTATTCAAACTCAACAGGATTTTTCTGAATATTTTGGGTTACAGTCCATCTGTGCTAGCTAGATATTTGTGGAATCATCGAAAAATGATTTCGAAAGAAATTTCACCTGACACAACACCACTACATCAATACGCCAAAAAAAGTAAGAAACAAAGAGAATAAAAAGATTTAAGTGCTTGTATTACACTAAAGATACAAATCAACATTCTGAAGAACTTGACCTTACAAGAATAACAAATTCATGAGAAAAAATCCTAGACATCTGGGAAAAATTACTGACTGGTGTGTTTGATAATAATTGTTTTCCTGAGAATTCAAATGCTGATGCAATAAGTATCAAGGGTGAGCATTATGAAGCAATGTAAACAGAATTTTTGAGTCCTAAATTAGATGAAATTGACTGGCAGACATATTTTTCCAATAAGATGGTACAAAACAATCAACTATGCAGTTATTGTAAATCTTTAATAGCCAGAAATATGACCTGCATGAAATTGTGATTTGACTCCTTTGGATTTCTTTATATTTAAGTTGTTAAACAATGCCAACAAATTTGGAAATTGAGAAACTTTGAAATTGAGCATCGAATGATGCATTAATGAAATTATGGCTTATTCATTACAAGAAAATATTTGAAACATTGAATTTAATCCAGCTAAAGAAGTAGATGTGGACATTTGAATAATATGTTATTCAAAACATAATGGTCATTACTAAAATTTTGAATTTTGAAGAATTTGCTCTTAGCTCCAATATTTCATATTCTATTAGAAGTATAAATAAGTTTGTGCGGTTTTTTGTCGAAAATTGAGCTTTATTGTGAAAAATTGGTTGTACATTCAAAGTTCAAAGTACCTTGGTGGCGTTCTGGTTCGTTCTTTGTGTTCTAAATCAAAAGTGCCACTTTTAAATCGGGCAAATCACTTCTGACACGTTCGTTCAGTTAGAACATGGTAACCATAAACATACATTAAAATACGATGACTTTTGGTAACCTTTTTTTTTTCATATTGAAGTAATAAAATAAAACTCCCTTGAAAAACACATTATTTGATACAAAAGTTAACATTTTCAGAGCACACTATGTTGTTTATACTTAATTTAAATGACAGATACTGAAAAAAAGCCTAATGATGACACTTCAAAATGATGGTGCTGCCAGATGAAACAATGGAATAATAAACTAGTAGCGACATCTGTAATCAAAACCGCACACACTTATTTCTACCTAATTTTTCATTTTAAAAACATATCCTCATTGGTGTAACATTTAAAGCCACTTCATTCAATTTTCAATGATAAGTGATAAAATCAAGGAACCCTGATAAGATTCTTCATTTAACACTCACCTATAGTCCTCTCTCTCCTTCTCCTGCTTCCTCTTCTTGCAACGATCAATATGATCCTTAAGTTGAATCCTAACCTGCCTTTCGGTAGGTTGATCCTTGATAAATGGATGCTTAAGCAGCTGCTCTGTGTAAGGTCTTTCGTGATAGTCTTTCACCAGAACAGTGTCGATGAATCCTGCGAGAAAAAAAATACATACAAATTCAAGTCCTTACAATTTCCATCCAGAAATATAGAAAAGTATCTACCGTGAAATTTCTTATTCCACTTTTTACTCTTCAATCTTGGGGGCGGATTCCTTGGTATCAAAAAGAGCGCCCTCATTGGATGTAGCTCGCATAGAGGAGGCTGAGATTCCGCCATCTCTAGAGCAGTGATGCCCAGAGACCACAGATCACTCCTATTGTCATAGGTCGCCTCTGGATTCTCGTCGCAAGCGATAACTTCTGGGGCCATCCAGTATGGGGTGCCGATGAAGGTGTTTCTACGACCTATGGTCCTATCCAGCTGTGCCGACACACCAAAATCCACTAGAATTGAGAAGGTGTAATTTTAGACAAAACAAAGTTTTAAAACTTCAGTACAAAATTATTCTTCATCTATACTACTCTGTCAAGAAAGTACCGGGAATTTTCAATTAAAACAACATTTTTACATTTAAACGTCAAAATTTATTGGGTCGCCTTCAAAATAGGCTCCATTTGCTCCAATACATCTATGCCAACGGCACTTCCAATTATCGAAACATTTTTATAGGCGCTTTCCGGGATGGACTTTAGCTCTCGCGCCGAATTTTGTTTTATGGCTTCAATCGACTCAAAACGGGTGCCACAAAGGGGTAATTTTAGTTTTGGGAAGAGGAAAAAGTCGCAGGGAGCCAAATCCGGCGAATACGGTGGTTGCTGAAGCACGTTTGTTAAGTTTTTGGCGAGAAAGTCAGTCACAATCGTAGCTCGGTGAGAAGGCGCGTTATCGTCATACAAAATCCATGAGTTGTTCGCCCACAAATTTGGCCGCTTCTTACGGATACGCTCACGCAAACGTTTCATAACGCCTAGGTAATACTCCTTGTTTACCGTCTGACCCTCTGGAACGAATTCGTAGTGCACCACGCCACGGATATCAAAGAAAACAATGAGCATCACCTTCATTTTCCATCGGCTTTGGCGTGGTTTTTTCGGTTTCGGCTCATTTTTTGCCACCCATTCCGATGATTGCTGGCTTGCTTGCATATCGTACTCGTAGACCCACGTCTCATCACCAGTTATAATGCGTTCCATGAATGTAGAATCGGAATTACAGCGATCCAGCATGTCTGAAGCAACCTGTTCGCGATGACGTTTTTGAAGAAAATTCAGGTCTTTCGGTACGAGTCGTGCGGCCACCTTTCTCATGCCCAAAATATCAATCAAAATCGTACGTGCGGACTCGTGGGATATCTTAAGATCATGTGCTATATCTCTCAAGCTGGTACGACGGTTTTCCAGCACCCTTACCTTAATTTTATCGACGTTATCTTCGATCGAAGCCGCCGATGGGCGACCACTTCACGACCGTCCTTGAAGGCTCTGTACCACTGATATGCACGAGTTTTCGATAGAGCATTATCACCGAAGGCCTTTTGCAACATTTTCAATGCATCGGCATACGAAAATTCATTTGCAACACAAAACTTTAAACAAATTCTTTGCTCAACGTAATCACCCATAGTAAAAATCGGCACGCACTCTGACATCGACTGACTTAATCAGCTGTTGCAAACACACTAGTTGATAGATCCCGCTCAAGCTTGGCATAGTAATTAAGGACAGTGGTACCAACCTAGGAAAAAAAATTTTCACCTGCCTCATTGCCCCGCCAGATTTAAATCGATAATTCCCGGTACTTTCTTGACAGAATGTATGTAATTTATCACAAGCACAAAAGGTTTGTTCCTTCATTTGCGAGGAACACATCGACATGATGACCTAATGAATAAGATTTATTCGCAATTTCAGCATTTTTTGAAAATTTTCTAATAACAAACTTCAAAATACTTCTTTTTTTCTGGTCCAATGGCCAATCTACTCAGGTCTATGTTCCGAGTAGTGACTCTTTCAACCCAAACAGATAGCATTTTCATCTTGTGTTGAAATATATTTATTATTATTTAATGAGTTCAGTCGTAAGAACACAGGGCTCATAACCGAAAGATCGCGAGTTCAAGTTCTGCTTAGGTGGGAAAGAAATTTTCTAGTTGGAATGGTTTCGGCCACAATTTCACTGTTGGGTCGAAAATTAACAGTGCTGTGACCTAAAGTGGCGTAAGATCGCAGTAACAAAGCCTACCTAGAACACAACTGAACTCCTAACTCGCACAAACTGAAAAAGCTTCTGAGAATCTATCTTCACAGAAGAAGATCTAGGAGTATCAGGATAATATAAATAATAAAATTATTTTATGTTTTTTCAAAAGACAACCCGCAATTTTTTTTCTATTATACTTTATTGGCAATCAGATTTACATAATCTATAGGCCAATATGATGGCTAGTACATAACATAAAAAACTAATATGCACCCGTAACTTGGTTCTGGGTTTGGTCGAGCGGCTTCTTTCTACCAACATCACCTTTGCACATCTAACTTAACTAGCATCTGCACTCTCTCACTTATTATTTTTATCAATTCCTTTCTGCATTTTTAACACTGGAGGAGCGAAAATTCTTATGATGTTGTACATAGTAAGGTGTAAGTGTGGGCGTAAAGTTCTAAAGCTGTATATAGCAGGGTGTAAGCATAGTTTTAGGTTAATTTAAGTACCTGGGTACCAGACTTTTAGTGCCTTTCAGTGTGAAAATAATCTATTTTTGTATTAATTTCCGGCTTCCATCCTATACCACCGACTTTAACTACAGTGACTTGAAATCCGATAAAGCATGAAGTTCTAAAGCTGTACTATAATGACATGGCGGGTAAACGTCCAGTGATGTTTCCTTAGTTTCCTCATAAGTCAGTTGGCCAACATCTTCAGAGTCTTCAGTTGTTTATAGGTTTTATCAGGTGTTTTTTTTAGAGTGATAGAACTTTCGATAGGGATAAATGTGATTTGACAGAAGGTAGAAGCCATGTTGTTTTGACATTTATGTTCAGTAAGCATTGACAAATTATCATGCATAGACTCACGCCGCAACAACGTTAACAAATTGTTGAAATTTATTTTCAAAATCAGTGTTCTATTCGCCAACCTTATAGAGCATTTCGTGAAATTAATGGTTTACATAATCGTCCATCAGAGCAGCTTATTCGTCGAACTATCGATAGATTTCTGACAACATTTTCTCTACTCGATGCAACAAGAACAAGAAGACAAAGAACTGTACCTACAGAAGAAAATATCGCTGCTGTAAGTCATAGAGTTAATGATGATCCAAATTTGTCTATTCATCGATGTTCACAACAAGTTGGACTCTGTGCATCCACCACATGGAAAATTTTGCGTATAGATCTTGGTCTACACCTATACAAGATCCAACCGGTTCAAAAACTAAGCGTCGTGTGTTTGCTGATTGGGCCCTAGAACAGCTTGAAGTTGATCCACGTAAAATTGTGATTAGTGATGAAGCTCATTTCTGGTTGAACAGCTATGTAAACAAGCAAAATTGCCGTATATGGAGTGAAAACAATCCTCAAAAAGTTCTGCAGGTTCCATTGCATCCTGAAAAATGCACTGTATGGTGTGCTTTACACGCTGGAGGCATCATCGGTCCATAATTCTTTAAAAACTATGCTGGAGCTAATGTTACAGTGAATGGTGCTCGTTGCAGATTGATGATCAATGATTATTTGTTTCAAAATTTGAATGGACCCAGAAGTGTTTTGGTTCGAACAAGATGATGCTACACCTCATGCTGCTACCGTAACAATTGATGTATTGAAAGAAAGATTTGGCGATAACATTATTTCGAGGAATGGTTCAATTAATTGGCCTCCAAGATCATGCGATGTAACTCCACTTGATTATTTTCTCTGGGGTTATGCCAAGTTATTGGTTTATGCTGATAAACCAGAAACAATAGACGCTTTGGAAGCCAACATAACTAATGTTATTGATGAAATAAGCCCTGAATTACTCGAAAAAGTGGTCCAAAATTGGTCTGGTCGAATGCTGTTCCTCAGAGCTAGTCATGGTGGACATATGCCGGAAATTTTTTTTAAAACATAAATGTCTAAAATTATCTTTCAAATAAAAAAAATTTGACTTCAATCTTATAATTTAATAATAATATATATAATTTAAATGTGTTTTATTTCAATTTAAAGTTCTATCACTCTAAAAAAACACCCGATATAAATGGCTGCAGTAGAGGTTTTTATTGGTGTTTACTTTAATTATCTCATTGAATGTATAGGAAATTTTCAGTGTTCTTTATATAGGGACAACTAAACAAATATAGAAAATGTCCAGAATTAACCTACTGTGGTCCTGATTTTTTTTTAATTTCAGAAATCATAAACGACAGCAATCGAGAACTAACATCTGCCAGTTAATTGGTTCGAGATTTATGGAACTTTGACATTTCACTCAATATCCGGAAATCATCCTCTTTATCCAAAATCAAACCCTCAAGTGAATGAAACTTCTCGATATAAGGTAATCTAGATCACCTCAATTTGTGGTTTTCATTTGTTGCATTCTTCGCGGGGCACACTGTATAAATGATGTGTTTTGCTCTGTTCTTAATAACTTGGGTAGGACAGCATTCCTCCTAAATCACGAAATAAAAATCGATAAATATCACTAAAACTTCCTAAATTAACGAAAACAAATGACGAAATTCTACCTACACAAAGATCTGATGGAAAATATTTATGAGAAAACAATAAAATGCAACATATCGGATTGCATTTTAATGCAAATGACCAAAAAACATCACTACTCTATTTTCGTCAACACCCCCTCAAAACTAAACAAAAAAGGACTCGGGAGGGCAAACAATAATTCTTAAACGTCAGATTCTTTCTGGCATTCACGTTTAACATATCTAAGGACGAGTATATAGGGGAGAGGCAACTGATACCGCACCGAAAATGTTCCTTACCCAATTTGACTTCGGCATTGTCCGTCAACAGCACGTTCTGTCCCTTGATGTCTCTGTGGATAACTTTGTTCGAATGTAGATAAGATAGACCCCTGAGGATCTCCCTGCATATGTACGCAATCCATTCCTCCTTCAGGGACTGTCCCTTGGTTGATTTTACCAAGTCGGTAACCGAACCTGGAAAAAATGGAAAATCATTAATATCAGTAAAAGTTTAAAAAGTAATAAAGACATTACTACGCAAAATTGAAAGTTACCACTTTGTGTAACAAATTAAATACGCTCTCTTTGAATGATCGTTTTATACACCAATAAATTTTCCTGTGAAAAATATCAAATCTATATGGAATACAACCAGCAGTAATAGTGCGTCTGTAACATCAGTCTGTGCCGGGAATGAGATTTTCTAATTGTTTTTGAGGAATTTCATTACAGGAATACTTGAAAAAGTTGTTCAAAATTTTTTGGAAATGACTTTGATGCCTGTAGTAGTTTTAATGCATGTTCTCTTGGATTTAGATCCTGCGGTTGACAGGCTAGTCTAAAATTGGGACATTATGTTCTTCCTCCAGGAAATTCATCGTGATTCTACTGTGGAGCATCATAATGTAGGAGACAAATATTTTCTCCAACTAAATTTCTGTACAGAATTACCACAGGTTCAAGAACCTTACTTATACAGGGTGAATCATAACTATTAGTATTTGACAGTACAAAATGTACCTTCCATCAATTGCACCCCAAAATATTTATTCATTAAGTCCCTTACATTTCGGTTATTATGAGCTGGGCAGCCACATATATGAAACGAGACATTTTGTGTGTTAGCCAGAGGCATTCATCCAATATGTCTGTTAAACTGCTTTGGATTAATGTAATGAATTCTTCAGCGTTGAGGCGATCGGGAAGTATTGCTGGTCTGAAAAGTTCACCTCTCATAATCCCAAACCACACGTTGGCCCTTAACTCATGTTGGAAATTAGAAACAATAGTCGCATGGGGGTTTTCTCTTTTCCATATATGGTTATTTCGCAAATTTATCACACCCGATTTCGTGAATCAGTCCCCTAAACAAATTTAGTCATATTTTTCCAATGGTTTTATCGATGAAAAATTATCAATTATGGACATAAAATGTTTGATTGTATCGGTCTTTACTTGTCGGAAATACATCTTGATGATTAAAGTAAAACAACTTAATTTCCGCTAATTTATTTAATTTCACAAAAATTGTTTTGTCATGACATGACTTCGTCAGGTGAGTATGGTACTAACTACATATTTGATATTGAGTTCTTTAAATATTCAAAATGTACAGAAAAGAAGGTAGGGGGAATTTACAGTAATTTGTTTTTTTATTATTACACAAAGTTTCAGAAAAGGTTAAGTAAGGGGGATTTATTGAGGTCCGTTTGGTCGTTTAGGAGAATCTGTTTTTTATTGTATCTGTTAATTTCGAGGGCTTCTAGGTAGTTCAACCTGAGGTTCTTTTTTTCTAGGTGTAAGATTTTGTAGTTATTGTCAAAATCATGTCCTGTTTCCAAAAGATGGTCAGCATATGTTGAATTTCCGTTTTTTCCAAGATATGCTTTCTTGTGTTCACGTATCCTAGTGCCGAAAGATTTACCTGTCTGACGCATATATACAGATGGGCAAGTACCGCAGTTTAACCTATGGACCTATAGTCTGGAGTCTCTTTTTTAAAAGTCTGTCTGTACCTGTGAAGCAACAGAAAATATCGTCTACATACCTATACCAATATAAAAAGTATTTCTTAAGGGGATTTTGGTGAATTTTAATCTCAATATTGTCCATGAATATTTCTGCTAATAAAGGATTTAAAGGATTTCCCATAATCAAACCGTTTTCAGATTTATAAATTATTATTTTTGAATTGAAAATAATTTTGTTTCGTGCAAATATCTAGACATTCTAAAATATCTTCATTGATAATTGTATTATATCTGTTGTTGATTGATAGATTATCTACTAGTTCAATTGTTTCGTTTGGTGGTATAATTGGAAATAAATTTTGTACGTCAAATGAAATTAGCATTATGTGGTAAGTGGATATTCTTTATTTTATTTATTAGCTGTAGTGAATTTTTTATCGAGTATTTAGCTTGGAGTTTAGTTTCTTTTAAAATAATCTGAATAAGTTCTTTCGAAAGTTTAAATGAAGGTGCACTTACGAACGAAACAACCGGTCAAATAGGATAATCTTCCTTGAGTAATTTAATCAAAGAATACATTTTTGGAGGATTAAATTTTTGCAGATTAAATCTGTTTTGATATTCAAATTTTTTTATATTTCTTCTATCAAGTAAAAAGCCTTTTTCCATTTTATCTTAAAATATTACATGTGGAATCAAAAGGAAAGAAGTTCAACTATCTGGAGTCAATTGAAGTTCATTAATTGGTGCAGAAAAATATTCTTGAGATAATGAATGATCAAACTAATCTACATAATTCCCAAATTTTCAATACATTCAAATAACATCCTACCCCTATAATTACCCAAAAAAAAATTTATTTTTTCTAACATCTGGTCGAGACAAAATTCTTGTAACTCTCACTTTTATTGTCACTACGTTGTACCTGACTCTACATAAAATACCCTGTACCATGTGCCTAGGGGTCAGTTGCCTGAAGATGAACGAAAGTTCGAAACTAGTTGCAACAATGTAAACCTTACATATTGTAAAACATCTGAAAATTGTTGGTAGTAAAACATGGTAATAAAAAATTTGTTTTAATTATGATCAACTACCAAATAGTAACAGCTGAAGCAGTCATCTAAATATTCTTTCTTTACCTTTGTATGAATTATACTACTCTGTCAAGAAAGTACCGGGAATTTTCAATTAAAACAACATTTTTACATTTAATCGTCAAAATTTATTGGGTCGCTTTCAAAATAGGCTCCATTTGCTCCAATACATCTATGTCAACGGCACTTCCAATTATCGAAACATTTTTTATAGGCGCTTTCCGGGATGGACTTTAGCTCTCGCGCCGAATTTTGTTTTATGGCTTCAATCGACTCAAAACGGGTGCCACGAAGGGGCAATTTTAGTTTTGGGAAGAGGAAAGAGTCGCAGGTAGCCAAATCCGGCGAATACGGTGGTTGCTGAAGCACGTTTGTTGAGTTTTTGGCGAGAAAGTCAGTCACAATCGTAGCTCGGTGAGAAGGCGCGTTATCGTCATGCAAAATCCATGAGTTGTTCGCCCACAAATTTGGCCGCTTCTTACGGATACGCTCACGCAAACGTTTCATAACGCCTAGGTAATACTCCTTGTTTACCGTCTGACCCTCTGGAACGAATTCGTAGTGCACCACGCCACGGATATCGAAGAAAACCATGAGCATCACCTTCATTTTCGAGCGGCTTTGGCGTGGTTTTTTCGGTTTCGGCTCATTTTTTGCCACCTATTCCGATGATTGCTGGCTTGTTTGCATATCGTACTCGTAGACCCAGGTCTCATCACCAGTTATAATGCGTTCCATGAATGTAGAATCGGAATTACAGCGATCCAGCATGTCTTAAGCAACCTGTTCGCGATGACGTTTTTGAAGAAAATTCAGGTCTTTCGGTACGAGTCGTGCGGCCACCTTTCTCATGCCCAAAATATCAATCAAAATCGTACGTGCGGACTCGTGGGATATCTTAAGATCATGTGCTATCTCTCTCAAGCTGGTACGACGGTTTTCCAGCACCCTTTCCTTAATTTTATCGACGTTATCAAGGCAAGTCTTCGACCACTTCACGACCGTCCTTGAAGGCTCTGTACCACTGATATGCACGAGTTTTCGATAGAGCATTATCACCAAAGGCCTTTTGCAATATTTTCAATGCATCGGCACACGAAAATTCATTTGCAACACAAAACTTTAAACAATTTCTTTGCTCAACGTAATCACCCATAGTAAAAATCGGCATGCACTCTGACATCGACTGACTTAATCAGCTGTTGCAAACACACTAGTAGACAGATCCCGCTCAAGCTTGGCATAGTAATTAAGGACAGTGGTACCAACCTGAGAAAAAAAAATTTTTTCCTGTCTCATTGCCCCGCCAGATTTAAATCGATAATTCCCGGTACTTTCTTGACAGAATGTATTCTCAATAAAGACATTTAATAATACGAGAATGCGAATATTTTGATGGGGAAATGATTAACCTTTATATAAAAATTTTCACCGTAGGACAATCGCTTCTCAAGGAACGAAACCCGCTGCAAGAAATTAATAATTGAAAGAAGAAGAATAAAAAATACAAGCCAAGCGAAATTATTAATTAGAGGAAGAATAACACAGGCGACGCTGTCGTCGAAACGACTTCCGCGGAAATGAAACGAAGAAAAAAGCCATGAATATCGCATGAAAGCCGCGAATCAGAATCAGAACCGAGGGAAAATACCGATTGTTTTTATTGCGCCTAACGAGTTCTCTAGTTCTACTTGTTCGCCGTCTATCATTACGTTCTAAAATTAGAATAGAAAAAGGAATTATTTGCCGTAATAGTCGGGTCGGGCTCTAACATGTGAGTCAGCGGGTCACTCTCCAACGATTTTGAACTGAATAGTTTTGGACAGTGGCTCCTGATGAAGAAAGGGTAAAAGTGTGGTAAATGGTAAATTGAAACTCATCGTGGGTGCTATGGTTTCTTTAGTGCTCAATGCTCTTCCACTTACAAAATTTGTTTTTAATCTCCTAATCATACGAGCACGGGCGTATCCAGCGAGGGGCAGGGGGGGCAGCTGCCCCCCTGGAAGCAAAAAAATTAATCTTTATTGATTTTTGTTGCCGGAATACCTTACAATTCTTGAAATAACTACTTTAATAATGAAAAAAATATTGGATAGAGTAGTCCGTTACTTTGTGATAGATTATTTTAGATAGAAAAACGAAATTACTTTGTTCACTAACAAAGGCTATATTTAATTACAGTTACTCGAGTTTCGTAGTATTACTACACTTTCAAACTGAAAGATTCAGTTGCCTAATTTTTCCTTTATTGGTTATAGTCTGCACGTTCAATAAATTTATTGCCGGGTCATTTTAGAACGAAAATATTCATTTTATTACGCTTTGTCGCAAGATGTTGGTCTATACAGAGCATCGAATAGTGGGGAATTATACGGGTACAGCAGAGAATTGTGTTGGATTTGACGGATCTTCAAAGAGGAATTTGTAGGCTTTGTTGAGCTGAAATCTCAAGATGCCCCTACAATCGCTAGCACAATTCAGAGTTTTTCAGTTGATCAAAATCTTTCAGCAGAGAATTGTGTTGGATTTGACGGATGTTCTACGATGGCTGGGAAAAAAGGAGGAAAAAGTACAATAAATCTTTATTTTTTCATAGCTCCAGCCATCTTGTGGTCAATGATGCCAGCAAACCCACCGGAAATAAGAAACTTGATTGCACCTGTTAAGGATACAATATCCTTCTTTCGTGAGTCGCCAACCAGCAGTACTTCAGCTCCTAATTTATCAAGGCTCTGTGAGACCAGATGGTCTGAGAAATACAAGAGCATCAGAAAGTTTTCAAACGTCAATGCGCTAGAACATCTCTTGATCGAAAGAAACTATGCTACAAGAAAATTTGCCTATAAATTGCACTGTGCAGTAACTAAACTAGTTTCATTATAGGTTTAGTCATTATTGCAATGTACTCTGCGATTTTGAAACCAGTTGTGAACGTTCTGCAAGGTAAAATATGGATTTGATTATGGTGAGGAAACACATTGGTGAAATCCTTGATGTCATCAAGAAGGATCGACAAGAAATGGAACATGTTTCTGAGAAAGTACTTAAAAAATCATATGATATCGCGGAGAAAATCGGCGTTGAGTTAACAGTTCCACGAATTGTTAAAAACAAACACACAGAAGTAATCCGCAATCTAAGACTGCGATTGAATACTGGAGACGATCGTTGATTATCCCTTATCTTGGCTCTTTAACCTAATCATTGAATCTTAGATTCCCACACGAGAATTCACCTGTTTTTGCCTTATCCCATTTTCATCCTTCATACATACAGTACTTCAAAAGATTTGGAAGAAAACGCAAAATCTTTCATGGAATTTTTTGAGTTGGGTGATATCTCTGCAGAATTAGATTTGTGGTATAATCTGTGGAAAAAGAAAGATTTAGCAAGGGACAAATTGAAGGATATTGAAGTGGCTGCACTTTTGGAGGAGGCTAATATTTTTTTCCCTGCAACAAGGCTAATATTTAAAGTGCTTTTCCATCCACTACGGCTACTGTTGAACGATCATTCAGTACCCTTCGAAGGGTAAAGACCTGGCAGAGAAGTACAATGGGAGAGGACAAATTGACTGGGTTGAGTTTTATGAGCGTCCATTGTACATTTTTTAAGGAAAATCAGGACTGGATTGAAATGACAGTTTTGGACAAGTTTTCTACAAATCCATGAAAAATAAAAGTATGTAACTAGAATACATTTTTTTTCAAGCAAATAATTGTAATACTTAGTTGATAAAGCACCCTAGATTTGATCATGGGTACGCCCTTGCATACGATCCTCATGAAACTTATTCGTTATCATTCTCCTAAAATACTAATTTCAGATCAATCGGATCTGTATTTTGGAAAATGTGAATAGAAGTAAGAGAAAATTTGAAATGTGAATAACTGCGACACCATTGGACTAATTTTGCCCAATAATGAACTCAACCAAGATACTCAAGCCACAGACCTACCCTCAATATATTTTTCTATTCGAAATTTATTTTGTTGTAATTTCGTTTTTCTTGGGAAAGTGGAAGGCAATTTTCGTATAATGAATAAATATTTCAATAAATTCTATATTCTGTTCCAACACCTTTTGCCATTTTTCTGGTAGTAGCATGATTTTTTACCTCTTCATTTGAAAATTTTGCAATGACCGGAACAAATAATAATCCGAAGGCGCCAGATCTGGTGAATATGGTGGGTGTGGCAATGTATCCCAAGTAAAAGCTTTTGTCGAATAACCAAACTTGTATGAGGTCTCGCATTATCTTGATGAATCACTACACCTTTTCTGTTGATTAATTCTGACCTTTTTTGTTGAAGTGCATCATTCAGTTTGTCCAGCTGATGAAAGTAGATTTCCGCATTGATTTTTATGTTATCCGGTAAAAGCTATTAGGAGTACAAATAAGTTTCCGCCGTTTTATTGCAGATGGCGCGACACGGAGTTTCGGTTAGCTTTCGCAGATGATAACCGGCTTAAAAAATAGTGTGGACATTCAAGAACAACATAACCTATTAATATCATTGATTTTATATTGGTGAAATATAATTTTGTTGAAAATGTCAAAATTTGAGCCAAGTAAGCGTCATTTGCGGGAAATATTAGTTTACTTCTTTAATTTAAAGAAATCTGCTGCTGAGGCGCATCAATTGCTCGTAGAAGCGTATGGTGAGGGTGCTTTGAGTGAGAGAACGTGTCGAGAGTGGTTTCAAAAGTTTAAAAACGGTGATTTCGACGTAGAAGACAAAGATCGCAGTGGAAGGCCAAAAATTTACGAGGATGCAGAATTGAAGGAATTATGGAGGAAGATTCATCTCAAACACAAAAAGAACTTGCTCTAACATAAGAAGTCACTCAGCAAGCAGTCTATTACCGTTCTTCTATAAAAAATATTTAATTTGTGTTAAAAAACGGCGGAAACTTATTTGTACTCCTAATATAAAAAACGATTTCTTTAAAATCCCACCAAACACACAGCATCACCTTTTTTTGATGAATATTGGCTTTCGAAATGCTTTGAGCCGGTTCATCTACGGCCTCTTGCGTTTGACATTGTTATATACAACCCATTTTTCCTTCCCCGTAATGAAGCGCTTCAAATTTTCGTTGGGACACACCTGTATTTTGTATGTGTTATCTGGCATGGATAATAATGCTCTCAGCGTGACAAGCTCTAATGCCATATGGGACGCGTCTATGAACTATGAAAAATTTCCGTTTTGCTACGGAAGTCATGATGGCTACCAATCAAAACCTCCGAGATCTTTCTCGCACTAAAGTCACGAGCCGCCACTGTTTTTTGATCGCATACTGGAAATTGGGAGAGCACCAGTGATCAATTTGTTGCATGCCGAGGTTCGTCTGAATGCTCTTTTTCCACGAATTCCCGATGATGTTTTCTAGAAATTTATAGCACATCTAATTAAGCGTTTCCGAATTCCCAGGAATTATAGGATGAATAACTAAACTGATTGGTAGCGTTTCCGTGAAACAGGAAGCCATTTTCCCAATAATGAAATTGTTCGGCAATGTGAGTTTATATCTGTAGGTGAGCATTACACGCATGAATAGTTGAGAACATCAATAGAAAATACTTTAAACTACAGACAATAGCATGGATACCCATACATAAGGTTTGCAGCAAAGTAATTACCGATTTAACAGATAATTGATAATAGCATTCCTTTGAATAACTTCAGTCGTTGTAACAATTGTATAGATTTGATATTTATCAGCAGTAAACTCTATATTTCTTAAAAACCGACATAAGTGACAATACTACAAAACCACACAGATCAGTGGTTACTTCGCAATAATTTTTGGCGCTTGGTTGGAAAATAATGTCACATCGACCGTTTGGACTTGACTCAGCGCCTTACAAAATTCCTCAAATGGTAACTCCTTGCATGATGACAACTGTAAAATTACAACAAAGTCCAAGAATTCTATGAAATTGATGAAAAAATAGAAAAAGGCAATTGATTCAGATAGGAATTACACCTTTGAATGGAGTTCAATAATTGTATAAAATAAATTATGTTTTGTTCATAAAAATGGATAATTGCTTTGTTCCCAGCAACATGAAAATACCCTCTTTTGGAAATAATCTCTTCACTGCGATTCTAATCACATCGTCTGTTTTGCCCATTCCTATATAGATTTTGCAGGAAAATTATCCCCTTCGCAAAGTCTGGGTAGGCGTTGCAGCACAGGGCGTTAAAACCGTAAAACTTGCGTGATTCTATCCAATTGCGGGTCATCCGATTCAACGGCGAAAACTAAAATATTACTGATACTAGATCAGCGCTAGCCATAGACATGACGTGTTGGATGCTTAAACTTCGTGGTCTCTAGCATCAGAGTTGAACTGTCCTTTTTGGTTATGTATGGTAACAAGGCTTCCACGGATAGCCTATGGGAGTATTCACTCTGTTATCCGCTGTTGAAAGCTTGCATGCTAGGCTAGCAGAGTATTGCATCATTCATCTTGGTGCGCGGTTCTCGCGACCAAATTGACTGGGATACTTCTCCTTGGTTTGTGGGTCTTGACCATACGTCAGTTGGGCTCAAAATATAATCAATTGAGATTTACGGCGAAGGTTTGTGAATCTTGTGTGACTGGGTGATGAATAAGCTTTTCGGCGTGTGAGTTGCGTCTTGGATACCAACACTCCAGGGCCAGTATAGGTTTGATAGTGCTTCAATGCTACAAATTATGCCTAAGTTCGAAAGAACTGAAGCCAATGAAAGCAAGGGAGGGATTCTTTTTGTACGATTTGGCGTATCCAAATCCCGCGCCATGGATAGGTTACATTAAGCATTCACTACATTCAATTCCTTCGCAAAGTGGATTTCCTACTAGTCTTGTTCTTAATATCCGGATACCTGAGTGGTGTACTTTATACGTAGAGATTATAGGTTTTCTTAGATCTCTTATCTTCAACTAAGAGATGCAATCGTGGGTGTAAGATTCTTCCTCTATAGTCAAATCTTTCTTAAGAAACATGATCTTCGGTATTTTGATGGCGTAATTGTACCTAATCGTCCTCGATTGTGTATGGCCGGCAATTCTGTAGGACATGTGACAGGCTCAAGACACGGTTGCATCCAGCTCTAATAGCACGTGGTATATGATTTTTCAAAGTGACCAATGAGAAGGTCCGTATGCTGCTCAATTTTGTTTTTTGACTAGAACTGTGCCATTTCATTAGAGTTCCATATAGTGGTATATTTTTCTATAAGCTAAGCCGAGTTTTGTACCTACCAACTACGATTTCCAGACAACATTAATTTTCTGTTATCATTTGAAGAAAACTGCCAGTTTCCTTTTTCGATGCAGAATCGCATCAAAAGCTTGTCGAAGCTTACAGTAAATGTACTCTTGGTAAAACACGGTGTTTTGAGTTGTTAAAAAATTCAAAAGTTGTGTCTTTAGCATAAGAAACGAAGAGCGCGAGAAGAAATTATGATTCAATTGACTCAATCTACATCTCCTTTTCAAAAACTTGAAAGCGTTGCTCGATGATGGCAGGATGGCGTTAGAGGAAGTGAAATCCTTAGGAAAACACTTCCCCTTCCAAACTTAAGTTGATGGTGCTACACTTTGTAAAAATCAATCAATTGTGTGACTAGTTATAAAGTCCGAAACATGGATTGGCTATACCATCCGGTTCAGAAATAAGACAAAAAAAAAATGTAACCGACACGTCCAAACACCATATTATACCTCATTAATCGTAATCTCAATCGGCTGTACTTTAAATTTTCTAGATTGCTGGGATGTTAAATTGAAGAGGTATTCGGTCTTTGTTGCGGCCCGTGTAGGCGGAACTTAATCGAATATGAATGCGTTCCGAGAACAACGAACTACTCGTCTGAACGAGTTAATTACGTGCTTCTCTTCTGCGACTTGCAGCTGAAGGTGAATTAATTGTTTAATTCCAGCTTGCTGTGAGGTATGGTGACCGAATTCAGAACTTGAATATCTAAAAATTTGACCTGATCTAAGGACGCACAGAAATTCTGAACCCAAGCAATGCTCAAAATATTAATAAAAACATCCTTTTATAGGGAGATTTAGTGCGAACGTTCATTAATATATATAGGGTTTCGGATTTAACGTTCATATATTTCAAGGGGCGCTAGAGCTTCTTCAACATGACTTCCAATAAACTAGCAAATCTTTATCAAAATTTGGTGGATTCAATTGAAATTCAGTACATGAAGGTTTTTGGATAAAGTGAAGCGTCTGGTGATCCAAAAACTTACCGATCCTCATCAGTGCATCTTTCAGCTGAAAATACTCCCAATATTACAAGAGCTTGTAAACAAAAATGTTACAGTGATGTCAACTAATGCGTTAAAGAATCTCTATGTTTACTTATTCCTCTGATGGGTAAATTCACTACCATCTTTATACCTTTTTCTGAAAAACGTTCCTAATCAGTTATGTTAGAGGTGATTTGCGCCAAGAAGCGAAATAAATGCTGGAGAATGTGCTATATATTCTTTTAAAAAGGAAAATAAAAGAAGGCATTCTTGAATTACATGTTGAACATTTTTGGGTGATGGAACTTGTGATTCTTTAACATCCAATCGAAATATATATGTATCGGGTGTTTTTTTGAGTGATAGAACTTTGAATTGAAATAACACACATTTAAATTAAGATTGAAGCCAAATTTATTTTTTATTTGAAAGATAATTTGTTTTAAAAATAATTTCCGGTATATGTCCACCATTACTAGCTCTGAGGAACCGCATTCGACCAGACCAATTTTGGACCACTTTTTAGAGTAATTCAGGCCTTATTTCATCAATAACAAAAGTTATGTTGGCTTCCAAAGCGTATATTGTTTCTGGTTTATCAACATAAACCAATGACTTGACATAATCCCAAAGAAAATAATCCGGTGGAGTTATGTCGCACGATCTTGGAGGCTAATTAATTGGACCATTTCTCGAAATAATGTTATCGCCAAATCTTTCTTTCAATAAATCAATTGTTACGGTAGCAGCATGAGGTGTAGCACCATCTTGTTGGAACCAAAACACTTCTGGGTTGATACCATTCAAATTTTGAAACAAATCATCATTGATCATCGATCTGTTACGAGTACCATTCACTGTAACATTAGCTCCAGCATAGTTTTTAAAGAAATATGGACCGATGATGCCTCCAGCGTGTAAAGCACACCATACAGTGCATTTTTCAGGATGCAATGGAACCTACAGAGCTTCTTGAGGATTGTTTTCACTCCATATACGGCAATTTTGCTTGTTTACATAGCCGTTTAACCAGAAATGAGCTTCATCACTAAACATTTACGATAAAAAAGTGGATCAACTTCAAGCTGTTCTAGGGCCCAATCAGCAAACAAACGACGCTCATTATGGTCAAGTGGCTTTAGTTCTTGAACCAGTTGGATCTTGTAGACCAAGATCTTTACGCAAAATTTTCCATGTAATGGATGCACAGGATCCAACTTGTTGTGAACGTCAACGAATAGACAAATCTGTCTAGCGAAAGTTCTATCACTCTAAAAAAAAAACACCCGATATAAGGTGATGTCTAAATAATTTGGTCATTATTTTATATTTCTTTTGATTCTTTTTTAGTTAACTTCCACCACATCTGATGATAATATATATGACAATAAAGTGATACAGTTTATCTAGGATATGTTTTAAAATTTAATTATAAATGTTTTCCTGAGATTTATTTGGATAAAAATCTGTAGATGTTCTGGACAATTAATTCCAGCTATTATTCTGTAATATGCAAATACTTCTTCATATATATATATATATATATATTATATATATATATATATATATATATATATATATATATATATATATTATATATATATATTGAAAATTCCAACTTAAAAATTTAGTAATTTACTTTACCCCACTTTAGGGGAATCAATTTGATATGGTTTAAATATATAATTTCAGAATAAATACTAGTTTGATCACCCTTGTATCTAGTTGCTTGTATTCAATGTTGCCGGGTAGCTCTTGAGATTATAATTTTGTTGTTGAATAATTGAAATTTTAAATATTATTCAATATCATTTTATCTTTTAGGGAGGGTTCAATTTGAATTTTTAATAGGTTGAATTTTTTTTTTATATATTATATCATTAAAGTAATTTGAAATATAATCATCAGTGATTAATAATTTAAATGTTTAATTCTATGTTCTAACCTAACCCTATCTAAATATCGTAACGTAATTCTAACGTAAACAAGCAATGAATTTTAAATTGGAAAACTTATTTCTACCTTTGGTAAGTTTAATTGTCCATTAACAATTTTCCTTTGATGTTGGCTTTGCTCTATTTCAGGATTTTGTTTTGTTTCCTGAAGAATATTTCCGGAATGTTTGGATCTTCCAGCTCACTTAGTTGATTGCTTCTTATGGATATAAATTGATGAATTCTTGATTGTTATTGGGGATGTTTCCATTCACAACACTCATGTAACGTATTTTCTAGATTCTACTTCAATTCACAATAACCATATAATCTTCTTTTTTAGGTGATGATACTTTTTTGGAACTTTTTTGCTTCCCTATTTATAGTTTTCACGAAAAATTGAATTTCAAAGCTTACTAGCTTCTGTCAAAATTATTGAAAAATGATGCTTTCGATGATTTTACAAAATTCACATTATTTCTTCGTTTGAAATTACTGTTGAAAATAAGCCTATTTTTTAAACTACATTTTGATGTATGATATATACAGAACAGTGAAAGTCTTGCTTTTCATCCCTAAAGTATTTTAAGTGTCAAAATTGAACAAAGTTTAACTTCTAATGCTTATAACTTCTAAATTACTTATGAAATTGATTACATTTCTTTAGCTTAGATGCTATTACAATTTTATTTAGGCCTAATCACCTTGAAGGATATTCTTAAATTAATAATTTCAGAATATCTGACGTAGATGTCATCATTCATTGAATTAATTGAATTTGTCCTATTTACATAATTCTGGTGAGTTATTTTTAATCCAGCTTGTTCTTTGTTAATAATTTCACTAAATTTTATATGTGATTCATGACAGTAACAAATCTTTTCAACAATTTCTTCAATTTCAAATTAGATATCTATATTCAAATAACTTCTGTTTCTTGCAACTTTGGCAGTCTTTACATTGAATAATTGTGAATTGAAATCTCCCTGTGAATTTTATCTATAAATTGTCAACAAGATTACTGATTTTTGATTACCGCTCAAAGAATTGTCACTTGACTAGTCGTTATGTACTCTGAATATGCTTTTTCTTCATAATTTTAGCTTGTGAGTAATTGTATGAATTGTATTAATATTTCTATCAGAATGGATATTATTTAATTAATTTTGGTCTGGTTACACTATAATGAGTCAACTTATATAAAAGGGCGAGTCTTTTGCTTAATATATTTATGTAATATTTAACTGTAAATTCTATGACAATATATATTTATTTGAATGTCTTATTTGACCGGACTAAGAGTGTTATTTGTATTATGAAATTTGGCGATAAATTCACTACCAAAATAGTTTTATTTTGGTATCTAAAAATTTATTTGAGCGGAGTTGGATTCATCAATACTGTATATTCGCTCTTTTACACATGTCAGTATAAATTACACCGGCAATAGACAACTTGAAGATAATGTTAAATGGTTTTACGTAATTCTGAGTTCAGTTCATCAAGTATTTATAGTACCAATCGCATTTTCTCATCGCGAAATTCTCCATCCAAACTCAATCCACATCTCGACGGTTAAACCAGACAACCTCTACGATGCAGGCAAGCCATTATACCCGTTTGGCGTCGGGTCACGAGAATCCGGCCGGATTCATGCCGTTCTTGTCCGATTTTTTCGGTGGTCCGTAAGGTACAGACTGCGGCGATAAATCGATCTCTCCATCGAACGCGCTAATTCCTGGGTCCTCCTCTTCGTGCGGATATCGTAGAACGAATAACGGAACCCAGGTGTAATTTGTGACGTACCCGGCCCGTACGCAGATGGTCGTTTAAGAGCGGCAGGATTCTTTTAGGGTACCGACCCGTAACTTCGGTAATATATGTTGGTCATAAAAAGATCTTAAGGATCACAATAATAGACAACAAGCTTTGCAGACTGCACACCAAATGCTACCACAGTTTACCAAATATACCACAGATTGCCACGGTCGCGCAAGTGGTATTTAATATTTAAGTAAAATTGTTTTATGTCTAGAACCCTGAGGTTTTATTCAAAATCAAACAATAAATACACCATTTCACTGTTGGATCCAAAATGCTTTGACCTAAAGTGGCATAAGGATGCAGTAACAAAGCCAAACCAGAACTCCTAATTAGCACAAGCTGAAAAAGCTTCTTCTGAAGGATCATCACAGATGATCTAGGAGTACCAGGATAATATATCATATACAAAGGGTAGGAGATAAAGAAATGATGGATTTTTTTCCAACCTATTATTATATTTCATCTCTAATCTATAGCGCATTTGGTCCAAGAGCAGATATTGCTAAGGCAGAGATGTCTGCACTCTTACAGAGGCTTCCTTAACGTGTATAATGTGGTGAGTATATACATCAGAGAAACATTGTCGCAATAGAAGGAGAACAAGAGAAGAATATTGGTCTAAAGACATAAAAGATCTTTGGGTTACAGATTTCCTGAAAGCATTAATTTGAAGGTTATTGCGGTGAGTCACCCTTTCATCCCACACCGTGAATTTTCTATGCGTTGTCTGTATTCGTTTTAAAGATTGGTGAATGAAAATTGTTATTAAATCAAGCAAGTAGGCATCTTCATAGTGCAAAGACGTGGAAAACAATCTTCTTTATCATTATGATCTTAATTCAAATTTTAAGAGCACTTTGATGATTTCAGAGTGGTAATATACGTACGTATAATCATTCTTTTTTCCGAGATAAAGGAGTGGAAGCTCCACTGTTGATTTGAATTTCAATCGCTAAAAAATACTCTAATAATGTGATTAAACTAAGAATCATTAAGAAGTTTGGAGTTTCCGCAATGAAAGTCGACGTTGTTATCGCATGCGCTGTTGTTTTCAAGGAGCGTAGAATTTCCCAGATTTTCTTTCTTTTTGGTACTGTGTGATTGCACAAAGACAAACCTCGTGGTATTTTTATTGAATTAACATACCTAGTCCATGAAAATCGTCGAATATTAAATTCTTTTTGTTTCCTCAAAGACGTCTAATCAGAAGGCGGATGATATTAGAACTGAACAATCGAGTGCCCTCTTTTCATTTGAAACAATTTGAAACTGAAGACCTACTGATTATATGCAGAATAGGAACTATCCTTGGAGACAGCACTATTACTCAGACACCTTGAAAAACAATATTCCAAGAGAAGCTCAAAGATAAGTCCTGATGTATATGCCGGATCTCAAGCTAACTGTAAAACTGTATTAACTGTATTATATTGTAAATAAGTCACTATTTTAATTGTAGAGTTGAGATAGGGAGTAAGAGTTTGCATTTTTACTATCAGGTTGACCATTTGGGATTCATTAAGGCAAGACAAGTTGTATTTATCTTTTCATTGGCACACTATGCGGAATTTCACGAAGTAGGATTTTTGCTGTGCAGAAGGACAAAATCGCTAGCGCAAGAGCGTTTTAGTTTCACTTTTTTATCTTTTTATCTTAGCCCAATCTCACTTCGATTTCGTGTTACAAGACAATCCTTTATGGACGATTAGAGTAATACTTATCATTAAAGGATCCGCACAAAAAATAGTCCTGCGAGGTGAAAATGAGCTTCATCACTAAGGATGCTTTTTCAACGAAAATGCTCTAATTCGGTGGTCTCGAGGCTTCGCTTCTTGCATTAGTTTGAACTTTGTAAACCTTCATACCGAGATCTTCATGCAAAATTCTCCGCAGAGAAGTGTGACAAATGTTCAGCTACAGCTGTAATGTTTTCAATGACAGATGTGTTCCAGACTGGAAACAACCACTACTTTAAAATGCAAACTCTAGATGGCCCATCCTTTATTTGTCCAGGTTTTGGAGAAAAAATATGTCCCTGGGTTTTCAGCTGCAAATTTTTCCTCACAGAATTATACCATTCCTATTATATGTTGCTTTCAATATATGGAAAACGATTCAACTGGAATAATTCAAGGAATTGTATCAAGTTACGACTGTAACGATGCGTCAACCGCTTAATCTAAGTTACTCTACAGATAATAAGCGCGGCATTAACAATGAGGTTGTCTGATAAAGTTCCATAGAACTGTGAGTCCTTAATCTTACATTCGGCATAGTCTATTTTCAATGGAGTATTGTTCTTGGGGTCTTTCTTCTAATATCTCCATTTAGAGTATCTCAGGCTTTGAATACTAGGCCTGGTTGGGGTAATTTGAACGAATATTTTTCTTATGGCACTCGTGAAAAATAATGTAACGCTTTAATTTCGTTAATTTATCATACTGAGAATTACCATTCCAAACATGTGTTCGAATAATTTTACATTTTACTATTACCTGAAAAAGTTTATCAACTTACATTGTAACACTCTCTCAGAGAAATACGTGTTGAAACACAAATACACAAATCCATTTAGCGCTTCCGAAAGTAAACGTAAATAAAACACTCTTTCATTTAGAATATCGATCAAATTTTCATTTCAATATGATGCTTGGACCTTGTCATTATGTGTGGAATACATCATTTAAATGTCCTCCGCGTGATGACTCGCCGATACCTTTCGGGCAATATCTCGGCAATAAATTGACAGATGGTGGTTTTCAGATCGTCAATAGTCTGAGGATTATCTGCATAAACACGATCCTTCGCATAACCCCACAAAAAATATCCAAAGGCGATAAATCACAAGATCTTGGTGGCCAATTCACATAGTCCAAACGAGAAAGTACGCGTCCTGGGAATTTTTCTTGCAATAAAGCCAAAACGGGTCGTGTTGTGTGGCTTATTGCACCACCTTGCTGGAACCACATATCTTTAATTTCGGGCCACAAAAAAATCGGTAATCATTTGGCTATAGCGATGAAAGTTTGAGTGATACTTTCTTCATTTTCATAGAAGTACGGGCCAATCACTTCACCAAACCAAACTGCATACCATACAGTGACTTTTTGTGGATGTAATGGTCTCTCAGCAGTTACATGAAGATCTTTACTGCCCCAGATGCGAAAATTTCGCTTGTTTACATAGCCACCTAGTGGAAAATGTGTTTCGCTGAAGAAAATTCGATGCGAAAAATCGTCAACCAAACGTTGTTGTTCAAGCACCCAATCGGCAGGTTTGGAATATTTCAACTTTTCGTTATCTTCTTAATAAAGTGAATAAAATTAACTTGGCTTAAGTTTCAGTTTATTTGATGTATGTTGACATATATGTTTCGGGTTTTTAGCCCATTTTCAAAACTGAAGAGAACAATACTTAAAATCCTATTTATAATGGTGGGGTAGATCACAGGTGCAATTTTGAACAGGGTAAAAATATGGTGTTAGTTGGGTCCTAATCTTTTACAGATGAGAGCAATGGTGATAAATTGAATTGAAGTTGTTTATTTGTAATTGGTAGTTTCTTACCATGTGCTGATCAAATTTCCAAACCTCCAAAGGTCCATTCTTCTGCTTTTATTACCTAGGTGTAAAATCTCATTCTACTGAAATCTATGAAATGGTTGTTATTTATACAAAGTTCTGAAAAACCAGATGTTACTTTATTATGTAATATACTTTTTTTTACGTTCTTCTACCCTTATGCTTATAGATCGTTCTGTCTGACCTATGTAAAATGCAGGGTATTCATTACAATATAATTTGTATTTATTATTATTTATTCTGTTTAGGTCTATTGCAAATTTTATTACTTATTTGTGGTATGAAATTTATCCTAAAGAATTTTTCTTTTTCTTTGTCCCGAAGAATAGGGTAAAGAGAAGCTAGAGCTTTTTTATGCTGTTTTTTAAAAATTAATTTATCGATTACGTTCGTGTTCGCCGCTAATGATTTCAAAACTTCAATTTCTTTGTTAAGTTGAGTTTTGAAGTCATTAGCGTCGAACAACGAACATAATCGATAAATTAATTCTTGAAAAACAGCATAAAAAATCTCTAACTTCTCTTTACCCTATTCTTCAGGACAAAGAAAAATTCTTTAGGATAAATTTCATACCACAAATGAGTAATAAAATTTGCAATAGACTAAAACAGAATAATAATATTATTATTTGTACAGATAAGAAAAACTCAGGTTCACTCTTAGTCAATAGCAAAGACTGTCGTGAAACGTGTGAAAAAAGCAGTATATACAAATTATATTGTAATGAATGCCCTGCATTTTACATAGGTCAGATAGAACGATCTATAAACATAAGGGTAGGAGAACATAAAAAAGTATATTACATAATAAAATAACATCTGCTTTTTCGAAACACTGTATAAATAACAACCATTTCATAGAGTTCAGTAGAACTGAGATTTTACACGTAGGTAATAAAAGCAGAAGAATGGACCTTTGGAGGTTTGGATATTCGTTCAGCACATAGTAAGAAACTACCAATTACAAATGAACAACTTCAATTTAATTTATCACTATTGCTCTAATCTGTAAATGATTAGAACCCAACTAACACCATATTTTCACACTGTTCAAAAATATATCTGTGATCTACCCTACCATTATAAATATTATAGTATTTCAAGTTTTGTTCTCTTCAGTTTTGAAAATGGGCTAAAAATCCGATACATATATGTCAACAGACATCAAATAAACAGTGAAACTTAAGCCAAGTTGTTTTTATTTGCTTAACTAATTTAAAAATGTTTCACCACAAGTGATATGCGGAAAATCAATATCAACTATCTTCTTAGCCATGATATTATGGCAGAGAACAAGCAGCTCGCACAAAAGTTGATATGTCATTTGCAAGCACAATAAATGAAGTATTTTTGGCTGAGAAGAAAAAATGTCCATAATTAATAATTTTTCATCGATAAAACCATTGGAAAAATATGACTGATTTTCTTCACTTCAGAATCGTAATATTCATCTCCTCACCACGTCCGCGATAAGAATTTTTTAGAACACAGCACTTCTGACCTTATAGCAAGTTTAATGCCGCTTCCAGATATGTGGACAAATTTGATGAGGCTACAAGGATAACAGAAGTTTAACTGATTTTACGAAAAAACTTCGAATATTTCGTGAAATCAAGAAATGTTAAATTGAAGAAAAACCATCAACATTTCGACCATGTGTTATATGACATTTTTTGTTGCAAATAACTTGTATGATCTCCCCTTGAAGTATACCTGTATACCTTATGAACAAACGTTATGGACTTTTAAATTCCTTTCATCAAATACTTTAATCGATTAATCGTAGGAGAGAAATTCCTTCTATATTGTAGTAAGTCACTGTAATCACCTTCCATCTGGTAATAGAACCATGCATCTACCGAGTTCAAGTCAACTTAACCTTGCCTACATACTAAACTTCAAATAAAAATCCAGAAATCCCACATTCCGGCCTTCCTATACCACACTAAACCAAATCTTTTTTTATTTTCAAAATTCCAATCGTCAAGACGAAACGGCAACAACGACCGCGATTCGCAACATACCCAAGGAAAGACGTCATCGGTTCTGCGTGGGGCGAGTTCTTTCTCTCCCGATCCTAGCAGAGGGGTAAATAACCTGCAGTGAGGAGAGTCGCTTTTCGGGGGCAGCGTTCGATTAGCCCGTTTCGCGGTCGTCGAACGGACACTTTCCCTATTTATCGCCTAGGCCGGACCTGAGAAGACCGGCTCTAGGAATCCCGTAAAATTAGCCGAGTCAAGTTATGCTTCCGAAGATTTTCGGAACTAAATAAGATATGTCAACACCGGGAGTCACAGAAAAACATAAAACCGAAGAGTTGATACCACATAATATACAACAAATAATAAAAATCTACTCGAAAAATTCAAATGGATAATTTGCGTACATATAAATAGCGAAATAAAAAAGCGATTACGTAGTTATAAGAACTGATGTATTAAATTATACCTTCAAATAGAGGTTCAATATCGGGTGGGGCATACTCTAATTCTTCGTAGTGATCTTACTATACGGCATTGTGTCCATGAGGTTATCAATGAAAGCTTGAGGAATGTTTTGCCAAATGTCCGTCAAAGCACTGGCGAGCAGTTGTAAGGTCAGCGGTGTAACCTATACTGGCTATGCATTGTCAGTGCCCGAGTCGTTTGGGACGAAACTCATACACCGAAAGGGCTTCTTATCCACCCACCCAAACGCAGTCTCATGAACTAAGATAATCCCAAGATTGATGTCTCAATTGATCCTGGTACTACCACCGTCAATCCGGCCTGTACGCCGCTCTAATGTCATGGGGGGCGGGTTTGGCGAGACAGCGAGTTCATCCATTCGGTTAATGCCATGCAATTTCTATGCGTCGTTGATCATTCTTGCCCGCTGTGATTACCGTAAAATTGTCGCCAATGGCAGCCGGAAAGGGAACAATAATTGGTTCTACAATCAAATCACGATACCTTACCGCTGTTCTGGTTGCGTTAATGAGGATAATATGATCTGTGCGCCCATTAAAACAAATGCCTCACCAAACGCTCACCGAAAAGAGTCACGAAATGTTCATTACACCGTTGACCTTGTTCTTGCCGCACCAACATTCACCCTTCATCGTTATACGGACGAAATCTGAACTCATCCGTGAGTAGGCAGGATCTCCATCTCTGCGCGTTCTAGTTTGCATGTTCAAGAGCGCAACGATATTTTACAATCCGGTACTCCTTACTCAATCGCGGGCGCCTAGCGGATCTTCTTGCCTTCAAATTGAAACTGTGCAACCTATTCCGGATTGTTTGACCATAAACTATCCTTGCCGGAATGAGCTATTAATTCGGCATGCTGTGAAGAAGAGATTTCATCGTGCAGTTAACCGTATTAGCCAATCTTGTGCGACGGATTTAGATCTTGCTCTTCTTTACTAACTATACTTTACGAAACCAGGAGATGGTTAGCAACTTATTGTTGAGTTAAACCTCCCTTTAACCAAAACACTAATTGTTCAAGTTGGACGGCTTCTAAACGCATGTTAAACTTGTGCCAATTAATCTACAATTGATACTACACAACACGAGATCGATTGCAATAGCTATATCTCGCACATACGGACTACAAAAAAGATCATACACCTGCAAGAAATTAGTTGTTTGTAAGTTTTTGTGATTAAGCCATTCAGTCTCATGTGGACTATAATTTGTCTGTATGTAATACGCAAACATACGTCTCTTAACATGATATGTATAGCGAGTCCGTGACTTTTGCCGTTCGAAAGGTAAGAGCATTTAAGGTAGCGTTCAACGCTACTTCGAGCACAATTTTTTCTGTCGTTTATACTTATACGATCCTCAGGAAATTCTGCACGAACATGCGTACCATTATTATACATATAAATAATAAATTTCATTCGATAAAATAGAAAGGCCTTTTACTTGATAGAAGAAATATAACAAAATTTGAATATTGAAACAAATTGAAATATGTTTATCTTCTACAATTTTAATTTCAAAAAAAATTTTATTCAAAAAACTTTTAGAAATAAATTTATGTCTAGCAAGCACCGCTTACATTTAATAGACGTATATAATTTTTTTGAAATTAAAATTGTAGAAGATAAACATATTTCAATTTGTTTTAATATTCAAATTTTGTTATATTTCTTCTATCAAGTAAAAGGCCTTTCTATTTTATTTTATATATAATATATAATTATATTTTGGCTTCAATAAATCTCATTATAGAATGTCAATGAATTTAAATAAACCTTAAAATAACTCACACTGTTCTTTGATTTTGTTAGAACATAGATCAATCTTGAATTATATAGTTGATCTGTAGTTCGAAGCTTAAGTCTTTTAACACGTGAGTGATATAGGTTATGTTTTTGATTTTGATATTTGGAATGTTAAAAGAGAACTGAAGACGGGATTGTCTAGAATTATATTTGTTTTTTGAAGATAAAGTGCACATCTTTTTAGAGATTTTTGAAATAATTTGTTCGAATATTTAAATATATTAAATATTTCAAATAAATTATATTCTTTGAGAAGTCCTTTACGTGTGTTCATATTTTTAAAAGGCAAGTGGTGTTTCTTAAAGGTAAGTCCAGAAACAAAATTTTGTCTCCTTTGAATATTTATTTATTAATTTTAATTACTTTCGTACATCTGTTGGGTTATTTATTCCATTTGACATTATATATTGAGTTTTGATTATATACGTCTATTAAATATAAGCTGTGCTTGTTAGACATAAATTTATTTCTAAAAGTTTTTTGAATAAAAACATTTTTTTTGAAATTAAAATTGTAGAAGATAAACATATTTCAATTTGTTTTAATATTCAAATTTCATTCCGATTGGATCAGCAATTTCGGAACTATTAGGAAAATAAGACAAAGTTTGAAATGTGAATAACTGTGGAAGCATTGGACCGATTTTGCCCATTAACGAAATATTGAAAACCCAAACCTAACTTAGAAGTTTCAAGTCTCTAGCTCCTTCCGTTCGAAAGTTATTCACGGCTTGACATAATTATTGTTGAGCTCGGATTGTACTTCAGAGAGTTCAACCCAATAGTTAAAAAAAATTACATTGTGGCGAAATGTTAGCACGTTGTTCTCTGGAACAAGCGCGCATAAATAAAAAGTATTTGCCGGTATTCCACTTTTAGATAGAGAATGAGATTCTCACAAGTAGGTCAGCACAGCATTTTGCATAAAAACTTTGATGTTTTTCTACTCAAAGTTGATACTATGGATATAAATTATGTTTATATTCTGCAGGACGGTGCACATGTCACACAGCTGATGAAATAATAACTCTCTTGACTAAGAAATGTTGACGATCTTGGCGATTCAACATCATTAGACTTTTTTTTGGGCCACGTCAATACTTCAGCAACAATTCGGCACTTCAAGCCAAAATTCAGAGCTGTTGTTCGAAAAAGTTACGTCAAATGTAATTTCATCAACAGTGAACGTCTGTGTAAGAAAAGCAGATGCGGGTAATAAGAAGATATAGTTTGTACTCATTTACAACCTCCGTACTTAAGATTAAAATAAAATATGTTTCTCATATACAGAAAGTTTGCTAAGTACGGTATCTAATTGCGAGAGCGTATTCTGCCGTTAAAATGAAGGTTACTGCACGCCACTGATTAAGTAAAGCAATTATTTTTCACATAAAACACGCACCTTTGTTAATTCTGCAAAATTTTATAGAAATGTCTCGATTATTTACAGAAAAAGTTGTAATTTTTCAATGGAATTTTGACACGCATAAGGAAACATTTTCATGACACTTCATAAAGCAAATTTAGCTTCATTCTAGCGACATAAGCTCTCAAAGAATTTATCTTAGTTCAAACATCCTGTATAGTTTTCGCGATAAGGGGAAAAAACTTCAATTTTTCGAAATCTAATTTTACGTTATTGTATCTCAAGTGTCAATTACAGAATCATAGAAAAAACTGAGTCTTTTGCAAACAAACTTTCATCTTTGATATCGACGCGACCCATCCCTACTTTAACTGTTGTCATAGAAGAGCGAATCAAAGATAAAAAACTAATCCACTTCAGTCCAAGAGTCGATCATCTTTCATACATGGAAGACAAACAGAATACGATCGACGTAAAACAACAAAATAAAACTCGCTCCCGTTTGTTTACGAATCGTAAAGTTTATCTTGGGAGACTCCGTACGGTGGGTCAAGAGACGAAACAGATGCATAATTAACAAAGCCGATATGCATTTTAATTAGATGTCCATTTGAATTTACAATGACCGATAATGTTTTCTAGGTGCATAATACATGGAAAAACCTTGAACCGCCTTCGGGTTCACAGTAGCAATAGGTCATATCCGTGCACCTTAAGCTCGATAGGCCATAGTACACACTTGTACAATCGATGCACAAGGCATCCAGCAAGTTCAAGTTACAAATTGTCAACGATATCCGATACCCACGAGGGTTAATGATAAAACGGAAACTACGATATCACTGTTCTTGGCAAAATTCTCCATATTTCATCTCGAAAAACGTCATTGTGCAATATTCAAGGATTAACGGGAAATAAATAGATGGTTCAACATCGCTATTCTATGCAATAAACTGAATAGGACATTAATTACATCTTATTCTATGCTCAGTTTTACGATAACAATCACAGTTCGCAAATTTTCTATGTCTGAATTCTCGTTCTGCTTTTTCAATAAAAACATTCTCACCGTCGCACCTCTTCTATTTCCAGCGTGTTACAACAGACTTGTCAGTTCGATATTAATTAAGAAAACTTACCTGCGCCACAATATTCCATAACCAACCACAGTTGGTCGTCCTTGCCGGCCGGAGATTTTTTTATGAAGGCGCCGTAATACGTAGCGATGTTACGGTGGTTGGAAAATTTCTTGAGCACATTGATTTCCAGTTTGATTTCCTCTTCTTCGTCCTCAGTAACGTCCATGACTTTGATGGCCGCCAGCTGGCCAGTCTTGGTGTGACGGCCCTAAGAAAACAAACATTGAGAAAAGTCCAGATGTACCATGAACCAACAATTTATTCAGCGAAATCGTCCAATCTAACATTATTCGCTCAAATTGGTTTCCTGGAGCTATAGAAAATTCTATCTATAATAAAAATAATACTGTGATTTCTTCCATTTGCTTTAGGTATTTATGGATACGCAATCACCGTAAAAAAACAGAAATGCTGCATGTTTCAGTTTAATGATATTAAAGTAATTTTTTTGAATTTTTCAAATTAGTGAGAATAGATTATTTTTACAGTCTAAAAGAATAGATCATTTCAACTCTTGATCTGTTTCTAGGTTATGTTATTTTGATTTGATGTTACTGAAATTAATTGTCTAGGAAAAATAGGTTAAGAAACTCAAATCTCGTCAAAGAAGAACAATTAAAATTTAACTGTTCAGGATAACTTCAGTTAAGGAAGTTCTAGATGTTATTTATGCTGACAAGACAATGCACATTTTGATTGTCCTGAGAATATGAATATAAAATATAAGGAGGAGTACTCATTAACACAATACATTCACATGTGTTGAAACAAAGTTTTGTGACCTGAAAAGTTTCCCACTGCATGAAATATGATTTTTTAGGCATATGCTTTTCAGTTTATTTTATACCTGAACAGAAATCTTTGATTCTAGGGGTACAAATATTCTTCAATTGTGAACATAACCAGATAAAATCATCTTCCTGTCAATCAAACTATGTCACATCACTTTCTATCAGAAAAGTTTATCTCTATCTCCCGAGGGAAAGAAGCATTATCTACACCAATATTTGTTCACTTAAAGATTAAAGCATTGTGTTCGTGAAATATCTTTATTCTTTCCCAGAGCTATGAGAACTCAAATAACCAATTTAACATTTACTAAAATATAAAAACCAATTCAGTAGGAATTTAAATTACTCAAATGGTAAGCAATTTGAATATTGCTTTTTTGTCATAAACCAGACATATCATAAACAAGACCTTCTTCTTCAGTGAAAGATGTGTTTTTAGAGTCATTTTTGTTGAGACGAGAACAATGTATATTTCCGATAGTTTGATAGCAAAAGAACATAATTACAGAATATATAATTTTATCTTCCAATACGATATTTTGAATATTCTCATTTTGCTTCTTAAAATGACAGAAGGAGATAAATATATTAAATATGTTTCTCTACCATTACAGCTCGATGATGCAAAGGAATAAAAATCAATGACTATGCCATTAGGATACTCTATTATGAAGTTATATATAATCTCATAGAAAAAATGAAAACATTGTCATTTCTCCATTGAAGTCTGTACGATAATACTCTGATATTTTAAACTGACCAGATTAAAAGGTGGAAATCCAATTAAATAGTCTTCGATAAATACTTTAATCGATTCATACACATTCAACTTACTCTTCAGTTGAAATAATATAAGTAATAAGTATAATTCAATTCATAATTTTAATGTGAAAGAAAAGTGTGAAATTATCACAATGTCTGATTAAAGAACCATTAACATTTAATAACAAAAATGAATGGGTTCATGTTACACATAAATACATCAATCTCAGTAGTCATGTACTTAATTTTTGCACTTACTTTGTAAACTTGCCCATAAGTACCATTCCCAACGACTTCTATCAGCTCGAAAATCCCGGCAGGATCCTAAAAATAAAAAATACCGGTTACCAAAGGTTGAAAAAGAAAGACGTCGGTTCGAAAAATGTTTGTATAGTGAATCACACACCCAAGTCTGACATGTTTATTTTGTTGAGGAAATTGTTAACTATCGATGAGGAAATGAACCATTTTTGTTCAAATACATATTGAAATTTATATAGATGATTTAAAAACGATTAGGTACTCACTTTCAGAGCTGTTAGATCTATATCATCCAAGGAACAATTCACTGAAGGGGGCATTTGGTGCGCCATTTTGAGTTCGGAACCAAAATAACACTTCACCGATTCTTAATCACTAACACGTAGAAAATTTACAGAAATACATAATTGTTTTAGTAGCTGATCGAATTGAGAATATCCTATTACTAAAGTTAAGACATAAAACTGTTAAACAAAGAAATTATTGTCCTCATAAAACTAACATGTTTACGGCGCACCCTTTCGACTGTCAAATGCACCTTCATAGATTTGCGACATTTGGAGCCACAGAGTGGCTGACGTTTGCAGCGGCGTACCAACTTCGGTTGTATCCGCTCTTTTAAGAATCAGAGGATACCGTGGTTTTCATCGATTTTGTGGATGGCGATGTGTTCCAATATTTCATTTCAATTCTTGAGAATCGTTTCATTTAAATATGAATGGATTTGAATGATGAATTGTTATTCTCGTTTCTCCAATGATGTCAAATAAAATTAAGATGATATCCGTTCATGGTCAGTTATTACTTTGAATGATTCGGCTCACACGTTGACGAAATTAATTTGTTCTACGGCATAACTGTTATTGCGCGCTTGTTCTACGGAACAGCGCGCTATCGTTTTGTCCAAATATCTGTAATTTTTTTAATTTTGAGCCAAAAATGGCCTCGAACAACAGGTTGGATCCGCAAACATTCTAATTTTTGAACGGAAAGAGCTGGATACTTGAAACTTTCAAGAACTTGAATATCAAAGTTAAGTTCGTTAATAGGCAGAATCGGTCCAATTGTTCCGCAGTTATTCACATTTGAATTTGTTTCCCATTTTTCCCAATATTTTCGAAACTACAGATACGATCGATCTGAAATTTGATATTTAGAAGTAGAATGATGATAAACCTGTTCGTGCATTATTTAGTGAAGATCGTTTCATCAGAAGATCCAAAAAATGTATTCTAGGAGCAGAACAGCGTTGTGCGCTTCCGGAATTAGAGCAACATTTCTCAGATCAAGTTTAAATTTAGAGTTTAGAAGTAAAATTATAACTAATGCAAAAGTTCGTGAGAATCATTAAAGAGAATTGGTCTGAGTGTTGTTAAACCGCTAACATATATTAGGAGTACAAATAAGTTTCCGCCGTTTTTTAACACACATTAAATATTTATTATAGAAGAACGGTAATATGAATTTATTTAAAATATTGCCCATCACTTGCAACCACTTTTTCCCATCTCTCAGGCAGCATCCGAATCCCACGTCTGAAGAACTCCTTGTCTTTTGAGGCTATCCACGAATCAACCCAATTTTTGGTATCCTCATAAGATGTGAACCGCTGCGCCGTCAGAGCATGTGCCATGGACCGGAACAGGCGATAATCGGACGGTGCAATGTCTGGTGAATACGGCGGGTGGGGTAACACTTCCCAATCAAGTGTTTCCAAGTACTTTTTCACGGGAGCCGCAACATGTGGACGAGCATTGTTCAATATCTCTCGGCTTTAATTCGTACGGAACCCAATTTCCTTGTTTATGAATCATTCCTAATGATTTTAAACGATGTGAGACTGCTTGCTTAGTGACTTCTAATGTAAGAGTAAGTTCTTTTTGTGTTTGAGATGAATCTTTCTCCAATAATTCCTCCAATTCTGCATCCTCGTACATTTTTGGCCTTCCACTGCGATCTTTGTCTTCTACGTCGAAATCACCGTTTTTAAACTTTTGAAACCTCTCTCGACACGTTCTCTCACTCAAAGCACCCTCACCATATGCTTCTACGAGCAATCTCTCTCTCAGCAGCAGATTTCTTTAAATTAAAGAAGTACACTCATATTTCCCGCAAATGACGCTTACTTGGCTCAAATTTTGACATTTTCAACTTATAAAAATTATATTTTACCAATATAAAATCAATGATATTATTAGGTTATGTCGTTCTTGAATGTCCACACTATTTTTTAAGCCGGTTATCATCTGCGAAAGCTAACCGAAACTCCGTGCCGTGCCATCTACAATAAAACGGCGGAAACTTATTTGTACTCCTAATATTATTAACTCAACAATTTTAAATTTAGTGTTTAGAAGTAAAAAAACAATGGCTAATGCAAAATTTTGTGAGGATCATTGAAGTGAGTATTGTCAAAACGCTAACATATTATCAACTTATCAATGAAGACAGGTGTTTTCCTGATTCACTGAAAATTGCTTTGATTAAACCATTATTTGAAAGTGATAATGGACATATAATAAACAGCTATAGGCTGACTTCCAGTATCTCTAAAATTTTTGAACAAATTATTTATAATCGCATGAATCGATTTTTAGATAGAAGTGAAATGTCTGTAATTTTCGAATTTTGGTCTCAAATGACTAAGTTGGAATATCTGTTGAAGTGATTCTGTCCGGCCGGCCGTAAATACGATAACTTTCGAACGGATGATGCTTAGGAGCTAAATATCTCGATTAAGTTCGTTAATGGGCATGAAAGTTCAGGAGTTTCGTAGTTTTTGACATTTGATTGTTTATTAATTTTTTCCAATAATTCCGTAAGTACATATCCGATCCACTCGAAATTTAGAATCATGGAGTAGAATAGTGATGCGCAAATACGTGTTCAATTTCGTGAGAATCGTGTCATTAGGAAATTTTTAAAAATTATTTTGTTTTTTCAAATTTTTTTTCTGAATATTCAGAAATTACGAATCCAATCGTTGTCAAATTTGACGCTTCGAAGGAGAACAATAACGGGGATGTACATGAAAAATTTCGTTAGGATCGTAGAAGATCGCAGAAGATTAAAACAAAAAATTTTTGTTCAACGCTGAAAATCAAAATCAACTCAACTCTCGAACGAAAATAGTTGAGGACTTGGAATTTTCAGAGTGGGTTCGAGTCCTAAATATCTAGACTGATTTAGTCAATGAGCTAAATCGGTTCAGTAGTGTTGGAGTTACTCTCATTTGAAATATTTTTATATTTTTCCCAATATTCTGGAAGCTAAAGATTCGATCGATTTGAAATTGGTATTTAGGAGTAGAATAATAATGATCGTGCAAAGTTCCGTGGAGTTCATATCATTAGAAGATTAAAGAAAAACTTTTCTTGATAGAGCCGCGTGGAACGCGACTGGAACCTGGATGGGTGTCTATTCAAGAGTACGAATCCTTCGAAAATTGAACCCATTAGCTGCGATTTTATTATTATGCTCCCAACTTCAGAAACTAAGGATTACTGAAACCCTGAATTTCTGAAGATGAAAGCATTGCCCTAGAAACATATATCAAAAGACGAAAAACAAAAGTTAATAAGCCATACGTTTTTATGCCCACTAGTGATAACGAATTTTTTGTTTTCTTGTTGATATATTTTGGACGCGTTTTGTTTTTTCGGTAAAATTTTATATTATCCAATTCTTTTTTAAATGAACATGTTTAATTTTTAGTAAAAATACCTAGATCCCATTATTTCTCTATACGTCTATTAATTTGTACTGATTTTTTCATGAAGTGTCTACTGATATATCAAAAAGAAATCTGGCAACACTGCTCTGCTGCAGTTTGCCGGCGTATCATATAGAGGACACGACTAGTCTTAAAATTCCTGATCTTACTAACAATAATCACTTCCCAACTCAGCCTCTCCTATGAAGTGATTCCTAATATTCGAAAATAATGAAAGAAGATTATAAATTAGAGAAACAGTTCCAAATCTCGGTTTGGACGCTAGCGAATAGAAATCGCGAAGTAGGTTCGTTATAAGATTACGTTTCTCATCTACAGTTGTTGATATCTCTCTGCCTATCCGTATATTTAGTTCATAACTAAAGTGACCATTTTTTTTTTAACTCAAAACGGGACAAAAAATTTTAAGCTTCAGGTTAAACGTAAGGGTCTGGCGGGTAATTCAAATTTTAAACAGTTTTTTTAAGAATGTATGTAAACATCGATTTAAAATTACGTGAATAAATATTTTTTATTATCGCGAAATCAAAAATCCTCTCTAAGTTTTGCCTAATTTGGCTACAATTCTAAAAAAACTGTTTAAAATTTAAATTTCCTGCCAGACCTTTACATTTAGCCTTCAGGTAGAAATAAACACAACTTTTAATTTTCTTTATTTAGATTGAGTGTAACTTAATGGAATTAGTATTCACTTTAATTATTTTCATATTAATTAAGTATAATTATGTTTATAATAAAAAGTAGTGAAAAATAAAAATCAATCACCACCTTTATTAAATCAAGGAACTTTGATCTGTTAATAATTATTAAAATATTATGCAACGCTTTTTTTTTAATTGTTTTTGTACTTTTCAGAGGAACAAATTTGCTTTAACAAAGTTTGTGATGACTTTAAATAAGAATAAAATTCTTGGCACTTTTTTTTTTACATTAACCTTAGTTATCAACATCGCTTTCAAAACTGGAACCTGTAAATGATTTTTTTCGGATGTCCACAGTTTCTTCATGAGAGAAAAGCTCTTTCTACTGGGGCATTTGTTCCAGGTAGACATAAAATGTATTCAATTAAAATACAAAAATTTGCATGTTTAAGATTTTTGGTACGAAAGTGTTTGAATACTTCCACCCAACGAGTTTCTGTTGAGACTTTTAAATTATTCCATTCGGTAATTTTTTGGCAAGTGACGTAGCTAGAAATTAATGTAAATTCGTCAAATACTTCTGTATCTTTATTACAGTGAATATATCCCTTTTCAATCAACACATCCACTGCGTTTTGAATATCTTCCCATGCAAGTACTTTTCTTAAATCTGCCCATTTAAATATCTCCATTTCTTTAGTAAGAAAGCAAGTCCACTGTTCCAAATATTCACGGCTAGTTTTATAAAATTCTGTTGCCGTATTTTTCACCAAGTCTTCATTAACATCAGTGCCATTATCTTTTAGTTTTACAATTAAACTACGAACAGTAAATGGAAGAAACTGGTTGATCTGTTTCTGTGCCAAATTGTCTTTGAGATGATTGATTACGTTTGCCGCATCAATTGCCGATACAGTCTGACCCTCGACCTCCAATACGGCTTGGTGAAAACTTGCTGACTGAGCGTGTAAAAAATTAAGCCATAATTCTGACGTAGGATCTTCAAAAAAGTTTTTTAATTTGGGACATTTTTCAATGCTCAAAAAATAGTCTTTTAACGGTTGGTACATTTTTAAAACTCTTTCCAAAGCAGGCATAAGCGCAAGCCACCTGGTTTTACTGTAGCCAAGCATTTGGTGATGTTCTATTTCAGCTTCAGCGCAAAACTCCTTGAGAGCTTCAACTCGAACAGTGTAAATATAAAAAAAAAAGAATATATCTTTACAATAATGCTTTCGTAATCTAAAGGTTGATCATCTGCAGCGGATTTTATTGCATTGTGAATTATATGGGCTCCACATCCAATACCTATCAACGGTTTTTTCAGAGATGATTGTAACTTTGCTAATACATGATTTAAATTTTCGCGCTGTTTCACAAAACGGGACAATTTCGCGTCCCGGCGCTTTGTTTGGGGACAACGGGACAGGTGACCGAGAAAAGGGACAGTCCCGTTCAAAACGGGACGTATGGTCACTTTATTCATAACTCAACTCGTGAGACTTCAAGTTATTGGGATTCATGATTCAATTATTCAGATAAATGAGAAAAGATGAGAGTTGAAAGATAGCTTAAATATCAAACATGCAATCTCGAAACGCAGAGCCACGATTAAATCACTCTCACCACCAGAAAAACAACAGAAACCCAATCAGGAAAAATGTTACTCGTCCCCCACACGTTTGGCGCCAGTGAAACTAAATGACTAACCCACCACAGCAAAGGCTATAATAAAAAAATAAAAGGAAGTGAAACTAAAACGCTCTAACTTGAGCTATTTTGTCCGCCCGCACATGAAACATCCTTCTTCATAAAATGCTTCATAGCGCGCTAATGAAAAGATAAATAAAACTTGTCTTTCCCGAATGAATCACAAAGTGTCAATCTGATAGTGGAAATGCAAAACTCTTCCTATTCATTTATTTCAACTATAAAACTCCACAGCGCATGCGATAACAACGTCGACTTTCATTGCGGAAACTTCAAACTTCTTAATGGTCTTATTTTAATCACATTATTGGAGCGTTTTTAAGCGATTGAAATTCAAATAACCAGAGCGTTTTTTAACGTTACACACCAGGAAATTTTTTTGAAGAAAACATTTTTTTAAAGAAATGTAATGCCAATAATTCTTAGTAAATTTCACATTTTATATTACATATTGTATATCAATTAGAACAACATCATAAATGTATATTATATGCTAGAGCAAGGAAACCTACTTGTGTGAGGTTGGTGTTCTTAACAGCCTTATTTTCAACAGGAAGGGTAATGATGAATAATTTGTATAAAATTCATAAGACAACTTTTAAAAAGGCAGCTATGTATTTATTCTACTAGAACGGAAAGTACAATCAATATTAAAATCAAATTTCTTATTCACAAAAAGCGTAAGACTAGTAATTAGTTTCGAACAGTTATACCTAAAATGAATGTTAGTGAGCAACATATTCGAATGACTTGAATCACTCTTTCTCATTCTCCAAATCCACAAGATTTATTATTGCCTCACATGATATGCAAACAAATGAAATAGAAATAATATTGCATGATGTGAACATGGTCAAAATAAAGAAAATCTAATTCCTATAGTAATATGGCTTTCGCTTCTTATCCTCGTATTGTTACATTATATACTAGTTCAACTTTTCAACTTAATCCAAGATTATTCTCCAGAATATATAGACCTGGAATAATAATAGATCTTTCATGGAAATAAAAGTTTTCGATTTTAGGTAATGGCAAGATTGTTTTCTTCAAAGTATAGAAAAACAAAAAATGAAGGAATTTTACATTAACAACAATGAATTTCATTAAATGACTGATGGAAGTTAGTTAAGTATAAATGGAAAGATCTATTATTATTGCCACAAATAATGATTACAAAGATACTGTATTGATTTAGCTGAATAAAATCTTAATTTCATAATAATTAGGTTAATTAAATATTTTTAATCACAGACATTTCGCAAATTAATTTAAAAATACAAATATACTTTTAAAATATACACACATTCATTCATAGTTTTTAACTAATAGGTATTACATTTCCAATAAATAGTCAAAATAAATAGTAAATCAATAAGACGCTCGAATCCACTGGCTAGTTATATGAAAAAAATTATTCGAAGACGAATTTCTTTAAAAATCCATGTCAATGGATTGGGGCGTTCATTTGGAATTTTAAAAATTACAGAATTTCAAAAAGGATTCCTAATATTTACAAATATTAACATGTCAACAATTTCATTAGAAACATTACTACCAGAAATAATTTGACTGGAATATGCCACCACTACACTTACTTGTAATGGTATATACAATTTTGAAATATAAATTCAAAAACTGGCCTACGAGATTTCCTTGTTTTCTTGTCTGGAAGAAATTTGTAGGTTGAACCTCACATGAAAATTTTTTACACATAAAATTGGTACCATATCATAAATGTCTCACAAGCTGCTTGAAATTGTTTAGCTGCATTCTCTATGTTGTATTCACCAAAACGTGGCGTATTTACACTCATTTGGAAATTTCGAGGAATTTACCGAGAACAAACAATAGTTTTGGAGTATATATGAAAGACATGAATGTTAAGAACATCGAAGGAAAGATGAAATTCTATGGTGAATGTACGACGGTACTATTGAGCTAAATATTATGGAAACAACGCAAATATCAAAAGATTGAAAAGAGGTATAACGTCGTCGAGGTGAAAGTAATATTTTACACCTTCAAGCAAAAACACATAGGGTCGTTTAATTTCGAATTTTGAGCCATAAAGACTCTCGAGGTTGAATTTTTAACAAAACCACGATCTGAACAATCAACATTCACCGCAGAATACGGAATATTTCTTATTGGAATTAACGAACTAATAGAATAGCAACGAAGTCCTATTAGAATAGTTGCACTCGTTGAAGAACTTAACGTCTACTTATACAGTCTCTTCATATAATCTATATATATATACAACAATTGGAAACACGGAAGAATCGGTTCTATTTCCAATTACACCTAAAATGATCTTTGAAGCTACTTTCTATTACATTTATAATAAATATATTATTTTATAAACAGCCAATTTTGAAATAGATGTATTCCTAAACTATTAATCTCTATTGTGTTAGACAAAACCACTCCAGCTATATAAATGTACCGCGTAAATCGTTTTTAAGGATCGAAATTCATATTTCTGTCATGATCGAATTCTATGACCCAAATCTTTCATTATTGCTGCGTTCCGAAAGCTGGAGCGGTTCCGCCTCTTTTGCTTTTTTGATGCGTCCAAAACATTTTTTGTCATTGAACCACGTTGTCAACAACCATAGAACCTCGACTTTTCGTCGGTATTTCATTTGGAGAGAGGGGTATTTCAATCGGGTATATAAAGTCTAAATGATTCTCGCAACGTCGGTACGGTGAAATAGAACCAGAGCTGACAAGGCGAGAAGGATTGAAGAAATTGAACACGATGGATTGGAACTTGATGGTTTGGTGGTTGGTGTACTGTCGTGAGTGGGTGATCTGTCTGGGTTGCGGTATACGCTGACATCTGGCGAAGTTGGATGATTTTTGGGTTTTCCGCTGCTTGGTTGTCCTGAAAAAAACAAAGACTAATTAGTGCCATAATTTGAAAAATCGTTTAAAGATCACTCAGCAATTTGAGGATTATGGCTTTCAAAAAAGTATCAGGAATTTTTAATTTGATTTTTTTCTAGAATGCTCAAATTTTATTTCATTATAAGCAAACATTGACCGTTGGTTAAGATAATTTGATTACAATTTGTGCTGCAAACGAAAAATTATTGGAAACAAGTATATTTTAAGAGAAATCAATAGATGTTTATTTCATTGTAAAGAGGAAAGTATGCCATTAACAATGGAAAATGGTATCAGCCAAATGACCGCCATGGTTTAAGTTGCAGCACCAGATCCTTTTCATAAAATTTTCCTGTATCCTGAAATATTCGGCTGTATGTCTTCGATAACTTCACGAATTCCATCTTTAGGGTCTCGAATCGATTGTGTAGCGGTCCCAAAGAAAAAGTTTTAAGGTGTCAAATCACAAGATATCGGTGGCTAATTGTGATCACCTCTTCGAGAAATAACAGTCAGAAAACTTTTCTTGAAAATTGCGATTGTTTTGTTGCTTGTGTAGCGCCGTCTTTTTGAAAGTAAACATCGTTCATTTTCCAATAAATAAGTTCTCATCACAGCGTCAGCTCAACAACCGCACCGAACAGTGACACGTTGAGGGTGGAGAAGCTTTTCAACAATTGTTCTTGGATTTTCCGAGCCCCAAATGCGACAAATCTGCTTATTAACGTAGCTTCCGAGCTTAAAATGGACCTCATCACTGAAGATGATTTTTCGATGAAAATCCGGATCATTTCAAGGACCCAATCAGCGAAAATACGACGTTGCTGTTGATCGACCGGCTTGAATTTTTGTGTTAACTGAAATTTAAAAGCCTTTAGACTTTAGACTTTATGCAAAATATGGTGTAATGTCGTTTGTGGAATGTCTTATTCCAAAGATCGAAGAGGAATCGACAATCCTGGGTTTTCGTCAACACTACAGGCTACAGCAGCAATATTCTCAGTTGTTGTTGAGCGATGCACACGGTTTCGATTGTTCACACCACTAACTTGTTTCAACAGTTCAAATGCCACCACTTTCATTATTGCCGGCCGAGAAGGTGCTTCACGACAACAAAAAAGGGTTTTAGTTTTGCGAACTGTGACTGCAAAATTTTCACCAATTTCAATGCGTTATTGAAGCGTTCCATTTTTAGTAATGGCGTAGTTTTTACTTGTCAAATGTCAAAAGATGACAGCGTCAAAAGTGACAGCTGCCTAGATAGTTGGCTATTCAAAATGAAACTTCTAATTGGAAAACCCTTTGCTTACAGGGCGACCAAATAGATATTTATATTGGAAAGAAAATTCCCATTAATTTCTTCATTTTCAACGGATAATTGAAAAATCCTACTTACCAACTTTTTGATTGGTAGCTCCTTCGCCTCCTTCTACTGTACCCGGACCATCTCCAGATCCAGATCCTCTGGAATTTTCTTCATCGTCTTCTTCCATATCGGGTCCACTTCCCGATCCGGATCCATCTGCACCGCTATCTCTTTGCATAGAGTCGAATTCGTTCGAGAAGGTGGAACCCAAGGTCGCAAGAACAATCTGCAAGAATAATTGAATTTTTTTAACAATTATGCAAACGCCAAACAGGTACGAACTTTGAAACTATATTAAAAGAACATCAGACTTCAGATAAAAGATCGGCAGCCTTTGAACATATGGAAGCTGCCAATCACCATGTGGATATTAACAACTTCACAACCCTCCATGAATGTTACAAAGGCTATATAATGAATTTGTTGGAGTTCTTACAAATAAAAAAAGTATCGATTGTTTTTTTAGAGTGATAGAACTTTAAATTGAAATAAAACACATTTAAATTAAGATTGAAGCCAAATTCTATTTCATTTGAAAGATAATTTTATGACATTTATGTTTTGAAAATAATTTTCGGCATATGTCCACCACGACTAGCTCTGAGGAACCGAATTCGACCAGGCCAATTTTGGAATTCAGGGCTTATTGCATCAATAACACGAGTTATGTTGGCTTCCAAAACGTCTATTGTTTCTGATTTATCAGCATGTACTAATGACTTGACATAACCCCAAAGAAACTAATACAGTGGAGTTATGTCGCATGACCTTGAGGTCAATTAACTGGACCATTTCTCGAAATAATGTTATCCCCAAAACTTTCTTTCAATAAATCAATTGTTACGGAAGGAGTATAAGGTGTAGCACCACCTTTTTGGAACCAGAACAATTCTATGTCGATGCCATTCAAATTTTGAAACAAAAAGTCATTGGTCATCGATCTGTAACGAGCACCATTCACTGTAACATTAGCTCCAGCATCGTTTTTAAAGAAATATGACCGTGATGCCTCCAGCGTGTAAAGCACATCATACACTGCATTTTTCAGGATGCAATGGAACCTGCAGAACTTCTTGAGGATTGTTATATGGCAATTTTGCTTGTTTTCATAGCCGTTCAACCAGAAATGAGCTTCATCACTAAACACAATTTTACGATAAAAAAGTGGATCAACTTCAAGTTGTTCTAGGGCCCAATGAGCAAACAAACGACTCTCATTATGGTCAAGTAGCTTTAGTTCTTGAGCCTACTGGGTCTTGTATGGGTGTAGACCAAAATTTTCGACGAATAGATAAATTTGGATCATCATTAACACTATGACTTACAGCAGCGATATATTCTTCTTTTCGTACAGTTCTTTGACTTGTTGTTGTTGTTGCATCGAGTAGAGAAAATGTCCGAAATCTATTCGTAGTTCGACGAATAAGCTGCTCTGATGGACGATTATGTAAACCATAATTCTCTCGAAGTGCTCTATAGGTTTGGCGGATAGAACACTGATTTTGAAAACGAATTGCAACAATTTGTAAACGTTGTTTCGGCGTGAGTCTTTCCATGATAATTTGTCAATGCTTACTGAACAGAAATGTCCAACAATATGGCTTCTACCTTCTATCAAATCACAGTTATCCCTATCGAAAGTTCTATCACTCTAAAAAAAACACCCGATAGATGAAACTACAAAATTAATATGGACATATGATATACATTGAGTGAAATGCTTTAGTAAGGCCTAAGCAAGCACAAGAAACTAGATATTCAAGACTTAAAGGAAACAAGATTGACACCAAATCTACCTTTAAGAGGGCAGATCAAAATATCTTCAGACCAAATGCCTACAAACAGTAGCTGTGCCATTAAATAGATCGTATCTTTATTTTATGAGTTTTTAATTTCAAATCGATGAGCATTGAATATAATATGCTTTTTTCCATAGATCATCAGGTTTATAATGATCCAATGAGTGCTTTGTGTTTTTGCAGTGAAATAAAATACGAATATTGCTGTGCAGCCAAATGGTTTTCACTAATTACAATTAGGTTTTGAAAATTGAATCGTACAAATGAACTCTACGGCTTTGTTGGCAAAAGCAAATCAGATAAGTCCAGTTTATCATAACGTTTTTTGCCGAGATCTCACGAATAACAGCTCCGTTTTCATAAATCCTGAATTGTTCTTAGATTATTAGCCTAGACCTAAAATCTCAGATAACCTTACAGGACGAAGTCACACGATAACAGATATTTTTCTACGAATAGACAAATCTGGATCATCATTAACACTATGACTTACAGCAGCGATATATTCTTCTGTTCGTACAGTTCTTTGACTTGTTGTTGTTGCATCGAGTAGAGAAAATGTCCGAAATCTATCGATAGTTCGACGAATAAGCTGCTCTGATGGACGATTATGTAAACCGTAAATTTAGTGCTCTATAACTTTAACGAATAGAACACTGATTTTGAAAATAAATTTGCGGCGTGAGCCTTTCCATGATAATTTGTCAATGCCTACTGAACAGAAATGTCAAACCAACATGGCTTGTACCTTCTGTCAAATCACAGTTATCCCTATCGAAAGTTCTATCACTTAAAAAAAAAACACTCGATACATAAAGATACTGACACTGAACAACTAATAAGAAATGATCCAGAGTCACATGGTTCTCTATGATTGGTGTTAATGTCATTCGCATCATATTATTAAAGCACACTCATAGAACTCACGTTATGTATATGTCTAAGTTTATCTGCCAAATCAGCGATTCTTTTATCACCACTCTGTGGATTGGGATTGGGCTTCACTTCTGGATTGTACTTCTGCATATCTTGGCTTGCATCGACCACAGTTTTTGTGTATCTGAAAACGAAAAATAATACATTAAAACGGTGAATCAACCAACGATATTTTTGGAAAATATTGCTGCAAGGAGAAAAGATGAAACTATTGTCTATCTGAAAGAAATGTCACCCAAATCAGATACGTTTTAATGCAAATTTGATATCTCCCAAGATGGAAATATCCCTGGGATATGCATGAAATACATTCTCCCCCTCACATTTCTATGAACGGCTTTCAGGTGAGTTTCACAAACTGCTTAGAGTCTCCCGACTGTCTCTTCAGAAGATTCATCGTTCTGAAACAGCGGCTATAGTAAATCTGGGCCTCGAAAAGCCCCGACCTTCCGAATTGAGGAATTATACAGTAAATTTCGTTCGATAAGAGACAGTTCAAGGGATGTCGTAACGCACAAATTTATCTCTTTGTTCTTGAACTCGATCCAAGTTCACCCTGACGATCCCAGAAGTGGATTAAAAGGCGGAAAGGCAACGTTAGATTCAAGACCATCTGAGTTGACTACTTATTTAGTCGAAAAAAAGGGAGGAATTGGTTCCGAAAATTCGCTCTTTGCGGAAGATGAATATTTCATATCAGGGGGTCGAATTGGGGTCAAGGGGGGTTTACTCAGACTTTTTTCATAACTCAGATATATTATGGAAGAAATTTACATCGCTATTGCTGAATTAGTTCTCGGTGGGGTTGCCAAGTGTTCGAAATTCGTAAAAATGGTCCTTCGAGCTGGAGTATCAAAATTCAACTGATTCATTTTTGGGTACTCCATTCCATTTATAATATTTCTTTCATTTGCACTATAATTCTTCATACAATTTCAAGTACAAAGCTACATCATGATGCTTGAGTTCACTATCGTGAAATCCTTACTGTTTGTTTCGTAGCCAAAGTTGATAAAAGTGAATACTTAAGCTTGTCTCAAATAATTTTGAGCAGACTTGCGCATTACTTAATCTATTTATAATTTTTATTTATTCATCGTGAGACAGCTATTTAGGTCTATACATCCATAACTATATTTTTACTCAAGGATAAAAAAATCGCCATGAAATTTAATCTTAAATAGATTTACCGTTTTCTTGACGAAACATTCGATTTTCAAATTCTTCAAAGTGTCTCTATTGGTAGGACTCAAAAAAGCTTCTAATTTAAAAAACAGATTTCAACTACACGTCAAAAATTCAGGATTTCTAGCTTTTAGGTACGTTTGAAAAGTGTTCAATGTTAAAGATAAATTTTACAAAGATGGTCCTCCGAGCCGGATTCTGTGAATGATACTATTCTCGAATTTTATAAGGCTCGATAGACATTCTTATACGAGCGACACGGAAGCTCACCGGAAGCCGAATACAAGCCGAATTTACGGCGAAATAAAAATGTATGGGGATGAAACAAAGCTACCGCATGAAAAAGCTCGGGTTTTGAGAGAAGGCAATTTATTTTTACCTCGTCCGTATTTTGCGCTCTAACGCGACTGATATCGCCGTCTCGTACGAGACGACAAAAGATGAAAGTAGAACCATATTTATAAGAAGCTATCAACACAATATGACAACACTGTATCTTGCTTACTGCGAAGGATCCAATATATGTTCCATCAAGCTGTGACGATTTCACGAGGAAATAAGTTTCAATTGAATCTTATTCTTTTTACCCTTACATAAAAAAGAATTGACTTCCCTGAACCCATAAAATTATTTTTAAGACCTTTGGCTTCGAAATAAATACTTAAAATCGTAATTAGTCATGAGAATTAATAAAATTCTATCTATCGGGTGTTTTTTTTAGAGTGATATAACTTTAAATTGAAATAAAACACATTTAAATTAAGATTGAAGCCAAATTTTTTTATTTGAAAGATAATTTTATGACATATATGTTTCAAGAATAATTTCCGGCATATGTCCACCAAAACTAGCTCTGAGGAACCGCATTCGACCAGACCAATTTTGGACCACTTTTTCGGGTAATTCAGGCCTTATTTCATCGATAACACGAGTTACGTTGGCTTCCAAAGCGTCTATTGTTTCTGGTTTATCAGCATAAACCAATGACATAACCCCAAAGAAAATAATCCAGTGGAGTTATGTCGCATGATCTTGGAGGCCAATTAATTGGACCATTTCTCGAAATAAGGTTATCGCCAAATCTTTCTTTTAATAAATCAATCGTTACGGAAGGAGTATAAGGTGTAGCACCACCTTTTTGGAACCAGAACAATTCTGGGTCGATGCCATTCAAATTTTGAAACAAATAATTATTGATCATCGATCTGTAACGAGCACCATTCACTGTAACATTAGCTCCAGCATCGTTTTTAAAGAAATATGGACCGATGATGCCTACAGCGTGTAAAGCACACGATACAGTGCATTTTTCAGGATCAATGGAACCTGCAGAACTTCTTAGGGATTGTTTTCATTCCATATACGCCAATTTTGCTTGTTTACATAGCCTTTTAACCAGTTGGATCTTGTATGAGTGTAGACCAATCTTCAACGCAAAATTTTCCACGTGGTTGATGCACAGAGTCAAGCTTGTTGTAGACGTCGACGAAAAGACAAATCTGGATCATCATTAACACTATGACTTACAGCAGCGATCTTTTCTTTTGTACGTACAGTTCTTTGCCTCGTTGTTGTTTTTGCATCGAGTAGAGAAAATGTTGTCCGAAATCTATCGATAGTTCGACGAATAAGCTGATCTGATGGACGATTATGTAACCATAAATTTCATGGAGTGCTCTATAAGTTTGGCGAATAGAACACTGATTTTGTAAATAAATTTCAACAATTTGTAAACGTCGTTGCGGCGTGAGTATTTCCATGATAATTTGTCAATGCTTACTGAACAGAAATGTCAAAACAACATGGCTTCTACCCTCTGTCAAATCACAGTTATCCCTATCGAAAGTTCTATCACTCTAAAAAAAACACCTGATACTATCTGCATTTGCCCCATCTTGTAGACGATGTTTTCTGGGATAATCCAATGGCGTAGTCATTTTCAAATTTCTTCACAACATGAGGAATTGTTTGCTCAGTTGGTCGATCAGGGGTATCATAACCTTTGTACGTCCAGTTGCCTTTATAGAGCGTTGGTTTTGATAGTAAATTTTAATTATTTCGCAATATTGTTGTGGTGTGAAATGTTCGATGTTGTTTTGAAATAACCTAACCAACAAAGCTGTCAAATAATTTATTTGTTATATGTGTTAGTTTTGGCTATATTTTACTTTAAAATCCTTAAGCATATGTTCGGCTCTGTCTACGTTAGACATAATTCATTATTTTCTTACCACTCGAGAGAAACTTGAATCTTCCCATGTCGATATTTGCGATTTAGCAGTTTTTCAGCTGTGTTTGAAATTTTCATTGCATCTGGAAACACTTATGCCTCACTTGGATATATGTCCATAGAAAACATGGAAACTCTTTACAACTTTTGATATATTTATTACCTATAAATTACACCTTATTCGGAATTGTAATCTGATTCATTCTATCCTTATCTACTAGCATTGATATCATATTTTTCTATAATCAATGAGAATGTTTATTTCACTGATTAAATCCACCCACAAATAGGCTTTCCAATCAATTTCGCTAAATTTACTCTTTTTGATAGAAAAGATGCATTGAGACACCTCTAACATTTAATTTTTCAATACACTTTAAATTCATCATCTTTCTGATAGTCGATGTTTTCGCCTGTGGTGTTTAGGTTCAAGATGTTGCATTATTACTCTAGTAAAAGTCATTCTCTTCGCTTGTGATCTTTCGGTCAGATATTGCATTATTTATTCTTAATAATCAACGCATTGTCGTTTTTGGCTTCGGCCAAATGCATTATCATTCTGATAGTCACTCTTTTCACTTGTGGCCTTTCGGTTCAAGATATTGCATTATTACTTCTGTAATAATCAACTTCTGCCGCTTATGGCTTCAGCCTAAATTATTGCATTATCCTTGTGACAGTCATACATGTCGCTTGTGGGTTTTTGTTTCAATATATTCCATTATTAATTCGGTAATAATCGTTAGTGGCTTTTGCCGATAAAGGTATTTGATTTCTGTAACTACTATTGCCTGAAGATTGACCATATATTTTGCCAATTCTACGGCCACACTATGGAATATAATCACGAAACTTTACTTACTCAGCTATCCTTTCTCCATTCCAGCATCTCCTGTCGTTCGGTTCAGCGAAACTCTCATCCTGACACAGGGTGTCCGCTAGATTGCCGTAAAATCCCTTTGTCTTCGAGATGGAGGTGAGGAATTGCAGCAGCTGTGTCTCAGGCGGGGGCAGGAAGGGGGGTACACGGGTGGGGGCGAAACGCAGCTTGGCGCCGCCGACTTGGGAGCCGGGAACGGCCTGGGTGCTCGTCTCCGTGGCCAGTGGATCCTCCTTGTCTGAGAACTTAGGCAGTCCGCAGAATTTTTTCGCCTGGAAAGAAAAAGAGGGTTAGCTTAATGTGGCGGATGATGAATCGTTTCGAAGGAGGATGTTTTTGCTCAAGTCAAGCGACAGAATTGTTGCTTTGGGCTTACAGTTAAATTGTACGGAATTGAAGGAGGTGAAATAAGCGCCGAAACGAGATAATCTTCAGTCAAGGAAGTAACAGAAATTGACTCAACTAACTGCTTGAGAGTTCGCGCTACTGTCATCTAGAAAAATATCATCCAGAAACGACAGATGCCTCGAAACATGAAATCGAAGTTACTATTCATCAGATTAAGCCTCAAACAATCGACAATGTAATGAAAAATTGGGTTTATCGGATGAACTACAGTAGCCAATCGATTCTGACATGCTCCAGGTCTGCGATTCTATGGTTGTCGTGTTATGCTAGACTTGTCAATGTTAATGGCGGCGATTCATGGAGAATATCATGATATTGTTAATCTCATTCTGCAAATGAAGGACGCACAGGGAGCCTCAGAGACAAGAAATTTTTTCAAGATCTGAGTGTCACTCGCCAAGATATAAATCCAGGATCTGTCCAGTACTCCAGGTGAATCAACGGTGCAAATCAAGAATAAAAGTGGACCAGGAATGGACCCCCCACGGTAACCCCGACAAAACCAATTGAAAACCAAAGTAATACCGCTTCACGAGAATACACTGGTGTTCATCCTTCAAATAGCTAGTAAAAAACCAAACCCGAAAAACTTAAGCTTAGCACCGAGCAGTTGATGGTCAATTGTATCGAAAGCCTTAGCATAAACGAGTGTTAGCAGAGCCACTGTCGATGGTATTCGAAATGTCATCGACAATGTTAACAAGTGCTGTTGTGGTACTGTGAAATCCCAACAGAAACTTTTGTAGAATATTGCAAGCTTTGATATAATTCATAACTTGCACGTTCACTTTCTTTTGCAATATTATCGAAAGAGCCGATAGTATACTGATTGTTCTTAGACGATTCAATTCTATAGGAGTTATTTTCTTTGGCACCGGTTTAACGACTGCTAAACGCCAACCTTTCGGAAAATAGCCCTCTCTCCAAGACAGACATTTGGTGCAATGTGTCTTGGTGGAATATTTTACCCTGCTCGTCACTGACAGCTCTCAAATTTTCAGGAAAAAATGACGGATGTGATGGAGGAAATTAATTTTTAATGACACTCGGGCACCTAGTGATTTGAAGGCATCTAATATTTCATCAATTAACTGTTGGTAGTTTGCATCCATATTGATGTCCAAAAATCCTCTTACTACACTAACAACTGAGTTCCATATTCTGAGTTCTTGCCTGGTAAGCTTCTCTGTAAAATTAACGTTGTCCAGCAATTTTCTGATTTGTGGTCCAATAAAAATGCCTTCCTTTAATTTGGCATCACTTAAGTTGGGAAAGACTTGTTTTAAGTATCCATTTCGCCTTCTGGTAGTAATTAAGTCGATTAACAAAATGAAAAGACTTTTCGAAAAAAGTTCACACGAACACGCAGACAAACTTACACGAGACAGTCAAGACACAGCAAACGATATCACCAAATCACAACAAAGCGAAAACTAACCCGATTTCGCACTTCACAATTAACCCGAATAGTGTAGAATAATTGCAGGTCGCTCTTCGGTCCTTCTCGAGGAGATGACCGCGGATCTAGGCATGCCTTAAAACTATCTTTAGAGGAGGCCTAGGAATATTCTCGATTTATCGTCGCGTCGATGTAGATAACGCGCTAGAAGCGCGTGAGGCATGCCTCGAACCGTTTACTTCTTAAAAAGGAAGTAAGATGAATATACAAGAATCGTGAGATTGAGGATAGATATTATGGAACAGAGACCCAGTGCCGTACCGTATGATGTGAAATTGAGGATGAAATGGATTAATGAAATATTCGATTTCCAGAATTTATTTGGTGAAGAACTGCCTCACCTGCCTCATAAGACAAGCCGCCACTGCAGTGTTATGAAACACAATTGGATAATATCCATTGTGGAGTAGTTTATTTTTACGAAGACAGGATCAGATAGCCAAACTTAAATAACTAGAGATAAATTCGAAGATGAATCAGTTGAGCTCTCTCTTCACGTTGAATATAGAGCCGTCAACCCAAAACGTAATTTCCTCTGGAAACTATCTAATCAATCGCCGGCAGATACGGACCGGATAACGCCTTCCCCGCGCCTAGACACGCGAAATTACAAGGGCCGTACCGTGAAACGGCTGGACGACCCTGCCCTACGATGTCGCTGATTAACGGCCCCCAAATTACTGTTTTTAGTCGGATATTTGGGGGTATCAGCGCCGGGAATTTCCTGTCCGCTCGAATCACACCTTGTCCATCGATCATCTTGCGGTCGGTCTAACTAATAGCCGAATCTGCGGATTCCAATGGCCCCAGAGGGTGATTTGATGGATCGTATCGAAAAGTTTGGCAGGAATTTTGTCACGGAAATATATACGGGGCCATTCGTCGTGGAGGGTTATGCGTAACCGGGGACCAGGTGATCCTAATAATTGCGGAACGCAACCGAGGACATGAAATTCTATGGTTTACGCACAGCAATTACGTTGCCGGCAACCTGATTCAGTACAGGGTGTGCCAAATTGGACACTTTTAAAGGGGAAGTCTTGTTTCTATACTAGATAGATGAAAACTGATGTCGGTTTCTGAGGACCAATTTTCATGAGAAACTCATTGGTGAAAATCGCATGTCGATATTTATCATGGTTACATTGTTACAAACAAAAATGTTCATTTTCAAAATATTGCAGTAACTCTTCTTCTGTTGAAAATTTTCTATTCCTGTAAAAACATTCTTGTAGCATGCAGGACAATGCACAGAAATATTTTTCTTTATCTTATGTCAATGGATTATTTGAATATATTGCTAAATATTTCAAAAGTTGTTTCAATTATAACGCGGCTTTTAAGACAATTAATAACCTTAGTATCTACATAAAAAACAATAAAGATCGAACAAATAAAGAAAATAAATCCGGAGTCTACAAGTTGACTTGCAAAGATTGCCTTTTAGTATACATTGGCCAGTCTGGTAGATCATTTAAAAAACGTGTCCAAGAACACCAAAGGGGTTATATATCCAATTCTGTACATTCGACATATGCTAATCATTTTAAGGAATTCAGGCATAATTTCAATAATAATTATGAAATTATCCACGTTGAAAGCAAAAGTTCTAGATTAACACTTTTAGAATTTCTTGAAATCAACAGGTATAATGCCCGTAAAATCCTTTTGAACGAACAAACAGATGTTGATAAGTCTCCATTACTGAATATCTTTCCTTAATGGCATTTTTAGCGGCAAACTCCAATAAACACCTAGAGTTTTTATGACTTGTGCCTCCATTATTTGGTCACGTACCTAACAATGTATTAAAACTCGGTTACACTGAATACCATCAGACAGTACAATGTAATACCCGAAGAAACCACATCGTGGTGAAACAATTGTTGTAGTAGTACAAACATTTTTGCGGAAATAAATTACTGTCTCATATACATTTTTTTAATTAAAATGAGTTTCCACCAAGTAAAGACCGAATCAATCAAATACGTATGGACTTTTATCTTCGGAGAAGATTAAAAGATATAATCTATAAAAAGCCGATCAACTCTAGAGAAGAACTGGAAATTGCGGTAGTTCATGGTTTAGCTCCTCTAACTTCCATTGAATTTATCGATTCAGCAAAAAATATTCAGAAAAGATTCCGCATGTGCTTGAACGAAAATGGTCGACATCTTGAACACCTCATTTGAAGAAATTGTTGGTTTATTTTTATTTTCAAATAAAGTTCGAATTGATATGGTTTTTAAAAAGACTACGGGTTTTTTTTCAAATTATTAACTGTTTGAATTGAACCAACAATCAATGTTCGCATTATTTTATTTTCATCGCCGCACTTATCCGGGAGATAAAATTTGAAAATTCTATATCTCGAACATGACTAGAAAATATCAAGTATGCCATATTTTTTTGGAATGGTATTTTAAAGCTCTATCGGAATATGTGGAAATATACGGGGTATTCCATTTGAAAATAATATTTTCATAGCGTTATCTCATAAAATATCAGTTTGCAGAAAATTCAATCAACGTCATAGAATTCTACGTAAGAAGTTGCTACAGGAATGTGAAATACACAACATAACCTCAAGAATTTCCTCAAAAATGACTTTCTACTTAAAAGTTCCTTGGAAAAAAATTACAAAAACATGCAGCACATCTGTTATTATCTCATACAAAAAGTGAATTTTGAACAGAGGGCACATCAGAAATCTCATAGTGACATGAGAATATATGTTTAATATTTTATGACAAATTGACATCCCTAGTGAGACGTCCAGTTCTCACTCTCTCTCTCGCTTCAACTCTGGTCCTATTCGGTCGATACTCGACCATGTCGACAATCGGCATTCATTTTGTACAGTTATAACCTCAAATTTTCATAACCTGCATTTGTATCATATAAGCAAATAAATTGGTATTAAAACTCAAGTGTTTACAATAAAAAATTAAGAGACAACTCCACATTTGGTCCATTCGAACCGGATTGAAACCAGTAAGCAGATATTTACAGTCTACATCTTCAAAAAGGCCATTTGGAAGTAGAGACTACCTCAAAACACTCCATTCACTTCAAAGCTTCACTTCCTTGCACAGTAGATGACGATCTTCTATAATTGATAATAACTGGTTCTCTTTTTCTGGCTCTTTGGCACCAAATTTGACTATCGTGATCTGTGATTATATGTAGATAAGAAGAGTATGATTGTTGAGGCGATTGAGTATCTCAAATAAGGTACAATTGTTAATCAGATGAACAGATGAAGATGAAGAGAAGAATGCTTTAATAATATAGAGATTTCAACAATTACTACGACGTAGTTAGTTAATTTGGTTGATTATATCCGCCAGTATTGACTTCACGATGTACGTAGTGCACCACGCCACGGATATCGAAGAAAACAATGAGCATCACCTTAATTTTCGAGCGGCTTTGGCGTGGTTTTTTCGGTTTCGGCTCATTTTTTGCCACCCATTCCGATGATTGCTGGCTTGTTTGCATATCGTACTCGTAGACCCAGGTCTCATCACCAGTTATAATGCGTTCCATGAATGTAGAATCGGAATTACAGCGATCCAGCATGTCTGAAGCAACCTGTTCGCGATAACGTTTTTGAAGAAAATTCAGGTCTTTCGGTACGAGTCGTGCGGCCACCTTTCTCATGCCCAAAATATCAATCAAAATCGTACGTGCGGACTCGTGGGATATCTTAAGATGATGTGCTATCTCTCTCAAGCTGGTACGACGGTTTTCCAGCACCCTTTCCTTAATTTTATCGACGTTATCTTCGATCGAAGCCGTTGATGGGCGACCACTTCACGACCGTCCTTGAAGGCTCTGTACCACTGATATGCACGAGTTTTCGATAGAGCATTATCACCAAAGGCCTTTTGCAACATTTTCAATGCATCGGCACACGAAAATTCATTTGCAACACAAAACTTTAAACAAATTCTTTGCTCAACGTAATCACCCATAGTAAAAATCGGCACGCACTCTGACATCGACTGACTTAATCAGCTGTTGCAAACATACTAGTTGACAGATCCCGCTCAAGCTTGGCATAGTAATTAAGGACAGTGGTACCAACCTAGGAAAAAAAATTTTTACCTGCCCCATTGCCCCGCCAGATTTAAATCGATAATTCCCGGTACTTTCTTGACAGAATGTATTATGGTGACGTTAGCACACTGCTCAGATGCTGTTAAATGAGAATCAGATAAGCGGCAAACGAGGGTAAAACATTTGATGCGAACGGTCAGTTAGGACAGCATTGTCATAGAAAATCCCCTATCATGCTACAACCCGTGAGGAAATCTTACACATAGGCTTCGCCGGCGCCAAAGGAATACTTTCGCCACTTGCGGCCTCCCCGAAACGCTCTACCTAGCAAAAAAAACTCATCCACAAATTCTCCCCGGACCATCGGCGAACTTCAACAATGCAAAACATCTCTCATCGAATAACGTACCCCCATGTGGGTACCGCGCGAAGGGAGTTAAGGTATTCCGGATCCGATAACGTTGTTTGGCTTGCGGGCCAGGATGCCAGCGTTTACGGATCGTGGGAGGGTGTAAATCTGGAGCACGTGTTGCATTTATCTCTATACCTTCGACAGAGAAAGTAAGGGGAGAAATCGGACTAGGGGAGCCAGTTTTTAGGTCACTTGGTCAAAGTTTCATCAGTGTCTCGAATGCATGTATTCGAGACCATTCCAATCTGTGTGTTTTTGGAGTATTTCAACAGACTGAATCGTATGCCGAACAAAATTTTGCACATATGTTCGCTAATATATCGGGTATTTTTTTAGAGTGATAGAAATTTAAATTGAAATAAAACACATTTAAATTAAGATTGAAGCCAAATTTTTCTTTTCTTTGAAAGACAATAAATTTTATGACATTTATATTTTTAAAATAATTTCCGGCATATGTCCTCCAAGAATAGCTCTAAGGAACCGCATTCGACCAGACCAATTTGGGACCACTTTTTCGAGTAATTCAGGCTTTATTCCATCAATAACATGAGTTATGTTGGCTTCCAAAGCGTCTATTGTTTCTGGTTTATCAGCATAAACCAATGACTTGACATAACCCCAAAGAAAATAATCCGGTGGAGTTATGTCGTATGATCTTGGAGGCTAATTAATTGGACAATTTCTAGAAATAATGTTATCGCCAAATCTTTCTTTCAATAAATCAATTGTTACGGTAGCAGCATGAGGTGTAGCACCATCTTGTTGGAACCAAAACACTTCTTGGTCGATACCATTCAAATTTTGAAACAAATAATCATTGATCATCGATCTGTAACGAGCACCATTCACTGTAACATTAGATCCAGCATCGTTTTTAAAGAAATATGGACCTATGATGCCTCCAGCGTGTAAAGCACCCCATACAGTGCATTTTTCAGGATGCAATGGAACCTACAGAACTTCTTGAGGATTATTTTCACTCCATATCCAATTTTGCTTGTTCACATAGCCGTTTAACCAGAAATGAGCTTCATCACTAAACATAATTTTACGATAAAAAAGTGGATCAACTTCAAGCTGTTCTAGGGTCCAATCAGCAAACAAACGACCCTTATTATGGTCAAGTGGCTTTAGTTCTTGAACCAGTTGGATTTTGTATGGGTGTAGACCAAGATTTTTACGCAAAATTTTCCATGTGGTGGTTGCACAGAGTCTAACTTGTTGTGAACGTCGACGAATAGACAAATCTCGATCATCATTAACACTATGACTTACAGCAGCGATATTTTCTTCTGTACGTACAGTTCTTTATCTTATTGTTGTAGTTGCATCGAGTAGAGAAAATGTTGTCCGAAATCTATCGATAGTACGACGAATAAGCTGATCTGATGGACGATTTTGTAAACCATAAATTTCACGAAGTGCTCTATAAGTTTGGCGAATAGAACACTGATTTTGAAAATAAATTTCAACAATTTGTAAATGTTGTTGCGGCATGAGTCTTTCCATGATAATTTGTCAATGCTTACTGAACAGAAATGTCAAAACAACATGGCTTCTACCTTCCGTCAAATCACAGTTATCCCTATCGAAAGTTCTATCACTCTAAAAAAACAGCTTATATAACAGCTTCAGACAGTGTCCGAGAAGTATTTGAGAATTCATTAAAATGAATTAATTTAATAAGCGGATATTTATTCTGGAGGAGTATAAGCTATGATAAACAGGAATCGGCACAATTCAAATAGGGTTAGGTTTGGGGCTGAATATCTCGGTAGAGTTCGCTACTGGACGAAATTAGTACGATGGTTTCAGAAGTATTCACATTTGAATTTTGTTCTTAGTTTTATTAATATTATCTAAACCACAGATTGAATTCATCTTAAATTTGGGTTTTAGAAGGAAAATTATAACGAACACGTTCCTGCAAAATTTCATGAGGACCGTATGATGGAATTTTAAAAACAAACAAAAAAAAATTGTGAGCGGGGAAGCGTTGAGCGCTAAAGAAATTATAGCAACAATCCCACCTAAGAGTTTGATTTAAGCATTAACATGTATAATAATAACATAATTCAACTTAAAAATAAAAAAATCTACAGGATGTGACGAGATACCTGTAGATCTACTGAAAAAATGTGTATTGACGTTACCCCTAACACATATAATAAATCAAATGTTTCAATACGGAAAATATCCACAAGCCCTCAAAGAAGCTTGGGTTGAACCGATTCACAAGAAAGAAGAAAAAGACAATTTCAATAACTACCGTGCAATATCTCTATTCTCAAATGTTAATACAATATTTGAAAGAATTATTCTTGATAAACAATGAAGTTTTTTGAGAAGAATAACATATTAGTGGAACAACAATGTGGATTAAGAAAAGGCAAATCGACCATAGATGCATTATATCGAGTTCTCAACTCTGTAATAAAATCATTGAATAAAAATCAGATAACAGCGACACTTTTTGTTGGACTTGACCAAAGCGTTCGATGTAGTGAATCATGACATCCTACTGCAAAAATTGGAAAGATATGATATAAGAGGTATAACGCAAAAATTATTTCGATCATACTTGACAGGGAGAATTCAGAGGACAACCGAAAAAGAAAAATATGGCAAGCAAATAATATCAAATGGCTTGCATGTAGATAGAGGGTTTCCCCAAGGATCAATATTAGGTCCCCTTCTTTATATAATCTACACAAACGAGTTGATTAAAGTGACATCCAATGATATTGTAATGTATGCCGATGACGTATCAGTAATTTGCGTTGGTTCCACTCCAAATGAATGTAAAGCCGCAGTTGAAAAAGATTTGGAAAACCTCGAAAAATGGTTCGGGAAAGATAATCTCACAATGAACATCATTAAGACCAAATTTTATAGAGAAAATATTTAGAGAAAAGAATCAACATGCCATTAACTTAATTCATCATGGTGAGGATATAAGAGCTGAAGATACTCTACCATTCTTGGGAATCCATTTAGTTCGGGATTTGAATTGGCGGCCACACATTGAATATTTGGCAACAAGTCTTGCAAGTTACCGCTATGCTTTAAGATCCTAACAAGAACAATTGGGTCAGATGCTTCCCTGACAGCATATCATGAATACGTCCACTCTAGACTCAGGTATGGAATCATCTTCTGGGCGAATTCTGTTGATGCTGAAAGTGTCTTCATCATACAAAAAAATGTTTGAGAACTGTCTTTAAACAAAAATATAGCGAATCATGTAGAGATATTTTTAGGAATAATAATAATGTATGAACATTATACTGCCTGTATATATATGAGTGCATTATGTATGTAATCAATAACTTCACAAACTTTGAAATGTTAATGCTCGATCATGGTTATAATAGCAGAGGAAAAACTCATCTTAGTTTAGAAAAACCAAATTATACCTACATACAGAAGAATGTTGTTCATATTTAAGCGAAAGTTTGGAACAAATTACCACAAATATTCAAAACAAGACCTAAAATTATACAAAAGAAAACTTTGAAGAAATTTTTATATAAAAAGGGCTACTACAGTGTGAAAGAGTTGAGAAGCTGAAAAAGACTTCAATGAACTTTAATATTTGAGTTATAATTTTTGTGACGTGATCTACATCATTTTAGTGATATTTTCAAATCAAATAAAGGTCCATTGTTATTATTTACAAGAAGACAAATAGGTACAAAATTTTGTGAAGATCATATACTAAGAAGATCTAAAAAGAAATTTTGTGAGGACCGTGGATGATATGAAGTAGTGCACAAAAGCTGCTGATTTCATGTGAGTGCTTTTCAACTTTTTAATTTTAAGTTTATGTACTGTTTCTATCTCTTTGAGAATGATTTTAGTACCAGAACACGTTTTAGGATTTTGAATAAACTGTGAAACACATCAAGGGAGTGGTTCTTATGTAAAATTTAAAAAGTGATTTAAATTGAGCATTGAAAATGTGAAGATTGGGTGTGGAAAGTGAAATAAACGTAAATATAGAACACCGACAAGAAATAAAAAGCCAGTATAAACATTTCTCAAACAATTTTCATTTGTCAGTTAAATCGAATTTTGATGCCATTATTGTATATCGCCGGTGGCATCAGTCTTTAACCAGGAGAAGATAATAAACTGAAATCGCATTGTCCATATTTGCATACACACATAAAGCGATCCCTCAGATAAATCCCCCTTTTAATTGCCCACCAGCTCACTCAGACATCATCCATCATGTTTTGTATACCGTAAACCGACTCGAGCGAACTGAACACGCCCAACCACAGAAAAAAAAGCCCGAACCGCGCGCCGCATCCGCCGATCGTCCGGAAGTTTAATCACGCCGAAGAAAACCCCGCGGAACGAAAACATTCATCAAGTCGCATGTGTCGACTAAATCCGCGATTGTTTCGTCCTAATGAGAAACCCGCCAAGGGAAATTAGCCGTACACGGTGTAATTGAAGACGTACTCCGTGAACTGTCATGTGTCGCTTACACCATAGAGGGGAGAGAGCCTCATTCACGGAACTCTGCTACGTATCGGGTTCATAGAATCTGAAACACTATAGCGGTTCTTTGTGTTCTTGATAATGGCTGCAGGAGGGGTTGGGGGGGCGCGATATCAAATTGTGTGACAGTTTCATGAGTTCGCCGCGGTATGCGAAGGGGTTTCTGCGGGGAGTTCGGTCGGACAAAATTAATTCTACGAATGAGGATGATGGCGGATGATTGTCCTGGAGATAATGCGAGAAGGGTTCGATGCCGATTGTGCGAGTATTTAATGAAGGATTTTCAAAGGGTGCGTTAAACTTTAAGTTTATGGATAAATAGTTAATGTACTTAATGAACTTGAGTTCACTAAGTACAGGAAACTACCGGGTGTTTTTTGATAACTGTGATTTGACAGAAGGTAGAAGCCATATTGTTTTGACATTTCTGTTCAGTAAGCATCAGTAAGCAATTATCATGGAAAGATTCACGCCGCAACAACGTTTACAAATTGTTAAAATTTACTTCAAAATTACTATAATTACTATAATACAATTCTCATTTGATGCAAAATACCTGGGAATAGTCCTGGACAAGATCCTCAGCTGGATAAAGTGTGTCATAAAGCCAGAATGGGTTTCTGGACTTGCAGGCGGACCTGTGGTAAAACCTGGGGCCTAAAGCCCAGGCAGATGTACTGGCTATACACTATGGTAATTAGACCACGGATAGTGTATGGCGCTGTAGCGTGGTGGAAGAAAGGCCAACAAATAGTTGGGGAAAAAGCTCACCCGACTGCAGAGACAGGCTTGCCTTGCAATTACAGGTGCGTTTCGCACCACACCCACGGCAGCCATGGAGGTCCTACTAAATCTACAACCCCTGCACCTACTCGTGCAAGGGAGGCGGAACGGACCACATACAAACTATATCAACTGGCAATTGACAGGCCAGAGGCAATAGTGATGGGAGGCTCAGGACTGCTGGACGAGCTTTTAACGAACAGCACCCTATCGATGCCCTCGGATCTAATGTCAAAAGTCACGAGCCAAGAACGGAATTTCAATGTAATCGTCCCCAGCCGGGACGAATGGACCCAGCATGCTGAGGTTCTATTGAGAACCGACCTTGGCTTGTTCACAGATGGCTCGTGAACGACGAACGGAACAGAAGCTGGAGTCTATGGGAGCAAACCGAGAATTAACATCTCATTGAGTCTCGGTCAAAACGCAACCATATTCCAGGCAGAACTATTTGCCATTGATACCGCGGCAGACTGCTGATAAAACGGCAAATTCACCACGGTAAAATCAAAATATTTACTGATAGTCAGTCAGTACTGAAAGCTTTGGAATCCAGCTCTTCTACCCCAAGAACAGTCTGGAGTTGCCGCACGGCCTCAAACAGGCTCGGTATGTATAACGGAGTCACTCTGGTTTGAATACCGAGCCACTCAAACTATTTGGGTAACGAGGAGGCAGATCGGCTGGCGTTTTTGCTGGAGCTGCGCTGCCTCTGGTAGGATCGGAACCATTCCTGGGAATACCACATGACGTGGCTAACGAGGCGATAACAGGCAGAATGAACTCAAGGCTAGAGTCTTTCTGGCGGAGCCATTCTGGCCTGAAACATTCGAAGTTGTTCCTTGGAACAGCTTCAAACAAAAAGATGGCGAACCTAGCGCTAGGTCTGGATAGGGTCAAACTAAGAACACTTGTCGGAATTATGACAGGTCACTGCAGACTGAAAGCGCATTTGCACAAAATCGGTCTGGCTGAAGACAATGAATGCAGGCTGTGTCTTGAGGACGCTGTAACAGCCATGCACATCGTCTCAGAGTGCCCAGCGGTGAGTCCCATCAGATTCGAAGTCTTTAGCCAGGCTTTTATAGCCCACAGAGAACTGAAAAAATTACCCCTGAATAAGATTATCGGTTTTATCCAAAAACTGGATCTCGTCGGGGAGATATAAATTAGGGGTAAACCACAATAGTCAATAGCGGACGCAGTAGTAGGGTGGACAGACGCCCGCTCGCCATAAATAATAATAATAATACGACTATATTCAACTTCTGTTTTCATAATTCAGTGTGGGTTAACTTATAATTCGGTGTTGTCTTCAAAAACAAATTTACCAATGTCTCTGGGATTTTCATGAATAAGTTACAGCGAGTATTCCTTATCTAAAAGAAAGAATTAATAAGGATCATTAATAAGGATACTCTAGATGGCGTTAATGTATTATTAATATATTAGTCTCTGTGTATGTATTTTGCATACTCTAGATGGCGCTAGTGTATTAGTAATATCTTTGGAGTCTCTGTGTATAGCGAATATAGATACTGGACAGATTTGGAGTCACATGCGCATGTCGGCAATTTACCCCGGTATCAACAAAACCTTGTCGAGTTTGTTCGAGAATAGAATTTTTATACAGATGTATGTTACACCGTCTTGATTTTTAGAACTTTCTATGACCATAGCACATACTCCTCATTAATGATTTTTGGTACAGATCAGCCGAATTAATTCATTTTAAAAGAAAGAAGCTAATTAATAGTATGGACTGAAAAAACCACACTTCAGCTTGAACCAGAAAATCATTTTTACAATGCAAGTGGAAGAAATCAACAATCTCGAAACCTATCAACTCTTCAGTTCTCTAAAACTCTGCAGAAATACGGAATTTTCTAGTCATAGTCACCCTTTGTATGACAGCCCATCAGTATCACGATCTTGCGTCATCCACTGTCATCCTTTACGATTATTAGATTAGCATATGAAGTAGTTTATTGTATCCTGCTACCTTGAGCTTGTAGGTTTTAGACTATGGTTATATACGTAGTTTCCGAGTTCCGATGAATCTTGGAATGATCTTCTTTCTGTCGAATTGTATGACTGAGCATTGAAATTTCTCCCTTCTCTCTGTCGAATCTACATAATGTTTCCTGCTAGTCTCAAGGCGTCTTCTGAGATGATAGTGTCCTTTCTGGAAATGTTAAGAGGAAACTATCTCTGCTGGGATATTAGTAAGGCTTTGATGTGTCTATTTGGGAATGTCTTAAACCAGGAAGATTCTGCCTAATTCTGCTTTGCTGCCTCCTCTTTCCTTCTAAAGTTTTGTTTACAAGTTTCTTTATCTGAACTACAACCGTAAGCAGATCAAAGAAAACTTCTTACATTAGTGGCACGTTGCATTTTTTGTCTCACTTGTTCTTGAATATCCAGCGCACCAGACTGTGAAGACTGCATGTAACTCTTGACAATTTATCGATTTGGCTAGGAAGTTGCATAACTTATTTAAACTATTGACATAGAGGCTGATAGCTTCGATAGCTTTTCAATTTTCATAGTGGATCGTTCTGTTAGATCCCTGAATTACAACCATATTCTATTTTTGCAAAAAGACAGAGTAAAGAAAATTCCTTCGCTCTTCGAAAAACGAATTCAAACTGATAATTTTCCTTCTTCTCGTCCGGAGACGATATACTCTGAATTTTCCAGCTGCCTCCGGAAAAACTGAAAAAAGTTAGGAGAACCCAGGACACGAGAATTACATGTCGGTAAGATCAAACGTTCCGTCCGGCACGTCGAAGAGGTTCGGGAAGCCGCGAGATCTCGGGATGAGATGACGTCGGCGTTCCTTTGAGATCCCCCCGATGTCCCGGATTGATTCCAGGAGCGCGTTGTGATCGACGACAGTAAATTGATGGGCTGTTTTCCATTAAGTCGGCGCAAATAAAGGGGACGGACCTAATTAATCGGAGTACTTGAGCGGGTTCGAAAGCGGACGTATTGGATTTGTCGGGAATAATTTCAATTTCGTCTGTTTGAAAGAGAAGGCTCTTTTTATGCCGAAATTCAAATTGATCTACTTGAATTTTCGATTCAATTACTACAGAACTAATACAAATATACAATTTTCAAACCTGGACTGAAAAATTAGCATTAATTTGTCCGGATTAATATAGGCTGAGACAGAAAGGATGAGAATATTTGAGATAAGGACCAACTCAGCTGATGTTAAATTAATAAATATAACAACTAAGAAAACGTACTAATACTCAAAATTATTAAGCGACAGGAACTGTCAGATTTTAAATTTAATGTTTACTTTGATATTCCATCACAAGGAGCTTCAAGGTAGAACAAATTTGGGTTTGGAAGTTTCAAGATTTCGTTGTTACCTTCTTAGCCATGATATTATGGCAGAGGACAAGTAGCTAGCACAAAAATTGATATGTCATTCGAAAGCACACTAAATGAGGTATTTTTTGCTGAAAAGAAAACATGTCCATGATTAATAATTTCTTATTATTTATTATTATTATTATCCTGATACTCCTAGATCTTCTGTGAAGATCCATCAGAAGCTTTTGCAGCTTGTGCGAGTTAGGAGTTCAATTCTGTTCTTTGTAGGCTTTGTTACTGCGATCTTGCGCCACTTTAGGTCACAGCACTGTTAATTTTTGACCCAACAGTGAAAATGGTGGCAGATACCCGTCCAACTAGAAAATTTCTTTTCTACCTGAACAGGATTCGAACCTGGACCTCCCGGTCACGAGTCCGATGCTCTCTCGCTGAGCTATCCACACTCATCGATAAAACCGTTGGAAAAATATGACTGATTTTGTTCACTTCAGAATCGTGATATTCATCCCCTAACCACGCCCGCAACAAGGTTTTTTTGTCACACACAACTTCTTATTTTTGTACAAAATTTAATGCCTTTTCCAGATATGTGGTCAAATTTGATGAGGCTACAAGGATAATTGAAATATAATTGATTTTATGGAAAAACTTGAAATATTTCGTGAAATTAAGAAATATTAAATTGAAGAATAACCATCAACATTTCGATCTTGTGTTATATCACAATTTTTGTTGCAAATAACTTGTATGATCTCGCCTTGAATATTGGTCCCTTTAAAAGCAGACACCCTGTATAAGTTATATCCAATAAAACTGAATAATAAACGAAATCGATGAATCCCAAAAGAGCGCGTCAGGTCCGAAACGAGAAAACTTTCGATGAATTTCCACCCTTCGCCTGGAATGACCCCTCGTATTTCACGGACAACGCCTTGAATACAAACTAAGCTACAAGCGCGGCACAAGAGCGAGACTCTCGGGCGAATTCACGCCTTGTCAACATCTTTGGGGCTTTCCTCAGCGAGATTACAAATTAATTCGTTGATAAACCCCGAAGAGATAACATTTAGGCCGGAGTTATTTCGCTGAACGAATTACGACGGTTGAACAGAAGAGATGATTCTACAGGTTGTTCCGAGAACTCCCTATTCGATACGAAGGAAGACTGAAACAAGGGATGCAACATTTTGTATTGAAAAAGTTGTTGAAGGTTTTAAGCTTCGCGAGATGTCTCCTCAACTACCACCGAGTCCTTCGATTGTTTGATACAGTGCTTTATATTGCCGTTTTCAATACTTCTTATTTTGAACTTAAAACAATACTTTTATTACTATTGATCGAAAATTTACTTCGAAGGGCTTTTTTGGAATATTACAGACAAAAGTTGTATTAAGTCTCCGAAACCTCTACAAATTCATTAAGGTTAGAAAGTCGGAAAATTATTAACGGGGAAATTGAAAATAAAAAGAAGGGAACCTACATTTTTCTAGATATTCTGGAAATATCCATTGCGCAAATTCTTTAAACAAAACTCGTATGTTTTCCGTGACTAGCCATTTGAAGAATTTACTGGTCACCTGCTCCGAGCGTTGTCGATGATTCATTAGAGTCCACTGGCGGCTTCGAAAGGTGAAAGATAACCCCGTTGACTCAGGGAACGTGCAGTCATCCTCAAATTAATTTAATAGGTTCTAGTTCGGCGAACCGCAATAACCAATAAATATGTCGATATCGAACCCGACGATGGTCGTTTCTGCGTCTTTCCGCCCAACGTCTAAACGTTCCCAACGGTCCACCAGATCGGTTCGTTTTGGTCCTTTTGGAAGGTAAGAATGCGGATCGAAGTGAGCTGTGGAAGTCGATGGTCGCATGCGGGAGTGCGGTCCAAGGCCTACCACAACTTTATAACTTCGAGTTTGACGCCTGGGTAATAGAAGGGTTTTTTATCCGATTTTCCGTGAGAATAACTTTGAATCTAAAATAGCGCATTTGAATACAGTCCTTTTTACGTGTTGTAATCTATGGACAGTAAGTGGACACAAGTTTGAATGTACACATGTTTCTTAAGCGATCCTCACACAATCAGTAGTGTAGTTTATGATAAAATTTCCTGAAATCACTAGACTGAAGAAGATTATATACAGGATCTCCCAACGAAAATTTGCCCCCCCCAGAACTGAGAAACGAAGTCTATTCATATTGAATCGATTGAAATTCTCAGTAACATGACTTAGGTAACGTACTGCATATTATTCCATCCAATACATGAATGTAGGGGCATCATCAAATATTTTTTTGCAAAATTAAATTTAACCGAAAACTTGAATTAACATTGAACATTTAATTGGACTATTATAAAATGAACTTAATAATAATAATGTGAAATATATCTTATAAACATGTGTAGAACTGGAAAAAATTGACAATAAATAGAAGAAAAAATTATAACTTGTTTTCGAAAATACCCCCTCTCTCTTCTAAACATTTTCTAGCTCTTGTGATCAAATTAGCTGCAGCTTTCTTTAAAATTTCCGGTAGATTTCGTATTGCTTCACATGCAGCTTGAGTACGATTAATCAGATGCTCCTTGTCTATGATTTCTTCAGAGTAAACTTTATTTTTTAAGTGCCCCCAGAGAAAATAATCCAAGCATGTAAGATCTTGGGATCTTGCAGGCCAATCATGAGGTCCCCCTCTACCAAACTAATGATCTCGATAAACTTCATTCAAATGCGTTACAATTTCACGGGTAAAATGTGCCGGAGCTCCATCATGTTGGAATTTCTTCTGTGATATATCACATAGCATTGAAAATAAATGATATCTTAAGCTTCAGATCGATTCAAGCAGCATGTGAGAAGATGAATAGTGGACCAGAAGGAAAGGCTGATAAAAGCTGCAGGATATTCAATACAAGAGCTAGCAGGTGTCAAAAAGAAAAAGGGAAATTTTCGACAACAAATCACATACGAAAATTGTTGGGGGAAGGGGCATAAAAGAATTTATTTGCGAAAGTGTAAATAAGATATCTAAAAGTATTTCGTTTTGTATGAATCGAAAATTCCAGATATTCAATAGCTGATAAAATATTAAATAAAATAGAAAGGCTTTTTACTTGATAGAAGAAATATAACAAAATTTGAATATCAAAACAAATTGAAATATGTTTATCTTCTACAATTTTAATTTCCAAAAGAATTCTTTTGGAAATTAAAATTGTAGAAGATAAACATATTTCAATTTGTTCTGATATTCAAATTTTGATAAAATATTGATGAGAAGTGTGTCATTATTTCAAATCAGCTTGTTTGAAAGAGTATTCATTGTAGATTATGAGGGGAATATCACTTTTCGAAAATTCGATGACCATGGTGTTTTACAAGATGTGAGATAAAGAATGGAATTTTCTCAGTTCGGATCTAGGCTACCGACAAGTGATTAGGTGAAAATATTAGGCATTGGCCTATACTCAAATTTTCATGAAGATCCATGCAGGCGTTCAAGAGTTGTGCCGATTGAGAGTTTTTGATAAAATACATATAACATCCTGTATCTCTTAAACTAATATAGTTAGGACATATTTCGAGCACTGATTCAGACTCACCAAAATATCCTGCATCTGCCCTGAAAGCCTGTACAATCTGTATATGTTGTATAAGGTGATGTCTAAATAATTTTATCATTATTTTATATTTCTTTTGATTCTTTATTAGTTAATTTGCACCACATGTGATGATAATATATATGTCTATAAAGTGATACAGTGTATTTAGGACATGTTTTGTTTAATTCTAAATGTTTTCATGAGATTTATTTAGATTTAGATCTGTAGAGGTTCTGGTGAATCAATTCCAGCTATTATTCTGTCTCTGAAGATGATTCAGTCGATTTACCGAAATTTATTTGTCGCTAAGTTGACACAGGTGTGCCCCAATATTTAAGCGAAGTTTGAACGTTATCTGTCATTTAGTTTGTTAACAGCGCTTCACTTTGTCAGTTAATTTGTGTGCTTTGCCACTTAAGTGATAAATAAAAAATCGAATGAGAAGAATCTTTCTTAAATCTTGCACTGCAAATAGAATTTCATACGTGGAGACGCCAAAAACGTTATATAAAGCTTAACGTGAATAGACTTCATCAAAAACAGGAGTGTATGAGTGGAACTATGCTTTCAAAATCAGTCGGAATATGGTGGAAAGATTTGCCTTTTATTATCTCACAAGTTCAACATTGTGAACGAATTTCTGGCCAAAAACTGAACGAATTTTATCGAACAACTACCGTTGAAGGGATCAGAAAAATACCCAATCCCTATTATTTGGAAGTAATAAACCAACATGTTCGGAAAAAAATGAATAAGCCTATCCATCGCATATAGCAAAAAGATAAATTCCAAATGATTCGACGCCCACGGACCACAGACGGGCATTCCGTTCTCACAGATCGACGTCGACGGCGACCACAGAATTGACGTTTTAGGTCTGGTCTACACCTATCGCTCCATCATCCTCCGGCGTTTTGTAATTGCTTTTATAAATCCACCGGAAGATTTATAGCGCCGTAATGAAAATGTGCCACGACTTTCGAACGCGACGCGAAGCCCACATCTAGGTGGTTCTTTTTTTCATTATATATCGTGCCCGTATGGCTTTACTCCGGAGGTTTATCGTCGGATCTTGGAGATGGGATCAGTAATTTGTGTTCATCGGCGACGACGTTTAGTGATTTCCGATCCCACATGTGGAGGGAATTGGTATGTACCGAGGTGCTTTCATAAAAAGATGATTTAGTGCTTTGGCATTCGTCCAATTCCGATACAGCACGGTAGGAATGCAACAGAGATATTATAACTTACGATACCAGATGGTATAGAAAGAGTTCTGAAAAAATACGGCAAATTTCGTTCTGAAAGATTATTAAGAAACCAAGGAGTTTAACGACCCTAAAGAAAGATATTTTGCTATTTTTCTATATGTTTTGGTGTATTGTGGAGGAGATCGATGAACAGATGACGGTTTTACTAGTAAATGTCAGAGAATTTTTCGATCGAAAAGTCGGTGAATTGGGTGGAATGCATAATAATAATATTTATTCATCCTATCAAACATTTTACAATGAGTAGGACAAGTCATAATGAAATAATAATAGGAAACAGAAAGAACAATATCTCTTACATGAACAAAGAATCATCATCAAGACATTCTCTCACCCTAAAATGACCCTTTACTACAATAAAGTTTAGATGGCTTTGCTGAAACTTGATCTGTCCAATTTTCTTATTCCATCAGGCAAGTGACTGAAAAATCTGATTGATTGGTAGCATACAGACGTTTCAAATTTAGATTTTCTATGTGTTGAGAGAGGCATTTCTCGTAAAATAGTCGTCATAATCGGACAATTTGATATTTCTCGACTCGTTTACTTCACATAGAGTAAAAATTATATATAATACAGATTGGTCCGTTATTATTTTTAGGCGGCCTATAGAAGACTCGTAGATGTATCCCAAAGATTGTACGGATTATACATTTTTGAACTATAAACACTCTATTAAAATCCACAGAATTACCCCAAATGATAACATCGAATGAAATATGACTATAACACTCAATATTAAAGGAAGTGAATTTTTAATCCTGCGTAAAGCGTAGAAATGTAGAACTAATTTTTATCCTGACATATTATTACACCATCTGAGGTTACTATCAACGTACACACCAAGAAACTTTACAGACTATTTGGAGAATAATAAATTACCACCCTGTCTGAGAATTAGTGGATTACCCATTCTCAACTCGATTTTATAAACTCTGTTTTATCCACATTGAGAATGAGCACTTGATGAAAAGTAGTGGCCCAAGAACAGATCCCTGGGGTACACTCAAGGCTACTCCATATTCATTAGAACAGGAGTTTTCTACTTTTACTGAGATTATATGATCACATATGTAACTCATGATCCACTTCAAGAATATTTCCCTGAAGCAAAATTATATAGCTTCGAGTCAAGGAATTCGGGTGCAATGGTGTCAAAAGCACCTGACAGATCAAAGAATAGTCCTGCAAAAAGCAGACCCTTATTTAATGACGAGTGGACGAACTTCCCAAATTTTGAGGAAAAAATACAATAAATCCTTATTTTTTCATTGCTCAAGCTACAAACTAAATCTTGTGGTCAATGATGCTAGCAAACTACTGGAAATAAGAAACTTGATTGCAACTATTGAGGATACAATATCCTTCTTTCCCAGGACTTCGGCTCCTAATTTATCAAGGCTCTGTGAGACCAGATGGTCTGAGAAATACAAGAACATCTCTCGATCGAAGGAAACTATGCTACAAGAAAATTTGCCTATCAATTGCACTGTGCAGTAACTAAACCAATTTTCATTATAGGTTTAGTCATGATTCTAAAGTACTAAGCGATTTTAGAACCAGTTGTGAACTTTCTAAAAGGTAAAAATATTGATTTGTTTATGGTGATGAAACACATTGGTGAAATTCTTGATGCCATCAAGAAGGATCGACAAGAAATTGAAAATGTTTCTGAGGAAGTACTTAAAAAATCACATGATATCGCGGACAAAATTGGCGTTGAATTAACAGTTCCAAGAATTGTTAAAAAGCATATACACAGAAGTAATCCGCCATCTGAGACTGCGATTAAATACTGGAGACGATCGTTGTTTATCTCTTATCTTGACTCTTTAACCCTAACATTGAATGTTAGATTTTCACACGAGAATACACCAGCTTTTGCCTAATCCCATCTTCATCCTTCATATATGATAAAAAGTACTTGAAAAGATTTGGAAAAAAACTCAAAATCTTTCATGGAATTTTTTGAGTTGGGTGATATCTCTACAGAATTAGATTTGTGGTATGATCTGTGGAAAAAAAAGATTTAGCAGGAGACAAGTTAAAGGATATTGAAGTGGTTGCACTTTGGAGGAGGCTAATATTTTTTTCTCTGCAACAAGGCATGCACTCCTCTTTTCAAGTGCTTTTCCATCCTCTACGGCTACTGTTGAACGACCTTTCAGTACCCTTCGAAAGGTAAAGACCTGAGTACAATGGGATAATTGTAATAACTTAGTTGATAAAGCACTGTTATAATTATACATATTTTTCTAAAAATTTTGGTTTTATTCACCTTCGAAAAAAAAATTCCGTGATAAAAATTACCCGACCATGGTTCCCGACCTAGATTTAATTCTGGGTACGCCCTTGCTATCAGTTATTACTTTGAAACTGTTTAAGCTTCCCATCCTACGGTTCTTAACTATTCTCTCTACAACTTTAGAAAAAACAGAAAAGATTGAAATTAGGCGATAGTATAAGATCTCCTCCACATAATTATTTTGTGTACAGGAATTACCATTGCAACCATCAGCAAGTCAGGAAATATACCAGAACAGACTGACTCATTTATGACGTGTGCCATAACATAAAACCTTTGTTTTTCTGGGAAATGGTGCTTCGAAACGCTTTCCATTTGATTTATTTCTATAAAACTATTCGGAAAATCTTTTATTCTGAATGAAAATTCAATCAGATCAACATCTCAGGAATTGGGAGTTATATTATGAAAGTTCTGCGATAAAAAGGGGTGGGACGTTTAAAATTTGCATTTTTGATCGGCTTTAAATAAAACACTAATGTTTATGATAGATTGGGCCGTTGCTTGGTAGAAATCAGTTGTAATTGTCATTATAAAATAAAACACTTGTTTACATTTTCTACTTTATTTTTGGTATTGACGTACGTTTCGTCTTTGCTAGAAAGACTTCATCAGAATACGAAGTAACAGTTGTTGTACAATGAATTTATAAGATTTTTTACAGAAGGTGTACATGTGTTTTTAATTGTTCGTCGGGTTGGTTTTCTCAAAGAATATTCCCTTCAGAATCGTGTTCACTCGATCCCTTGTAAATATTGAATAGAGGGGTGTAATAAAAATCTATTTGTTCATTTACTAGGTTATTGCTGTTTTTATGTTTATTTATTTCGTAAATTTCCCATAAGTTCAATTTTAGACCTCTATTTTCAACATGTAGAATTTCTATTTCTTTTGTGAAAGAATGGTTATTTTCAAGAAGGTGTTTAGCATAATGTGAATCTTTTTTATTTTTATCGAAACTTCTTTTATGTTCGGTTAGGCGTGTACCGAAATTTCTACCTGTTCTACCAATATAAATCTTTGGGCAATCTGGGCAAGTGAGTTTGTATACACCTGATAATTGAAGTTTATCCATACTGTTTTTATTGTTTTTGATGTATTTGCTAATAGGATTGTTTGTCTTGAAAGAGACTTTAATATTTTCTTTTTTGAGTAGGTTTTTTAGTTGAATACTAATGTTTCCGAGATATGTGAGGCTAACGTATTTGTGTTCAGATAGATCAGATGTTACTGGATAAATTTCTTTTATTGTGTTTTTGTGTATACGTTGGTTAATTAAATTATCTATTAGAGATGTATTATATCCATTGTTGTAAGCTATTTGTTTAATTATATCTAATAGATAATTTAATTAACCAACGTATACACAAAAACACAATAAAAGAAATTTATCCAGTAACATCTGATCTATCTGAACACAAATACGTTAGCCTCACATATCTCGGAAACATTAGTATTCAACTAAAAAACCTACTCAAAAAAGAAAATATTAAAGTCTCTTTCAAGACAAACAATCCTATTAGCAAATACATCAAAAACAATAAAAACAGTATGGATAAACTTCAATTATCAGGTGTATACAAACTCACTTGCCCAGATTGCCCAAAGATTTATATTGGTAGAACAGGTAGAAATTTCGGTACACGCCTAACCGAACATAAAAGAAGTTTCGATAAAAATAAAAAAGATTCACATTATGCTAAACACCTTCTTGAAAATAACCATTCTTTCACAAAAGAAATAGAAATTCTACATGTTGAAAATAGAGGTCTAAAATTGAACTTATGGGAAATTTACGAAATAAATAAACATAAAAACAGCAATAACCTAGTAAATGAACAAATAGATTTTTATTACACCCCTCTATTCAATATTTACAAGGGATCGAGTGAACACGATTCTGAAGGGAATATTCTTTGAGAAAACCAACCCGACGAACAATTAAAAACACATGTACACCTTCTGTAAAAAATCTTATAAATTCATTGTACAACAACTGTTACTTCGTATTCTGATGAAGTCTTTCTAGCAAAGACGAAACGTACGTCAATACCAAAAATAAAGTAGAAAATGTAAACAAGTGTTTTATTTTATAATGACAATTAAAACACTAATGATTTTTTTTCAAAGTTATGAGTTTATTGGAAATGTTTAACCTTGACATTTAGAAATGAAAAAATATCATTCAAATAAACGCTTCGACTGGCTACAGTCGGGTTTGCGGCTCAATATTAAAAATGCAAACTCTAGATGACCTACCCTTTATTTGCTTGTTGTTTTTATCACAGTGTGTGTAGCTAGTTCACTAAGACTAGTGTTTAAGTAGAACACCAATATATCGATAATTTCCGGATAAATATTCAAGATTAATACATGTACACCCGGTAAACTGATTGAGGAAAGAAACAGGAAGAGAAGCTTGCGATTTAAAGAATATAACTGGAAAAATTAGAGACTGAGGAAAATGAAAAATGACAAAATGTTGTTTACCTTTGATAGAAATTGAGCGCATCATCCCTGTACATTTTTATCTACTGCTATAAATTGTTCAATTCAGCTTAAATTGCCTATAAGTACGCAATTAAAACTGACTGAAGTATTATTAGTGGTAATAGGTACAAATTATCTGATTTTCGACAAACGATCGAATAAAACCATCCAGGGGAATATTATAAATTGGCTATAACAGAGCGGAAAGCTTTTGTGCAAACGGCCACGTCTGCGTTACATGGAAATGGGCTGTGTAATCTCGAATTAACGAACGGTAAACTAGCGCGAAATTAACCATATTTTGATGGTGCTTTCCGAATTTTGAATACTAATCTGTACCATATGTAACGTCCCTGTCCGAACAAATTTGAATCAACTCAAATATTCCGTCATTCTCCACTTTTGTTATGTTCAGACAGGACACAGGTGTTTCCTAAGTACGACACATAACTTTATGTCACTAAAATGAAAGACTCTGCTATATAAACTATGTCTGGAAAATGGTTTATTTCGGAGATAAACTGCTCTTAAAATGGTAAGGATATTGAATTAATTTCTGTTTTCTTTTCAGAAAAACTCAATTTTTGTATATGAGGAATGTTTCAGGTTGGAATAATAAGATTTCAAAGAAATGCCGTATTCACGATAACAGAAATACAGTACCTATTTGAAAAAGTATGAAATTCTACGAAAAACCGAAATTCTTAAAAATTTTCAACATTTCCTACTTGTATCTATCCTCAATACAAAGTATCGGGTGTTTTTTTAGAGTGATAGAACTTTCGATAGGGATAACTGTGATTTGTCAGAAGGTAGAAGACATTTCTGTTCAGTAAACATTGACAAATTATCATGGAAAGACTCACGCCACAACAACGTTTACAAATTGTTGAAATTTATTTTCAAAATCAGTGTTCTATTCGCCAAACTTATAGATAGTCCGGTCTATTTACACATTCAAGTTTACATAAATTCCCATAAAGCTGAATATTGGCATAGTTGTTCAAAACATCATTATAAAGAAAATCTCAAAAGTTCTCATCGTTCCGAGGTGTGCTAAAAATTTGGCACGGGGTCAAAGGTCAAAAAAATGAGTTTTTTGCGATTTTTAGCGAAACGGTGAGTTTTTTCGCAAAATTACCCCAGTACAAAATTGTAGATCACAAAATTCTCTACAAAAAATATATCAATAATTTTTTTCCTAAAAGCCACCATTTTGGAGATATAACGTTCCGAAAAGTTGGATCAGTCGTAATCCCTCTATTTTGCACACGTTTCCACGCCACCTATGAGGTAGTGTACAAAGCGCGTTTTTTTTAACGTGATTTCCCCAGTAGGCCTATTCCACGGGTCTGCTGAGATTTTATATGTTTTAAAACTATTGCAAAATAATATTATATATTATAGTGGGCAAAAACAACGGCGGTGTAATTAAATAAAATACTTAAAATAAAAAGTTAGTCGTCTGATTCATAACTGTCCAAGATTTCTGTTTCTTCTTCTTCTTGATCTTCTTCTCCTTCTTCTTCCTGTTCATCCTCTTGTTCTTCTTCTTCTTCTTGTTCTATTTCACACGTAAACTGCCCCAATAGCGATTCCTGATCGGTATCAAACGAATCTTCAAGAGTTGGTGACTCAACATTCGAGCATGATCGGCCTTGACAGTGTGTGCATGCCAGGGAACAAAACAGTCCAACTTTTCTGCAACCACATTTTGCACTACAACGTTTCTTGCAGTTGCAAAATATTGTGTTGAGAAGTTTCTCAGGTGCTGGTGGAAGTAAAGTTTGAACTGGCTCTAGTGTATTGTCGATCAACTTCCAACCCCAGTCTTTAGGGTCCAGCTGATTACCAAGCCACACTTGAACTTGGTAATATACCCGAAACAGATGTTGATGAGCAGCTACTGAGGTTGGAGGAAGAGAAGCTAAGTTGACTTGTTTTTTATTACGCGTATTTTTCACGAAAGATGTGTATCGCAACTTATCTAAGCAAGTGGTTTTTTTGGGGGCTCCGTACATAGCAAGAAGAAATTGAACTCCGTTGGTGATAACATGTTGTTGAGTTGAATTACTATTTTTAAAAACTTCAGCACATTGTAGTAAATCTTTTTTTTCAAACATTTTGAAAACTGTTGTTTTTCCTCTCCTGTAAAAAGCAGATGTCGTATCGCAGCCAGTTATTGCGTGTAGCGTATAAATTTTACGACAGTTGCTATGTATTGTCACAGATTTTTGTTTTTTAAGAAATTCCGAGTATCCATCATCTCTTTCAGCACTTGCATTAATCAGTGTCTTCATACCACGATCAACAGTTACAGTTTCACTTTCAGTTAAAAGATGAGTACAAATAAAACAATATTCTGACATTTTTCTTATAAAAATCTAAAACGCACAAAATAGGTTAAAAGATAGGTTAAGATAAGCACATGTTTTCCCTACGCAGTGGCGCTCAAGACTAACGGTATGTATTTCATATATTGGGCATGCCAACATAAAGCAGGTATACGACCCTAGCCACGCGGACAATAGAATAAAAGACAGATGTTATCCCAAGGTTATACTGACGTACAAATTTAGGAACGGGGTTTCATTATACCTGAGATTCTCGTAGTTTAACTTATATTTTACATAAGCAAGTTACAATAAATAATAGCGAACTTATTTTAGTTCTATTACACCTTTAGTGACTTTCATATGTGGCGTACGTGTGCAAAATAGAGGGATTACGACTGATCCAACTTTTCGGAACGTTATATCTCCAAAATGGTGGCTTTTAGGAAAAAAATTATTAATATATTTTTTGTAGAGAATTTCGTGATTACAATTTTGTACTGGGGTAATTTTGCGAAAAAACTCACCGTTTCGCTAAAAATCGCAAAAAACTCATTTTTTTGACCTTTGACCCCGTGCCAAATTTTTAGCACACCTCGGAACGATGAGAACTTTTGAGATTTTCTTTATAATGATGTTTTGAACAACTATGCCAATATTCAGCTTTATGGGAATTTATGTAACCTTCCTCCTGATTTTAGGCTTAAATAGACCGGACTAAGAGCACTTATTGAAATTTATGGTTTACAAAATCGTCCATCAGAGCAGCTTATTCGTCTATCGATAGATTTCGGACAACATTTTCTCTACTCGATTCAACAACAACAACAAGACAAAGAACTGTACGTACAGAAGAAAATATCGCTACTGTCACAGTGTTAATGATGATCCAGATTTGTCTATTCGTCGACAAGTTGGACTCTGAATATCCACCACATGGAAAATGGGTTCTAGAACTAAAGCCACTTGACCATAATAAAGTCGTTTGTTTGCTGATTGGGCCCTAGAACAGCTTGAAGTTGATCCACTTTTTAATCGTAAAATTGTGTTTAGCGATGAAGCTCATTTCTGGTTGACTGATGTAAACAAGCAAAATTACCGCATATGGAGTGAAAAAAAATCCTCAAGAAGTCATGCAGGTTTCATTGCATCCTGAAAAATGCACTGTTCGTGTGCTTTACACGCCGGAGGCATGATCGGTCCATATTTCTTTAAAAACGATGCTGGAGCTAATGTTACAGTGAATAATGCTCGTTACAGATCGATGATCAATGATTATTTGTTTCATAATTTGAATGGTACCGACCCAGAAGTGTTTTGGTTCCAACAAGATGGTGCTACACCTCATGCTGCTACCGAAACAATTTATTTATTGAAAGAAAGATTTGGCGATAACATTATTTCGAGAAATGGTCCAATTAACAGGCCTCCAAGATCATGCGACATAACTCCACTGGATTATTTTCTTTGGGGTTATGTCAAGTCATTGGTTTATGCTGATAAACCAGAAACAAGATGACTCATGTTATTGATGAAATAAGGCCTGAATTACTCGAAAAAGTGGTCCAAAATTGGTCTGGTCGAATGCGGTTCCTCAGAGCTAGCGTAGTGGACATATGCCGAAAATTATTTTTAAAACATAAATGTCATAAAATTATCTTTCAAATAAAAAAACAATTTGGCTTCAATCTTTAAAATTTAAATGTGTCTTATTTCAATTCAAAGTTCTATCTTTCTAAAAAAAGCACCCAATATTTTGTCACTAAATTGAAGGTAACTCTGCTATATCAACTATGTCTCAAAAATGGTTTATTACGGAAATGAACTGCTCGTAAAAAGGATATTGAATTAATTTGTGTTTTCTCTTCAGAAAAACTCAATTTTTGTATAGGAAGAATGTTTCGGGTTAGAATAATAAGATTTCAAAGAAATGCTGTATTCACGATAACAGAAATACAGTAGCTATTTGAAAAAGTATAAAATTCTACGAAAAATTGAAATTCTTAAAAATTCATACTTGTATCCATCCTCAAAGTATAACCACTACGTGCATCAATAACTGCTTTGCATCTTCTCTTCATGCTTTTCACCAAGTTATTGAGAATATCATGCCCAGTTTGTTGCCAAAGTTGTAGCAGAAGATCTTGGAGCTGTTGAAACCTTTCCGGCTTTGGATTCTATAAAGGGGTTAAGGGTTGTTTGTGATTGATCCCAAGTGTGCTCGATTGGATTCAAATCAGGGGATCTTGCATAATGAAAAATTGAGTTTTAATTGCATAGAACCATTTAATCCACTGAAAACGCAATACAAACTGAATAGAAGATTGGAAGAAAAAATGCTTTTATCTCTTTTTTTTATAGGAAACAGTATGCTATTGCTCAAATGTCTCCAATTTTTTAATCTTGAGCCGAAAATGGCTTCGAAGGACTATACTGTACTCTTTGATAAAGAGGTTAAAAGTAATTCCGTCCGGTAAGCCCGGTCCGTCAATAAACACTCAACTTTCGAGCGGAAAGAGCTCGAGACGTGAAGCTTTCAGGGTAAGTTTGGTTGTTAGATTAATGGATAAAATTGATCATCTCGTAGGAAAGTAAAAGTACGACATTTTGAAATACCGGACACATTTCAGAGCTAATGCTAGAGAGATGCTCGTTATTTCCAGGCTAGATGCGGAACCCGACACTCTTCCGTTCCAGTTTACCAGACGTCGTTAAAGGACCATAAATATTGACCGCGAAAAATTCATATCCCGGAGCGCAGACGAAGAAACTACGTCTGTGTCTCCAAGCGGCAGGTTCAAACGGTCACGGTCTATTTTGCGGCCGTCATTAGCTGACGCTAGAAATGCAGATATCTGCGCGCTTTCAGACCTAGACGGTCACGTCTACTTCCAGTTGGTTTAATTATGCGGGGTGTCATGTAAACATTCGGTGACTTACTTCTTCTAAGTATGTAACGCTAAAAAACGCTTCACTGTTGATTTAATTTCAATCGCGAAAAAACGCTCCAATAATGTGAGTAAACTAAGACCATTAAGAAGTTTGAAGTTTGAAAATCGACGTTGTTATCGCATAAACTCGGGAACAATTGTAAACAAAATGAATATTGTAATCTTCAAAAATTTTCATGCCAGAGACATCAATTCTAAAACAAATTACAAATGTTATCGCAAAAACTGAACAAACCAGCCTGTCGATCCCAAGTAATTCAGAGTTCTACGCAAGATAATCGGAAACTCGTGAAAATCTCATGGCTCACAACGATTGGAAATTATAATCCTAGGGGAAAAAATTAATTTTACCAGGCGGAAGTAACATACGATATCCCTCGCCCTTTTTCACGATCGGTATGAGACAGAACCGCTGATTCCGCAGATGAAAAGTACACTTAATAGCGCAGATTAGCGACTGAATTCGATATCCATATTCATGACCTGTCTGTCTGTTTGCACACCAGAAAAAAATCGCTTCGTCCTTATCGAAACAGGAGATTGAGAGGAAAGCTTCAACATCCGGAAGATTTTCTTCTGTGAAGTAATTTCCAGATGCTGGAAAATGAATGGTTGTGCGATAAGTGGCTGCATATTTCTATTTCGTTCCTTCTTTGAAATTATTACAGTTTTCATCGATTCACAAAGGAGTTCATTTCCGTAATTGTTTTTTTGTTTTTCCTGCGCCTACGAATTCAGTCATATTTGGAGATTAGAAGTGGTTACACTCAGCTTTTAGAAATTTTCACTAACTATAATTACTATTATATTATTATAATTACTAATTTGGCCGCTTCTTACGGATACGCTCACGCAAACGTTTCATAACGCCTAGGTAATACTCCTTGTTTACCGTCTGACCCTCTGGAACGAATTCGTAGTGCACCACGCCACGAATATCGAAGAAAACAATGAGCATCACCTTCATTTTCGAGCGGCTTTGGCGTGGTTTTTTCGGTTTCGGCTCATTTTTTGCCACCCATTCCGATGATTGCTGGCTTGTTTGCATATCGTACTCGTAGACCCAGGTCTCATCACCAGTTGTAATGCGTTCCATGAATGTAGAATCGGAATTACAGCGATCCAGCATGTCTGAAGCAACCTGTTCGCGATGACGTTTTTGAAGAAAATTCAGGTCTTTCGGTACGAGTCGTGCGGCCACCTTTCTCATGCCCAAAATATCAATCAAAATCGTACGTGCGGACTCGTGGGATATCTTAAGATCATGTGCTATCTCTCTCAAGTTGGTACAACGGTTTTCCAGCACCCTTTCCTTAATTTTATCGACGTTATCTTCGATCGAAGCCGTCGATGGGCGACCACTTCACGACCGTCCTTGAAGGCTCTGTACCACTGATATGCACGGGTTTTCGATAGAGCATTATCACCAAAGGCCTTTTGCAACATTTTCAATGCATCGGCACACGAAAATTCATTTGCAACACAAAACTTTAAACAAATTCTTTGCTCAACGTAATCACCCATAGTAAAAATCGGCACGCACTCTGACATCGACTGACTTAATCAGCTGTTGCAAACACAGTAGTTGACAGATTCCGCTCAAGCTTGGCATAGTAATTAAGGACAGTGGTACGAACCTAGGAAAAAAAATTTTTACCTGCCTCATTGCCCCGCCAGATTAAAATCGATAATTCCCGGTACTTTCTTGACAGAATATATATATAAAAATGAATTTGATTATTTTCAACAGATTCAATATATTAATTCTTAGTGTAATAAGCATACTTTTGAACTTGATACATTCTTAAAAGTACTGATAACATTCTGATAAATTCTTAAAAGTACTATGTATTTGTTATTTATTATATCTTAAAAGGGCACATCCTCTGTATTTGCCACGCCGGATCCAACGATACTATTTCAAGTCCGGACAACGAGCCCCCGACAAGAATTACCCCAGTAAATCTTCCGGTAGTAAATTTCATTTCATGAATAAGTAATTTTATGGTTGCTCCGATGCGAAACTACCAGAGTGACGCTGTTTTCCGCGGAAGTCGAAGAGGGATGATCGCGAGACAAGACGGAAACCGGGATAATCAATCGACCATTAAGATACCGAAGGATGGGGTTTTAGGAGTTCGTATGTAAGCCTGCGGAGATCGATGGCGCAAGCAGGACACGATATAATAAGTATACTTGTTGCGTTAGGATACGATGAAATAATTCAGTGTTAAATAATGATGATTAATTGAACATATATGTTTGACATCACAAAAGGAGATTTCTTATATTAGAAGAGAAAAAAGCAGGAATGTGTTCCCCACTTTTAGTAGTCTACAGAAATTTTCAGTTTATTCACAGAAACATCAATCTAAATTCAGTCAATTTATGAAGTTCAGATGAAACACATGGTGGCATCTTACCGGCGCACGCACCATTTTGCAATCAACGCATTCGCCATTTTGCAACCAAGCGGTATACTGTATAGCATTCTGTCGAAGTTCTGCTAGCAAATTAATACAAATGTTTATCCGCATATTCAGTTTGATGGAAACTAAAAGGAGGACTTTTTTTAGGTTTAAACGAATTCCGCATTTCATAACCATTTATGAATTTTGGTCGACTTTGCAGATTCCTATCACATTTGCATATAATTTTATATCCAACCAGTGAGCACACTAATTAATCAATTAATAATTTACTGAATTATGGACGTAATAGGAATCCTCATTGGATCAAGTTTTATAATTTCATGTGAATATTTGAACATACCGTGTGGTTCACATAACACAGTCCAGCCGAATTTTTCTGTAAGTTTGAGTTTTTCCGGAAAACGCTGAGACAGGTCAATTTTAAGATTGCTAATCTTTTGATTAGCAGGGAAATCTCTTGAAGAATATTGAATGGCAATAGAGGTTGAGTGACACATTATTTCGAAACAATTTGCAATTCTTCTCATTGATAAATCAATTTACCATTCTGTCATGGAATATGAAATTTAGCTTTCTTAATATATGTACAGCCAGCCAAACTAATAGATTCAATTCACCATTTTTTAAATTTTTGATTTGTTTAGTATTCTCAACTAATCTCACAATGAAATACTAAAATAAAAAATTGGAATAGAAGAATGCATTTGAAGTGGCCATACTTCATCTCATAAATGTAAAACACAAACCCGAATTCTACAAAAATATTGAAAGATTGTCGTATTTATTTTCAACCGATATGTTCCAACGCATCTCACGTTTGAAGTGCGAATGAAAGCAGACTGCAGAGCCTTTCTATCGAAGCATCCCCACTGCTATTGAGAGAGAACAGTCGTTTCTTCGTCATCGCATCGCGCTGAGGTTTTGATTCTTCCACTGCTCCACGGGACACTGGCCGTCGTCTTGATTAACATTAAATTTCGTATCTTTCCAACTCACTTTTCCATTACCTGTTGTACCGAAGAGCCGAAAAATTCAAAGATTTGTCCCGTGATGTTGTAACGAACATATTTGTGTGTGCTTAAATCGCAAACGCTGGCTTAACCTTACGAGATGGATCAAATTGATGTACTACGGAATTGTATATCTTAATAAAACCGATAAAAAAGTCGTGATGGTATATACTTATCTCCACAGTATAACCCATAGTTACCATTTCTTCCTTTTACATATCAGGTGTTTTTTTTAGAGTGATAGAAACTTAAATTGAAACAAAACACATTTAAATTAAGATTGAAGCCAATTTTTTTTTATTTGCAAGATAATTTTATGACATTTAAATATGTCCACCACGACTAGCTCTGAGGAACAGCATTCGACCAGACCCATTTTGGACCACTTTTTCGAGTGATTCAGGCTTTATTTCATCAATTTCACGAGTTATGTTGGCTTGAAAAGCGCCTATTGTTTCTGGTTCATCAGCATGAATCAATAACGTGACATAACCCCAAAGAATTGGACCATTTCTCGAAATAATGTTATCGACAAATCTTTCTTTCAATAAATCAATTGTTACGGTAGCAGCATGAGGTGAAGCATCATCTTGTAACCAAAACACTCCTGGGTCGATACCATTCAAATTTTGAAACAAATAATCATTGATCATCGATCTGTAACGAGCACCATTCACTGTAACATTAGCTTTTTAAAGAAATATGGACCGATGATGCCTCCAGCCTGTAAAGCACACCATACAGTGCATTTTTTAGGATGCAATGGAACCTGCAGAAGTTCTTGAGGATTTTTTTCACTCCATATACGGCAATTCTGGTTGTTTACATAGCCGTTCAACCAGAAATGAACTTAATCGCGTAAAATTGTGTTTACACAATTTTATGGTATAATAAAAAAGTGGATCAACTTCAGGCTGTTCAAGGGTCCAATCAGCAAACAAAAGACGCTTATTATGGTCAAGTGGCTTTAGTTCTTGAACCAGTAGGATCTTGTATGGGTATAGAACAAGATCTTTACGCAAAATTTTCCATGTGGTGGATGCACAGAGTCAAACTTATTGTGAACGTCGATGAACAGACAAATCTGGATCATTATTAACACTATGACTTACAGCAGCGATATTTTCTTCTGTACGTACAGTTTTTGTCTTTTTGTTATTGTTGCACCGAGTAGAGAAAATGATGTCCGAAATCTATCGACAGTTTGACGAATAAGCTGCTCTGATGAACGATTATGTAAACCATAAATTTCAATAAGTGCTCTATAAGTTTGTCGAATAGAACACTGATTTTTAAAATAAACTTCAACAATTTGTAAACGTTGTTGCGGCGTGAGTCTTCCTATGATAATTTGTCAATGCTTACTGAACAGAAATGTCAAAACAACATGGCTTCTACCTTCTGTCAAATCACGGTTATCCTTATCGAAAGTTCTATCAGTCTAATAAAAAACCCGATAGATCAAAACTGCCCTTAACAGCATTTCATCAGAATGGATGGCGTCCCGGTTGGCTGCGGTCGGTGGGCGCAAGGTGTGCCCAGTTAAACAAATTTTTAAATTGGAAATTTTCACATTGCTTTATTTTTCATATTTTGAAGCTTTTATGCTAGATACTTTTAGGGCTAGATTTTAATTTGGCAGTACAAAAAAGATTCAGACAGCGTGTTGATAATAAATTACTGCGTGGAATCTGCAGCATTTTTAAACATTAAAAATCACTCGTATCTCCCACCTGATAACCTTCCACGGTCCCTCGTAAATTTCAGAAATAAACTCCAGGTGTCACGCGAGGCGAAATAGGCAACGAAAGCGCGTTAGAAGTCGGCCCTACCTAAGCCCATAAATACGATTATTAACGTATTCCGACGAGTTATTTACATATTATTTCGAAACAAATTGCCGGTGTTGTGCGCGCTAAATGCCCAGATTTACGGCATCTGATTCCCCCCGCCTCTGAGCAGACCCTAATTAATGAGGCGCCTTCTCATTATATCACCACGCGACTATACCGCTGCTAGATGCAGTATTTCTCGAGAGATTCCCCCAGATTTCGTTAGGTAAGAACGGATTTTTCCTAGGAACGTGTGGGTGGAAACATATGGACGTGTGAAACGGGATACCTGGGTATTTATAGTGATCCGCGACGTGTTTTTCGACAGATTGATGGTCCCGTGAATCTGGAAAACGTTGAGTATTGGTGACCGCCACTATTTTCAACCTTAATGTGGTGCAAGTCGATAGGCGACATATTGTACACATCAATTCGACAAAACAAGGCTAACACCTATATATTTTTATCCAATTCTATATGTATGATTGCCTCGATAACGGCACATATATCTCCGGTTTATTTTTTGACCTGTTCCAGGCATTCGATTGTCTACCTTCTCAGTTTATTATCGAAAAGTGTTATAACCTGGGTTTCAGGGGTGTATTTTCAGATTGGTAACTCAGTTATCTAGAAGGTAGATCTATGACTGTCAATGTCCAGAGCTCTTTCTCTGCTGAGCGAAATATAGATTTGGGATTGCCCCAGGGTTAGGTTTTGGGACCACTTATATATAATATAATAAATTTTACGAAGTTCTTTATAAGTTTGACGAATAGAACACTGATTTCGAAAATAAATTTCAACAATTTGTGAACGTTGTTGCAGCGTGAGTTTTTTTATGATAATTTGTCAATGCTTACTGAACAGAAATGTCAAAACAACATGGCTTTTACCTTCTGTCAAATCAGTTATCCCTATCGAAAGTTCCATCACTCTAAAAAAACACCCGATAATAACGAGCATGTTCCAGCAAAATTTCATGAATATCATATGATAAGAAGATTAACAAAAAACATACAAATTTTATTAGCGGAGCTGCGTTGAACTCATACAAACCACAGTCCCATGACTGAGTTTAAATGTAGCATTCAGATGTAAAATAACGACACAAAGGAAAGCAAAATTTCGTGAGGATCATATAAGCAATAGAATAGTTGTACGATCGAGTTTAAATTCAGATATAAAATAACGACGAAAAGGTTAAAACAAAATTTCGTCGTTACATGAACAAGCTCGAAAAAGCTCCAAGCTTCACGTCAACACTTTTCACCATTTTTTATAACCACATAAAATGTTAAACGATAATTGGACTATCAGTAAAATATTTCCAGGTAATGTCGCTACTTTAGAAACTTTTTGTATTTATTTTCTCGTCTAAAGATTTTACTTTCAGAACTTCTCGCATTTTAAGAAGTATTCCATTAAGAGCCTCATAAAAGATAACACAGTCAAATAAGAAGTACATTAATAGTCATACCAAAATTTAAATTAAAGGATTGGTTGGAACTCTTTCGATTATCAGAATTATAACAAAATTACAGTTCACTTAATTGAATCGGACAGTTAAATCTCCCGAACGGAACATTTTATCAGGGCAAGTATAGAGAGGATTTAATTTCAGCTATTCCTTTCACTGCTCGATAACATTCTTTAGTTGCCGCAGCACGAGCTAATAAAAATTCAATTACAGAAGTGGAAACCAAAAGGGGTCACAGAGAACATCAAAGTTCTCGCAACAATGTTCGAAATGAGTAACCTCTTAATTGAAAACAAACCGTGTAATGGATCCTTCTATCTGAACCGATCCACATTTGCAATTCGAAATCGCTCTATGGCACAATTTTTATCTTGTTTAACGAATGTTGCTCAATGATTTTTTCATCTTATCGTTTTAATTGGTTCAGCTGGGGCTTTGGACTGTTTGACTCAACACAAATATTGATTTATAGCATTTTCTTGAAGAAAAACATATGAGTAGGACAACAATTGAGTCAGGAGCGTACCGAGTGAGGCGAATGTAGTAACATATACACACATCGTCAAATGTCTTGGTCCCCCTATCAACTCTCAACTTGTTGAATGTAACATGACAATTTTTTGTGTGTGGAAACTTCACTATCTTATCACTTAAATGAAAACAATAAACCAGCAAAAATTTTTTCTTGTTCGGGAGGTATATTCGAAGTTAATCCGTTTTCAGCGAATAACGAGAGTTGTAATATTGAGAATATTCCGTGAAAAATGCCGGGACATCCAATTTCTCAGTTTCACCGGATAAGAATAGTAGCCCTACGTCACGATTCGGTTACAAAGTGATAAGCAGACTAAAGTGACTCAATTTCGCCCGGGAAGTTGTGCCCTTTCAAGGCGGATCAATAATGCAGTGCCCCTCTAATTATCGTTGAACGAACAATGACTGGTGCCATCTACGTAGAAAACATCATTGAACCAATCATTGTTCCTCTGCGCAACGAATTTGGGGATAATTTCATTTATCAGGATGATAACGCCCCATCACACGAAGGGTTCAAAACATTCTTCAAGAGAACAATATCCAGAAAATAAACTGTCCAGCAAACTCACCAGACATGAATCCAATTGAGCACGTATGTGTAACTTAGGGAGAGCAATTACCTATCGCCAAAACCCACCTTGAACTTTTCGGGAATTTAGTTTAGCCCTTCAGAAAGAATGGAACGATATGCCTGAAAATTTCATCAATGACTTGATTGTTTATATATAGTTTAGCCCTTCAGAAAGAATGGAACGATATGCCTGAAAATTTCATCAATGACTTGATTCGTGGGATGCCTAGGCGTATTGGGCAGTTGATTGAAAGAAAAGGACTATTGAATTTGCATTCACTTGTGGAATAACTATAATTAATCAAAAATAAATTATCGATAAATTCAGATTTTTCCTATTTTGTCCCATCCTGCATAGAGCAAAGAGTAACGGGTTCAAATACCAGTTAAAATGTCCAGTATTTTTTGTGGCCCTTTTTTTATTTGACACTTCTGATGTCGCCTAACAAGATATTTCCACCGCGGAAAATGCAGAGAGGTCAAGTTTTATTCGGGGGCAGAGATTTTTTTGATTGCAAATTCAAGAATCTTAAACGGCAGTAGAGGTAGAGTGACACAGCATTTTGAGGGTTTTGCAATTATATTTATAAATATGATGAAGAATTTATGTTTGAAGTTCGTTCTGGTGTAAAAAAAACGTTGGATATTGTTTCACCTACTCGAAAATGAACAATATAACGTCGACGTTTATGTAGCAGGCATAGAATCTTTCTAAAAATCTGTAATTACTCGTAGAAATTTTAATCCGACAGAAGTCACCTCAAAAGTAGTTAGACAATAAATGTCTCTTGACTCACTCACACAGTCAGTTAAAAAATACGTACCTTCCGGCATTAATACACGTCACTTCTCTCAAGTCACTTGAAAACCTGTAACTCTAGTTTCCAAAAGAATTTTTTTTTTTATATATAATATATAATTATATTTTGGCTTCAATAAATCTCATTATAGAATGTCAATGAATTTAAGTAAACCTTAAAATAACTCACTTTGTTCTTTGATTTTGTTAGAACATAGATCAATCTTGAATATATAGTTGATCTGTAGTTCGAAGCTTAAGTCTTTTAACACGTGAGTGATGTAGGTTATGTTTTTGATTTTGATATTTGTAATATTGAATAAGGGCTGAAGACGGGATTATCTAGAATTATATTTGTTTTTTGAAGATATAGTGCACTTTTTTTAGAGATTTTTGAAATAATTTGTTCGAATATTTAAATATATTAAATATTTCAAATAAATTATATTCTTTGGGAAGTTCTTTAAGTGTGTTCATGTTTTTATAAGCAAGTAGTATTTTTTAAATATAAAACCAGAAACAAAATTTTGTCTCCTTTGAATATTTATTTATTAATTTTAATTACTTTCGTATATCTGTTGGGTTATTTATTTCATTTGACATTGTATATTGAGTTTTGATTATAAACGTCTATTAAATGTGAGCGGTGCTTGTTTTAGACATTAATTTAATTCTAAAAGTTTTTTGAATAAAAAAATTCTTTTGGAAATTAAAATTGTAGAAGATAAACATATTTCAATTTGTTTTGATATTCAAATTTTGTTATATTTCTTCTATCAAGTAAAAAGCCTTTCTATTTTACTGTAACTCTAGCGCAAAAAAGACTTTGCCCCAGTAAGCTGAAGAAGTACTTCTCGCAATGACACAAAAAATTCATTACGCACTCAAAGAAAGATTTCTACTCGCACTCATTTATAACTTTTCAAGCTCAATCTCAAGGAATATTTTTGTTCACTCTCTCGTGATAATACAAATATCGCAACTAAAAAGCCAGAAACAGAATGTATTATCTATGATATTTACAATTCTAAATGAGGTTAATGAATTTGTGAAGTGAACTCGGTGAACCCAAGAGAAGAACAGGGAAAAAGATCATCGATTTCCCCTTCTATGAACAATACAGTGATTTCACCACATCGATCGATAAAAACTTAATAGCAATAATTATCTGGACTTTGGGTGAAACAAGCCGAAATTGTATAATGTACTGTGTTATATTATTATATTATAGAATGTAAATAAACGAGTTCTAGTCTATTAATATCACTCTATTTTCCTCGTAGTATGCTTATCCTGGAATTTGCATACTAATTGATTAACGTTTAATTACTACTGAAGAATTCGGAAAGCTACATCATCATTTCACGATCATCGGTCTATCCTGTCATACGTTGGTCAGAACAAATAATCACGATTAAATGGACAATCTCTTGCAATCTTTCAAATCGATCTTAACTAAACACTCTTGCTTTAGCATTAATATTGGAAATTGAAAATCAATAAATGTTTCTTAATTATATGATGTCGGACGCCACTGGGTATCTTTATCAGCACCTCCTAAGATCCTTGAGGACATCGATAAATTATAAACTCTTTCCCAAACAATCATTGCAACGCGATTTCGCTTATATTGTTTGCATCGCTGCTCTGACTCCATAAAATATGAATTATTACTCAATTAAATAGCGATTGTTTGATTCACTGGAGAAACGTGAACAACTGACTAGGGATAAATCATATTGTGAGAACGATTTATTTTAGGATTCAATGCGCTTTCAATATTATTGCATGGGATGGTCCATACAAGTTGATGATGGTGGAAAAAATTTACATCATTTTATTTAATCATTATTTATAAAATGGAATGAAATAAAAAATTTCGGTTTGATGAGTTGGATATGGTATTTGTCATTATGGGTTTTCTGAATATATCAAAGATTATAATCATTAGTCTTAACTAAAAATATGTCCAGAACATTCTGACTCTTTCAAGTCTATCCAGTACCTGCCAGGTATCCAGTTTGCTACGAATAAAGTCCTGCGCAAAAAAACCAACGGAATAATTAAAAATCCTGCATAACTTTCAAAGCCACCGGGCCAAAACCAGTGTCGCTCCTCTTGCGAATCGGCGATTTCAAAAGGTTTCGCAAATTTAATTGGTAGGGATCAAAACATATTTCGTTCGTTGCCGTGAGACGAGGAGTGGAGGGGATGAATTCGCTCTCGGCATTGAAACTAATTCAATTCAGGAAGGCAGGTAGAGAGCGGAGATAAATTGGTATTAATTTCGTACATATTTCTGTTTCGCGAGGTCGATCGAGTTCTGTCCCATTTAATAGAAGTAATGTTTTCATTCAAGTTAAAAATGTTACAATAAGAACAAGAATTTCGAGTGATATTCGTTGAATTCGATTGGGACATTAAAAAAGACGATTGGTTCGGCCGGATCGATTCGATACGTTGGCGACATTGGACACGTGCACAGATAACACTTCATTAATTTCAAAATAGAACAAACAACTTTTATTTCCTCTATTATAAAAAAATCTTCAATCTTTCATTCCATCTTTTTTATAGTATTAAATAAGGTGATTCTGATTTTCCCAAATTTTATCGCTATTTATATTTAATATAAATAGAGGTTAATTCTTGATAGAAGGTATATAAAATTATTTAAATATTTTATTCCAAAAAATTATATTTAATGATTATAACTTCTGAAAATAAATTAAAATAATGTCATATAAGTACCACTTATATCAATTGACATATAAAATAAACATTCATTATAACACATCCGAATGGTATAACAAAATCCAATAAATAAAAATTATTAACCAAAATCCTATAAATTAAATATTTTGAATAGACAAAATTTTGTTTCTGCTGATCAATCTTATGAAAACCAATATCTTTCAAAAATATCCAATATAATCTTAAGAATTTCATCATAAAACTATCTTACTTAGACTATCCAATATTATTGGATATCTAACTAAGGTACTTTATATAAAAACTTAAGATATGTAAAACATTACTGAAAAACAAGTTTTAAGTTTCGTCAGTATTCAAATAATTCATATTCAATAAATATAACATCAATCAACAACAAATATTTACTTACCCCTCAATCTTCTACAAAGACTTCTGCCGAAATGAAAAATCTTTAAATGTAGTGAGAACGGTTCACTACACACAAAAATATATCTGTGGTTTACCCTTGATCTACTTGAAATGATTGAATACTGACGAAGCAAAGTCCTTCTTAAAACTTGTTTTTCAGTAATGTTTTACATATCTTGAGTTTTTATATAAAGTACATTAGTTAGATATCCAATAATATTGAATAGTCTAAGTAAGATAGTTTTATGATGAAATTCTTAAGATTATGTTGGATATTTTTGAAAGATATTGGTATTAGCTGAATTAACATCTACAGATTCATCTTAAATATCAAAACGATTTATTCTAATAAACTTACTACATAATTACTACATATTCATGGACTACAAATTTTATCACTAAAAAATGTTCCACATAAAATTTAAAAAGGTCTTCTTTATTTTATTCTCTGAAAAATAAATGGCACATTTTCCAGAAAGGAAATCTGGAATTCTTATCCATATTCTCCTCAGTTGGAAGTTATTTGGATACTAAAAAAAACAATGGATATATATCGGGTGTTTTTTTTTAGAGTGATAGAACTTTCGATAGGGATAACTGTGATTTGACAGAAGGTAGAAGCCATGTCGTTTTGACATTTCTGTTCAGTAAGCATTGACAAATTATCATGGAAAGACACACGCCGCAACAACTTTTAGAAAGTGTTGAAATTTATTTTCAAAATCAGTGTTCTATTCGCCACACTTATAGAGCACTTCGTGAAATTTATGGTTTACATAATCGTCAATCAGAGCAGCTTATTCGTCGAACTATCGATAGATTTCAGACAACATTTTCTCTACTCGATGCAAAAACAACAACAAGACAAAGAACTGTACGTACAGAAGAAAATATCGCTGCTGTAAGTCATAGTAATAATGTTGATCTAGATTTGTCTATTCGTCGACGTCTACAACAAGTTGGACTCTGCGCATCCACCAGATGGAAAATTTTGCGTAAAGATCTTGTTCTACACCAATACAAGATCCAACTGGTTCAAGAACTGAAGCCACTTAACCATAATAAGCGTCGTTTGTTTGCTGCTTAGGTCATAGAACGGTTTGAAGTTGATCCACTTTTTTATCGTAAAATTGTGTTTAGTGATGGAGCTCATTTCTGGTTGAACGGCTATGTAAATAAGCAAAATTGCCGTATATGAAGTGAAAACAATCCTCAAGAAGTTCTGCAGGTTCCATTGCATCCTGAAAAATACACTGCATGGTGTGCTTTACACGCTGGGGGCATCATCGGTCCATATTTCTTTAAGGACGATGCTGGAGCTAATGTTACAGTGAATGGTGCTCGTTACAGATCGATGATCAATGATTATTTGTTTCAAAATTTGAATGGTATCGATCCAGAAGTGTTTTGGTTCCAACAAGATGTGGCTACACCTCATGCTGCTACCGTAACAATCGATTCATTGAAAGAAAGATTTGGCGATAACATTATTTCGAGAAATGGTCCAATTAATTAGCCTCCAAGATTATGCGACATAACTCCATTGGATTATTTTCTTTGGGGTTAGGTCAAGTCATTGGTTTATGCTGACAAACCAGAAACAATAGACGCTTGGGAAGCCAACAAAACTCGTGTTATTGATGAAATAAGGCCTGAATTACTCGAAAAAGTGGTCCAAAATTGGTGTGGTCGAATGCAGTTCCTCAGATCTAGTCGTGGTGGACATATGCCGGAAATCATTTTTTAAACATAAATGTCATAAAACTTTCAAATAAAAAAAAATTGGCTTCAATCTTAATTTAAATGTGTTTTATTTCAATTTAAAGTTCTATCACTCTAAAAAAAATAATATATATATCTCAATACCAAATATTCTGTTCCAAAGCGAATTTTGATATACGTGGTCAAAAAGTAGGCTATTTCACAGGAGAATGTCGAAAGGAAGATACGATCATAGACTCTTTTTTTTTTAATGGTTGACCACGTTCATCAAAGTTTGCTTTCGAACAGAATATTTGGTGAATGAAGGTATGTAGATATATTTTATTGATTGTTTTTATTTAGTAGCCAAATGACTTCCAACTGAGGAGAATATGGGTTTGAATGCAGATTGGTGAATGTGCTATCTTTTCTATAGAGAGGGATATGAAAAAGACCCTTTTAAATTTTAAGTAGAATATTTTTTAGTGAATTTGTTAATCCTAAATATCCAATCAAAACCAGTTTGTATTGGATGATGGATCTAGATACTGCATGATTTTTTCTTTATTGGATAACTGCGGCTCATATGTGTTGATAATTCTATATGCTTATGAAGTTAAAGTGTTCCTAAGGCATTTTATTCAATTTAATTCTAAGAAGTTTTTAAGAGATTTTTTTATATTAAATTTATATAGTTTTCGGAGAATAAATCCAGCTATTATCTGAAATATAATAAGAAATTTCCATAGTCCACACTAACTATATTTCTATTTATTTTTGCTGAATGGTCCAGAGATGGAATTGCGAACCACAATATATCTATTTGCCGACCCCCAGGAGTCCGCAATTTTGTTGAATTTTATAATTTATCAACACATTCAAACGCAAATTACAAAAAAAATTCTCGGTTGCATAATCAATGCTTAGTGTATGAAAATAAATGGAGCTAAATTGAATGCATTAAAAACTATAAAGAGCAAGTAATTCGTGAAATGAAATTTCCCATTTACCTGTACAGAGTATCAAAAATACATTTATTTAACAAAATTTGAATATTAAAACAAATTGAAATATGTTTATCTTCTACAATTTTAATTTAAAAAGAAAAAAAAAAAATTAAAATTGTAGAAGATAAACATATTTCAATTTGTTTTAATATTCAAATTTTGTTATATTTCTTCTATCAAGTAAAAGGCCTTTCTATTTTATTTTACATTATTTAAAAAGATAGCGAAAATTTGTTATTAATACTAATAAATAACTGAAAATATAATTGAGGCACAGGTATAGGATTCAAAGGATTCAAGATTCAATTCGTTTTATGTGAGATATTTCCTGGCATATATGAAATACTTGTGTTCTCTTATTTTGTTGATTTTTTTAATTCATTAGTGTCACATTTTGTTCAACTGTGATACTGAATTTTAATATTGTTGTTCATTTATTGGTGTTAACTTTGACAGTTTACTGTCATAAATTTCATTGTTTGTTTCGATTTTTTGCAATTTATAATAAGAAACCTCTATGAATTAATGATTGGAATGTGAATATGGATTGTTGGAGTCTATAAGACATATATTAGTAAATATGTGTTTTCCAATTACGTTGAATTCAATTCTATTATTTAAATGGGAGGCTGAGACGTTTACTAATGTTATTTTTCCATTGTTTCCGTTCAGCTCTCTAAACACACTAGATGAAGATTTTGCCATCATTTCTATGCTGGGAGCTCGTCGTAATTGCCGAAGTTCATATTTCATTGCGTTTCTATATTAGTAATTCAATCAATATGCAAAATGCATTACATCATTAGCTCCGCTGATCCGTTAATGTGGCAAACGTGTGTTTCGTTACTGCCGATTTGAACATACCCTTACGGTTCAGTTCATCCGAACCATAGACGTTAATAATTTATCGAACTTTGGCCGCATTGTGCAGGATCATAAAATAAAATATGAGGAATGGACAATCATCGATGAAAGCGAACAATGTCCCAAAATGTCAGCTCAGAAATTTAAGGACAAATTGAAGATTTATTACTTATGAATATTACTTAATATGGTATTATACTAACTGACAAAAAAACTGCAACACCCAGAAGGAGCTGTTCAAATTTTGAATTTTTTTTTGTTGGTAAAACATAGATAGTATAGCAGGGAGTAAATGATTGAAATTCGAAGAGAAAAAAAAACGAAGGGTTTACAATTTTTTTTAGTAAATTTGTTATTAATGTGTATGCCCACCGCGATTATCTATACACTCCCCAACACGTCTTGGCATTGATGCAATAAGATGTTCTATTTCTTCTTGAGGGATTCTATCCCAAGCTACCTGTAGTTCATGTCTCAGAGCCGCCAAAGTCCGTGGGGGCTGGGGTAAATTTCCAAGCCTTCTACCCATTATTTCCCAAATATGCTCTATGGGCGAAAGATCGGGGGGTCTGGGCGGCCATGGCAAAAGTTTCACATGGATCGCTCCAAAAAAGTTTAAACTAACTCTGGCAACATGAGGTCGGGTATTATCTTGCTGAAATATTGGATTCTCGAGCCGGTTAAGATAAGGGAGAACATGTGGCTCTACTATATCTTGGAGGTAACGCAGCGCTGTCATATTACCTCGAATAAAGACTAAAGGTGACCTACTTGCATGTGCAATAGCACCTCATACCATAACACCTACTGTCCGGTGTACATGACGCTCAACTGAGGTTCACGTCTTTCTCCCCGACGTCGTCTAACCCTTCTTCAGCCATCATGTGCACCCAAGGAGAATCGAGATTCATCAGAAAAGACGACCTGATGCCATTCCATATTCCAATGTTGACTGACGTTCTCTGCACCACTGTAATCGTTGCCGGCGATGCTCAACCGTTAGAGGCAACACAAAATGGGGTCGATAATGCTGCAGTCCAAAAGATCTTATCTGACGGTAAACCGTTCGGACAGTTACAGGATGCCCTTGTTCTCCTAACCACTCATCAGCCAAAGATCGAGTTGTCGCAAATGGGTCTCTAATGGCCATAAGTCTTAGACGTCGATCTTGAACTTCATTGGTGCCCCTTCGACGTCCGGTGCCTACTCTTCTTCAATTTTGGGCATTATCAAACTACGCTAGACAACATCTCATAACGGTAGTTGCATTTCTGTTGGTACGGTTAGCGATTTTTCGAAATGACAACCTCGCCTCCCGTAGACCAATAATTCGACCTCTTTCAAATTCACTTATTTGTCGATAAATTCCGCGTACACGTGCTATAGGCATTTTAACAACAACTGAACATCGACTTTGGATCTCCTCGAACAGTTGGTTTGTTGAAAAATTTAAAAAATTTGCAAAAAACGACTACATATTTAATTATAATAACAAAAAATGTTTACATGAAAAGACCTTCACGATTTTTTTCCAAATTTTAATCATTTACTCCTTGCTATAATTATCTTGATATAATTATCTATTTTTTACCAAAAAAATTTGAAATTTAAACAGCTCCTTCTGGGTGTTGCAGTTTCTTTGTCTGTTAGTATATATCATCTGGTCTATATTTATAATTTCATTATCAATCTTCATCTAGATTCAATAAATTCTGTTAAGACTTGTTAGTTGAACGTAGACGTTATTATGAAATTTTAGTTCTAAAACCTGGGATTTCAGCTATACAGATGTTATTTAAAGTCGATCTGATCAAGTGTCATTACTAACCAGTTTAAACGTTCTAAATTATTCATTAAATTCAATCTAGCTGTACGCCAACGAGTTAGGATCTGAGTAAAAGTGAAATTTTAACCATTTCGCTTTATTAAAATAATCGATTTAAAATTACAAAATCCTTCAGTCTCCTTCTTGACAAATTTTGTTATCAGTTTTTTTTTTAATCAAAATTTGAATGACAGTTTTGAAAAATCAATTCAAATATTGAATATTTTGCTCGAAAAGTATTTTTCTGTCTTTAATAATAATTTAATTCATTTGAATATCAAAACAAATTAAAATATGTTTATCTTCTACAATTTTAATTTCAAAAAAATTTTTATTCAAAAAACTTTTAGAATTAAATTAATGTCTAAAAAAAACACCGCTTACATTTAATAGACGCTTATAATCAAAACTCAATATATAATGTCAAATGGCATAAATAAACCAACAGATATACGAAAGTCATTAAAATTAATAAATAAATATTTAAAGGAGACAAAATTTTGTTTCTAGTCTTACCTTTAAGAACACCAATTGCCTTTTAAAAACATGAACACACTTAAAGGACTTCTCAAAGAATATAATTTATTTGAAATATTCAATATATTTAAATATTCGAATAAGTTAATTCAGAAATCTCTCAAAACAAAAAACAAATATAATTCTAAGCAATCCCTTCTTCGGTCCTAAATAATATTCCAAATATCAAAATCAAAAAACTAACCTATATCAACAACGCACCACGTGTAAAGAAATGAATGTTTCGAAACACAGATCAACTTTATAATTCAAGGTAAGACCAGAAACAAAATTTTGTCTCCTTTAAATATTTATTCATTAATTTTAATGACTTTCGTATATCTGTTGGTTTATTTATTCCATTTGACATTATATATTGAGTTTTGATTATATGGGTCTTTTAAATGTAAGCGGTGCTTGTTTTAGACATTAATTTAATTCTAAAAGTTTTTGGAATAAAAAATTTTTTGAAATTGAAATTGTAGAAGATAAACATATTTTAATTTGTTTTGATATTCAAATTTTGTTATATTTCTTCTATCAAGTAAAAGGCCTTTCTATTTTATTTTATATATAATATATAATTATATTTTGGCTTCAATAAATCTCATTATGGAATGTCAATGAATTTATATAAGCCTTAAAAATACCTCACATTGTTCTTTGATTTTGTTAGAACATAGATCAATCTTGAATTATAAAGTTGATCTGTGTTTCGAAACATTCATTTCTTTACACGTGGTGAGTTGTTGATATAGGTTAGTTTTTTGATTTTGATATTTGGAATATTATTTAGGACCGAAGAAGGGATTGCTTAGAATTATATTTGTTTTTTGAAGATATAGTGCATGTTTTGAGAGATTTCTGAATGAACTTATTCGAATTGTTAAATATATTAAATATTTCAAATAAATTATATTCTTTGAGAAGTCCTTTAAGTGTGTTCATGTTTTTAAAAGGCAATTGGTGTTCTTAAAGGTAAGACCAGAAACAAAATTTTGTCTCCTTTAAATATTTATTTATCAATTTTAATGACTTTCGTATATCTGTTGGTTTATTTATTCCATTTGACATTATATATTGAGTTTTGATTATATGCGTGTATGAAATGTAAGCGGTGCTTGTTTTAGACATTAATTTAATTGTAAAATTTTTTGAATAAAAAATTTTTTGAAATTAAAATTGTAGAAGATAAACATATTTTAATTTGTTTTGATATTCAAATTTTGTTATATTTCTTCTATCAAGTAAAAGGCCTTTCTATTTTAATTTAATTCATATTAAGCTTTTCAGGCATTTCAACTAGTCTCTTTATTTTACGAAAATAAATTCAAAATCGATTGAATCATACGCCGAATCTTGTCTGTATCTCGAAACCTCTAAGGCTTCACAAAAACGTTTTACAAATTCATGGCCCCCTTCAGAGGCCACATATCATCAGGGGGCAGCGATTGCCGTTTGTTTTCCGTTCGCCAATCATTCAGGTACAGCGGGACATCGGTTTCGAATACCGCAATGACTTAAAGCAATTATCCTATTCTAATGGAGACTCATTAAGCCTAGTTACAATCAATTATTTGCCTCGTTAAATCTCCGTGATTGCACGCCAGGCGTGCTATTGTTTTGTTGTGGTACGGCAATGTTTTAATCCTGAAAAGATTAATTACAAAAATCGAGAAGGCGTAGAGCTCATCTCTTTGTATCTTGAAACTTACAGTTGTACAATTGTAGTACCTTATTTCGTACAGATAATTTAGAAGTTACTGAGTGACACTGAAATCGTAACATCAAAAAAAAAATTGCACCAAACTTAAAAGCAGGAAGCCTGAATATACGGATGAAATGTCATATAGTTTATAGTTTACCTTTCTATCTATCTGACTTTCTGTGAGAGTTCAATATATACATACTTATAATCAAATGAAGTTTCTGTGTCCATTTACACTCGACAGAAATGGTTAACTCTTGAAAGATTGTTAATTATTCTCTTTTAGTAATAACGTTTTTATAGAATGCTACTTCTTACTGGATTTGTGAATTCCATGTGATCAAGTATAACGTGAGAAATAAGCACAGGAGATATTGATTTTTCTTGTTTGCAGCGTTTCACATTGAAAATTATCCATAGAAAGAAAAATTACTCGTACCAAAAGAATGAACTGTCCCCTATCTCAAGTGATCGCAGCATTTGCATCCATTTTAACCTAACCTAAATAAAGCACAGTCGGCTGAATGCATCGCCTACTTCGAAATATAAAATGTCAGGAAGGATCCTATTTTAAAAGCCCACATCTCGGGGCCTTTCAGCACTGGTTTCAAATGGGGCATTTTATCGCCAGTTAGAGGGGACGTAATGAATCTGTCTTGGCACGACAAACCAAACAAAGGGACGAATTAACGTTATGCATAGTCTGGTTCCATCTCCCAGACTCTGGAGGATAATATGGATCCCCTCGACGAAGGGGGAAGAGAAGGCAGATGGAAGAATATCTGACCTCGATTCTGTCATGTCTTTGATTTTCTTGTAGTTATGTTGAAGGGAACTGGAAGTTGTTGAAGCAGCCAGCGTTTGTTCGTTCCTTACCTGAAAGAGAAAGAATTTAATTAGAAACTTAAATTTCAATAAAGTTGTTTCTTGAAATGAACTATAGTTAAAATGATGAAGGATCAAATGTGAAGATTCTACACGATGATTTCCGTTAGGAGAATCATTCGATTCTTTATCTATATTTCCAACATGAGGTTGCCTTTTGAATTAGGCGCCATTTTTTAATCGTCAGAATGAAACTGATAACGATGTTGCATTTGACAAATTGAAATTGTGGGGTGATGAAAAATGGACCGATAGACGGCGTGCACGCATTAACTTCACCGTAAAAAAGTGAAAATTTCAGTACATTGTCAATTATATGGGGCCCAATCTCATCTCATCATTCATTCATCTAGGTTTTTGGACCTAGACTGTCTGTTACATCTCGAGGAGGTTTGGGGTTTTAAAGACTATACTGCTGGTCCGTTGGACTCGAACCTGGATCGTCTGGGAGTGTTTACGACGACTTCGGTGCCATTAATGGATACTGAGTGGTGGATAAAACTCTTCGGTGTCCCACACAACTCTCGCACAGCAGAAAAGTCATTGTGCTTCGAAGCAACCAGTCTAACCTAGATTCGAAAGGAAGCATACTGTCAGCAAGGGGGCGGGGGCAACTATTTTGCGCTCTAATTCGGTGTATCCGAATTACGCACCCGTTGGGTTACTGACCGTATATACTAGGGTATGAAAGTCACATTAAACTCTAAACCGCAATCGCAATCATCGTGTTATTATTATAAACGTTGATATTCGTCACAAACATCTATCTCAGTGCGATATCAAAATTACAGATTATGCCACGTTGTCACAATTAGTAATACATTCTTTAGGAAGGCGTCCCTAGAAGAACAAGGCAAAGAAGGGTCTATTTCAAAATTGAAGAATGTCTGGCTTCTAGTCCACGAGATTTATTATTGTTGCACAAAAAATTCCTTAACATCCATGTACAAAAACATTTGATACCTAACCCTGGTGTCAAACCAATTAATTAGGGTCAAATAAAGAAATTCTTTAACGTTGTCTTCTTGATACGACTAATAAAGTTTCTATTCCACCATGATTGGTCTGAACGACTTTCGCATCGAACGTAATTATCAACAAAACATGGCCGAATGGGTCTTCTTCCCGATTTAAGCTGCATTAAAACCATTTAAAGCGGCAATTTCTCCCCGTACTTCAATTTAATCGGCTTATATCTCGCGACGTCGTAAATTTCTAAGTGTTGTACATAAACTCGTCCGAATAACCAATTTAATCCGCCTGTTAATCGACAGAAAAAGTAATTTTCCGTCCAGGAACAATGGCGATTCTGACGGCTTGTGGGCGTCCTTGCTAGATGGCAGCAGTTTGATTCACGATCGCGCGAGAACGTTAAATCGAATGGCGCCAACGTGTGAACGGGAATAATTAAAAATATCGAAGTTCTTTTCGTCGTATCTACATAACACTGATGTTTATTAATGATCTTCAGCGGCGGGATATTTACACACAAACAGGTGAGTGGCGAGGGGAAAGATCTATGGTTTTTCTAGGTGGAAGAGAGCCAGAGTAGACGCCCACAGAATCGTCCACGACACCCACATCCTGAAATGATGCACTCCGTATGGGATCATAAGCAATTCGTTCTGATGCAGCTAGTCTATTTTTCAATCAAGTTGCGTGCAATTGTGGACCATTATATTCATTAAAATAATTATGATTTAAAAGAGGCTGTACTTGAGGAAATAATTTCGGAATCATAGCAAAATTATAAACGTACGTGATAATGTAGACATATTCTATTAATATTAGATCTTATAAAAACTGTTTTTGTTATTGATATATATTTTAAATCAAAAACTTATCCTGGAGTTTTCGTGAAAATTAGTACAAGAAAGCACTATTATAGATAATCGATTCCCAACGATATTGAATTAATTATAAGAATTAGAGGAGCCAATCTGTTATGGAATTTACTTTTTATTTAGTTTGAGTACGAATACCTTTTAGATCACCCCTGTATGTACAGTGGATTGTTCATGTTTCCGGCTAACTCTTTATTATAAGTTTTTGTTATTGAAGATTGAAATTTTATCAATTTTGACTCACCTTTTATAGGGAGGGATCTATTTGAATTTAGGTAATTGAATTTTAAATATCCATTTTGAATGCAGAGACATAAATTATAATCTGTGAACTAATAAAACTTCTCTTATTCTATGGGCCTACATTAACTAACTAATCTTATCTCTAACTATCGTAATTCTAATGTAAACAAGAAATATTTTGAAGTTGAATTGAAAAGCTTTACAGAAATAAACTTATTTCTACCTGTGGTAAGTTTGTTTATCAATTATCAATGTTCCTTTTATGCTGGCTTTGCTCTGTTTCAGGAATTTCTTTTGGTTCTTGGAGAATGTTTCTGAAATGTTCTGATTTCACAGCCCACTTCGTTGATTTCTTGTTTTTGATTTAAATTATTATATACCTCATTTATATGTGGGATATTTCCATTTAAAACACTTAGGTAACGTATTTGTTGATCACATTTCCATTCACAATAACAATGTTAATTTCTTTTTGGGTTTTGGAACTGGATTTTGATAGAGTAATTTATTCAGATCGACGTGTTTGCGCTCTGGAGTATTTTCATACTGATTTTATTTCGGCTGCCTTGTATTTTATAGTTTTCTCGAAAAATTTAATTCCAAAGCTTCCTAGCATTTTTCAAAAAGACGCTTTCGATAATTTTACAAAAATTACATTATTTCTTGGTTTGAAAGTATTCTAGATAAATCAACCTGAATTTTAATCAATATTTTCATATTAGTTTCATGTTAAACAGAACAGTGCAAGTCTTGCTTTTCACCTGTAAAGTATTTCAAAATTTTACCTAATTGAACTTCTAATGCTTCTAACTTCTAAATAACTTGAAATTACCTATGAATTTGATTATATTACTTTAACTCATATACTATTACAACTTCATCAATGCATAAGCATCTTCAAGAATATCTCTTACATTCATACTTACAGAATTTCTGACGTCGACACTAATTAATTGTATTTTGATCAAATTTGTTTTATTTACATCATTCTGGTAAGTAAGATTCAATTAAGCTTGTTAATTGTTGATACTTTCAATACAGTTTAATGTAGCAAACTAGATATTTAAATTACAATTACTTTTATTTCTTGTGACTTTGGCTGTCTTAAACATTTAATATTTATAAACTGAATGCTCCCTGTGAATTCTATTTAAGATTTTCAAAAAATTTTTGGTTTTTGACTATCGTCTAAAGAATTTTTACTCGACTATTGGTTATGTATTTTAAATATGCTTTCTCTTCAAAATTTTGGCTTGTGAGTATAACTATAATTTGAATTAACAATATTTTTGAATTGTCTGAATGGATCTAATTCAAATAATTTTGATTTGATTACACTCTTACGAGCCAATATACAGAGTATATACACAGGTGAATCTTTTTCTTCAATTTTATTGATTTTTATTATCTGAGTTTTTTGATAATGAATAAGTCGTTCACAAGGTGTAATTCACAAAATCCATGACAATACATACTTATAATTTGTCTATGAAATGAGGTATCTGGAAACCTGTATTAGATATCAGTGAAATATATTAAACTAAAAATATACCAAAATCGAAGCTACTGACGTCAAGTAACTTCTCTCGTACCTTTTTCAGATTCCTCCATTAAGTTTCTGGAAGTGATGAACATAACCATTTCGCTAGACCTTGAAATATTATTTTGGTCTACGCAACAATATTAAATTACAAAATCATGGCTTAATACTACCACACTTAATCTTTCTTCGAAAAATCGCAACAAAACACAACAATCGATACCAATCAATCAGAACCGATCTTCAAACGATTTGGATCGCGTTCATAAATAATTCATCTCGAAAAACAAAGAGTGGATATGTTAATTCGGATTCGCGCTATGTTCAAAGGAATCCTTAATTGCCGACAAGTTCTCCGACATATATATGTATTTATCGTGTTTTTCAACGGCGGAAAACTGCGTTCGTCTAGATTCCTATAGAGAATTTCAATGTGGGGTATTTATTAATTGTTTAAAGAACAGATCATATCTATTAATGGAACGTAATGGAGACGGGTCTTATCTTTTTCTTTATCGAGTAGTAACAACTGAGTCTGATTTTTAATTTCTGCATGTTGAACATGACAGGAGTTGAGGATAACGCGTAGGAAAACGTACCAGGCGTGAATGAAATAAAGGGCGTTTCAATGGGAAAGCCCTATTTTTAAATTGACATTATCCGCGTATGGCAGCCAATAAATGACATTACCCGCAATACATTGACAGTTGTATTTATCAATGTCTACCATTTAATAAAGGAAAGGTGAACACTCTAACAACGTTTACAAATAATCCAAATTTATTATGAAAAATCGCGATCTGTTACTCTAACTTTAAGTGCTTTAACTCCAATTTTTCTTCGTTATAATCGTCCGGATAAAAGAACAGTTGAACGTTTAGTGAAGAAGTTTGAAACTAATTTTACACTTCATGATGTTACTGTGCCAGTGAGACAAAGAGATGCAAGAAGTGAAGAGAAGTCTGCTGCTGTACGTGAAAGTGTTCGTGAGGACTAAAATTTAGCGATTTATCGACGTTCAAACTAGGCATCTCCCAGACGTCTTTGTTGCGAATTTTACAAAAAGACCTTGGTTTACATCCAAAAAAAATTGTTTAAACCCAAGAACTCAAACCAACAGATCATTTAAAGCGTCGTGTATTCAGTAATAGGTGCTTGGAAATAACCGGAAATTATGGACTGATAAATTATCCGCCTCGTTCCTGCGATTTAACTCCATTGGGCTTCTGTCTTTGGGGTTACATTGAGTCATAGGTTCACAGCAATCATCCAGCAAATTTACACAATTTACAGATCAATATTGAACGAGTGATTGCTAACATACGACCTGGTGGAAAATTGGGTTCGACGACTTTATTCCTGCCAGTGTTTCCGTGATGTTTTGTTTCAAAACTAATGGTTACCACTGTACTTTATAATGAAATGAAAATTTCAAGTTTCGAATAAATAATGTGTTTTATTTACAAAACAAAATGGGACGCTCTTAATGGGAAACCCTTTATTCAAACCGATATATTTTGAATTTAAACAAACCCTGAAAATTTTAAGTTTATAGGTTTTTTCGTTAGCAAATTAGCATTTTTATATCTCGACGTCCAATCTTCACGAAATTTGGCACAAATCTTTGTTTCATTATACACCTAATTACCAATTTGATCTCGATCGGATCAGTTGTTTCGGAACTATAGGTAACTTGGAATATACTTCAGATGTGATTAACTGCGGAACCACTGGACCGATTTCGCCAATTCAAGAATTCATCCAAGATATTTAGGCTCCAAACCTACTCTGAAAGTTTGAAGTCTCTAGCTGTTTCCGTTCGAAAGTGAAAGTGTTTACGATTGGATCGGACCAGCCGTACATAGTAACTTTGACCTCGGGTTCTTCATGACAAACTCCATCTTGATCGTTTGAGATCATTTTCGGCTTAAAATTCGAAAATTACAGACTATTGGGCAAAACGATAGTATGCTCCCTATTCCCTGAACCAAGCGTGCAAAAAAGGAAGACAATCAATTGAGATGAAATTTTTCCTTTGAGAAATAGCAAACAACTCTAGAAAGAGATGCTATTTAGATAGCCTCAACAAGATTTGGAGGAGGTAGGTGCAAGGATTCACACTTGTACAATTCGAAGACGCCATTTAGAGTAGTAAAATCACAAAAATATGCTCACTGGACCAAAAAGAACTGAAGAGATGCCTTGTTCTCCCATGAGATATGAATTTGAGTAGATACAATTATCCAGTCACTCAAAGCACCATTTACCTTTAATATTTTCGAAAGGAACATTCTTATGCCATTTCCATATTCTGAAAAGGACATGGTAGAGATGAAAATTGCAATATTCCAAAAGATCAACAGCCAAAAGATTAACAGTCCTGAATAATTAATCAGAGCAGGGAAGGTCAAAATGTGCTACCGAGATCTCCAACCAGATGAATGAATATGATTAAGTGTTTAAACAGGCATTAATGAAGGAAAAACGAGGAACTCTTCTGCGTAATGACTGGCAAATAAATAACAAGTATCCAGATAATTCGTATAATTTCCCCTGTATAATAACTTAGGTAAATTAGCTTAGCACTCGAACGTTCTAACTCGAATAGCAGACGGACGTAATCTTCTGCCGTGGAATATCATCTCCTGAACGTAGACGGGCGAAAGCGGCTTTATTTGAACGCGTAAGTGAAGCCAGGTCCGCGTGGGCGAAGGACTCGTCTGGATAAACAAGGCTTTAATTCTTCTGTCTTGATTTGTCTCTGGCGTGTGCAGTTCAAACATTCTATTAGGAGAGGTGAAGGATTTCGAGTTAAGGCGAAAGGTTACGTCCAAGTGGTTATATGATATTTGCTAGATGCGTAAAAGAAATCGTCGAGGCATTGATACGAGGTTTAACCGAAAAGTTGTGTGTCGTTATATGTTTCTTGATAGGGTGTTACAATAGTTTAGACAGGTGTTAATCGTAGTTTACCTGAACGTCAATTATTTTTTGAGGTTATATTTGTGTTTTCACATCTTCAGTCATTTACAATTTGGATCATGAAAAAATTGATCATTAGATGACGTGCTGAAGTAATTGAAGCTTATTACATTAATGGGCGTTATAAACAAAAGTTAATTCCGGATATAATAAGGAGTATGAGCTATAGTAATAACAAAGTGAGTACCACCAACGCTGGCATGTGAGCCAGGTGACCTCTAGTAGTCTTACAATTTCCGAAAGCAGGTTGTGTGCTAAGGATTCGCCTTTTCGTCGCGCAAAGCGAGAACTTCTCTATTAGAGTTGAACCCACCACGCTTCCAGTTTCGGCTTCAATTTGAAAACCTACACCGTGACTAGTAGCAGAGAAGCACTATCCAACCACTACTGGCTCTGCAGGTCCAGTACCCGAGTTTTTAGGAATACAACTCACACGCCGGAGGGCCTTGATTTCCACCACCCAGCCGCAAATTCATGAAAAAAGAAACATTTCAAGAATAGATTCCTCCATCGGTCCTGGTTCGAGCTCTAACAACCGATCGTATCGTCAAGACCCATAAACCATTATGAAGTCTTTCAGTCGATCCTGGTTCGAGCACCAACAGTCTCAAACCCTGTCTTCAATAACCAAAAACCCCAGAAATATCTGACAAACAATTCTGGTTCTAGACGAGATCAGTCGTATCGTCAAGACCCACTTAAATCTTGAAGCACTTCTCGAGCTATCCCGAGACGAGAATTACGAGCTACCAAGTGTTAAGATGAATGAAATACCCTTCTAGTGCAGCATGCAGGCTTTCAATCACTGCCCCTTGAGTTCAACACCAATTGCTCGCTGATTTTTTGAGGGTCTATTTCAGGAAACTTTCAGTTTCTAGTCTGACATTGCTTTATACTTTTCAATGTTCATTATTTCTTTCATTGGTATTCTTTCTCTATTCTCATATATGGAAAAGATCCCCAAAAAACTCTTTTTCAATATAAATTTCACGGTTTGTATCGGGTGTTAATTTAGAGTGATAGAACTTTCGATAGTTAAAAGCCATGTTGTTTTGACATTTCTGTTCAGTTAGGATTGACAAATTATCATGGAAAGACTCATGCCGCACGAACGTTTACAAATTAATGAAATTTATTTTCAAAATCAGTGTTCTATTCGCCAAACTTATAGGGCACTTCGTGAAATTTATGGTTTACATAATCGTCCATCAGAGCAGCTTATTCGGTGAACTAGATTTCGGAGAACGTTTTCTCTATTCGATGCAACAACAACAACAAGACGAAGAACTGTACATACAGAAGAAAATATCGCTGCTGTAAGTCATAGTGTTAATGATGATCCAGATTTGTCATTTCGTCGACGTTCACAACAAGTTGGACTCTGTGCATCCACTTGACCATAATAGCGTCGTTTTTTTGCTGATTGGGCCCTAGAACAGCTTGAAGTTGATCCACTTTTTTATCGTAACCTTGTGTTTAGTGATGAAGCTGATTTATAGTTGAACGGCTATGTAAGCAAGCAAAATTGCCGTATATGAAGTGAAATCAATCCTTAAAAAGTTTAGCAGGTTCCAATGCATCCTGAAAAATGCGCTGTATGGTGTGCTTTACACGCTGGAGGCATCATCGGTCCATATTTCTTTAAAAACGATGCTGGAGCTAATGTCACAGTGAATGGTGCTCGTTACAGATCGATGATCCATGATTATTTGTTTCAAAATTTGAACGGTATCGACCCAGAAGTATTTTGGTTCCAATAAGTTGGTGCTACACCTAATGCTGCTACCAATTGATAACAATTGATTTATTGAAAGAAATATTTGGCGATAACATTTCGAGAAATGGTCCAATTAGTTGGCCTCCAGCTCATGTGACATAACTTCACTCGATTATTTTCTTTGTCAAGTCGTTGGTTTATGCTGATAAACCAGAAACATTAGATGCTTTGGAAGCCAACATTACCTGTGTTATTGGTGGCCCAAAATTGGTCTGGTTGAATGCGGTTCCTCAAAGCTAGTCGTGGTGGACATATGCCGGAAATTATTTTCAAAACAAATGTCATAAAATTATCTTTCAAATAAAAAAAATTGGTTTCAATCTTAACTTAAATGGGTTTTATTTCAATTTGAATTGAAATACACTAAAAAAAAACACCCGATATTTTATTTTATCTAAGAGAATACGCATATTTTCATAACTTTCTTTCATCGTCACAGAGTGGGCAACTGGTATAGAGCATTTTAAATTTTCATTATGCAATAACAGTATAACAATCGCACCATAAATATTTTCGAAAGAATAACGTCCAATAACTCCGCGAATCGAAAAACAGTAATATACTACAAGAGTTGTCTTCACAACATTGTCAACGACTTTCAAATTTATAGAATAATATTGCTACAGCGCAGTCAGAAAACGCTTGATTGATGAAATACGAACTTAACGAATTGCTCATCCTACTGCTGGGATTTATTGTTCGGTGTGGTTTGATGCTGTAACGAGCATGTATTGTCTGATCAGCTTAGATTCGTTGCTTCTTTTATTCTTTGCCTGTGTTGCTTGCTTTTTACTTTATTTCCTTTGTTTAAACCGCTTTGTTCAAAGTGAAGTTTAGAATCGTTTCAGTCTGATAAAAATGATTCTCAGCTTACCACGCTTGAGACTGGAACTCCAAGACTCCTCGGACTCAGAATCAAGACAATTCCCACATATATTGGTCATGTAGTTTCTCAAGCTGAGCTCATATTCAGACTGCTCCAACTACTGGTTTCAGGCCAGTCTGTTTAAGTAAGAACAAGAAATAACCTCAGTACCTGTTGAGTGCAAAATCTCTGACACACCTCTTGTTGGAAAACCCTGTATATTGACTAATTCATTCAACGAATGGTTCGTTTTTGCACATCCTCGCGGAAGGCATTAATATTGAAGCTGGAGTATTGCGATGTTTTGTTCCGCGCAAAACTATGTTATGCGTTTTCAGAGTATGTGAGCTTGAGCAATACTATTAATTCACCAGAATGCTATTGTTATAGTAAATCCAGCATCTCGCACGCTCATATTTCGAACCACAACGCCTCATCTCCACTCATATTTCACCCGCTAATTCGCTCGCGCGTGATCCTAGACCGCTTAAGTTTTCGCCAGCCCGTCCGACTCAAGCCCGCGCTTGTTTCGCGATGCGAGAACATGTTCGGTCTCTCCTTCCGAATCAGGCATATGCGTCGGCAGATGAGGATAATTGCGTTAAATACACGCCGAGTATATCTGCGGGACTCGAATCCGCGTTTGCAGCTGTACGCGTACACGTTAGGCGGTCCTCAATTATTGTTTCGGATATACGACCCCGGGAAACTGCGGAAAGCGTGCAGGGGAAATTATTGCGCGTTTATTTAAGGCGAGCGCGGCCGAATTGTACTGGAGGAATTCTGCCCCCGACAAACGACCGGAAGATGATGGTCGTATACTATTTCGCACAGCCATTTTTGGTTATAGTAGGCCTGGATAATTCCCAGGTGGTGCCCGGGGGAGATTAAATCTTAATGCGAGCGAGAAGGAAAGGAAGAATGCTAGGTAACCATCTCTACTTGGTTCATTGATCAGTTAACATGGAAGATTTCTTTCCAAGGCATTCTGAGTTTAGTTTCTGAATTTCTATTTCATTTGAATCAAAGAATTATTAAGTCTCAGTCTTTCTTATTTGGTAGTTGATCACAATGAAAACAAGTTTTCAGAAAATGAACCAAAATGCATCACTAAAAATTAAGAAGTTTATGTTTTCGTGTGAATTCAATGTTAACATTTTTTATACTACAGCTTGAAAGTATTAATTGTCATTATAAAATAAAACACTTGTTTACATTTTCTACTTTATTTTTGGTATTGACGTACGTTTCGTCTTTGCTAGAAAGACTTCATCAGTGTGGATAGCTCAGCGGGAGAGCATTGGACTCGTGACCGGGAGGTTCGGGTTCGAATCCTGTTCAGGTGGAAAAGAAATTTTTCAGTTGGACGGGTGTCTGCCACCATTTCACTGTTGGGTCAAAAATTAACAGTGCTGTGACCTAACGTGGCGCAAGATCGCAGTAACAAAGCCTACACAGAACACAACTGAACTCTTAACTCGCACAAGCTGAAAAAAACTTCTGAGGGATCTTCACAGAAGATCTAGGAGTATCAGGATAATTATAATATATATATATATATATATATATATATATATATATATATATAATATATCAGAATACCTGTTGCTGATTGGTATTCTGATGAAGTCTTTCTAGCAAAGACGAAACGTACGTCAATACCAAAAATAAAGTAGAAAATGTAAACAAGTGTTTTATTTTATAATGACAATTACAACTGATTTCTACCAAGCAACGGCCCAATCTATCATAAATTTGAAAGTATTACTTCATTCAACCTAAAAAAAGATGCAAGTTACGAAGGCATGTAGCATGAATACACAAGTTATAAAATATCAGTACAGCGAGTATCAGGTATTATTTCAAGGTGCTGAATATTTTGGATATGGATACGTCTTTGATAATTTTCAGATTAAAATTTGAATACCAAAACAGATTTAATCTGTTAGTCTTCACCAATTTAGATTTCAAAAAAATTTTCATTAAAAAAACTTTTAGAATTAAATTAATGTCTACAATAAGCATCCCTTATATTCAATAGACGTATATTTCAAATAAATTATATTTTTTGAGAAATCCTTAAGTTGTGTTTTGTGTTTTTGAAAAGGAATTGGTGTTCATTATGGTAAGATCAGAAACAAAATTTTGTGTGCCAACAGAAAGTTAGTTTAATATTTGACATTATCGGGATGGATTCATTTACGCTTGAACAGAACTAGGAAATATTAAAAACCTATATCCAAAATGGTGAACCTTCTATCCAAACTATTAGAAATTTGCTCTCGGTATCATTCATATTGATTTCCTCGAAAGGATAGTGAACATAATATATATATATATATATATATATATATATATATATATATATATATATATATATATATATATCTAAGGGTTGCTTCCAAGACATTTTTAGTTATCTATTGTATACTTCCGAGACAATTGTTGAGTTCCAAGACAGTCTTGGAAGTTTTTTATATCTAATGGTTACTTCCAAGACAGTCTTGGAAGTATCATGTCTTGGAACTATCACAATTCTGCTCAACAGTAATTCGATTACTTCTCGGACATTTGAAATCTTCATGTCAGCTTGTATCAGGGGATTGAACGCTACCGTGTTCTGCCAAAATGAAAATATCGAATTTTCAGCTGAAAGTATTTTCAAACAATTTAATGATTCGAAATATTAAATCGTAGTCAAATACCATTCCGTCTTATCATCTATACTGCCGTCCTTTGGTGATATAACAAAAGGGGCATTTTGAGGTAATATAAGAATTTTTAGCAGACCTTCATCTCAAAGTATGAAGCTCGAAGTACAAAAATGTTCAGATCATTTCAGCAGTTAGGTGAAATTTTTCTGCTTCATTCCAATTTTTCATGGAATATTCATATTAATAACAAGTACACAATAATATACTCCACCTAATTTATGCGAGCTAAATCTCCCCCAATAGTGTAATTCAATATGTATTGTAAATTTTGTCCTAATTAAGAACATTATTAGTATTATATTATTTTTTCAATAGGTAGGTACATAAATAGGGAATTTCTGAAGCCACACTAACAGAACAGAACTAAACACAACTTAAATGTTCAGAATTGAACAAAATTCAACAGAACAGTATAAAACTCAACAGAAACTGATTAGAACTGGAAGAAATCAAACAGGACGGAACATAAAATATGAATATTCATATATATAACAGAACGGAGCAGATAAATATTGGATAGAATTGAAGAGAACTGAAAGAAACCTAATTGAAATGAACTGAACAGAAATGACCGGAATGTACAAATATTTGTAACAGAACGTTAAAGAAACTAAACAGAACTGAAAGAAATTGAACTGAACGGAACATGATTGAACAACTGAACACTACTGAACGGAGACTGAAAGAAACTGATTAGATCTGAGAGAAACTGAATAACGGATCATAAGCTACTAATATTTGTATCAGAAAATTAACTGAACAGAATTAAAAGAAACTAGAGAGAACGAAACAGCATTGTACGGAACTGAACAAAATCAGTAGAAACTGAATAGAATTAATTAGAACCGAACAGGCCTGAACAGAACCGAATACAACTGAACAGAGATTAACAGAACGAAGAGTCGAAATGAACAGAACTCAACTTAACGAAACTGAACAGAACTGATTGCATTTAACAATATCATCGCCTGGGTAAAATGAATTCGAACAGAAGTATTTACTAGTCTTACTATTTAAATAATAATTTTTTATTCCTTCAAGACACTACACAGTTTACTGGATAATTCAAGTTCCATGAAAAATACAAAATAAGTTGAATTCTAACATTCAAGGGTCAGAAAAATAATCCTCAACCGAACAGAAAAACTTGATCAAGAGCATGTTTTTCATTGTTTTGCGCACTTCTTTTAAGGAATAGCGTGCTATCGTTTTGCTCGAATGTCTGTAATTTTCTAATTCTGAGCAGAGAATGGTCTCAAATAACAGGGTTGAACACCCTGATGAAAAATCCGGGGTCAAAAGTAATTCTGTCCGACCGGGCGTGAACACGCAAAATTTCTAACGGATAAAGCTAGAGACTTGAAATTTTCTGAGGCGATTTGGGTTCCAAATATCTCGGCTTAGTTCGTAATGGGCCAAACCGCTCTAATGGTTTCGTAGTTATTTCAATTCAAATGTTTTCATATTTTTCCCAATAATTTCCAAAGTATATTTTCGATCGAACTGAACTTTGGCAGTCAGAAAGAAGGTAATGACGCGCAAAATTGTGCAAAATTTCATGAGGATCGTAGGATAAGAAAGCTTTTTTAAAATTTTTTTTCGTACATTTTGGATACGGTGCAATACGAAAATCTCAAATTGAATTGAACTATCAAATGGAAATATTTAAATTTTCAGGTTAGTTTTATTAAGATTTGAAATGTCTTCTTTTCTCCAAATACTTTTGAAACTACGAATCCGATCAACATCAAATTTGGTATTAAGGAATCGAACTGTGATATATGCATGTTTTGCCAAATTTCCACAAGGTCGTATAATAATAAGATACTTAAAAAAATATTTTATTCGTACTTGTCGAATACTGTGGAGCCCGCATATTAAAACTGATTTGAGTCTCGAACTAAAAGTGATAGAGATTTGAAATTTTTGGGGTAGATTTGGGACCTGAATATCTCGCCTAACTTTTTTAATGGGCACAATCTATTTAAGGATTCCGGAGCGCAATTGAATCTCTTTTTTTATTTTATCAATAGTTCCGAAACTACTTATCAGATCAGAATGAAATCTGGTTCTTAAGTGAATAATAACGATGCGGAGGATTGTGTCAAATTTCGTAAGGATCGGCTAGCCGGTCCGAAGACTAAGTTAAACTGCAAACTTCCGAACTGAAGGACCTAGAGACTTGAAATTTTCATATTGTGTTGGAAGTCTGAATATATCCGTTGTCTCGTGAAATGGTCAAAATCGGCCGAATGGTTCGTGAGTTATGTCAATTTGAAATTTTATTCTTCAAATATTTTTGTATCAGCAGATCCAATCGAACACAAATGTTGTATTTGGGAAAAAAATGAGCGAGAACACTAACGCATAACCTCGTGCGAATATATACCATAATTTTTCAAATTGCAAATCTTGAAATGTGATGTTTGAATCACTTGATAAAGGGTTTTCCAATAGCGATGATGCAGTTTAAAAATTGAAAAAACACATAGGTCACTCACTGAGACACAATTTGTTTTTATTTGAAAAGTTACCTTATACCATTATGTATGGAAAATAATTGCACTCAATTACCACCACAATTTCTCCGTACGTACCGCAATTTGTCAACCCAATTATTCAGCACTCACTCATATAAATTTGGCTGTATATAATCAATGGTACGTTCGATGTTTATTTTCAATTATTTAGTAGTTGGATTATCAGCATATGACTTAGCATATCCCCAAGGTGTTATATCACACGAGCCGGCAGCATAAGTAACTTGACCATTTCTTGAGATAATTTTATCATCGGATTTTGTTTTCAATAAATCGATTGTCGAGGTAGCTGTGTGGCAGGTTACATAATTTTGTTGAATCTACACATCCTCCAGATTATTCTCAACAGCAGCAGGAAAAAAATTCATCTAACATTGTTCGTTATCTATTAACTGATATTTTTTGACCATTTTTTGTTTATATAATCATTCACTCAAAAATGAGCTTTATCACTGAATAAAATTTTTCACTAAAATTTTTCATAATTTTCAAATTGTTCAAGAGAAGAATAAGAAAATAAGTGACATTTATGGTGGTCATATGGCAGTTCTTGAACCAGTTAAATTTTGTAAGGATGTAAACCCAAATCCTTTCTTTAAGTTCTTCAAGTTGTTGTTTGAGAAAGATTTGATTGTTGAGAACAACGTTGAACCGATTAATTTGGATTTTCTCTTACACTTGCTGCAACTAATTCAAAATTCCCATGTGCGTGCGCATTTCTTTGTCCTACTGGTACTTTTGTATCGTGTAAAGAAAATTCAATTTCAATACGATGAATAGTGAGTTGCCTAACTGGACCATGTCGCCCAGGAATTCTTCTTAAATTTCCCACAATTCTCACAAATGAGCAATGATTTTGATGAAAAAATTCAACAATTTCCAAACGTTGTTGAAACGTGTATAATTCCATGATTGAATGGAATAGCCTAGTGAACACAAATGACATGGAAAATGTTAAAAATAATATACCTTCATAATCATTTCAAATTGTTTCATTCCCGTTGGAAAACCTGTTATATGTAGAAGAAAACCAAGAAATGGCAATAACGGGTTATCCATTTCGTGCTAATATCGTATCGATTTTAAATTCGGTAATTAGAATTAAAACAATGACGTGCAAGTTCTTGCTAAAATTCGTGAGGATGATATAAGGAGGTTTCAAGCACCGGAGTTACCGGCTTAGGAGTACAAAATTAAATTTCATTGTTTGAATTCTCTAGTGAGGTAGTTTTAACGAGTTAGGAGATGGATGAAGAAACGCGCAAAAGCTCCTGACACCACGTCAGTGCTTTTCTTAATTTTTTTAGACTAGCTTTATTAGCTCTGAGCACTTGTTCTAGGAAACAGATTCTCATAATTTCGCCTCACTACCTGTTATTTGCGAAATTTACGCCAAAAATTCCATTCTGTCCGTCAGTCTGTTCGTGAATACATGAAAGTTCGAGAGAAAAAAATGAAGAGAAAAATGGCACTCTCGTTCATCGCCTATCTACGCCGCAAACTCCAAATTCCTCTAGAAAATCACAACAAAAGTAGGCATTCCAGGATTCAATATTTCCCTTTTTTCATTCAATTGATAATGCTAGAGCATATTTCTGGGTAAATCAATTATGTTGTCCTTTGTTGTACAAACAAAATTTCAGCTCATTTTGATGGATAATTCTCAAATGATTGAAGGTTTTAGGAAAAAAATCATCTTCAAGTGATAGGGTAGTTTGCATGAATTTTTAATTCACTGTTGTTCTCAGGCACATCACGGCCAATTCCTTTTACGCCAGCAGTAAATCATCAAAGGCAACAAACACAAAAACATAATTTTTCCAAGAAACTTGATATAAGGAATAAAAACGCTATACTTTATCGCTTGGGAGGCTCCACTACTGAACCTGGCTAGCCACGCGCCGGCGTTCTTTGAAAAGACGCGGCATGCTTTCATCTTGGGTCGGAGATGGATAGATAAATTTCTTTATTTCAAGCAATAGACATTTGCTATATAAAAATGAAATGACGTCAGAAGGAATTAATAGAATTTCAGAACCAAAATAATCCCAAGAGTTGTAAGGTTCCAAATGAATTAACATTTTCTTAACTTTCTTACTATTTACTGGAATCACGGCATTTAATAATATTAGGTATTTTAATATTTTAATAAATGAGGACCTTTTTCACTCAATGCTAACCTATGAACACGGATGAAATAAATCTTGTGTTCTACTCTTTTAGTATCATAATTATGACTAAAGGCGGACTTATATTTGTAGTTCGTGCCGTGACGACTCGCGTCAGTAGCCTATCGAATACGTATATTTCTAATGCGGGCGATTATACTACTCACACACCCCGTGTCATGACGGGGCGCTGATAGACACTCGAGGATCCGAGGTGCTCGGATGTTACACTCGCGTGTGTGCGATTTGTATGGGATTAAACGCACCACTCCCCTTCATATTCGTTATTGAAATTTTTTTCAAATTCTAATAGATGGTTGACATATGTGGAATGTGTTGAATTTGAAATATAGCTCTTTTGATGTTCGTGTATACTTTTCATGGACGATCTGCCGGCCTGATCAATATAAACCAATGGTCAATCTTAAGAAGTCAACTTATAGACTCCTGATTTATTATCTTGGTTTGATTTATCTTCATTATTTTTAATATATCAATGGTTCTGAAAACTGCTATGATATTGAAAGTTTTCTTAAAATAATTGGCAATGTCTGTGGATATTCTATTTATAGATGAACATAATTTGCTACCTTTTTCTGTGTATGGTTTATCATTTTATCTGTAAGGGCTGAGTTGAAACAATTGTTAAATGCTATTTGCATGATTATATTGAGTTCTTTTGAAAAATTTATTTTTTATTAATAACTTTATTGTTATTGAAAAAAATACTATTCCTATAAAAATTAATGATATTCTGAATTGTCTTAAAATATGTCTCGAACAGAAATACTTCCCATTCAATGGTATTACTTATATTTCCAGTGGAGGACTTATCATGGGAAATCCACTTAGCTCTATTTAAGCAGAAATGATTATGGCTGATTTAGAATCAAAAATTTATTCAAACTCAATGAACAAATATTTCCTTCATTGGATCAGATTTGTAGATGACATTCTATGTCAGAGGAACAAATAGACAACTAAACTCCTTTTCAATTTTCATTAATAATCTACACCTGTCTTGCAAATTCACCTATGAAGAAGCAAAAGCGAAGTATCAATTTCCTAGACTTAAATATCACAATATTAAATAACTCACATGAATTTAGCCTACACACAGATATAACAATACATAGTGTTGATCGTTGTTGGTGAAATAAAATCATTATTATTATTATTATCACAAAACTTCCAATCATCCCTTCAATCAAAAAATTTCTGCCTTTAATAGCTTTATCCATAGATGATTATTAGAAGTACTGACGAACCTCCAAAATGTTTCCAAAGAACTTAATATAATCAAACAAATAGCATTTAACAATCGTTTCGTCCCAAACCTCATAGATAAAATGATAAACAATGAACTGAAAAAGAGCATTGAGTTATGTTTATCCTACCACAAAAGACCCCATTTCGAAAGAATTTATATAAATTTCATATATAGATAGAATATCCGAAGACACTGCCAATTATTTCAAGAAAAATTTTAATTATCTCGCAGCTTTCAGAACCATTAATAACATTAATAAATATATTGAAAATAATAAAGATATATCAAACAAGGACAATAAATCGGGAGTCTGTAAGTTGACTTACGAGTATAAGGATTGCCCAATGGTTTTTATTGGTCAGAACGGGAGATCGTTCAAGAAAAGAATCCACGAACATCAAAAGAGCTATACCTAAAATTCAGCACATTCCACATATGCCCACCATCTAATAGAATTTGAACATAAATTCAATAACGAATATGAAATTATACATATCGAAAGTAAAGGGTCTAGATTAACATTCATAGAACTGTTTGAAATAAACCGATATAATTCTCAGAAGATTCTCCTAAACGAACAAGTGGACACGAAACGGCACCTCTATGGAATATCTTCATGTAATTTTGAAAAAGCAACGACAACCCCAATAACTTTCATTACCATTGACGTTATCTGTCCGCCTAACTAGGAATACCAAAATAATTGCCATTCTACTTTTAGTTGCATTTGCTGTAATTCCTGTCAATACATATATAAAAACCTATGTAAGTTTTCATACAGAATCAGTTCAAATGTAGAATATGATTAAGCCACAGTGTGGCGAAACCATTATCATTCAACAATAAAAGGTTTGTGGAAATTGAATTTCATTTATTATTAGTTGCAAATGAATTACCATCAAGCAAAATTTTTACAACCATATGAATGAAGTATAATCTGAAATTATTGAAGACTCCCCTTTTATTCCGAGAAATATTCAATTATCCTCTTTTTATAAATAGACCAGTAACGGATTACTGCGATTTACCGAAAAAAACAGCCGAGTCATTAATATATTCGTTTCACCAATACTTCCAGGACAATCACACCTTCCACGGATGAATAGACAACTCTAGAAAATAATAATTCCTATCATATTTAGCATTGGTATTCCGAATGTGGTAGTAATATAATTGATCCACTCAATTCAATATAACAAAAGTGGAGATTATTTTTAATATTCAGATATCCTAGCCATCGCGAATAATTGGATTCATGTCAAAAAATTAGGGAAGAGCACTAACGTTGTATATGGAGCTGTTGCGCGCATGTTAGTCAGTCTACTCGCACAACAATTTATAACACGGCACAGAAAATTATGAAAATAACTAACTTCAATTATCTTTGGTTACAACTTGATATGTAGCTCAATTATTCCGCAAGAAGCGAACGAAAAACAACCTTCCTCCCTACCTGCAAAAATTTGAATCCCTCTACCAATTCAGACAGATGGGATTTACTGCGGTAATGGAAAGACCGTTTGATATATTTATAGGTATCAATCGGTAAATCGGTAATTTTCAAATTCGAAAAGGTATAATAACATAAGTGACAAATAATTATGCATTAGCCTTCGCACTGTCCTTTCACAACTAAATATTATATTTCAATTCGATCAGATAATTATTTTAGAAATTATGGGGAAAATAAAATCTCCAACGTCAATAAATCCTAAGCTTCCCGTACGATTTCGCCCATTAATGAACATAGCCCAGATATTTGGGCCTTAAATCTATCCGAAATTTTCAAGTTTCTAGGTGTTTTCCTTCGAGAGTTATCGAATTAGGGCTCATGGACAAAACAAACGCATGGTTTTCAAAGTGGCACCTAAAACCAGATCTAAATGAGTGCCAATACCTTATTCACATCCATTAGATCATACAAAATTCACCGACAGTAACAATAAACGGAATGAGTAAAACACCAACAATCTCTATTAAATACCTGGGAATCTTATTTGAAAATAAAATAAATGTCAAGCCCCCAAACAGTCAATAAAGAAAGCTGTAATAAGAGCAGAAATGTCAGATATCTAACAAATGGGAACACAGGGATAGTTCTTAATTACGCAGTAAGAATATAGAGTGTAGAAACCACTTATGGAACAATTTGGTGTTCTTACGTTGGAAAATTATAAAAAACACTGAGACACGTCATTTTTTAAATTCAATAGTGAACATTTTAAACATAAATTTAAATAGACAGGGTGATTCGCGCACGTCCAGCTTAGTCCGTTCTTTTTATTTTAAATTGAACATCCTGTATATTTTCATATTTTTTAATGCTCCTCAATAACCCGATTTCATCGAACTTGTATGGTATATTGTGAATAATACTGGATGAAATTTCGAAAGTATTCATGATTGGTTTCAAGAAACTGCATACTTAAATTACATGATGTAATTGATTTTAATACATTAAAATAAATGCTTATAATGTTCTCCACCTGCTACACAGTTTCCTATGAAACTCGTTCTTAACGTTGTTTAAAGTTTGAGTTAAAATATTCCACATTTCTGTAGTTATCCTTACTTTGAGGTCTGCGATGCTTGTCGGATGTGTTGCATAACTTTGTTCTTGAGATAAGCCCACAGAAAAAAGTCCAACGGCCTGAGGTCTGACGATCTAGCTGGTCACTCAATCTTCGTCCAATCCATTTATTGGGGAAGATCACGATTAAGTAAGTTCTGACCATTGAATCATAATAAGCTTGGGCTCCATCCTGCTAGAACCAGACATTTTCATTCGGTTTGCACGAGGAAATAAGTTGACTAGCACAAGAACAACTTCGTCTCTAACCAAACTCAAATATTTTTCCGTTGTCAAATTCCTATCTATAATTATAGGATCAATAACATGGTCACCTATGATACCTTCCCAAGAGTTCACCTTTTGAGGATACTGCGTATGTGTCTCACACAATGAGGATTCTCCACTGACCAATATCTACAATTTTGTCGGTTTACTTCCCCGTTCAATATAAATATTGATTCATCAGAATAAAGGATTGTTTCAAGAGCTATTTTATTTCTGGTCATTGCGGTTTTCTTTTTAATGGTTTGACATGTCCAAGTTCTGTGAATTGTGCATGCAATTTAGACACAAGAGCTCGTGACATATAAGGCAACTGATACCTCTAATTATATAAGTTTGACACTTCAACTTGAGTTCTGCAATTATCCCCATGACCGATCAGCATTAGAATCTCAATTCATTTATTCTCAGTTAAATATCTCATTATTACTTCTACAAGAAATACGTTTTCAATCAATAATCCACTATTTCAATGTAAATTTCAACATCCAAACATCTGCCTGATAACAATCCACATTATTTGCAGGTTTTCTTTATTTATCAGCATATGTAGATACTTTTTTAGGTATTCATAACAAAAAATATTGACAAAACCAAGATCCATAAGTTTATAGAGAATTGATGTTTGAACATTTCTCAACTTATTTCCCAACTTAATTTATAGTTAGTTCAGAAATTTAATGAATCTGTATTTAGGTTATTAAAAAAATACCATCATTTAACACGTGACAAATTACTACTTTCATTATTTTACCCGGTATTATAGATAATAGACCAAAAATATAAAGGGTGTATCATTTACAATAACGAGGGCGGACTGTGCTGGACTTATGTATGGCGTGTATTTAAATTTATGCATAAAAAGCGCACCCTTGAATTTGAAAGTTGACGTGTCCCAGTGTTCAATTTTCTAACATAAGGACACAAAGAATTTTATTCCATAAGTGCTTTCCACTCTGTATAAAACAATAAGTAGACCTTTAATAGGGTATGCACATACAATTTGCGCAAACTGTCAAACATCAACGCTTAAAAACATATAAGTAGCAGAAAGATCAGCTCAACGAATAATCACTAGAATATGACATCCACTACAGAGATAAACAGCAGATATTCTACCACTGTTCCACTTTACTTACAACAAGGACCGTACAAGGGGAAGATTCCATACAGAGACTCTCCTTCAAGACTAACTAAATGTTATTATTATTTTTATTATTTATTTAGACTTGATAAAGAGTTCTTATAAAATCAAATCGAACTTTGAAACGAAACTATAAACATTTCACTTTTTTGTAATGAGCGAAGCTCAACCAACTTAAACAGAGACGCTCAGTTACACCCAGATATTTTATCTAGGCTATGCAATTCGTAACTAACAAGGGAAGGACACAACATGGGAAATTCATTTGGGGATGAGACTTCGTGTAATTTTAGTGCAATAAAATAGAAAAAGGCTTTTTACTTGATAAAAGAAATATAACAAAATTTGAATATCAAAACAAATTAAAATATGTTTTTCTTCTACAATTTTAATTTCATATAGGTCAGTTTTTCGATTTTGATATTTGGAATATTATCTAGGATCGATGAAGAGATTACTTAGAATTATATTTGTTGTTTGAAGATATAGTGCATGTTTTGAGAGATTTCTGAATTATCTTATTCGAATATTTAAATATATTAAATATTTCAAATGAATTATATTCTTTGAGAAGTCCTTAAGGTGTGTTCATGTTTTTAAAAGGCAACTGGTGTTCTTAAAGGTAAGATCAGAAACAAAATTTTGTCTCCTTTAAATATTTATTTATTAATTTTAATGACTTTCGTATATCTGTTGGTTTATTTATTCCATTTGACATTATATATTGAGTTTTGATTATATACGTCTATTAAACGTAAGCGGTGCTTATTTTAAACATTAATTTAATTCTAAAAGTTTTTTGAATGAAATTTTTTTGAACTTAAAATTGTAGAAGACAAACAAATTTTAATTTGTTTTGATATTCTAATTTTAGTGCTTCCTAAATTATTTTCCCCTCGGAGAAAAACCTTCAAAATCAATATATTTAGACCGATAGCATAGCTTTTTGAGCTCAAAATGGTCTCAAATGTTTGGGTTGAACTCGCAGATGAAGAGTCCGTGATCGAAAAGAATTCTGAACGGCCAGCCGGTTAGTCGTAAACACAATAACTCTCGAAACTCCAGTGGTCCCGGAATTATTTGAAGTTTGAAATTTAATTTTTTTCATAATTGCCAAACCAATAATGCGATCGAATCGAAATTTAATAGTTACTCATAGATGTCATATGATTATACGGAGGATCACCTATAAGTTTTTTCAAATCTCTGAAAATTTCCGTTTGGCGCCATTGAATTTATGGCACAATTTTTTTTCTATATTGTTATACGCGCATGCAGTGTGGAAATCACAGTCTCTGCTCAATAATCAGTGCGTACCGGATCCTATCTCAGGTGTGGAGCGAGAATTTTTTTATTTTCTTTGATGTTTTTTGCGGAATAATTAATAAACATATCAAGTTGTAATCAAAGATAATCAATCAAAATTATTAAAACAAGTAGTAGAAATTAGTATGTTTTACTACCAATAAATTGATATTTTACACATTTTATTGTCTATTGACTCGAGTTTCGGGAATGAATTATCCCATCTTCAGACAACTGAAAACTTAACAAGCGGTACAGGGTATTTATGTATAGAAGAGGTAATAAAAAATAGGTTAAAAAAGAGAGGGCTCCTAACAACTATTTGAATATCGGCACGCCCAAGAAGATTGGTATACAGATGTTACTTATTTAAATATTAAGATTGGGAAACAGATAATAGTTATTTAAATATTTCAAATATTTTGGATTTACATAGATACAGTCATTCATTATTTTTACATTATTTTTATTGTGAACTAATTTGAAAATTTCAACAGATTCTATGTAATCAAGTTTTTTTTCTTTCGATTCTACATGTACAATTTCAAGAATATCTATTGTCCAAAATGGATGGCCGTTTTCTAAACAATGAGTGCCAAAAGTAGTTGTTTGTTTATTTTTCATGAAATTCATTTTATGTTCGTTGAACCTCGTCTTGAAGGAATGTCATGTTTCTCCAATATATTTATTATTGCACGTTGAACAGGAGAACTCATAAACTCCCGACTCAGCGTATCAATCAATGATACATAGAGCTTTCGCATTATCCTTATCAGAAAATAACCGCGAAGCTGAAATTAAAACCATAAAATCAAAAGCCGCGAACAAAAGTTTCAACTCCAATATAATAGATAATTTGATTCGACAGAAACAATCTGAACTAGCTATAAACCAAATCGTTTTTCAAAATCAGATGTTAATATTGCTTTCAAAACGTAAAACAAATTATCATCCCTATTATTTAACGCAAATGTCCCAAGTCCAAACATACACATGAGTTATCTTGTTCGCCGTGCAGTAATAAATATATAGGATAAACGGACGTTCCTTCAAAACGAGGTTCAACGAACATAAAATGAATTTCATAAAAAGTAAACAAACTCCTACTGTTGCCACTCATTGTTTAGAAAGCGGCCATCCTTTTCCGACAATAGATAATCTTAAAATTTTACATGAAGACACAAAAGGAACGAAACTTGATTATTTAGAATCTGTTGAAATTTTCAAATAAGTTCACAATAAAAATAATGATACGGATCTATGTAAATCCAAAATATTTGGGATATTTAAATAAGTAACATCTGTTCACCAATCTTAATACTTAAATAAGTAACATCTTACCAATCTTATTTGCCGTGCCGACATTCCAACAATTGTTAGGAGTACAGTATCTAAAAAATTCAGGTTTTACAGAAACTATCAATTTGATGCAGAAGTAATGATTCCATAGCTCATACAAAAAGATATGAGGGTATACTACTCTGAAGATGAGATAGTAATTCCCGGAACTCGAGTCACAGTGAAATGTGTAAACTTTCAATTTATTGGTAGTAAAACATAGTTATTTCTACAATTGTTTTAATTCACTGAATTTTTTAGATTAATTTGTATTGTTAATAGCTCCTAAACCATCAGGTCGGATGTACAGAGTTGAATTTACCCACAAGTTTTGAGTATCATTCGATCCAAGCGGGAAAAATGCCAATGCTCAGCAACATGAAGTGACCCAATATTGCATAAGAAATGATCGATATTGAACGAAAATAGGTCAATGATTCAAACAGTGACACAAGATTTCGATATATGACCCATCGAATCAAAATTAAACACAATCAACAAATGAACTAAATATATACTCTGAAATGTCTTGGAACTGATGGTTATTCAAAAAATCGAAATAAAATCTAAACGATCGGCCTATTTTTCAAAATTCGAGTACCATTGAAAACAGTACCTTATGTATGACAGAATGAACCTATATACAACGAAAATAAAAAAAGTCCCGGAAGTAACCGTTAGATATATATATATATATATATATACATATATTTTAAAGACATTTTGTTCCCACTGTCTTATTTGCTGATGGAGTTTTAATCTCATTTGAATATCTAGCTCTGGTTGGATAATAATGAGATAAAAATTCAATATGTTCTCTATTTTTGTGCAGAAAACACACTGCCTTAAGAAGGAAGATCTGTCGGACATCTAGTATCCTAGCTTCCATGTATAAGTTATCCGATGGATAAGTTCTTTCTTTCTTGAGAACAATTTTTAAGAAATATTTCTATAGTATGTTCAACTTTTTTAGATATACATTCGTGATGCAACCCCATCCGATAATTCCATATGCTATACCGGAGTCTACAAGAGCAAAATAGAGCATTTTGAGATGGTTTAGAGGTAAGATCTTAGCAAGAAACCTGAAGCGGCCCAAAAATGTTCTGATTATATTGACAATGTTATTAACGTGATTATTCCAACGAAGATGAGAATCAATAATAATCCCCAGGTATTTAATATTTTCGGTAATTCTTATTGTTATCGTTTTATTATGATTATTCACCTCCAAAGTGTTGCGGTAATTTGTTTTTGTAGCTTGTTATAGGAAGGAACATTGTTTTGTCGAAATTTATGGTAAGTAATTTATAATTAAACCAGTAAACAATATCACTCATTTCTGCCTGAATTTTAAGTTTTAGATCCTCCCAACTGCCCGATGTATACAATATAACGGTATCATCAGCAAAGCTTATGATGTGTCCAGATGTTCTAGTGGTGAGTAGAGTATCTATATGTATGATGAATAGAATTGGCCCGAGCACTGTACCCTGCGGTACTTCGCATTTAACCAATTCAAATCTACTATACGTATCTTCAATTTTAACACATTGTTTCCTATCATACAGATAGGATCTGAACAAATCGTGAGCCAGTCCTCGTATTCCCACATCCTCCAAGGACTCCAACAAGTGTTGGTGGTCGACAGTGTCGAACGCCTTTTCAAGATCCAAAAACACAGCAATGGCAGGTTGGCTATTATCAATTGCATCATACATTTTTTGCGTTAGTGATGCAATGGCTCTCTCCGTAGATTTTCCGCTCCGAAACCCGAATTGATCATCAGCAATTACTTTATGTTTCTCCAGAAACAGCTCGAGCCTCACTTTGATAACCTTCTCGAAAATTTTAGCATAACTAGTCACCAGAGATATCGGTCTAAAATTTGATGGTATAGTTTTATCTTCTTTTTTATGTACAGGTTTTATTACTGTGATCTTAAATTCAGCAGGGCAGATTCTATCCTCCATTATGATATTTATAATGTAACACAGAGGTCTTACTATCTCTCTATAAATTGTTTTCAATGTCTCGGCTTTAATATCATCTATACTAGGCGTCTTATTATTTTTCAAAGATAATATAATCTCACTAATCTCCCTCTCTTCCGTAGGTTTGAGGAAGAATGAGCAGGGATTTGTCACTCTGGGGGGAGGTGACACTGGAGACTTTTCTATGTTTTGTGCTAGCTCTTGTCCTATGTTGGAAAAAAATCACCGAACGTATTGGCGATTTCTTTATTGTCTACGTACTTTCCATCTTTTGATTTCAGCTGTCTTATTCTTGTGGGCTTACTATTGGTGTTGGTAATATTTTTTATAGTTTTCCGGAGTTTTCGCGAACTATTCATATTCTTTTCAATTTGATTTTTATAATGGTCGAGTTTAGTAATATAGATGAGTTCATTCAAATAATTTCTGTATTTGATATAGTTCCCTTTTAGCCCTAGATTTTCTTAATTTTTTTGCCACTCTTTGTACAGTTTGTCGCGCTTTTTTATGGACTTCTTTATGTATTATCGTTTTTCCTCATAAGTTTTGGTATTTTTTTCAATATTTTGTTTAATTTTAGCAATAAAGTAGGCTGTAGCTTTGTGCGACTTTAATGTTATATAATGAATCCCAGTTCAGTTTACTCAAATCGTCCTTCAACCCTGTAATATTTATCCTTTCCAACATGTTATTCCTGTAGTTGGGTTCAATATCCTTGAAAATGTCCGCATTCAATTTAGTAGCTCTATGATCTGTAAACGATATTCAGAGCGTTTGAACAGATTCGACATTGATTTGAAGAAAGAGGACCTCATTGGTCTAAAGTCTTCCACCATGACAAAACATGGACTGCACTGCTATATACAGCATGACAAAAATTCATAACCCATCTAGCATATTCTTCGGAGTCAGCTCTTTGCGATTATTTCCTGTTTCGAAACCTAAATGAATGGCTCAGCGGCGAGACATTTGGATCAAATGAAGAGATGAACACTGAAACAAACACCTATTTTGAATATCTTGAGAAAATCTAACATTCGGAAGGCCTGAAAAATTGGAAATCGCTAAACTGACTGTATCGAGCTAAAAGGAGATCATGTTGAGAAACAAAACAATTCAACTGACTCAATAGATGACAGAGAACCGTGCTAATGAACTCTACTCCATCTGAAGCTCAAGTTCAACAGGCGCTATTATGTATGTATCCAGACACTGAGGTATCATGGAGACTCATTTTAATTATGGAGCATTTAATGGAAAAATCGTTTCAAGAACCAGTCCGTATAGCTTTTGGCATCTACTGATGACTTCCTACATCTCCGACGCTCGTCAACTAATCTACCACTCCTAGCACATCGACACAGGAAGAAGAGGTTATCACATCCAGCCCGCATCGCGTCAGTCAATCCAACTTCCTTACCGCACGGTGGGAAAACGACAATAACTGTTACGATTTACATATTTCTCACGCATCTAGTCTCATCTTGGACGAAGACAAAAAAGAACGAACAATCTCGTTTATGCAATTTCACGCGTAATTATCCGCGACTCGACCGAGATACGGGCATCGCAAAATGACAGGGCGGAAGTAGTAAAAACAAGCTGTTAATCAATAAGGAATTACAAGAGCATGAGGCCGGCACCGAGACGACGAGGATTGGTAGGATTGTGGGACCATTAATTGAATTTGACAGACGGCGTTTAATAAACAGCTAAGTTGTGATGGGCTCCGGACCTTATCAGAGATATCAATTTGCTAGAGCAGATCCGGATCGAGATCTTCTTGGTAGTCTTGGCCAGATGTTTGCTTGCACTGAGAAGCATCAAGTTTCCTTTTTTATGGTCTGATGTCCCTTGGTCGACTGAGATTGTGATTCCTTCATTTGAGCTACCCAATACCTCTAGTTTCAATGTAATTTAATCACAGCCAAAAATAGATTTAAGGCGGTGAATGACAACAGGCATACCCAAAGGTTCAGTGTTTGGACTGTTTCATTTTAGCTTTAAATGTCTAATCTACTAAACAGTATCAGATTACAACAACTAGTATAACGCAGGTGATACGAAACAATTTCCAAGCCAGCGAATGTTCTAATGGTCTTAAAGCAATAAAACCTTCAAATAATCATTAAGAGTCTTCTGAAATTCAAGCTTCACATTAGTCCAAAGTCTTTGATTTGAAAGAAGGATACAGATGCTAATACAGTTACTCTCCTTTATTTTAGTCAGACTCCTCCACACCCCTTTGATATCTACAATGACAATATTCCACGATCTGAAAGCTGGGTGTGATTGAAACTGAAGAGCCCGTTTAACCGAGATTACCAGAAAGATCTTATCACTATGGAGAATATAAGGAGATAAATAAATGAATGAATTCATGATCCTGTACTACATTTACAATAAATAGTCAATAAAGAATTGGCACTGAAAACAAAAGAAGCGAAAATTAACGAACACAAAAAAATTTCATCTGAATACTCTTTTGGAGTGTCTTAACTTTTTGTTACCATTAAGATCTCGAATGCAGCGCAGATTTTTAATGGTGCTATATTTAGTAAATGCCAGAGTCTTTTTTTAGAGTGATAGAACTTTCGATTTGACAGGAGGTAGAAGCCATGTTGTTTTGACTTTTCTGTTCAGTAAGCATTCACAAATTATCATGGAAAGACTCACGCCGCAACAACGTTTACAAATTGTTGAAATTCATTTACAAATTCAGTGTTCTAATCGCCAAAATTATAGAGCACTTCGTGCAATTTATGGTTTACATGATCAGAGCAGGTTATTCGTCGAACTATCGATAGATTTCGGACAACATTTTCTCTACTGGATGCAACAACCACAACAAGACAAAAAACTGTACGTACAGAAGAAAATATCGCTGCTGTAAGTCATAGTGTTAATGAAAATCCAGATTTGCCTATTCGTCGACGTTCACAACAAGTTGAACTCTGTGCATTCACCACATGGAACATTTTGCGTAAAGATCTTGGTCTATACCCATCCAACTGGTTCAAGAACTAAAACCACTTGACCATAATAAGCGTCGTTTGTTTGCTGATTGGACCCTAGAACAGCTTGAAGTTGTTCCAATTTTTTATCGTAAAATTGTGCTTAGTGATGGAGCTCATTTCTGGTTGAACGGCTATGTAAACAAGCAAAATTGCCGTATATGGAGTGAAAACAATCCTCAAGAAGTTCTGCAGGTTCCATTGCATCCTGAAAATGCCCCATGTTACAGTGAATGGTGCTTATTACAGATCGATAATTAATGATTATTTGTTTCAAAATTTGAATGGTGTCGACTCAGAAGTGTTTTGGTTCCAACAAGATGGTGCTGCATCTCATGCTGCTACCGTAACAATTGATTTATGGAAAGAAAGTTTTGGCGATAACATTATTTCGAGAAATGGTCCAATTAATTGGCCTCCAAGATCATGTGATATAACTCCACTGGATTATTTTCTTTGGGATTATGTCAAGTCATTGGTTTATGCTGATAAAACCAGAAACAATAGACTCTTTGGAAGCCAACATAACTTATTGTTATTAATGAAAAATTTGGCTTCAATCTTAATTTGAATGTGGTTTATTTCAATTTAAAGTTTTATCACTCTAAAAAAACACACGATATAAAGGATAAAAGTTCCCTTCTGCCTAGTGATTGCCACCTTGAAAAAGTGTACTTTCTGTAATGGAAAAGTAGGTCAGAGTTATAATCCTTCTTTGGTTTCAATAATTGCTTCTACAGGTTTTGGCACGTTGTGTCCTACCTTTCGACAATTTGCAGAAATCCTCTCATTTCGATATGTAATCTGCTTCTATCATCTACGTTTCTGTATTGCAGTCGATTTTGCAAAGTGTAACATTGTAAATGGCCAATAAATTCTCAATGGGGGATCACATCGGGTGAATTTCAGGGCCCATCTTAAACAGTTATCTTTTATTCTGAAAATGTTCCAGCACTCGTTTCGACTTGTAGTAAAGAGAAGAGTCTTTTTAAAGAAATACTTCTTCTTGAGGTTCGCACTTTTCGAGTTCTTGGTTCAAATCATGTTTCAACATCGATTTATGTTTTTGACTAACCACAAAGCCTACGATTGCTCTCAAAAAAACCCAAACACCTTGTGTAAAAAGATATCCTTTCATATTTTATAGTTAGACTGATATAAGCTGGAATAAGTCTTTCTTTTTGAGTCCTCCTGACGAATTTAGATCGCCGTCCTTGAATTATAAAGTGAGATAAATCTAAAAGCAAGACTTTTCCAGCCTTCTGTAGTCCATTTGAAGTATTTTCCGGTCCTAAACAGTCTGTGTCTTTCATTCCCGTTAGTGAGAATTTTTTATGGTCGAATAGACCTTCTACCAGATTCCCAAATCGTGAGTGAGTGGTGTATTGTTACACCTGATGCTGCTAAGATATGTTGCAAGTCGTGACTTGGTTTTCTTAGGTTGAACTTGTTTTGTCTACTAAAAAAGCTTTAATACTTTGTTCTTGTCTTGCTTTTTATTTCACAGTTGTTCAATATCTTCATTTCAGCTGACTCTATGCCCCTCTAGGCTTTAAAGTCTTACTGTCTCCTAACTCACGCCACACTCTCTTACCATGTCTTACACGTGTATTCACTCAACGTGACACTATCTGGGTGTGATATCTATCACGAAAATAGGACTACACACTCACTTATTACTGAATAAAAATATTTCAAGGATTAAACCTCAACAACTTAGAGTAAAATTTCACGAAAACAGGCAGGAAATAAAAGCTTAAGTTTGTGATATTTTGACAGCCCAAATGACATGTTAAAAAAGAAAAACAACAGAATGATTTCATCAACTTGCTACGAATTGATAAAGAAAACGAATATGCACTTTTATTCCCAACTACACGAGTTATGAGCCGAAATAGAAAAAAAGATCTGCAGTCTTTTCTCATCAACAAATTTTCGACGAGGCCAGTGGCCGATGGCGTGACACGACTAAATTTCGCTCGCATATCCATCGATATCGACTCTGACTCAATTTAACACCAATACCGCCCGTCCCCGACAAAATGAAAGCGTAATTAACAGCGACGTGAACAAGAGGGACCCTATTAATATGGACCTGGTCATCCTAGTAATTGCCTAAGGGTCTGTTTCCGCGATAAGCGTTCACCGATCTCTCGATGGACCCGACAAGTGTGAGATATCGGCAGGATCTGCAGCGGAACGAGTGATGGCGACGCGGATGTGGAAAAGCGGCCTTAGGGCTGGTCCCTAAGATGCTTAGAAACCGTTCTAGCCTCCGGTTTATCACAACTTTATCTAGTCGGTCCGTACGAGGCGGCTACTAGGTGGCTTCCTGGGGCTGTGGTCTGGAAAGGACGATTTGAATCAATTGAATAGATTTAGTGTACTACTGTGGTAAAACTTATCAGTCAATTCAACAAAAATATGTATCATGCATACAAATCCATTGTATTGCCTTGAAGCTATTTCAGAAAAAAAATCATCTTCCAAATAAGATCCTGAATGAAAAATTCAACCTATCATTGTAGTTGGAGCAGATGTTTTTTGTGATGGCTCCTGAATGAAGAATCCTTCTGTTGAAGATCTATATTCCTCAGAAATTCAGCGAAGCTGAAACCGTGTACGAAAAAGAAATTTCTTTTCGATGTTGTGGTATCTCGACAAGATGTCCATGAAGCAGGATTCTATCCTAGAGATAACGCGGTTGCTTGTACTTAAGGAATCTTGAAACCAAGACACGCAAGGTGCATTTAATACCATTTTCAGCCAGTCTAATCGTCTTAGAGAAGGTGTAATATGATCTCTCCTTCTCACTTCATAAATGAGTCTGAAGCAGCTGTTTTGCATTCTTTGGATACGTAACTTATCAGTAACTTCATGACAAGGATAGTTATTATTAACACAGTGATAGAATTGAGACAAAACAAACGGGTTGCAGATCAGCTTTCTAGCATCTTGAGGAAGGCAATGTCGGAAGTTATAAACAAGACTCAATGAGTTAGAGGCTGAACAAGATTTATCATTAACGTGTTCGTGAAAGCGCAGCTGAGAGTTCATAACAAGTCACAGGTTTTTGCATGTCCTTGAAAGCCAGAGCTAGATGGTTAATTTCAGTTTTCAAAAGATCTGTCACAAGTTTAGAGCTCCGTTTGCTACCAAATACCACAGCAGAAAACTTCTCAGAATTTAGTTTGTGGAGGTGTCTCATGAAACTGCCTTGAATGCGAAATGATTAATCAATTGTCAAAAAAGGTGTGACTCAAGAAAAAGAAGTTCCACTTCGCGTCTTCGGCACGAATTTTGTAGTTCTCAAGGCATCCAAAGAAATTGATTGTATAAGTGATACACAGAAGAGGGGCTAAAATACTTCCTCGAGGGATTCCAACTCTCAGATCTTCAGGTTCTTCCAGATAGGAAAGACCGGACTAGGTTTTTAGCGCTCTCGCTGAATCCAGCATAGTGAACCTGGAGCATAAACGAATGCGAAAGGGAGTTAAATGATTCGCTGAAATTTAGTGTTATCAGGGTAGTGACCATATATTTGCTCACTGCCTTCAAGAAATCGTCAATCACACCAGCCAATGCTGGCTCGCAACTGTGATGTTTACTGAAGCCAGGTTGGTTCGTTTGCAGATATCATATCTTGATGAAAATAAATCTTATCTTGCCCTCTATAATTCTGTCAAGAACCTTCGAAACAGTTTATTTACTTGCGTTAATGACAATCAACAAAACGTTTCTTGAACGCATATACAAGAATCTGCTGCGAATTCCGATTTGTCTTCAATGGACTGATAACAAGTCTCGTTAAATGGTAATTTGAATTTTAAGAGAAAAATATCGGTCGGAGGCATATCAGTAATACGGCAGTTGTTAAATAGGATTTGTTGAATTTTTGTGCAGAAATTTATTCACAATAGTAGTCTTGTATTTCGGTACCAGTCGAAAGTTAGTTAGTAACTAATTTCGAGACAGCGAAATTGTGATAAATAAGAAGAGAAACTAAAAAAATTTTGATGAATGAGATAATCAACAGATTGGAAAATATGTTGGCTTCCAAAGCGTCTATTGTTTCTTGTTTATCAGCATAAACCAATGACTTGACATAACTCCTAAGAAAATGATCCAGTGGAGTTATGTCGCATGATCTTGTAGGCCAATTAATTGGACCATTCTCGACATAACGTTATCGCCAAATATTTCTTTCAATAAATCAATTAATACGGTAGCAGCATGTGGTGTAGCACCATTTTGTTGGAACCAAAAGACTTCTGAGTCGATACCATTCAAATTTCGCTACAAATAATCATTGATCATCGATCTGTAACGAGCACCATTCACTGTAACATTAGCTCCAGGATAGTTTTTTAAGAAATATGGACCCATAATGCCTCCAGCGTGTGAAGCACACCATACAGTGCATTTTTCAGGATGAAATTGAACCTGCAGAACTTCATGAGGATTGTTTTCACTCCATATACGGCAATTTTGCTTGTTTACATAGACGGTTATGTAACCAGAAATGAGCTTAATCACTAAACACAATTTTACGATAAAAAAGTGGATCAACTTCAAGCTGTTCTAGGGCCCAATCAGCAAACAAACGACGCTTATTATGGTCAAGTGGCTTTAGTTCTTGAACCAGTTGGATCTTGTAAGGGTGAAGACCAAGATCTTCACACAAAATTTTCCATGTGGTGGACGCACAGAGTCCAACTTGTTGCGAACGTCGACGAATAGACAAATCTGGATCCCCAATAACACAATCACTACAGCAGCTATATTTTCTTCTGTTTCTTGTTCTTTGTCTTGTTGTTATTGTTGCATCGAGTGCAGAATATGCAAGAATCCTTTATGGAATGATTACAGCTAATATATCAATAGATTTTTCCTAAATTTATAACCTGACAGTGAATGATACCAGTTACAAAAACACCTTTCTAGCTATAAGAGATGAAACATTGAATATAAGAAAATCATCATTATCCATCCAAGATAATTTCTGAGAAATCTAGACAGAAACAAGCAATTAGAAAGCATCCTATTATGTTCTAAACTGAAAATTTTATGCTTAATTAAGTTCCCCAAAATGAATTGTTAACGTATGTCACCGAACAATTCAATTCATTCAGCTATTAATGTACGAACCCGTTAATGTACCAGACAGAATGACAGGGTTTTCATAAATATTTATTCCAAAACTAATTGCTTATGACCATTCCCGATCAAATTACAGTATTCATAAGGCAATAGTTTAAAGGCACACACACCTGTAGCTTCGCGTATAACATTGCCGAAGTTCGATTCACGACCCGACATAATCCGCATAGATTACAGGATCAGTCGGGCACATACACGTGATACCTCAAACAAGAGCTGCCTTGCGAAATTAGGGATTGCGAGAAAATCGATCCAATGGTTATGTATATCCTAGGTATCGTCTTTATCGGATTCCGGGAACGATATCAGTTGGGAAAATTCTTGTTAGCGTGTGCACGTTCTGCGGAATGAATATCTAGTAATCCGAATCGGATGATGAATATGAATGTTGGCCACATAACTACTGAACTTAGAATATTGAATTCTGATGTTATGTGGAGATCCAATCGGAGGTTAGTTAACAGCATCCTATATAGGAGGAAATTTAATTTTCAGAATTGCGGAAAATGGTCAGAGCTCAAGAGAGACGCCGAGACTCATGGATATTGGCGATTTCATGCTGAAAATAAATCAATTGTTACAGCATGAGGTGTAGCAACATCTTGTTGAAACCAAAACACTTCTGGGTCGATACCATTCAAATTTAGAAACAAATAATCATTGATCATCGATCTGTAACGAGCACCATTCACTGTAACATTAGCTCCACCATCGTTTTTAAAGAAATATGGACCGATGATGCCTCCAGCGTGTAAAGCACACCATACAGTGCATTTTTCAGGATGAAATGGAACCTACAGAACTTCTTGAGGATTGTTTTCACTCCACATACAGCAATTTTGCTTGTTTACATGGCACTTCAACCAGGAATGAGCTTCATCACTAAACACAATTTTTCGATAAAAAAGTGGATCAACTTCAAGCTGTTCTAGGGCAATCAGCAAACAAACGACATTCATTATGGTCAAGTGGCTTTAGTTCTTGAACCAGTTTGATTTTGTATGGGTGTAGACCAAGATCTTTACGCAAAATTTTCCATGTGTTGGATGCCCAGAGTCCAACTTGTTGTGAACGTCGACAAACAGACAAATCTGGATCATCATTAACACTATGACTTACAGCAGCGATGTTTTCTTCTGTACGCATATCTTTGGCTTGTTGTGGTTGTTGCATCGAGTAGAGAAAATGAAGTCCGAAATCTATCAATAGTTCGACGAATAAGCTGCTCTGATGGACGATTATGTGAACCACAAATTTCACGAAGTGCTCTATAAGTTTGGCGAATAGAACATTGATTTTGAAAATAAATTTCAACAATTTGTAAACGTTGTTGCGGCGTGAGTCTTTCCATGATAATTTGTCAATGCTTACTGAAAACAAATGTCAAAACAATATGGCTTCTAGTTTCTGTCAAATAACAGTTATTCCTATCGAAAGAGTTTCACTCTGAAAAAACACCTGATAGTTGTCTCGGTTGCAAGATCATTGATTCTTGGACAATTGAGCGGTTTCAACTATTTAGTCACTGAAAGCTGTAACGTCACTGTTTTCGGAGCCACAACCTTTATTCTGACTAACGACAATTTTTTTTCTTCATTGTAGAGAATGTTGCAACACACCCTTCCAGACGATTTTATTGTGACCAATTCGAATAATTGAACATGTTCGCTGCTATCTTCTTATCATGCTTTTCCGAGATGCGTTCATGTCGATGACGTCAGTTCCGAATCCTGCAGGCAAGCGCTGGTCGGACAAATTGAAACGGAAGTGGCGTAAATTTGGCATTAGTCTGGTACTCTCCAAATTCAATCAGCCAAATTGGACGTTCATCCAATTCAATTTAAACGGAATAAATAAATCAGTTTCAGCCACGAAAGAACCACTTCTACATTCTGCGTATTTGACTAATGTTCAATTGCCGGCTGTAATTTCGAACTTCCGCCGAAGAAATGACGTTTCCAGGAGTATAACAAGCGGCAAATATTTTTGGAGAATTCTATAGTTTCAAGGACCTATCGGGTGTTTTTTTAGAGTGATAGAACTTGAACTGAAATAAAACACATTTGAATTAAGATTGAAGCCTAATTTTTTTTTATTTGAAAGATAATTTTATGACATTTATGTTTTAAAAATAATTTCCGGCATATGACCACCACGACTACTTCTGAGGAACCGCATTCGACCAGACCAATTTTGGACCACTTTTTCGAGTAATTCAGGCCTTATTTCATCAATAACTCGAATGATGTTGGCTTCCAAAGCGTCTATTGTTTCTGGTTTATCAGCATAAACCATTGACTTGACACAAACCCAAAGAAAATAATCCAGTAGAGTTATCTCGAATGATCTTGGAGGCCAATTAATTGGACCATTTCTCGAAATAATATTATCGCCAAATCTGTCTTTCAATAAATCAATTCTTACGGTAGCAGCATGAAGTGTAGCACCATCTTGTTGGAACCAAAACACTTCTGAGTCGATACCATTCACATTTTGAAACAAATAATCATTGATCATCGATCTGTAACGAGCACCATTCACTGTGACATTAGCTCCAGCATCGTTTTTGAATAAATATGGACCGATGATGCCTCCAGCGTGTAAAGCACACAATACTGTGCTTTTTTCTGGATGCAATGGATCCTGCAAAACTTCTTGAGATCAAGTGGCTTTAGTTACTGAACCAGTTAGATTTTGTATGGGTATAGACCAAGATCTTTACTCAAATGTGATGGATGCACAGAGTCCAACTTGTTGTGAACGTCGATGAATAGACAAATCTGGATCATCATTAACACTATGACTTACAGCAGCGATATTTTCTTCTGTACATACAGTTCTTCGTCTTGTTGTTGTTTTTGCATCGAATAGAGAAAATATTGTCCGAAATCTATCGATAGTTCGAGGAATATGCTGCTCTGATGGACGATTATGTAGACCACAAATTTCACGAAGTGCTCTATAAGTTTGGCGAATAGAACACTGATTTTCAAAATAAATTTCAACAATTGATAAACGTTGCTGAGGCGTGAGTCTTTCCATGATAATTTGTCAATGCTTACTGAACAGAAATGTCGAAACAACATGGCTTCTAGCTTCTGTCAAATCACAGTTATCCCTATCGAAAGTTCAATCACTTTAAAAAAAAACACCCGATATATCCGATATCACATTGGAATTTTAATGCAGCCATAAGATCATCTGCTAAAAAAGACAATTTCAGGGACATTAAAAACCTTTTTCGTTTTTTATTTCAATTCAAATATTTCCGCCTGTATAAAAATCCTTACAGATAGACACATTTACCATCGAGTACCCCCAATCCACATCACTCACTCAAGCTTAATCGACTCTGTATCTTTCCTATTTCCTCACCCCAGGACACGCTCAGACACAATTAGTATCCCTTTCGCATTCACCTCGAACAAATCTCGTTTCTCAACTTCCGACGAAATTACGAATTTCCATTAAGCGAAACGGCACAGATGTCGCTAGCCGTCCTCCCAAGACGCGTTAATCCTAAATATAGCGTTAACATTTAGCGACACGCCATTAGCGTCGATTGTGCGATATTTTAAAGTCACGTTAATTCACAAATACCACAAATTCGGCGTCCGAAGCATCTGTTTCCAATTGTCCGGGGGCGTCTCGCTACGCCAAATCGTCGAAAAGGCCAAAAGTGCCGGCAATGGTAATCTCGTTACCACGTTATTGCGTTTTCTCCGCGTCACTCCCTATGGAGTTTATGTTTATCGGATTGTAGGGATGCTGACAGAGGAAACGATTGTACAGGGCCTTACTACTGTAACTTCATTAAGTGGGTCGCACCCTTCCGAAATATTTAGCACAATGCTGCAAAACAACAATATTGCATCTTATTGCACCGTGATGGCCACAGACACAAATAGCGAATGTTCTGTGGACAATTTTTCATTGCTCAATTTTAACCAGCATTGTAACGTCTCAAACTCAAATGACAGAATTATTGACCTTGTTAACTCCAGCAACTTCAGCAGCAAAGTTGATGTAGAGAAATGTTTAACCCCATTCGCCAGTGAGGATTCTCATTATCCCTCCTTCCAACCTTGCAACATATACACAGGCAATTCTTATATAAAGTTGAAGTTTTCTGATGCTGACTATGTGTTAATTAACAATGAGCTCAATGGGGTTGACCGGGCTGAATTTTTCTTGTATAGTACTGTGAACATTTGCTCGAAAATTTCTATGAATTAATTCAGAACTTGATAACATAGGCGTACCCAGCGAGGGGCAGGGGAGGCAGCCGCTCCCCCCCTGGAAGCAAAAAAATTAATCGCTATTAAATTTGGTTGCTGGAATACATTACAATTCTTGAAATAACTATTTTAATATTGAAAAACTATTGGATAGAGTAGTCCGTTACTTTGTGATAGATCATTTTAGTTAGAAAAACGATATCCACCTGATTTTGCCTTAACACATCTTCATTATTCATACATGCTAAAAAGTACTTCCAAAGATTTGGAATAAAACGCAAAATCTATCAAGGAATTTTTTGAGTTGGGTGATATCTCTGCAAAATTAGATTTGTGGTATAATCTGTGGAAAAAGAAAGGTTTAGCAGGGGACAAATTAAAGGATATTGAAGCGGCTGCACTTTTGGAGGAGGCTAAAATTTTTTCTCTGCAACAAGTTATGCACTCATCATTTTAAGTACTTTCCCATCCACTACGGCTACTGTTGAACGATCTTTCAGTACTCTTCGAAGGGTAAAGACCTGGCTGAGAAGTACAATGGAAGGGGACAGATTGACTGGGTTGAATTTGATGAGCGTCCATCGCAAATTTTTTAAAGAAAATCAGGACTGAATTGAAACGAGAGTTTTGAACAAGTTTTCTACAAATCCAAGAAAAATAATAATAGTATAAGGCATGTAACTAGAATACATTTTTTTTCAAGCAAATAATTGTAATAACCTAGTTGATAAAACACTGTTATAATTATACATATTTTTCTAAAAATTTTGATTTCATTTACCTTCGAAAAAAAAATTCCGTGATAAAATGGTTCCATTTTGTCAAATTAAAAATCATATCAGTTCGTATCAACATGGGTTTGTCAGCAAGAGATCTGTTGTGACAAACTTGCTACCGATTGTGCAGGGTATTCTTCGGTCTCTGGAAGAGCGCTCTTCTGTCAGTGCTGTGTACACAGACTACTTGAAGGGTTTTGATAAGGTCCACCATCCGATTTTGATTACTTAGATGAGAAAATTTGGCATACATGAAAACCTACTGAAATTGCTGATATCGTATTTGAATGAGCATTGACAATATGTGACCATTAATGCTATAAAATCAGAATCTTCATGTATATCTTCGGGAGTACCCCAGGGATCTCATCTTGGACCGATACTTTTCCTCATCTTTCTGAATGATGTTCGTGACTGCTTTAAGAATATTGATATAAAACTCTACGTTGATTACCTCAAAATTTTTTAACAAATAAAATCTTTCACCGATTATCTTCTGTTTCAACAAGACCTCTGAGTACTGTAAACAAGTTACACCTCAACCTGAATAAGTGCCACAAAGTTCTTTTCACCAGAAACAAGAACCCTATTACGTCCAACTTGATGATTGCTGGTTACCATATATCGCGGATTAGGTCTGTGAAAAATCTGGGTGTTAAAATAAATAGTATTTTTCTGTTTTGTTTGTGGAATCCAATATCCTGAGAAACACCAACGTTAAATTTTTAATAATATTCTCAGATTTAATTAGTACGACTCACTAAACGTTTCCAAAAGCGTGGAGAAATAGGTATGAATTTGTATTCAGATTTAAATATATTTTCATATTTTTCCTTAATTAGGAAATCCCTATAATTATGAAATGAGTGGATATAAATTTTTGCTGTGTTTGAATTGAAGTTTTTTCTAGACATATTTCAAATTATTATATTAATAATATATATTATATACATGTACTCTGAAGGTTTCTGAAAAAGTTTCATTTTAATTTCAATTTATCAACAAGGTGCATCAGATAAGACTCGATTTTAATAACAACTTTCGTATTTTTCTCGTAGCATATAATCCGTATTAAGTATTAATTATTCTGAACAAACAATAGTTTTCTATATATACTTAAAAGTCTTTAATGAATTATTGAAATGAATGTTTTTAGTAGGAGTGCAAATAATGAATGAATAATTTGAATAGATGAATATTTATGACTGACTGCTCTGAGTAGTTACTCGAGTATTCAAATAAATTCAACACTGAATATTCGAACACAAAAAGTGGAATGTGTCTCAGCTCTAGTATAAAATCCAACTTTGAAGATATGAATGAGCAAATTTAGAAGTTTTATTCTTTGAAAAAAATTTTTTTTTCAGTGTTGGAAGTTAAGACTAACTAATTAATGTATAAGTTTTAATGTAGAAAATTGCCACTAGATATGTGGCCTCAGAGAATGTGACATTGATTTTTCAATCGGGAAATTCCAGAACCAACGCTCAGGATAAATTTTTTTCACTTTTGACTTTTTGCACCAAAATGAAAATTTAGAAAAATGCTCTGTAGCTCCTAATATCAAGTAGGTGTTATTATGACTGCTTTTCCTTTTGAGTTGTAAAATTTTCAGTCTATGTGGTAGCAATTTCAGACTTCTCACCTCCTGTACTATAAAATTATTTATGGCGACGTTAATTCCCGAATAGGAACAACGCAAAAAACCGACACTCGTCTCGACCGGTTTATAAAAAATTAATAATAAATGAAAAGTGTCATTTGCCAGCCGTGATATTTCGTAAGTTATTCAAAGCCGATACTTCAGACACCTACATTTCTATTAATTATACAGTCGGATCCTTAGATGTGGAGTCGATGAACCTCGCGAAGCAAATAAGCCTGGGGCTCTTTGTAGACAATTGATGACCGATAGTGATTACGCCTGTAAATAAATAAGGGGTTTAGTGAAGAGAGTACGCCTCTGACGTCGCTTTGATCAGAACCTTCTAGATGGCAAATTTAATTGAAAACAAGAAAATGATAGATGTGTATTCGAGTTGATCGGTTACATATGTTCGAAGATTTCTGTCATTAGGAGTCTGAAAATTGACCAAACAATTTGCACCTTTTTCAGTGGATCTCGGTTGGTGATTTTTAATGATAAACTATTACCGAGAAGTTGATGAACTTTTACTGTTTAATTTTCAGCAATCATGAGATTATTATCAGAATGATGATCATTGGACATTTGCATATTTTTGAGTTGAATGTATTCTGAAACGAACGTTTGGTATGTCATTTCTTCATTACTATCGATTACTTCCTGAAATTTATTTAAACTTGTAGTTGTGAAGTCAAGTATCTTCTTTTAAAGGAGCCAAACTTCAAGAGAAGATCAAACAAGTTATTTGCAACAAAATATCTCTTATAACATATGGTCGAAATGTTGATGGTTATTCTTCAATTTAACATTTCTTGATTTAAAGTTTTTCCATAAAATCAATTATACTTCAGTTATCTTTGTAGCCAGTGGCGTACCCAGACATGAGCCTTGGAGGGGGATAAAAAAGTTATAAACAAAAAAAAAATTAAAATAAGAAGGAACGGTTTTTTACTTGATAGAAGGATTATTACAAAATTTGAATATCAAAACAGATTTAATCTGTTGTCTTCTAAAATTTTAATTTCAAAAATTTTTTTTGAAGAAACTTTAAGAATTAAATTAATGTCTTTATAAGCACTGCTCATATTTAATAGACGTATAAAATCAAAATTCATCATACAATATCAAATGGAATTAAGAAAAACCAACGAATATAAATTGTCAATTGAAATTAAAATATAAATAAGCAAACATTTTTTGTTTCGTTCCAGGCATGCGTACTGAACTCTTCAGACAAACGTACGAAGCCCTGTTTGTTACAAAATGTATCGTTTTCTGATCCTATATTAATGAAAAATAACTCTTTCTCAAAAATAAAACATATATTCTGAAGATTGCACTCGGTAAGTCTATACATTGTTTAATTGATTTTTTATTTTGTATATGTAAAGTTGAACTGATCTTATCGTAATTTTAATTATTTCTTGAGGATGTGCTACATGTTTTGAGATTTTTTGAAGTAATTTATTTGAATATATTTAATATTTCAAATAAATTAGTTTTTGAGAAGTTCTTGGAATTATGTTTTATATTTTTGAAAGAGTTATTTTTCATTAATATAGGATCAGAAAACGATACATTTTGTAACAAACAGGGCTTCGTACGTTTGTCTGAAGAGTTCAGTACGCATGCCTGGAACGAAACAAAAAATGTTTGCTTATTTATATTTTAATTTCAATTGACAATTTATATTCGTTGGTTTTTCTTAATTCCATTTGATATTGTATGATGAATTTTGATTTTATACGTCTATTAAATATGAGCAGTGCTTATAAAGACATTAATTTAATTCTTAAAGTTTCTTCAAAAAAATTTTTTGAAATTAAAAGTGTAGAAGACAACAGATTAAATCTGTTTTGATATTCAAATTTCGAAAAAAAATTTGGGTTTTCGGAGGATATACTTTTATAAAACAAAATCTCGTCGCCTAGGTCTTTTTGAAAGTTCATCAATAATTTCATCTTCGGAAATAGGCAACTCCCTATGAATAGACATCATTGTTACGCCGTTGAGCCTGTTTTGAGAAGTAGAATTTCGGAGATAGTTCTTTATTCGTTTCAATGTTGAGAATCATCTCTCCGGAGTAGCTGTAGAAACTGGTATTGTACAGAATATTACTAATAGCTTGTACACATTAGGAAAAGCTTATGGGTACATATTTCCAGATGAGCCAGAACTGGACTATTACTTTTGAAATTTCGATGATAACTCAGATGAATGTGCCACAATTTAATTTAAGATTTTGAAATACATCTGGGTACATCAGGTATATAGAAATCTAAAAGTTCGTCCTACTCGTCGGCATCAGTTATTTTTTCTCCTGTCTACAGATACATAAAGCCCTTGAAAATTTGTTTATGGTTTGCAAATCTAAATTTAACATGAATTGAATGTAAATGGTAACTCTTAAATAGTCCACTGCTGGTGCTTCTGAATCTAGCAAAATGATAGGATTTACCCTATTTTTTTTGGCGTGAAACAACTCTTTTCACCTTAATTTTGGTTCCAATACTTGAGGCAAGAGCCTGAAATATGCAAGAAAATAAAAAACTGACAAACACATTTTATATTCTAACTTTTACCTGAGCTTTATTGAAGATCGAGTCGAAATGTGGTTTGGCATCTTGACGTATAATTTTCAGGCAAGAAATAGTATTTCCGTCATAGTAATAACTTTCCCTGAAGTCGATTCAAGATTTTTGTAGGAAGAGGGGTAAGGCATAACAAAATATTTGATTCACGACTTGAAGTACGACCAGATAGTCGGAATCATTCAGTGTGTTTCGCAACATATTCGCATCTCCACAATCTTTCCAGTTTGATATCTCCTCAAAACTTTAAACGACGTAATCAAATAATTCCAAAAAATCTTGTACTGCTTCATACTTAGATGTCGACTGAGTTGCACATAATCTTTTGAGAATCCTATCTTTGTGAGTGAAAATGTTGACACAGTGAGTAATGGAATCCAAAGTTCCGACCATGATATTCTTAGCGACAAAGAGATAATTAGGTATTTTATGATATTACTTATTTACTTAAGGGAGAAATTGCTATGAAGGGTTCCGCCGATTCAGTTCGAGTAGTTCGGAGATTTTACTTCAGAATCTCATTAATTTTTACGAGATTATTTTTCATCAATTTGGAATTTATAGTTCGTGTGTCAATAATGATTGTGCCGACGTCGTCGGATCGGATCGAGCCCTTTCATATAACCGCTGGTGGGTGAATTCGTTGATTAAATTTTTGTACGATTAATTTATTGAGCATTGTGACTTACAATGGACATTCCTCCGGGGGGATATATCCCCCTTATCCCCCCTTGGATACGCCACTGTTTGTAGCCAGGCGTCTTTGAGGTATTTATCCTAATAAGATTTATCCATCAGTCAAAACTACGTTATAACCTTTGAGCCCGTATCTCACGAATAAAAATTCTGAAGTTGTTCCTTCATCGCGAATGGTCCTTAGATCATAAGAGTAGAACTTATAGTTCAGATAACTCTACAGGGAGAAGTCGGACGGTGTCAAATCAGAAGATATTGCTGGATAACATTCAGAACTATTTCTGTAAAAATGATTTCAAATAAATCACTCCTGCAATATGGCCATGGCGTTTCTGTATGACATTTTGTCTCATCCTGTTGAAATGAAAATTTCTCTAGTTGGCTTGCAATTACAATTCCGAAGGGCTAATCATTTAATATTACCTTATAATGAACTACATAGACATGCGCTTCCTTATCAATCTCAAAGAAATAAGGTCCACAGACCAAGGATGCCACACCATGCCGTAACTTCTGGATGCAATGGTGTTTTTTAAAATGAATGAGGATTTCCATCCATCCAGATCCTCCAAATTTGCGTAATGACACAAAGGTTCAAGCACTGAAAATGACAGTGAGATGAAACGGTGGATATTCACTGTTAGGGATCATGTATCAAATGAATTCTGTATTGCACAAACCTAAATCCTAACGCCTAACAGAAACTTATCATGAAAATCCCTATATATATTCACCAGAGGTTTCTTCATGTTTTTTCTTAATCAGTTTTCCTCAGCCGTTGCTATTTTTCAGTTAGGAAATCTCCTCACTCCGCTCCAGTCGGAAATCCCCAAAAAGATCATCGTTCTTCCGGCAATCGCGAGGATACGAACGAGCGAAAAAACCCTTTCATGCTCAGAATCATGTCGAGAGTTTATTGGGAAGTCGGCCTCATATTTCATGTCTGTAGGTCTCGACGATTCTGGGCATCGTCGATGAGGAAGAAAAATGCTCTTATTAAACGCGGAATACGGCCGTTCAAGGACCATCCATCATCTCGATGAAGGATGGAAAGTATAGAATGATGGCCTTCCCGTTTTCGGGTCAGTTCGAGATAGTGTTCAATGTTGTACCGAGTTCATTCTCCAGTTTTCGATTTCATATACAAGAGCGAAGAGAAATTAAACGTAGACACATCAAAGTGATCTAGGAAACAAACGTGAAATAGGGTATAACTTTTTTTAAATCCCCCGGATTATGGTGAAAATTTCTGTTGGTACTCCTTTTATTTTCCCTTCATAATATAGATTATTGCAATTGTTTGCATAGTTTTATAGCATTCTCTTGTTTACTCGTACCAGGCTCTAAAGTGATTCTTGTATTCAAATAAGTTAGTAGGGAGTGGAAGCTAGAAGTCGTTATTCATGCCACAAAAATAAATGCAGAGCAGAAGGGATGGCTAATGCAGGTCTTAACTACAGAAGCTTAGCCTTAATTACATCAGTCTGAGGAGGTAAGAGAATAACCTACTGGTCGTAAGACAGCCACTAACCCTGTAAATGATCATTTTATTCTGTTACAGGCACTACGTGATCAAACAATTATTGCAGGCCAGTTAGCGAATGAGCTACAATATAGACACCAAACTGCGAGAAACAGGTTAAACGAGTTCAACCTTCATTCATTTCACAAACGTGAAATAGGGTATAACTTTTTTTAAATCCCCCGGATTATGGTGAAAATTTCTGTTGGTACTCCTTTTATTTTCCCTTCATAATATAGATTATTGCAATTGTTTGCATAGTTTTATAGCATTCTCTTGTTTACTTGTACCAGGCTCTAAAGTGATTCTTGTATTCAAATAACTTAGTAGGGAGTGGAAGCTAGAAGTCGTTATTCATGCCACAAAAAGAAATGCAGAGCAGAAGGGATGGCTAATGCAGGTCTTAACTACAGAAGTTTAGCCTTCATTACATCAGTCTGGGGAGGTAAGAGAATAACCTACTGGTCGGAAGACAGCCACTAACCCTGTAAATGATCATTTTATTCTGTTACAGGCACTACGTGATCGAACAATTATTGCAGGCCAGTTAGCGAATGAGCTACAATATAGACACCAAACTGCGAGAAACAGGTTAAACGAGTTCAACCTTCATTCCTTTCACAAACGTGAAATAGGGTATAACTTGTTTTAAATCCCCCGTATTATGGTGAAAATTTCTTTTGGTACTCCTTTTATTTTCCCTTCATAATATTGCAATTGTTTGCATAGTTTTATAGCATTCTCTTGTTTACTTGTACCAGGCTCTAAAGTGATTCTTGTATTCAAATAACTAAGTAGGGAGTGGAAGCTAGAAGTCGTTATTTATGCCACAAAAATAAATGCAGAGCAGAAGGGATGGCTAATGCAGGACTTAACTACAGAAGCTTAGCCTTCATTACATCAGTCTGAGGAGGTAAGAGAATAACCTACTGGTCGTAAGACAGCCACTAACCCTGTAAATGATCATTTTATTCTGTTACAGGCACTACGTGATCGAACAATTATTGCAGGTCAGTTAGCGAATGAGCTACAATATAGACACCAAACTGCGAGAAACAGGTTAAACGAGTTCAACCTTCATGCTTTTAGATGCTTCGTGTACTTTTATTAACTAAAACAAGCACGGTCTAAGACTAGTAAACGAACATCTAAGATGGGAACATTAAGAATGACTCTTTACGCATGAATCCGGATTTGGTTTTCATCCCCATATAGGTTTTCCTTGTGTGGAAGCGACTTGGAAACGTGAACAGTCCTGCAGAAGCCTATGAGGTGTACAACTACCATGGATGGTTATGGTTTGAGGCGATATAAGTGTTGGAGGAAGACTGACCATGTTTTTTTGGATGGTTTTCTGAATGCTTCCTTGAGAAGTTGCCCAATTTTTTCTGTACATAAACGAATTTCCTATACGTTTTCAAGCTGAGATTGTGATCACAAATTTTTGGCCCATAGTCGAAATTGCTGGGCTGGTGTAATGGCCTGTATACAGATACAACTCAAAAACTTTAATTAAAAAGCGTAAAATGTAGAACAGAACTGATTCTTTCTATGAATATTCACACATGAGATGTATTCATTCATTCTATGAAAGATAATATGAACAGATATCCACATGTGTTTCATTAACACACTTTGGAAGAGCTTTCAAATGAGTATCTTAAAATTTATTTTTTTCATTCCGGAATTAAATTTGGGTATGTTGAATTCTTGGAGCAGTGTCTAAATCACTTTTATTACTCAAAAAAACACCGAATTTCGCTACTTTCAATCTTCTGTCATAAAATATTCCTAAATCCTCGTGAACAGAGCAGATTCTCTGTCACGATCCACACTGAAAACTGAATATTTCCTAGTAAAGTCCAAATTCCTGTCACGATGCAGCATCCCAATGAATTACCCAGGAAACGACACCAGGTCTCTGTCGAGTTTCCGAACTATCCCCAGGGAATAATCCGTGATGACACGCTAGTAGAAGTTCGTACCCAAACCTTTTCATCTCACTCGGAATGGATATTTACGATACGGGATCCGTAGCCGTTTCGGTATCTTATAGAGGGCGCTGCGGGAGTTCCCACCGATGATAAATGCGGTCGCTATATCGGCTTAATTGACGCCGATTCCCTAATTGAAATACGATATTTAAATTCTGATAGTAGAGGACTCTTGGGAGCAGTTATGACTGTTATGGAAACTATCGCATATGTCAAGATGTCCAAATTATGACACAAATCACCTGGTGAGAGCGTGTTCATAATTATAAAGTATTTTCAAAGAAATCTCTTTTACTAGGAGGTTGTTACTACATATTCATTATATAGAATTAGGTATATTGATATACCATAAACTTATTATGATAAGAGTTTCCTCCTTCTTTAGACAAAATCTGTCATAATTAATCAACAAACCCCTATCCTCAGTGTGAGCTAATCCTGCCTGCAACCCAATGAATCTGCACAAGGAGAGTGAAAGGCAACAAATAACTGTGGATCAATTTCGCCGTTTGAGGCTTATTAAAACGATCTCGTCTGCTATCTTCCACGTTAAAGGACTGGGAATATTTAAGATCGACGAGTGACCTCATGTGAGTGAAAAACAATAACAGCGCCATCTCATGGCACTTCCACGAACTCAAACAGTAGAGGACGTATATCCACTTGGCACTTTCTCTGTGCAGATTCATTGGGTTGTGGGCAGGATTAGTTAACATTGAGGATAGGTATTTGTTAATTAATCATCGGCGCATATGTAACTTAAGTGGTATCTTTCTTTCAATAAATCAATTGTTACGGTAACAGCATGAGGTGTAACACCATCTTGTTGTAACCAAAACACTTCTGGAATAACATTCAAATTTTGGAACAAATAATCATTGATTATCGATCTGTAACGAGCACCATTCACTGTAACATTAGCTCCAGCATCGTTTTTAAAGAAATATGGACCGATGATGCCTCCAGCGTGTAAAGCACACCATACAGTGCATTTTTCAGGATGCAATGGAACCTGCATAACTTCTTGAGGATTGTTTTCACTCCATTTACGGCAATTTTGCTTGTTTACATAGCCGTTCAACCAGAAATGAAGTTCATCACTAAGCACAATTTTACGATAAAAAATTGGAACAACTTCAAGCTGTTCTAGGGCCCAATCAGCAAACAAACGACGCTTATTATGGTCAAGTGGTTTTAGTTCTTGAACCAGTTGGATGGGTATAGACCAAGATCATTACGCAAAATTTTCCATGTGGTGGATGCACAGAGTCCAACTTGTTGTGAACGTCGACGAGTACACAAATCTGGATCATCATTAACACTATGACTTACAGCAGCGATAATTTCTTCTGTACGTACTGTTCTTTGTCTTGTTGTTGTTGTTGCATCGAGTAGAGAGAATGTTGTCCGAAATCTATCGATAGTTCGACGAATAAGCTGTTCTGATGAACAATTATGTAAAGCATAAATTTCACGAAGTGCTCTATAAGTTTGGTGAATAGAACACTGATTTTGAAAATAAATTTCAACAATTTGTATACGTTGTTGCGGCGTGAGTCTTTCCATGAAAATTTGTCCGTGCTCATTGAACAGAAATGTTAAAACAACATGGTTTCTACCTTTTGTCAAATCACAGTTATCCCTCTAAAAAAACAACCGAGATATGTTGAATATACAGGTGATCAATATGTGATGCTTATTCGGAAAACCATTATCATTTTTGTATGTTGATTTTTGGAGTAGAATGTTATAGACTGATTTGCTTTGGTTTACCTAAATAGCATGTAATTTAGTCTATGGTTTTTGTGGTTACTATTCCTTAATAGAGCAACTCAGTTCTTCTGGAAGCAACCACGTTATATATATTATGCATTATACAATAATACTTAAATATTATACAGTGTTCATGCGCAAGTGACCCGTGCATGAGATTACATAGAGTAGCGGGAGTTTTGGGCCTTAACAGAAATCTTTCAGTTAAAAAAATTCGGATCAAATTCCTGTTATAATTGCATCTGGCAATCGATAGAGGACTTTAAGCGAACTACTGTTCCCTCAACTTTATCCAGTTTTCTTCGAATAAGATCTGTACCGTTGGAAAAATATCTCTAATATCTTGCATCATGATAGAGATACAGAAAATATACCAGGTAATCCATTTAAAAAATTACCCATTTGTTGAATAATTTTTTGGTAAAACCCTGTATATCAGAACATAATTTCCTGAGATGCAGAAATGAATGCTTTCGAACGAAATTTCAAAGATGTCTGGTTCGGCATCTATGAAAACCCAAGGCAATCTTGCAGAACCCTGTACTAAAGGGTGATTCATTTAGAGGTACTTTTTGTGGTAGGGATTTAATTGCAGATTGCGCATGCCTCATGTTAACTGAAGTGCCATTTCTGTTCAGTAGTGTTTGACAATTCACAATGGAAAGACTTAGCCCGGCACAGCGTCTACAAATTGTTCAGCTTTATTACGAAAATGAGCGTTCTACGAGGAATGTGTTACGGGCAAGCTTGTCAAGAGTTCAACGACTGAAATGGAATCGATTCAGAAGGTCGGTCGGCTTCAGTTCTTGCACTAGTTGAATTTTGTAAGCTTTTAAAGAAAGATCTCGGCGTAAAATACGCCAAGTTGTTGAATATGACAGGCCAAGCTGTTGAGAACGGCGTTGAATCGACACTTCACGGTCTTCGTGTAGACTCTCCGCTGCCGCCACTCATTTTCTTCACTACGTACTGGGTGTGGTCTATTTGGTCGAGTATTATACAATAATGAAATTTTGGTCTCAAACTTACGGATGGTAGAGCTAATTATGCGTTCGGTAGGCTGATTATGTTGACCCTAAATTGCTCTAAGCGCCCGATACACATTCCTCGTAGAACGCCCATTTCCGTAATTAAATTGAACAATTTTTAGACGCTGTGCCAGGCTAAGTCTTTCCATTATGAATTGTCAAACACTAATGAACAGAAATGGTACTTCAGTTAACACGCGGCATGCGCAATCTGCAATTAAATCCCAACCACAAAAAGTACCTCTAAATGAATCACCCTATATAATTCTTGAAACACAATTGTGATTATTTTGTCTCTAGAACAAAGTGGAAACATTTTAGCTGCTGAAAAATATTTGCGTCTCATTTTCCTCTGCAATCATCAAGCACTAATTGAATCACGCTTTTTGCATAATACAAAAATTTGATATCTACAAGAGAACAGGTGAATTTGCTGAAAAAATCAAAACCGAATCAAGAGTTGACGACATACTATATCAAAAGAAGTAAAAATAATGGAGGGAAAAGATCGCTAAAAGACGAAGGAGCTTTCAGAGGGATCAGAAATACATTGTCATTAAGAAAGATATCAATTCTTTTTTTTCCAGGACATAGATTTGAGAGTCCCCCTCATTAAGAGTGAAATGCAAGAAGCCTCTGGCTACATGTGCCATTTAACGACCATATTTCGAACCCACGAAGAAAACGAACAACACCTCCAGGCATGTCATTTCACGACTTTACGACTTAAGAACTTCTCCGAGCTTAGCCGACTCATAAAACATCATTTCACGAATTCGTATTGACTTGGGCCGCTTTTAATTTCATCTACGTTGTCGAATAGAGCCGTATGTAGTAGTAGTACACCAGTAATAAATTCGAAACAGCAGGCAGCAGCCATAGAATTGAATCATCAATTAAAACTTAATGGCTAATGACGCACCTTCGCGAGTCAGTTTTACATTTATGGTAATTCGGGGATAGCTATCTGGAGTTTATGGAAATTTGAATTTGAAATTTGTGTCCCATTTGTAGCCCGGCTACGTCTGTAGTTGTGCTGGAGTTCGCTCGATACGGCGAGCCGGTGACCTCCTGCAAAAACAGACGACTCTATTACGGTTGATAAAGTTCTCGATTCTCTTCTCTGTGCCGGTATACACTGTCCGACGTTTTCAACAATCTGGCAAAGTACCAATTCGACAACAATACGGAGCATCTGTTCGCTATGCGGCGAAATTGAAAATATATTCAATTAAGAAAACGAGTTCTGGTTTCACTCTAATGGATTTTAACCTGACTATACTGACGCCAGAAAAAGAAAACCTTACGATAAACTACATTCGGGAACAGATTTGAGGGCAAAAGACTCTTCGTTTCATATAAACTCAACATGACGATACATTATAATAATTCTGATTTCGGACATCCATTGCCAGAATTCTTAACATACACAATATATTCTAACCTAAAAAACAGAAAACTTCCTGAAAATTAATACAAAAATAATTGTAACAAATGTCTAACATATACTGTGAAACAGAGACAATAATCGTAGATTGAATCTGAATTCACAATTGCTTCATATAAACAATATATTCTAACGTGAAGTGATCTTAAAAAACCAGACGGCGTTCAAATCAGATAATGCCTTAAGAAGTTTTCTCACAAAAACCAAGCCGGAAGAATCAATAGACAACAAGAACTGCATCTACTCGATCCCTTGTGAATGCAGAGCGACCTATATAGGAGAAACGAAACGACACTTGGAGGAGAAGAACACAAAAATCATACAATCAGGGGAGAAACGACAAAATCAGGAATAGCAGAGCATACCTGGGACGAGCATCATAATATCCAATGGAATCGAAGATTATCCACCAGGAACAACACTGGAGAAAGCGCAAGTTCAAAGAAGCAGTCTTCATCAAACAAAATCGAAATGTCTACAGCCACCCAAGCGTAGAAGTCCCTCCCATATGGCACCCCCTACCCGATCGAATGCAGAACGTGAGAATACCACCACTCCCTCCATCATCATCAAACTAGGGATATATAAAGACGCGTAGCCACGACCATTTTCAGTTGACACTTGATAACGGTTAGAGATACTTTACTGACCGAAACGTCGTGTTATATACAACATAATTTTTTTAACTTTATTTTTTGACGAGATTTGTAATTGTAGATATATAATTAAATTTAATTATGATCCAGATTGGTCTATTCGTCGACGTTCACAACAAGTTGGACTCTGTGCATCCACCACATAGAAAATTTTGCGTAAAGATCTTGGTCTACACTCATACAAGATCCAACTAGTTCAAGAATTGAAGCCACTTGACCATAATAAGCGTCGTTTGTTTGCTGATTGGGTCCTAGAACAGCTTGAAGTTGATCCACTTTTCTATCGTAAATTTGTGTTTAGTGATGAAGCTCATTTCTGAATGAACGGCTATGTAAACAAGCAAAATTGCCGTATATGGAGCGGAAACAATCCTCAAGAAGTTCTGCAGGCTCTATTGTATCCTGAAAAATGCATTGTATGGTGTGCTTTACACGCTGGGGGCATCATCGGTCCATATTTCTTTAAAAATGATGCTGGAGCTAATGTTACAGTGAATAGTGCTCGCTACAGATCAATGATTATTTGTTAAGTTTGAATGGTATCGACCCAAAATAGTTTTGATTCCAACAAGATGGTGCTATACCTCATGCTACTACCGTAACAATTGATTTATTGAAAGAAAGATTACGATAACATTATTTCGAGGAATGGTCCAATTAATTGGCCTGCATGATCATGCGACATAACTCCACTGGATGATTTTCTTTGGGGTTATGTCAAGTCATTGGTTTATGCTGATAAACCAGAAACAATAGACGCTTTGGAAACCAACATAACTCGTGTTATTGATGAAATAAGGCCTGAATTACTCGAAAAAGTGATCCAAAATGACTTAATGTGTCCCCAAAGAAAGAAGTCTAGTGGATTTAAATCGCAGGAATGAGGCGGATCATTTATCCTTTGCCTCTGTGCCAATTTTGATAGCAATAGAGAAAGAAACAGTGAAATTATGTTCAAAACACGAAAAAAAAATTCAACTTTACCGCACTGTATAGTTTTCCACAGCAATATGTTATTGAGGCATATTTCGCCTAATCGTCATATTTTGATCCAAATGGATCTGTTCCAATAGTAATGATTCTCCCTATGTAATCATACGAATTTAAAAATTAACTTCGTATCGTAAAAGGAAGAACTGTAATATGAATATATATTGATTGAACATGGTTTCCTCTAGACATGGTATTCATTTTTTGTAGTTTCGTGAACTTGTTAATAGTTTCAGAATATTCTGATACAATTAAAATTATTTTTCACGTTATGATATGAAATAACTGAACCCATTTAATAATTTTCACTCATCAACAACAGATGTTAATAGTGGGTTATTATAACTATTATGAGTAGTAATTTGCTTAATAATATCTATAGCATATTATATAGCATAATTTTCTTGACGAATAGCAATTAACTTGTCTGTGAATCATTCTATCGACTACTGATATTTTTTGTTCGATATTATTGCTTGACTTTTTAAGTATAATTACATCCGTTTATGAAGCTTAATAGATTAAACGAATTTTATATTATCCAGAAGGAATTAAAGATTATTCTTTAAAATGTATTAATTCTTTCCTTAGACTACTCGGATTGTTTTTCGGTTCGATGATAATTTTGTGCGAGATTTTTGGCAGCAGATTTCAGTCTAGGAATCTTTTATATTAAAGGAAATTCCTTGTGCTGACGCGTTGGAATTCAAACTGCAACTCCGTGAAGTCCATTTTAATTTCATTGATTGAAACAAAATAAGAAGGAGCTGCCGAAAAGACTAAATAAAAATATTTTGATGCTTAGAAATACTCCTGTGTAGAGCCTCTCTTTAATAAGGGATATCTTGGTTTTATTTAAAAAGAAATTCACACAGTTTTTATGTCACAGTCCATTCAGAATCCTGACACATGTTTCGGTCTTTCGGCCATCTTAAAAGGAGTACTAAAAGTAATTAAACTCAAAATTGAAAAGGTTATTTTATTATACTTAGGACATCTGTGTATTTTTATGGCGCATGGAAATAACAGCATCAAATATAGGGGTATTGAATTGAATCAGTCCTTACTTGGTGAAAATCCATATTAAATAATATTTAAATAAGGTTATTCTGATTTTCACAAATTTTTATTGTTATGTTTACAACAATCGTTTCGCTATCACAGTAGCATCATCAGGCAAGATTACATTTTGAAAAACTAAGCTTGTTTCCGAAATTCGTTGCTATTTATATAACAGTAGGTACAATAAATTTTTATTGAGCACTAAAACCCAATAAAGGGGGTCTCTGTGAATTCCAGCTTATCTGAATATATTAAATAAAGGTGAGTTACTCAAATCTATTTGTTCGTTAAGTAATATTCCAATTTCATAATGTTTATTTATCTCTAGGGATTCTAACAGATTTAAGGCATAACTTTTACATTCTATATGTAGAATTTCAAAATTATGGTTGAAAGTATGTCCTGTTTCTAACAAAACTTATTTAAATATTATTCAATATAGGGGTGTTCACACACCATATTTTTTTTTCTTTTCTTCATAAAGATCATTTGATATAAAGTTCTCTAATGGTCTTCATAAAATGGGTATTCATTCTTTACCGGTAAATAGAAATAATGTAGCTAAGATGTTGGTGAACAATAAAGAAGGAAACCCCAACTTTTCAGAATCGGGGATTTATCACATTAATTGTGATGCTACATATATAGGTAAACATGTCTGTTTACAACATAGAATCAAATAACATAGGATGTCCATTTTGAAAAACCACAAATCAACCGGTTTTGCAGAACATTGTATAGAAAATAATCATTTTTTAAATGAGAAAGATGTCACTGTACTATATAATTTTAAAAACGGTTTACTGAGGGACTATTTGGAGAACCTTCTTATCAAAAGAGCCATTGAGAAAAAGTAGAATTTAACAAATTCCTCTTTTGAAACACCCCTGTTGCTGTTATTTCCATGCGCCATAAAAATACACAGATGTCCTAAATGTAATAAAATAACTTTTTCAATTTTAACATCGGTTACTTTTAGTACTCTACTTTGAAGATGGTCGAAAGACCGATACACATGTCAGGATTCTGATAAAACTGTGAAACATATAATCTGATTTTTTTTTAAATGAAATTGTTATAATGTTTCACCTAGAGCCAACCGCATACTCCATCCATTCAATAAATATTTTGGGTAAACCAAAATACATTTCTATGAAACTTGTGCTTCATTGAAAAATTCCCGTAGCTCTCATTCCAGAGGAGAGATGAATAGTAAAAGAATATCTCGATGTTATTAGAGTGTGAGAATAATCTTGTAATTCGGATAAGAAAACAGATCTATTTACGCGAAATTCTAGCCGGGCTTGCCAACGTAATGTTTACTGCGATATAACCAAAGTTATCGTTTATAGTCCGGTGGCCGGCCGATTTATCGTATTTGTCGTCGAACCGAAACGGTCTGAACTACCGCACGTAACTTCGTGAAAAGTTTCCGGAATATTTTTATCGGGACTCGTCCTTTCGGCCGAAATTGTCGCGGCTACCAAATTTATCCTATTTCTCGTGAATTGATTCCGGAGGATTCGTATCAGTTCGAATCTGTATCGCGGCTCGGGGCGAAACCGAATATTTCAAGCGATATACGGACGCCCGAATGACGCTCGCGTTTCGAGAGATATCTTTTTGCAGAAGATAAGTTTCAATCTATCGTTCAGAATGTAGAAAGTTAACGATAAAGCAAACTCTTGTTAAATAAATTCGAGTTTGTTATATCCGTGAAATATAAGTAATACAGAATATTAATTTAATTTTTAGAATTGACGAAGATAACGTATGGAATTAAATTGGTCTTCTTTTGACACATAAATCAGATCCGCCGTATATTTCTGTGAGTTTGAGTTTTTCTAGAAAACGCGGAGATAGGTCAATTTTGATTTGGGGGGGATATCTTTTGATTGCGAAGTCGTGGGTTACGATCATTCCTCTAAGCGGGGCCACAACGCCCTCATGAATCTTGAAAGATAATGGAAGTCATTTTGAAGTTTTTGCAATTCTATTCGTCAATATGCTGGAAAAATTCTTTCTGGCGTTGAACAAAACTCATTGGGCGGAGCCTACCATTCATTTCTTTGTTCAACGTTTTCCCTTATATTATGTAAAATTGGCGAAGGTATTTGAAGAACTAAGTTGCAGTATGTAAGAGAAAATTAATAAAGTAAATGAAAACAACTTGGCTTAAGTTTCACTGTTTATGTGATGTCTGTTGACATATATGTTTAGGGTTTTTGGCCCATTTTCAAAGATGAAGAGAACAAAACTTTAAATACTATTTATAAGGGTAGGGTAGATTACAGGTACAATTTTGAACAGTGTAAAAATATGGTGTTAGTTGGGTCCTAAGCTTTTACAAATAAGAGCAATGGTGATAAATTAAATTGAAGTTGGTCATTTGTGATTGTAGCTTCTTACCATGTGCTAAACAAATTTCCAAACTTTCTAAAAGGTCCATTCTTCTGCTTTTATTACCTACGTGTAAAATCTCAGTTCTACTGAAATCTATGAAATGGTTATTATTCTTCGTCCCTTATGTTTATAGATCGTCCTGTCTGACCTATGTAAAATGCGTTCATTACAATATAATTTGTATATACCGCTTTTTTCACACGTTTCACGACAGTCTTTGCTATTGACTGAGAGTGAACCTAAGTTTTTCTTATTTGTACAAATATTAATATTATTCTGTTTTAGTCAATTGCAAATTTTGTCACTTATTCGTGGTATGTAATTTATGCTATGGAATTTTTATTTTCCTTTGTTCTGAAGAATAGGGTTTTTTATGCTGTTTTTTGAAAATTAATTTATCGATTACGTTCGCATTGTAACCATTGTTCGACGATAATGACTTCAAAACTTCAATTTCTTTGTTAAAATTTTCTATTGGGGGAAGGGTTGATAGTAACCTATGTACAAAGACGGGAAGAGACGAAATTTCCATTTTATGAGGGTGGGAACTGTTATTATGTATTAATGACACATCAAACAAATTGCTAAGGATTCTTCTACGCGGTAACTGGCGCATTCGCCATTTAGCGCCCTTAACCAAGATTAGAGGAAACATGACCGGACGTTAGTCCTAAATTTGAAATTTTCATAATAGTTTGATATGTCTCAAATGATATTTTTCAACCTCATGATTTGTAGAGTATGAAGATGGCAAAATGTTATCAACAAATATTTTAAAAATATGTGTGTTTATTTTCAGAAAATAACATTACTTCCCTAATGTGGTTCCTATAAAAATACGCTATTGTCAAAATTCATTCTGGTTGTATATAGCGACGAAACCTAGAGTTCCTTTATTGATAATGCAAAGAAAAAAGGAAGTCTGTAAATTTAACCCTCGATGGCTATCCCATTCCACAATCTCCGTGGTTCAGTTGCGAGTGCGTCTTCCCAGTCTCCAACATATGGCGTTTATTGGATACCTGGAGCGTCTACTAAGCGATCAGACTACTGATAATACTCAGCGGCATAGCAAGTCTCTAACGGTCTAGCACTCCCTCGCTAATTGATGATAATAAGCCGGGGTCAAGATTCTCTTATCTGACTCGACTATCGACGACAACCTCTCCAGATGTCAAACATGTTTTTATCTGGCATCGGGATTAATCTGATAGTTGGGATCTTAAGCCGCGTTATTCTGCCGCTGATAGATACGTCAAAATAGTTCGTATAAGAGATCGGGCAGGATTAAGCGCTTCATATTTGGTGACGGTTTTACCAACTCAAGAACTATTATGGTCAAGTAGATATTTGGCGTGGAATGGATTCGATTTTGTTTGAGAAGAGGGAAATAAACGTTGTCCTTTATTTAATTTCTAGGTATATCTTGATTGAAATTTTCCAACTAGAGTTTTCATTTTGAAAAAGTGGTTACTTCGAGTCTTGTAATTTGGGTTGTTTTTTTAAAGTGATAGAACTTTCAATAGGGATAACTGTGACTTGATAGAAGGTAGAATCCATGTTGTTTTGACATTTCTGTTCAGTAAGCATTGACAAATTATCATGGAAAGACTCACGCCGCAACAACGTTTACAAATTGTTGAAACTTATTTTCAAAATTAGTGTTCTATTCGTCAAACTTATAGAGCGCTTAGTGAAATTTATGGAATACATTATCTTCCATCAGAGCAGCTCATTCGTCGAACTATCGATAGATTTCGGACATTTTCTCTACTCGATGCAACAACAACAACAAGACAAAGAACTGTAAGTACAGAAGAAAATATCGCTGCTGTAAGTCATAGTGTTAATAATTATCCAGATTTGTCTATTCGTCGATGTTCACAACAAGTTGGACTCTGTGTAGATCTTAATCTACACCCATATAGGATCCAACTGGTTCAAGACCTAAAGCCACTTGACCATAATAAGCGTCGTTTGTTTGCTGACTGTGCCCTAGAACAGCTTAAAGTTGATCCACTTTTTTATCGTAAAAATGTGTTTAGTGATAAAGCTCATTTCTGGTTGAACGGCTATGTAAACAAGCAAAATTTCCATATATGGATTGAAAACAATTCTCAAGAAGTTCTGCAGGTTCCATTGCATCCTGAAAAATACACTGTATGGTATGCTTTACACACTGAAGGCATTATCGGTACATATTTCTTTAAAAACGATGCTGGAGCTAATGTTACAGTGAATGGTGCTTCTTACAGATCGATGATCAATGATTATTTGTTCCAAAATTTTAATGGTATCAACCCAGAAGTGTTTTGGTTCCAACAAGATTGTGCTACAACTCATGGCTACCGTAACAATTGATTTATTGGAAGAAAGATTTGGCGATAACATTATTTCGAGAAATGGTCCAATTAATTGGCCTCAAAGATCATGCGACATAACTGCACTGAATTATTTTCTTTGGGGTTATGTCAAGTCATTGGTTTATGCTGATAAACCAGAAAAAATAGACGCTTTGGAAGCCAACATAACTAGTGTTATTGATGAAATAAGGCCTGAATTACTCGAAAAAGTGATCCAAAATTGGTCTGGTCGAATGCGGTTCCTCAGAGCTAGTCGTGGTGGAAATATGTCGGAAATTATTTTTAAAACATAAATGTCATAAAATTATCTTTCAAATAAGAAAAAAGTGGCTTCAAACTTAATTTAAATGTGTTTTATTTCAATTTAAAGTTCTATCACTCTAAAAAAAACATCCGATATAAGGTGATGTCTGAATGATTTAATCATTATTTCATATTTCTCTTGATTCTTTATTAGTTAATTTCCACTACATGTGATGATAATATATATGTCTATAAAGTGATACATTGGATTTAGGACAAGTTTTAAAATTTATCTCTAAATGTTTTCATGAGATTTATTCGATTTATTCAGATTAAAAATCTGTAGAGGTTCTGGTAATTTAATTTCTATTCTGTGATAAGCAAATTCTTCTTCATAGTAATTTTCAATTTATATACTTCAAAAATAATATAATACATAACATCATTTTTCTGATAATGTGTTCTTATTTTGCGACGGATGTTTTGTTAAAAGTAAGAAGCTTTGAAGTGAAAAACAACACTGAAATTTTCAACATGTTACAAATTGGTTTCATCTGAAAATTCCTGAAGACTTATTGACCAATGAATTCACCGGTCCATTGAACGTACCAAATGGTGAATTTTTCTAAAGTAATGGTATTTCGAAAATGTCTTGTGCATTGTAATCGCTCCACATGAGGAAGGAAATTTAGTTTATTCAAGCAAAAATGTGCTCTAATAATGAACAAAATATTCACAATATGGAAGTGTGGATCAATAATGTTTTGCTCGCCCCTTTTCCAAAGATAGGATAATCAGATCTTGTGGATGCAATTCCTGTACAGAGTGGGTCAAATTGGACACTTTTGAAGGTGAAGTCATTATTCTGTACTAGATAGACGAAAACTAATGTCAGTGTCTGAGGTTCAATTTTCATAAGAAACTCATTGGTGAAAACCGCATGTCGATATCTATCCCCGTTATAAGGCATTTCTCAAAAATGTTCATTTTTCAAATATTGCTGTAAATTTTCTTCTTTTGAAAATGTTCTATTTCTGTAACAACGTTTCTTGTAGCAACTTTTTACGCAGAATTCAATGACGTTAATTGAATTTTCGGCATACCGATATTTTATGAGATATCGCTATGAAAATACGGAATACCCCGTATATTTCCACATATTTCGATAGAGCTTTAAATAACCAATTAAAATATATTTTTGGGATTATAATTTTAAACTCTATCGAAATATCTAGAGAAATACGGGGTTAAAAAAATATTTTCATAGCGATATATCATAAAATATGTTTGCGTAAAATTCAATTAATACCATAACAGAAGAAAAGTTACAGTAATATTTGAAAAATGAACATTGTCGAGAAACACCTTGTAACAATGTAACGGTAATAGATATCGACATGCGGTTTTCAGCAATGAGTTTTCCATGAAAATTGGCATCAGTTTTCGTCTTTCTAGTATAGAAGTGTCCAGTTTAGCCCAGCCTGTACAATTTGAATGTTATAAGCACGACCTTCGCTTAAAATTCTAAGAAGTGAATGGATACAGTCGTTGAACACGATAGCGAATTGAAAATTTGAGTCATCATCAATACTGTGCTGTTCACATCATGAATCATTTATTGTGTGCACTTTATAGAACGTTTCATGTAGTGTGCATTAACGTTTAGAGTGAATTTGTCGAGAAAATTATTACTTTTTCTGGTAGATCATTATCAATAAAATAAAATACACGACGAGCTTTTCGAATTGATCCAAATTCTTCGGTATAAGTTCGAACAATTTATACACGTTGTTTCGAGTATATTCATGGTGAATTGCCAAACCAAACGCACCAAGTTCGATATTAAATAGGTCGGCAAACATATTATTGAACATATCATTGATATATCATTGGACACTTTGAGTTAAAGAGTCAGTGGAGACCAGCTTCTGTTATCAATAAGAAAAAGACCAAATGACAGTATTTTTAAGCCAATTTTGAACATCCTAAACTCTATATCACCAAACAAACCATAATCGAAGTACGAGGGTGATTCAAATATGATAGGGACAAATACACGTTTATTTATTAACGAAAAATTCACAAAAAATCACATTTTTTCTAGGTAATTCCCCTCACTATTTACACATTTTGTTCACCTTTCCGGAAGTTTTTTGATGCCGGTATCGAAAAATTCCTTGGGCAACTCGGAAAGCCATGTGCGCACGAACCCCTCTACCTCGTCGTCGGTGTTGAACTTTTGACCTCCGAGGGCTTCTTTCAGTGGTCCAAACATGTGGTAGTCGCAGGGCGATAAATCCGGACTGTAGGGGGGGGGGTGTTCCAATACCTTCCACCTCAATTCCGATATTGTATCGAGCGTGAGAAGCGCGGTATGAGGGAGCGCGTTATCCTGGGGAGAATAGCACTTCATGCTGGAATGCTCCTCCATTTCGAGCGATAAGCGCGTGTCATCTGTATTTTCAGAAGGTTAGAGTAGTATGCAGCATTGATGGTACGTTGAGTGCGCAGAAAATCGACGTACAGCACGCCCTGCCGGTCCCAAAACACAGTACACATTACCTTACCCGCTGACCAGGTTGTCTTCGCTTTGACTGGCGCCCCTTCCTTCTTCTTCCTCCACTCTTTACTTGACACCTTGGTTTCGAGAGCGTAATAGTGTACCATTCGTCTGTAGTGAAGATTCGCGTTAAAAAACCGCCCCCCTCCGTCTCGTATAGCGTCAGTAAGCGGCAGCAAACTTCCAACCGCGTTAATTTTTGCTCAAAGTTCAACAGTTTAGGAACCCATTGCGCCGTTATTTTGCGATATTGAAGGTGTTCGTGGATGATAGACTCTACACCACCAATACTGATGCCGACTTCAGCCGAAATTTCTCGAACATTCATCCTAGGATTCTCCAAAATGAGTTTTTCTACTCGGCGAATGTTGTCTGGTGTGACGCTGGTTCGGGGTCGACGAACATGCGGCTCATTCTCGACGGTTTCGCGGCAATCCTTGAATGCTTTGGCCCATTTAAACACGGCAGCCCTACTCAGGCACCCACAACCGAACTGCTTTTGCAAACGCATAAAAATATCCGTGTTTTCAAGGTCTTTTCCCACTAAGAAACGAATTATAACGTTGCGCAATGGAAGTCGGCACATGACGTACACGCGTGAAACACGTGCTCCGACGAAAACACATGCTATACTGTTCCTAAGAGACCCAGCTATCACATACTCAAGTCACGAGCTTCGAAACATACATGCGCGCCATCTACAGAGTTTGTCTCGATCATATTTGAACCACCCTCGTATTTGAAAATAGTGGCGTCGGCAAAAACATGAAAAGATCCACAGCCCACGCCCCTCTGTTCAGAAACCTTCATTCCCGAAAAGACCGGTCCTTTATTCTCTGGAAAAACATCCGGTACTTCCGCGAACTGCGTGATAATGAAGGGCCCTTCCAGGGCGCCATTAGGCCTCTCGTTTTCTTTATATTCTATTAATTTTTCCGACGAAAACGGTGGTCTCTTTCCGAGGAATGCCAAACTATTTGCACGTTTTTTAATTAGCGCAGCTCCGGGACCAGGTCGTGCGTTCTCGCCTCTACAGGGATCCGTAGGAATTTCCCGGTCGTTAAGCTAATATATCGCGTTGCGAGAGGGAAACGTGCCCGTTTAGAAAACGTTCCCGTTCAGGTCACCGTGTCACGGGTTGTTGAATTGGAGGAGGAGGAAGAAGCAGGAATTCTGTATATATTCATACGGTGTTTTTTAGAAGCGGAAGACTTTAAATTGCAAACACCGTTTTCTAAGACATGTGAATTCTGCCAGGTTTTCGTATTGGCATGACGAGCATAGCTCTTTCACCAAGTGACTACTCAGCAGTCTCAACAGTCCACCCCTAGAGGTAGAAAGTGTGATAAGGATTACGCCATATCATCGCGCGAAGCGAGAAGCCCTCCGAAGAGGTGAACCCCGACTCGAAAGCCAGAACCATCTGACTGGTAGCAGCGAAGCACTATTCAACCTCTACTGGCTCTGCAGGTCAGTACCAGAGTTGGTTTGTGACCCAACTCACTCGCCGGAAGGAATTCTTATCCGAGTACCGTCTACCGGCCTGTACTTCTTGACCCACCGAACCCATGTGATGTCACTTGATTGATCCTGGCATCAACCACTACCGGCTAAGCCATTTCGTCGAGATCCACAAACCCTAAAAAGTTACGCATTGATCTGGGGCCAGGACAAGGCCGGTCGAACCGTCAAGTTCCGTTAAACCCCGAGTCATTTTATGAGAATATCTTGAACATAGGGGTCTGCGAACAAATAAATGAAATACCTCCCTAGTCCAGCATGCGGACTTTCAACCACTGCCCCCTCGAGTCCAACACCAAAGGGGTAGCCAGGGGGTACAAGTAAAACCTGTGGTCCTAGTCATGACAAGCACCCCCATCACGACAAGATCTAATGCCTATGGGCGCGTTTTCTAAGACAGCCGATTTGGTAATACTTGGTCGTTTTGAGGTAAGTTCATCTTGATAATTCATCAGGAATACAGTTACGCCGAAGCAACGTTTGTCATTCTTGTAAATTATTCAATTCGAGAAAACTACTGGTCATTAGATGCATTTAACTCATTCATCAGAACGATAAATTCGATAAACCGCGTCTTGTTTTCGCGATACGTTTCCTTTAAACAATAATACTCATTCCGCAAAACGTCATAAATCCAGCTTAGTGTTGATGGCGATGTCATCTCACAACGATTGAACTTGTATCTAGCTACTTATTGAAAATATTGAGTAAACATCTTGGTCTACATCCTCACAAGATTCAACTAGTACAGGAATTGACACCACACGATCGTTGTTCATGTCGCAGATCTGGTGAATGGGCCAAAAGAAACATTGATCCTTAATTTCATAGCAAATGTGTTCAGTGATGAAGCACCTTTTTGGCTAAACGGCCATGTCAGTAAATAGTATTATAGCATTTGTTGGAGAGATGATAACAAGACATTATCAACATACCTAGCCTATCATGCAAAAAAAGTCAGAGGTTGGTTACAATCTGGCTCTTGTCATTTTAAGCATTTGATTTCCACAGTTGAAAGGATGTTAAGACATCGAAAAGCGGTAAATCGATTGGATCTAAAGGAATAATTGCAAAGTTGCTGAAAAATGGTACCACAAAACTTTAGAGGATGATTACAAAGGCTTTCAATCATTATCTTAATGGATATCCAATACCTGATATATGGTGAATGGCACGCATTCATTCCATCTACAAGAGAGGAGACAAACGAAAGTACGAAAACTAAAAAGGAATCTCCATTGTCAGTAACATGAGCAAGCTCTATTACGCCGATCAATTCTCCCCCAGAGAGGAGAAAGACCAGAGCGGGTTCAGAACAGGTCGGTCAACTGGCGATAATGTCTTCTACTTGAAATAAATCAAGGAAAACAAATTAACCACTAATACTAATAATAATAGATGTGAATATGACCTTTGTCGACTTGAAGAAGGCTTATTATACGGTGAAGAAACTGAAGAATCTGTAACACAATTCTTACTCCCAATTAAGAATTGGTAAACATCTGATGAAAAGATTTAGGGTCTCAAAAGAATTAAGGCAAAAAAGATACTTTATTGCGATAATCAACAAAACAACAATCGTTATTCATTTGTACATCATCTATGGTTTTCATTTCAGACTATTATTGATTCTTATTGGTTATGTGTAGTAGATACGTTTTTTCATTAAAGGGAAAAGATTCTCCTTGAGATAGTATCCATTCTAACACTAATAGATTTTGCTGATTTTTGAATTGATTAATTTAATCTTTGTCAAGTGAGGCTGAAACATTTTTATAGATTCATTTGAATCTATAAAATTTATATTGAAAAAACTGCACTTACACTATTCCAGAAAATGGTTTTAGATTTCTTGATATGTCGTCAACTGGAGTAAACTGACTTCTTACCTGAAAAAAAAAATGATGTCAGTTATGAATTTCATACATTTTGTGAAGAAAATAATAAAATATGAACTCAGATGGGAGTGTAATGTGAATAAATTCTTCTGATTACAGTTATTCCAGCCAGATATAATTTGGAGAAATTTGAATAAATATGTTTTAAAATTTGAACCCAAAAAAATATATTGTGGTCTGTGTAAGCATCAGAATATACGAGGGTGGTTCGGTTGATTATTAATGAATATTTTGCTACTTTATAATTTATATTTGTATGTGTCTTCAACATGACAAGATTTCATATAATTTTCATAAGATTTTATAAGGTATGTATTCAGATAGGTTTCTATGTTTGTATTTCTGATTCATTGTTTTATTTTAGGTAACATATGAAAAAGTTTCAAGTGAGAATAAGGAAATAAAAATATTTTGTGTTATTGAAATTTCTGTTTTTGATTTAAATTTGAGAACATTTCATAGTATGCAGCAATGTTGATAGAATTCCAATACCACTTTTTCCAGAAAGTGCATACAAAATAAAAAAAATTTAATTTGCAAATCTAATAATATTTCAAGCTTCGAATGCTCCTCTTCTTTTCTTCTATTCTCTTTCTTGGTAGCCCCTATCTGAGCTTATACTAGAGCTGTTTTTTCTTATAATACATCTCTTTCGCTTTGGCAAGTGGGTTCATAAAAGTTGGGCTCAACTGTTTGGAAATTGGCTCTCTCAATTTCAAAGGATCCCTACCTACTGACTGCGTTGAGCAGGTACCACTTTTCTAGTTTTAGTTTTTATATTGTCATATTTGGATTTGAGCTGGTCTCTATTTCACCAGTGGAGAGCTGTTGCATTGAAAGCAGTTGCTATTCTTTGCCCGACTTTATCCTATAACATTAAAGTTCTCTTTTTCAATCAATTCCAAAAAACGTAGTTCCTCTTCAGGTTTTAAAGTATCCTTTTTTTTCTCTTTTCTTCCATATTTATTCATATAACTCACGTTTACTAAAATATAGCAATTCGCACGTAATAATGATATAAATTCCAATATACTGTCTTCTGCACATAACCATGTTCATGCAAAGACTGATTTATGCTTCTATTCATTTCTGTTTACAAGTTCCGACGCATAACTCACAATTTTTATAGAATATCACCAACTATATTCGTAAAACCACTGGTTCTCAGAATAGCCAACCTTCGGAAACATATCATCGGCGCATTAAAAGAAGCTTTAAGTAAAGGACGGCCGATGTGCGTTTATGAAACTGATGGTCCCATTTAAAGGATCCTTTTTCATAAAGAGACTTTATCGTAAGGGAACCTTTTGATGTTGTTTATGAAACTGGCCGTTAATGTACCTAACAGATTCATACCATAACAATTGGCGCCCAACGTGGTGCACTTTCAAGAATTTAAATTAAAAATGTTTCACTGTAATGAAAATAGCGTAGAAAGAAGTACTTCTCATCGTGCAAAATTGACATCTTCATCATTGCCGCAATTTTCTGTCCTAAATTCAAGGTAATATCCCGTCCAATATCCGACTAAACAGAGCGGCACATGCCAGCACTTGACTATCAATTAGACAACACAGCGTCTGGTCCACACGACGCCCGTCTCATCCTGTCTTCCCGAGCAACACTTCCCAAACAACAGGCATAGTTGTCCCGTCCCGGATGAGATACGACCGAACGAATATTCCTCGATATTGAATTCTGGGAAGGTTCCGGAGATGCAATCGCAACCCCCAACCCGTTTTTCCGTCCCGATATTCGACAATCGCGCACGGCCCCCTTGGGAAGATATTGGAGTTTGAATAACGACAGTTCGAGGTTCTTTCGCCCGTTCCCCGGGCCTGTTGTATTGTAATGCGACGGGATTTATTGGCGTGAACTGCATGCAGGAAATGAAAATCCTCCGAGTCTATTCCGGGAATGGGACTACGACGTAACGAACTGGGATAGATACTAATTTAGTTCGCTACCCTAGGAATGAAAGTTTTTCTTTTTTGATGATACAATGGGTAGCTAAAAGGGACCGAAGTTTGAAAGGGGGAGGATATTAGATGGAGTACTTGATGTGGATATTTTAGGAAGATGGAGGACGTTTTATACTGCGCGAAATGTGTTTGGGAAAACTCCATTCCAATGGATAGTTTTGAAAACTCTTGATTGTATCGGTCTTTACTTGACGGAAATTTATCTTCAATATAAGAAAAACAAATGTTAACTTCCGCTATTTTATTGATTTACACGACAATTGTTTCGTCATACCTTGACTTCATAGGTGAGTATTAAAACTGAGGTATACAATGCGAAACATGACCTTCAGTACACAGCTCTGGTACAAAAAATAGAAGGGTGGAAAGAGATGGTGTACAATCAATGAAAAATATTAAGTAGGGCGGATCTCTCTATTTGAACATTCAATAAAATTTGTCTTTTATTATATCTATTGATCTCTGAAGTTTCTAACAGATTTAGTTTGTGACTTATTTTCGATATGTAATATTTCATAGTTCATATTAAAATTATGACCAGTCTCTAACAAATGGTTGGCATAAGTTAGATTTGGTTTATTATTAATATATAATAACATTTTTCATGTTCTCGTACCCTTGTTTGGAATGAACGGCCTGTCTGTCTCACATATACACATGGGCAATCACTACATGTTAACTTGTAAGCACCTGATTTTTTGTTTTTAAGAATGACGTCTTTATTATTTTTTATTAAGCTGCCTAAAGAATTAATGGTTTTAAAAGAGATGTTATAATTTTCTTTTTTCTTTAAATATCTAGCAATCTTTTCAGGTTGTTGGCCTATGTAAGTTAATGAAATAAATTTTGTTTCGTTTGAATTTTGAAATTTTGGATATACAAGTGATATTGCTTTCTTGTAATTTATTTTATCAAGTAAATTATCTATATATTATTATATATGATATGATCTATATATTATAGATAATGTACTTGATAAAATAAATTACAAGAAAGCAATATCACTTGTATATCCCAAATTTCAAAATTCAAACGAAACAAAATTTATTTCATTAACTTACATAGGCCAAAAATCTGAAAAGATTGCTAGATATTTAATGAAAAAAGAAAATTATAACATCTCTTTTAAAACCATTAATTTTTTTGTCAGTTTAATAAAAAAATAATGAAGACGTCATTCCTAAAAACAAAAAATTAGGGGTTTACAAGTTAACCTGTAGTGATTGCTCATGTGTATATGTGGGACAGACAGACCGTTCATTCCAAACCAGGATACGAGAACATGAAAAATGTTATATTATAATAATAATAAATCAAATTCAACTTATGCCAACCATTTGTTAGAGACTGGTCATAATTTTAATATGAACTATGAAATACTACATATCAAAAACAAAAGTCAGAAACTAAATCTGTTAGAAACTTTTAGAAATCAATAGATATAATAAAAGACAAATGTTATTGAATGATCAAATAGATTTAAACAGATCCCTCCTACTTAATATATTTCATTGATTGTAAACCATTTCTTTCCACCCCTACATTTTTTGTACCAGAGCTGTGTATTTAAGGTCATGTTTGGCATTGAATACCTCAGTTTTAATACTCAGCTGATGAAGTCATGGTATAACGAAACAAGTGTAGTGTAAATCAATACATTAGCGGAAGTTAACATTTTTTTTTCTTATATTGGATAGTTTTTGATTGACATGAAAAATAAAATGGTGAGAAGCACTGATGTGTCAATAAGATAAAATTGTCGTTTTATTTCTACTGAATTTTCTATGTGAATTTCTAACAGTTTGGATAGAGGGATCACCACTATGGAAATAAGTTTTTGATATTTCCTGGTTTTGTTCAACAGTATATCGATCCATCTCATTAAAGGTGTTTTTTTAGGGTGAGAGAACTTTAAATTGAAATAAAACACATAAAAATTAAGATGAAGCCAAATTTTTTTTTATTTGAAAGATAATTTTATGATATTTATCTTTTAAAAATAATTTTCGGCATATGTCCACCACGACTAGCTCTGAGGAACCGCATTCGACCAGACCAATTTTGGACCACTTTTTCGAGTAACTCAGGCCTTATTTCATCCATAACACGAGTTACGTTGGCTACCAAAGCGTCTAATGTTTCTGGTTTATCAGCCAATGACTTGACAGTAGTTGTCAGTAGCAGTCAAAGAAAATAATTCAGTGGAGTTATGTCGCATGATCTTGGAGGCCATTTAATTGGATCATATCTCGAAATAATGTTATCGCCAAATCTTCCTTTCAATAAATCAATTGTTACGGTAGCAACATGAGGTGTAGCACTATATTGTTGGAACCAAAACACTTCTGGGTCGATACCATTCAAATTTTGAAACTAATAGTCATTGATCATCGATCTGTAACGAGCACGTTTCACTGTAACATTAGCTCCATCATCGTTTTTAAAGACATATGGACCGATGATGTCTCCAGCGTATAAAGCACATACAGTGCATTTTTCAGGATGCAATGGAACTTGCAGAACTTCTTGAGGATTGTTTTCACTCCATATACGGCAATTTTGCTTGTTTACATAACCGTTCAACCAGAAATGAGCTTCATCAGTAAACACAATTTTACGATAGAAAAGTGGATCAAATTCAAGCTGTTCTAGGGCCCAATCCGCAAACAAACGAAGGTTATTATGGTCAAGTGGTTTTAGTTCTTGAACCAGATGGATCTTGTATGGGTGTAGACCAAGATCTTTACGTAAAATTTTCCATGTGGTGGATGCACAGAGTCCAACTTGTTGTGAACGTCGACGAAGAGACAAATCTGGATAATCATTAACACTATGACTTACAGCAGCGATATTTTCTTCTGTACGTACAGTTCTTTGTTTTGTTGTTTTTGTTGTTTCATCGAGTCTTGAGTCGTGAGTCATTCCATGATAATTTATCAATGCCTACTGAACAGAAATATCAAAACAATATGGCTTCTACCTTCTGTCAAATCGCAATTATCCCTATCGAAAGTTCTATCACTCTAAAAGAAACGCCTGATATTAAGCTAACTTTCAGTCCAATCACGAATGACAAAAGTGTGGTCAGACTTTAAATAACCACTACTCCAAAATGCAAAATCTAGATGACCCACTTTTCATTTTCATTAGGTTAATCTCACTCTCTACGTTCATTCGAAACCCAACCGTATCATCGTAAAACAGACATGCAAATAGATATATTTCATCCATTCGATCGTCGAATTTAACGAACGTTTATCTATTCGCCGATTTTGCAAAAAAAAAATCGCGAGACAGTGATGTCATATCGGGCGAAGCAGAAGGCCGACCGTGGCGCCTATCGGCCGCAAAAACGCCTCATCATAGCACACCATAGAACCGCATTCCGCAGCGGGACGTCAAATATATCGGCCCGTTCGAGACTTTTTAACGCGCCGATCGCTGTTATCTGTCCGGATCTGCGCGATTTATTCAAATTGAACTGGGGGCCGCCGAAATTTCGCCCACGTCCGTTTTTGCGGCTGCGGCGGCATGCCGGGGGGTGAAAGGGAATCGGCATGGACATTCCGGAGATGTCGAGCTGACAAGAACTGATTGTTTGGCGGTTTTTGAAATCGATGGTTTTTGGGAAGGACGTTATCGAGAGGATGCGGTCGATGATGTCGCGTTTTTATCGCTTTGTTTACGGATGGAGCGGGAATTTGATGGTTATTTTGGAGATATGCCCTGTGGCTGGAAGAATAGACGTTTTTGCCTCCAAACTGATCTATGGACCTTTGAGTATTTGAAATTAGCTTCGACCTGGTCTTCGTTTATTTAAATAATAGGTTTTCGATGAAATTTATAGTTTACATAATCGTCTATCAGAGAAACTTATTCATCGAACTATCGATAGATTTCGTACATTTTCTCTACTCGATGCAACAACAACCAGACAAAGAACTGTACGGACCGAAGAAAATATCACTGCTCTAAGTCATAGTGTTAATGATGATCTAGATTTGTCTATTCGTCGACGTTCACAACAAGTTGAACTCTATACATCCACCACATGGTATATTTTGCCTGAAGATCTTGGTCTAAACCCATTCAGCTTCAACTGGTTCAAGAACTAAAACCACTTAACCATAATAAGCGTCGTTCGTAAAATTGTGTTTAGTGATGAAGCTCATTTCTGGTTGAACGGCTATGTAAACAAGCAAAATTGCCATATATGGAGTGAAAACAATCCTCGAAAAGTTCTGCAGGTTCCATTGCATCCTGAAAAATGCACTGTATGGTGTGCTTTACACGCTGGAGGCATCGTCGGTCCATATTTCTTTAAAAACGATGCTGGAGCTAAAGTTACAGAGAATGGTGCTCGTTACAGATCGATGATCAATGATTATTTGTTTCAAAATTTGAATGGTATCGCCCCAGAAGTGTTTTGGTTCCAACAAGATGGTGCTTCACCTCATGCTGCTACCGTAACAATTGATTCGAAAGAAAAATTTGGTGATAACATTATTTCGAGAAATGGTCCAATTAATTGGCCTCCACGATCATGCGACATAACTCCACTGGATTATTTTCTTTGGGGTTATGTCAGGTCATTGGTTTATGCTGATAAATCAGAAATAATAGACGCTTTGGAAGCTATCATAACTCGTATTATTGATTAAATAAGGCCTGAATTACTCGAAAAAGTGGTCCAAAATTGGTCTGGTCGAATACTGTTCCTCAGAGCTAGTCGTGGTGTACATATGCAGGAAATTATTTCTAAAATATAAGTGTCATAAAATTAACTTCAATCTTAATTTAAATGTGTTTTATTTCAATTTAAAGTTCTATCACTCTGAGAAAAACCCGATATATAATATAAATAATATATACTATATTAATAAGACATACTTCATATGGGATTATATACAACATCAATTTAAATTCAGAATTATATATTCTTACTTCTACAATATATACATATCGTCAAAAGTCTTGCCCCCTCTAGGTTCCTCAAGAAATAAACAATCTATGTTCTGGAAATGAGATTAATATTTTCCTCTATTTCAACTACAATATATTTGATAGAAAATCTTTGTTACTCTTTGCTTTATGCAGGATGAGACAAAATAGGAAAAATGAGAAAAAAATCTAAATTTATCGATTATTTATTTTTGATTGATTACATTTATTCCACAACTGAATCCAAATTCAATAGTCCGTATTACCATCCCTTCTTTTAATCAACTGCCCAATACGCCTAAGGCATCCCATGAATCAAGTCATTAATGAAATTTTCAGGCATATCGTTCCATTCTTCCTGAAGGGCTAAACTCAATTCCTGAAAGGTTGAAGGTGGGTTTTGGCGATTCTATATTGCTCTCCCTGAGTAATCCTATACGTGCTCAATTGGATTTATGTCTGGTGAGTTTGCTGGTCAGTTCATTCTCTGGATATTGTTCTCTTGAAGAATGCTTTGAACCCTTCGTGTGTGGTGTGGTGGGGCGGTATCATCCTGATAAATGAAATTATCCCCAAATTCGTTGAGCAGAGGAACAGTGATTGGTTCAATGTTTTCTACGTAGACTGCACCAGTCATTGTTCGTTCAACGATAATAAGAGGGGAACGGCGACCGAACATTAACCTCCAAGCACATTATTGATCCGCCTTGAAAGGGCACAACTTCCTGGGCGAAATCGAATCTCTCTAGTCTGCCTGGACCTCTCCAAACCCTTTCTCGTTGACTATCACCCTGTCCGAAAAAAGTACGTTGCACCATTGTGGTAAAAGCCAGTATTGGTGGTGTTCAGCTCATTGCTGACGGGAAGCTCTATGCCTAGGTGATAGCCGAGGTACTCTCAAAGATTTCTTGCCCTTAAATTTGAGGAATGCAAGCGTATGCTTATGGTACAGGTTGAGACTACCCGTCTAGGTCCTCAAAGAATGACTTCGAAGGCCTGTTACAGATACCGTGAGATTCCTTCGAGTAAAATTTGCGATGTAATGGTCTTCCCTTGCAGATGTTTTTCTTGGTTGACCAGGCATCGGTCTGTAGGCAACGCTACCGGTTTCCAGGAAAAGGGCTACTGTGCGCGTTACTGAAGTCAAACGTTGCGAAATCTGGTGGTTCGACAAAGCTTCATGATGTGATTCTGATTAACTTCAAATACATCTGTATTCTCCCGAACAATAAACATTTTTTGCTGGTTTATTGTTTTCATTTAAGTGATAAGATAGTGAAGATTCCACACATAAAATATTGTCATTTTATATTCAAAAAGTTGACAGTTGATAGGAGGGGCAAAACGATGTGTGTATATGGGGACTATTCACAAAAACTATCAATTTGATATCCTTATAGATAAACAATATAAAATATTTTTCAATGTCTCGGGAAAAAACCTTTTTACATCCCGACATGAAACAAATTAATACAAATGTATTAACAAAAACTATATGAGTATGTATATTAACATACAAAAAAATCAATTATTCCAAAATTATCCAAAATTCTCAAACTAAAAGATCAAATAAAAATAATTGAACGAGATTTCAACATTCGATAGCTATTTCGGTCTCTAGACCTCTCAGAAATATCAGAAATGTATTGAATTCAGATTCAAATATATCACAAGATCAAAATTGAAGTCACCAAATACGTTAAAAACTGGAAAGAATAAACTAGAAGTAAGCTTTAAAGTATCCAAAATAAAACAGAAATGATCAACGTATAACACATAACTATTTGTACTCGGAACACAGAAAAACACAACAAAACTTATTCACCCCAAATAATGTCCCATGATGAGGAAAATAACCAGAATTTCAAAAATTATAAATGATTAAGGAATATACTGTTGATCTTGTGATATATTTGAATTCAATACATTTCTGAAGAGGTATAGAGACCGAAATAGCTATCAAACGTCGGAATGCTCGTTCAATTATTTTTATTTGATCCTTCATTTAATTGTGGAATAGTGGATTTTTTTTCATTTGTATGTTAATATATGTAAATTTGCAATGAGTTTATTGCAAATGGAATTTCTGTGTGATCGAAATTGCCTTAGATTTGTAGCTGGTTAAAAATATTGCCAGTATATCAAAATAGCCTGCTTATTTCGGAATCAACGTAGGATTTGAATCCCTGAATACTCAATATAAGTAGTCTGTGTGTAGACTTGGTGTTGGAATTATTATTAGATATAACTAATAATATAGAGCAACAAACTAGATAAGATATAAGTGGACTGTATTAAATGATTGTATTAAATGTTTGAACCTTGTTTCAGGGATTGAAAGAATACTACAAGTATAAAAAATATATTGAAGTATAAAATATGTCGAAGTATAAAATATGTTGAAGTATAACATATGTGTCATAAAATGATAATGTATACAAAATTAACTTACTGTAATTTTTCTGTGTGTGAATAGTGAATTGTGAAATAATAGAAATAGTTGACTTGGTACATCAACAATTAAACGAAATTTCGTCTATGGTTTCTTTGGTTATTCCTCTTTCATAGAGAAACTTAATTAATTTGGAAGCAACCACAGTAGACAGATTATGCATCAGACAACAATATTGAAATACTATAGAATGTACATGCGCAAAGTGTTTGCGCATGAGATTACAGGTTGTGGTGGCACTTTGTGCCTTAACAATATACATACTTATATAGTTTTTGTTAATTATATTAATACTTATTGAAGGTATCAGAATATATAATTCTGAATTTAAAGTCACCATGAATTCTTAAAATTCTCAGTTTTCAGTTAAAAAAATAACAGGACGTCAATATCTCACGTTGAATTGGTATTTTTTCGAAGCGACCAATTCTTTGACCTTGTAACTCTCACTCACTCTGTCATTCATCCACAAAAAACCGATGCAGAACTCGAATCAGGGCCTCCCATTCGAGTGTCATCCGGACGAGAGGCCATTCTTCCTACAACGAAGCCATCCAAACTTCCCGGACTCCCTGTTCATCCAGAACTTTCGGGGATAATAGACGAATTAATATGCAAAACCGGTTCGTCCCCCCTAGAACTCTCTGCATTAACACAACGGGAATAAAACGCTGATTCCATAAATACTACCACGTTCGGTCCTAACTAGTTTTCGCCGATTGCCGGCTCCTCGACCGACTTTTTCGAATTTTCCGACTTTTCCGGCACTTGTCGGATGCGAAAACAAACTTTTACCGCTTGAATTGGAGGAATATTGAGTCGGAATTTATGGTTGGGTGATACGAGACGAATTTTCGTGCCGCAATTAGGTCCGATTTATTTAGCATATTTCGAAGTTTTGGGATATGTTGAAGGTCTTTTGACAATTTTCAATGCTACAAGATCGATATTCAGATGTTAACTTAACTTCCCTTCGGCACTAGAAACTCACCTCGACAGCAAATTTCCAGCTGATTAAAAGCAATTTGCAATCACAGTAAAATGCTGATTACATTAACCATTGAGTATATATAACGATGCAATAATTAAGCGAAATAACGATTGTGACTTGGCAATAGCAGATCTGTGGAAAGATTCATCTCTCATATTCTCAACCGTTCGGTTTTTCCCGAACTGAAGAAGTCAATCATTATTCAAGAACAGGGTAAAATCTCCTATGACAAAATCTCTATGGTTAATCGTCTCCCAAAATTATTCGAAACGATCATCAAAATAAGGGTTGCTTATTTTCTCATTAAAAACAAACTAATCTCCAACATCCAATTCAGTGCTGCTCTAGCATTGACTTCCTATTGACACTGAAAGTCGTCTTCTTTTTGGTCTTTATTTATATATTGGAATATGGAACAACATACTGAGATTATTAGAAAATTATTTAATTTGTGAAGACTGATGGTATATTGAATAATAATAGGCTAATTGTGGAGGCTAATTGTGTGGCTAATATATATTTTTTTAGGACTGTAGCATATCTTGAGTTGCAACTAAAAGGATGATATCTCTCCAATATTGAAGTTTCCATTGGCCAAAACCACTTTGCGTTGGCTTAATAGCGAAGCATTCTATATCAAGACATAATGAGTTTCATCCATTTCCATCCATCATTTTCTGTTAAATATAATCCTACTAAATGATGTCTTATGCAACAGTGGCGCTTAAAGAAGCCGGTGAAGAAGTTTGTAACCTGCAAATGAGGTCTTAAGTTTCTCGTTTCCTCTAGACTAAGGAGACCCTTCTTGCCTAATTGATTGAGGCAAGTCAGAAACTTTAGTAATATGAACTTTGAAATAATAACGTTCAAATTCTGAAATATATATCCAATCAAACAAGCAACAGAATCTTTTTATGTTTATGTTTGACCGCCCAAGGAAAGGAAAACTTATTTCACCTATTGGTGCCCAAACGGAAAGTTATGTTCTGTTTATTTTCGTCTTGAACTATTAAAGATCACATCAGCTGGAAGCATGCTTCACAACTGGCCAGTTTGGTGGAAGAAGAACTTCTAATAAACATTTTTCGGAGTTGTAAATTCAACTGCATAGGGATGTACAATATACGCAGCCTTGTGCTTCGTGCGAATCTGGTGACATCTATGGTCATTTAGTTGCGTATAACATCGAATGTGATAATATCTGTAGAACAAGCACAAGTCACAGCATTTGTATTCATCAGTTATTTTCGACCCATTTTTCTGGGTTATCATAAGACAGTTTTCTGTTCACGTTTCCTGTGTAAACTGAAATTGCAGCAAACAAACAAGCCTGTTTAGAAGATTTAGAACCGAAAATAGGCAATCATCAGACCCATAAAAGGTAATTTTCCGGATTATATAATCGCTTTTCTTCTACATTTTCGACTCCTCCATTGCTGCTCGCACAATTCCGGTAACTGGCTTCATTAACTTTCGGATCGAGCCAAACATTGAAAAGATACCGTATCACAGTCTGAAGGCGTCTGAAAACAGCTCATACGAAATATATATATATTTCAATAACGCGCACAGATGAAAAAAGCGCCGAGTCGTCCCATTTTCCGAAACGAAAAAGCTGTAACGAGTTCCAGACTATTACAACTTTGTGCTTCACGCCATATAGCGTGAAAAACTGATATAGGAGAGGAAATATAAGGCAGACGCTAATGATTTTCTGGAAAGTCGCTGCGATACTTACAACTTCGACAATTACCGACATTCGCTCTGTTATTATGAATATGAGACGGGGATACGAAAGGGAGCGAAAAGTTTACAGAACGTTTCGAAATTTAAATTCATCAGGATTTTCTGTATGAGTATTATTGGGTCGAACATCGTTGAGAAAATTGCCTCCATATTTATATGAGCCTTAGTGTAGGTAAAGAAGAATGCTGGATGACAGAAACCCTCTTTAAAGCTTCAAAAGTAATTTTTTTGAATTTTTAGAACTATTCTACTACATATAAGTAGTTACTTTCTTTTATAAATCATTGCTTAGCGATTCGATGCTGTGCGATGTATTTTGGGTGATCATTTGTTCTACCTTCTTCTATCCACACACGATACACACGCCTTACCATCATTGCACTGCAACTAACACGGCTATTTGACAAACCAACTTCTCTAACAGAGTTATAATTTCAACACCTTTGTACTTGAGGCATTTTGTAACGTTCAAAACTAATAGACGCAAGCGCCGTAACTCAAAATATCTGTAATAGTACACATAAACCGGTTTTTAGAAAGAAAACAGAGATGAAAATTTCTTTCCTCGAAATTAGTAAAGATTGAAATGGAAAATAAGAAATCTCTTTGTTTTCTATCGCTTGCTGTTAAACAGGATACCTCTTTTTTATATTCTTTTGAATTTATAGAATTTATAGAAACCTTTGAAACACAGCTTGTTATACACTAGTTCGAAAATATAGTAAAACTACGAAACTCTAATCACTGTATCCTCGAAAATAAAGTAGTGTTGAAAAACAGAGTAATTTCATAGAATTAAAAATATCAGAAACCTGAAAACCTTTCACTATATAACGGGTTTTTCAATAGGAATGATAAAATTTAAAATGGTTATAATGGCAACACTGTATATTATTTTTGACGTTTCCCATATCATTTGCGTTACGCAATTTAATCATGAAAAGATACACGCTCCAACAACGTTTAGAAATTGTTAAATTATTTCATCGAAATCAGTCCACATCTTCATACCCCGCAACAATGTTCCTAATTTTGAAGAAAACTGGAACTAAAAGGAATAGGATATGGAAGCAATAGAGTAACTTGAAAGTTTCAAGGATATCATGAGGAAAGAATTTGCTGAGACATGGGCTATACAAGAAGATTCAAAAAAGGTTAAAAGCACTGACGTGAAGTCAGAAGCAATAGAGTAACTTGAAAGTTTCAAGGATATCATGAGGAAAGAATTTGCTGAGACATGGGCTATACAAGAAGATTCAAAAAAGGTTAAAAGCACTGACGTGAAGTCAGAAGCTTCTGCGCGCAGGTTGAACAGTTCATTTTCCCTGAAAATATCATATCTTTGAATTAATTCTTAGTGCCGTTTTTTTTATTTGAAAGATAATTTTATGAAGTTTATGTTTTAAAAATAATTTCCGGCATATGTCGACCAGACCAATTTTGGACCACTTATTCGAGTAATTTCAAAGGGTGTATTGTTTCTGGTTCATCAGCATAAACCAATGACTTGACATAACCCCAAAGAAAATAATCCAGTGGGGTTATGTCGCATGATCCTGGAGGCCAATTAATTGGATCGTTTCTTGAAATAATGTTATAGCCAAATATGTCTTTCTATAAATCAATTGTTACGGTAGAAGCATGAGGTGTAGTACCATCTTGTCAGAACCAAAACACTTCTGGATCGATACCATTCACATTTTGAAACAGATAATCATTGATAATCGATCTGTAACGAGCACCATTCACTGTTACATTAGCTCCAGCATCGTTTTTAAAGAAATATGGACCGATGATGCCTCCAGCGTGTAAAAAACACCATACAGTTTTTTTTTAAATACAATAGAATCCCAAACATACTTCCTTTACCACAAGCCAATTATTACTAAAATTGAGCCTACTAATTAAGTTTATATTACATTATATTTGTTAAAAATAAAAAAAATATTATTATAACTTAAAAAAATTAAATTTTATTACAATTCCTTCACTGATTAATCGAAAGGAACTTCGTTCAAGGTGTCCCTTGACATCTCTCAATTTTTTTATTCAACCATTATGTGTACATCTCATCTGGTCCGAATATTTCGAGTCTCCTCAGAATATTCCAGCATAACGTAAATGTAAACCATGATCTTGTGTTCTTTCCGAAATGGGTCCGAGCTAGACGCCAATGGACTCTGCCGGCGTTGCTCAAATATTGATTTTTCCCACATACTCTCGCCCCGGAGGATAATATCAAAGTCTGCTGGCTTAACCTTCGCGCCAGATAAAATCTGAGTTCATCCCGAAGAATAAACTCGACGTCGGCACGTCAAGGTGTTAAAACGCGAATGCGTTATAAAACGCTGAAGATAATGCGCTGCTGGCGGTTTCCTCAAACTCTCTGCGTCTTCAGATGCTTGTATGGTATCTGAGAAATGTTAAAAATCTGTTTTATTACGTGTAAACTGCGGTAATTAAGTCTGGTCGTGGATGCTTGGAGACATCAAGTGAATAATATATGATGATGCTTTGGGTAGTCCATATTTCTTCATCTGGCGAGGGTAGCTCTTGGTTTCTTTTCGTTTGGAGCGAGTTCATTTGAAGAAGAATAAGAAGGTCGTGTAGATAATTCCAAATATTGACGGAACGTAATATATTTAAAACGAATTGTAGAATATGTTTTACTACCAAAAAAATATATATTACACATTTTCTTGTGACTCGAGTTTCGGGAAATGAACTATCCCGTCATTAAACAACTGAAGACCTAACAGTGGTACAGAGGTATTTAAACAAAAATGATAAATATTTTAATATTTCAACAGATTCTCGGTAACACCTAATAGTGGTACAGAGGTTTACAAACGGAACGTGATAAAAAACCGGGTTAAAAAAGAGGGGCCTTCTAACAGATATCGGAATGTCGGCAATCGACAAAGAAGGTTGTTAAACAGATGCTACCCATTTAAATATCACAAATAATTTTTGGGGTAACATAGCTCCGTACAGTCGTTCATTATTTTTACATTATTTTGTTGTATATCTCAAATATTTGGATTTACAAAACTCCATACAGTCATTCATTATTTTTTACATTATTTTTATTGTGAACGAATTTGAAAATTTCAATAATCAAGTTTCTTTTCTTTTGAATCTACATGTAAAATGTTCTTAAGATTTTTTTTGTCGAAAGGAATTACTGTTTTCTAAAGAATGACTGGCAAAAGTTGAATTTTTGTTTACTTCTCATTAAATTCATTTCATGTTCGTTGAAAAAGGTTTTAAACAGATGTTACTTTTTGAATATCTCAAATATTTTCGATTTACATAGCTCCGTACAGTCATTCAGTATTTTTACATTATTGTTATTGTGAACTAATTTGAAAATTTCAACAGATTCTAGATAATCGAGTTTCTTCCCTTTTGATCCTACATGTAAAATTTTAAGATTATCTACTGTGGGAAAGGAATGACCGTTTTCTAGACAATAAGTGGCAAAAGTAGAATTTTGTTTATTTTTCCTGAAACTCATTTTATGTTCGTTGAACCTCGTCTTGAAGGAACGTCCTGTTTGTCCTATATAATTATCACTGCACGTAGAACAAGATAACTCATAAACTCCTGATTTGTGTATGTTTGGAGTAGGGTCCTTTGCGTTAAATAATACCGATGATAATTTGTTTTGCGTTTTGAAGGCAATATTGACATCTGATTTTGAAAAACTGTTGGCCACTTTTTGACTTATGCTACCAAAGTACGACAGAGAAATGAATTTTTCATTTTCTTCAGTTTTTATGATGGGATAAATTTGGCTCATAGCTCTTTTAGATAGTTTCTGTGGAATTAGATTATCTATTATATTGGGGTTGAAACCGTTGTTCGCGGCTAGTAATTTTATAGTTTGGACTTCAGCTTCGCGGTCATTTTTTGATAAGGGTAATGTGAAGGCTCTCTGGATCATCGATTGATACGCTGACATTTTTTGCGAATATGGGTGATTGGAATCAATAGGAATACATATTTCAGTGGATGTGGGTTTTCTGAACACGTTGAAATCTATTTTTCCATTTAAGTGTGATATCGAGAGATCTAAAAATGTAATACATGTATTACATTTTTAGACCATTACCCAATCACCCATATTCACAAAAAATTTCAGCGTATCAATCGATGATCCATAGAGCCTTCGTATTACTCTTATAAAAAACTGACCGCGAAGCTGAAGTCCAAACTATAAAATCAATAGCCGCGAACAACGGTTTCAAGCCCAATATAATAGATAATGTAATTCGACAGAAAATATCTAAAATAGCTATGAGCCATATTTATCCCATTTAATTTATCCCATCATAAAAACCGAAGAAAATAAAAAATTTATTTCTCTGTCGTACTTTGGTAGCATAAGTCAAAAAGTATCCAATAGTTTTTCAAAATCAGATGTCAATAATATTGCCTTCAAAACGCAAAACAAATTATCATCGGTATTATTTAACGCGAGGACCCTACTCCAAACATTCCAGCGTCTATTGTTCCTGGTTTATCAGCATAATGACTTGACATAATCTCAAAGAAAATTATCCAGTGGAGTTAAGTTGCATGATCTTGGAGGCCAATTAATTGGACCATTTCTCGAAATAATGTTATCGCCAAATCTTCCTTTCAATAAATTAATTATTACGGTAGCAGCATGAGGTGTAGCACTATTCTGTTGAAACCAAAACACTTCTGGTTCGATACCATTCAAACAAATAATCATTGATCATCGATCTGTAACGAGCACCATTTACTGTAACAGTAGCTCCAGCATCGTTTTTAAAGAGATATGGACCGATGATGCCTCCAGCGTGTAAAGCACATCATAACAGTGCACTTTTCAAGATGCAATGGAACCTGCAGAACTTCTTGAGGATTGTTTTCACTCCATATACGGCAACTTTGCTTGTTTACATACGTTCAACCAGAAATGAGCATCATTACTAAATACAATTTTACGATAAAAAAGTGGATTAACTTCAAGCTGTTCTAGGGCACAATCAGCAAACAAACGACGCTTATTATGGTCAAGTGGCTTTAGTTCTGGAACCAGTTGGATCTTGTATGGGTAAAGACCAAGATCTTTACGCAAAATTTTCCATGTGGTGGATGCACAGAGTCCAACTTGTTGTGAACGTCGATGAATAGATAAATCTGGATCATCATTAACACTATGACTTACACCAGCGATATTTTCTTCTGTACGTACAGTTCTTTGTCTTATTGTTGTTGCTGCATCGAGTAGAGAAAATGTCCGAAATCTATCGATAGTTCGACGAATAAGCTGCTCTGATGGACGATTATGTAAACCATAAATTTCACGAAGTTCTCTATAAGTTAGGCGAATAGAACACTGATTTTGAAGATAAATTTCAACAATTTGTGAACGTTGTTGTGGCGTGAGTCTTTCCATGATAATTTGTCAATGCTTACTGAACAGAAATGTCAAAACAACATGGCTTCTACCTTCTGTCAAATCACAGTTATCCCTATCGAAAGTTCTATCACTCTAAAAAAAACACCCGATACATTTTCGAACTGTAGTTGAAAATCTTAGAATTGATAACTTTCAAACAATTTATAGAAAACACTTTTTTCCTAATGATTATTTTATAATGCTTATATTGATAACAAATATTTCAGAATTAGTGTTTTTTATTTATTAATTGATTAGTAAAAACCGAATTCCAGTTTTATATCTATCAATCGCAGCTATACATTTAATTAGGTTGACTTCTTTTTTGGAAATTAATTTCGTTCAGAAGTCCGTAATAAACGCACGAAAACTACGACATTACCCATTAAACTACACGAATGATTAAACATGCCGCCTTTCATTTACATCACAACCCGAAAGGTCAATCAGTCAGAAGGGCCACTCCTCAACGTCGACCTTATATCAAAACCTCGAAACACATCTTAATTTTGCTTCCCCACCTTCGCACGCGGTCACAATATCAACAATGTAGCTCATTACGAATATCTGTCCATCTAGGGATCTAATGGCGGCCATCTGTCATCAGAAGGAACCGCTAAGAAGTCATAATTCACAGCCCACGACGTCTTTTGTTCGTCGGACACTACGAACCGGTGCTTCTCGTTGATTCACAAACGGGCTCGACAAAGGGCAATCTTACAGTCCCCCGAAACAATATTCTCAAATGTTTGTTTCCGTTTGCCTTTCACAACTCCAAGGTGCATTCATGATGTACCTGGTGGCGCTACTATTCGAAGAAGAATACGTCGGAGTTGAGAAGGTGGTTCCCAGAACAGGTCCAGACTGGAAAAAATGTATTTATAACCAATTGTTTATTATACAGTTTAGCAGTCGTAAAATGGTATCTTATTCCACTGGTAGAATAGTAATTATATAAATTACAAGTTTATGAAGATGATTACACCTGGGTTTGCATTTGCTGTATACACACAACAAACTTATATGGACTCGCCAGTACTTTACAGGAAGGAAATATCGTTGGATATCGTAATACTAAAAGTCAAAAAAGTTCCAGTTATTATTATTATTACAAGTTGATGAGTTAATAAACTCAAAAAAAATGCAATCAATAAATATAGGTACGCAAAAAGATGACACTTCGAAAGGAAGGTGTTCGCCAAATGAAACAATGGATTAACAAACAACTTAATTTTACTCCTAATATAATTTCTCAAGTATTTTTTGGGTTTTTATACCACTGGATAAATTTTCGTATACATGTATGTATACAAAATTTCAATATCAAAACAGAATGAATCTGTCGGTCTTCTACAATTTTAATTTCAAAAAAATTTTTATTCAAAAAACTTTTTGAATTCAATTAATGCCTTATAAACACGGCTTATATTTAATAGACGTATAAAATCAAATCTCAATATACAATATCAAATTAAATGAACCAACAAATATAAATTGTCAATTAAAATAAATAAATAAATATTTGAAGGAGACAACATTTTGTTTCTGATCTTACAATTATGAAAAATAATTCCTTTTCAGAAATACAAAACATAAAAAAATATAATTTATTTGAAATATTTAATATATTTAAAGAATGAAATAAATTAACCCAAAAATCTCTCGAAACATGCATTATATCTTTAAAAAACAATTAGAATTCCGGTAATATCTTCATCGGTCCTAAATCATATTTAAAAAAATAAAACCAACAAAAAATAAATATAACTTACCTAAAAGACCTCCTATTTATTAATTTTAATTAACAATTTATATTTGTTGGTTTATTTATTCCATTTGATATTGTATATTGAAATTTGATTTTATACGTCTATTAAATATAAGCCGTGTTTATGAGACATTAATTTAATTCAAACAGTTTTTTGAATAAAAATTATTTTGAAATTAAAATTGTAGAAGACTGACAGATTAATTATGTTTTGATATTCAAATTTTGTTATATTCCTTTTTGGGCATGTTCCTGAAAAATTTAATGAATGAAGTATTATCAGAAGTTTAGAAAAATATGCTGAGTGCAGAGCAGCGTTGAATGGTACTGAACTCTTGTACTACCAGTATGATCGAGCTTAAACTAAGCATTTAGATAGAAATGTCGACAAGAATGCAAAATTCTGTGAGGATCGTAGGTGATTTCATAGTGAGATAAATTCTTCTGTACTTTTAAATAGGCCATATTTAACGGTGTTCCGAGGAAAAGCGAGTAAACCACCCCTGTCCATTTACGTCACTTTTGCTGGTTTCAAGCAGGTCGATATTTTGATTCATGGCAACGCGGAAGAATAACAGTTGCAAAGAAAGTTCCACAAATCACCTTATCTGATCTTGAGGGATGAAGTGAACGCATTCTTTTGTGGAATGCCCGATCTCTTCCTAGAACGGTGGTTCATTGAACACCTAAACTGGAATGTTTGAAGGACGACAATAAGAAATGATGAATGTTATGGAATTTCAAGAATTATTGTGGATACCGCGTCTGTACAATAATAAAAGAAAAATTTCTCACCAAATAAAAAGTGTACATTGGGTCAGGTATAATGGTTTGGTCGGACCTTTTTTGCAATGATAAATTTCTCAATTCTTGGTTTGAACATCCTACGAGCAATTATCTTTTGTCAGTTAATTATTTATACATACATAAAGCTTAGAATCTACCAACGAAACAAAACTGGGCATTTTTTGGTCGTCGTGAATCACAAAATATCGGACAAATGCTGATAAACTTCCCAGTAGAAACTTACTAAATGAAATTACGTTAACAAAGGCGTGACGTAATTCACTCTGATTGGTGGTTTAACTTGTCAATTTTGAACAAAAAATGGTCCTAAACGACTAGGTTGAACTCACTCCGCGATTAAGTCTGTGGACTTTTGAACGAAAAAAGCTAGGGCCTTGAAACTTTCAGATAAGGTTAAGTGTCTGAGTGCCATGACTAAGTTCGATTATGGGCAAAATCCGTTCACTTGTTTCGCAGTTACTCACGTTTGAAATTTTCCCTTATTTTTATCAATATTTTCCAAACTATCGGGTGTTTTTTTCAGAGTTATAGAACTTTAAAATGAAACAAAACACATTAAAATTCAGATTGAAGCCAAACTTTTTTTATCTGAAAGATAATTTTATGACATTTATGTTTTAAAAATAATTTCCGGAATATGTCCACCACGACTAGTTCTGAGGAACCGTATTCGACCAGAGCAATTTTGGAACACTTTTTCGAGTAATTCAGGCCTTATTTTATCAATAACACAAGTTATGTTGGCTTCCAAAGCATCTATTGTTTCTGGTTTATCAGCATAAACCAAATGACCTGACATAACCTCAAAGAAAATAATCCAATGGAATTATGTCGCATGATCTTGGAGGCCAATTAATTGGACCATTTCTCGAAATAATGCTATCGCCAAATCTTTCTTTCAATAAATCAATTGTTACTGTAGCAGCATGAGGTGTAGCACCATTCTGTTGGAACCAAAACACTTCCGGGTCGATACCATTCAAATAATCATTGATCATCGATCTGTAACGAGCACCATTCACTGTAACATTAGCTCCAGCTTCGCTTTTAAAGAAATATGGACCGATGATGCCTCCAGCGTGTAAAGCACACAATACAATGCATTTTTCAAGATGCAATGGAACCTGCAGAACTTCTTGAGGATTGTTTTCACTCCATATACGGCAATTTTGCTTGATTACATAGCCGTTCAACCAGAAATGAGCTTCATCACTAAACACAATTTTAGGATAAAAAAGTGGATCAACTTCAAGTTGTTCTAGGGCCCAATCAGCAAACAAACGACGCTTATTATGGTCAAGTGGCTTTAGTTCTTGAACCAGTTGGATCTTGTATAGGTATAAACCAAGATCAAAATTTTCCATGTTGTTACAACTTGTTAACGTCGACGAATAAACAAATCTGGATCATCATTAATACTATGACTTACAGCAGCGATATTTTCTTCTGTGCATACAGTTCTTTGTCTTGTTGTTGTTGCATCGAATAGAGAAAATGTTGTCCGAAATTTATCGATAGTTCGACGAATAAGCTGCTCTGATGGACGATTATGTAAACCATAATTTTCACGAAGTGCTCTTCTATAAGTTTGGCGAATAGAACACTGATCTTGAAAATAAATTTCAACAATTTGTAACCGTTGTTGCGATGTGAATCTTTCCATGATAATTTGTCAATGCTTATTGAACAGAAATGTCAAAACAACATGACTTCTTCCTTCTGTCAAATTACAGTTATTCCAATCGAAAATTCTATCACTCTAAAAAAGACACCCGATACAAATCCGATGGATCTTAAATTTGGGGTTCAGGAGGGCAATGTTCGTGCAAAATTTCATGATGATCGTATATTTAGAAGACTCGAAACAAAGACAGAAAATTTTTCAGCGGAGAAACGTTTAGGGCTCAAGAAACCATAGCAACAGTCCCACGATAGACTTTAAATTCAGTATTTATATAAGAAATAATGACAAGAAGGCTAATACAAAATTTCGTGAAGATTTTATAATTAGAAGACCAAAAAAAATTATTTTGTGTGGATTGTAAGCGCGCAAAATTTTTGATTTTACGTCAGTACTTTTAACCTATTTTTTAATTGGTGAATTGCATCACGTTTCCTAAAATTTAACCATAAAAATATAATTTCGGAATCCCATCTCATTATGTATGTTATAGATGTTGAGAAACTAATTGAAATCAATATCAAATTTTGATTCTCAAGAGTAATTTAAATGAAATTCGCCAGATTATGCAATAAATAATGAGAGATTTTGATGCTTTCTAAATATTCTGGTGGAAGCAAATAGTGTAAGACTGAATTGATTCCGGAGAAGTTAATAAAACTAGTAAGAATATTGTTTGTTTCGTACGTTGTGAAACAGAAAACACATTTAAGATACCAGGGAAACGTTCTTGTTCTGGCGTCAATATTCCCTTTCATCTTTGAGGCTGAATTATTCTATGTTGAGTATCCGTTTGGAAGTAAATGAAAGAGGAGGTACACTTCTTTGATGGAATTCATGGGAAGTATTCAGCAACCAGCAATAAAGAAAGGAAGAATGGCTGTATAGTTATAATTCGAAAATCAATCGCAGACAATTTAAGACCAGAAACTATTGGCCTGTAACACTCCTACCATTATTGGAAAAAATATAAGGAGTACAAATAAGTTTCCGCCGTTTTATTGTAGATGGCGCGGCACGGAGTTTCGGTTGGCTTTCGCAGATGATAACCGGCTTAAAAAATAGTTTGGACATTCAAGAACAACATAACCTATTAATATCATTGATTTTATATTGGTGAAATATAATTTTTATAAGTTGAAAATGTCAAAATATGAGCCAAGTAAGCGTCATTTGCAGGAAATATTAGTTTACTTCTTTAATTTAGAGAAATCTGCTGATGAGGCGCATCAATTGCTCGTTGAAGCATATGCTGAGGGTGCTTTGAGTGAGAGAACGTGTCGAGAGTGGTTTCAAAAGTTTAAAAACGGTGATTTCGACGTAGAAGACGAAGATCGCAGTGGAAGGCCAAAAATTTACGAGGATGCAGAATTGGAGGAATTATTGGAGGAAGATTCATCTCAAACACAAAAAAAACTTGCTCTAACATTAGAAGTCACTTTATTTCCATTCTTCTATAATAAATATTTAATTTGTGTTAAAAAACGGCGGAAACTTATTTGTACTCCTAATAGGAATGAATACCTTATTTTCAATTTGGATTTCAGAAGATAAAAGATGGCACGGATATGAGGCACACACCAGTTTCAGGAAGACCGCGTAAGATTGAAGGAAACAATTTAAATGCTTTATTGGCCTTAAGACGACACAATCCGCACCTGGAGTTTCGTAAATTGGCTAACAGATTTGGAAATCAACGAAATATAAAAAGTACAAAGACAAGGCTACATATCAAGGAAACACAAAAAATCCGTATAATGACACCTTTACAAAAGAAAGGAAGGATATAATTCTGCCAACGTTTTCAAGAAGATAATTTTTTATAATGTCTTTATATCTGATGAAAGTTGTTTTCAACTTGGTGGAAATCACTTGAAAATCTTATCAAAACAATCTGTTAGCGTTTAAATTTCCAAATTTCCCACCAAAATAATGGTTAGGGCAGCAATATCTCAGAGAGGTGCTACGACTCTCTGTATAGTTGATGGTACCATTAATAGTGAAAAGTATTGTGGCATTCTGAACGATTTTTTCCTTGAAACGGCGCATGCTTTATATCCAGAGGGTGGACTTTTCAGCAGCACAATGCAAGATGCCATACTTCGGTCTATACTCAAACTTGGATGCAAAAAAACCAAGTGACAACCATTTCATGGCCAGCAGCTTCACCAGATCTTAGTCCCATTGAAAACAAATGGGGACTAATGAAGATTGAAGTTGAACGAGCAACGCCATGAAGTAAAGATGATTCAATTCAGTCAGTTTTACAGACCGAAAATTATGGAGGTGATCTAGTTTCGGGTGTACCTCGACGTGAAGAGTTTACAGTTGAATGGAGGTTGTACATTCTGTCAAGAAAGTAGCGGGAATTATCGATTTAAATCTGGCGGGGCAATGAGGCAGGTAAAAATTTTTTTTCCTAGGTTGGTACCACTGTCCTTAATTACTATGCCAAGCTTGAGCAGGATCTGTCAACTAGTGTGTTTGCAACAGCTGATTAAGTCAGTCGATGTCAGAGTGCGTGCCGATTTTTACTATGGGTGATTACGTTGAGCAAAGAATTTGTTTAAAGTTTTGTGTTGCAAATGAATTTTCGTGTGCCGATGCATTGAAAATGTTGCAAAAGGCCTTTGGTGATAATGCTCTATCGAAAACTCGTGCATATCAGTGGTACAGAGCCTTCAAGGACGGTCGTGAAGTGGTCGCCCATCGACGGCTTCGATCGAAGATAACGTCGATAAAATTAAGGAAAGGGTGCTGGAAAACCGTCGTACCAGCTTGAGAGAGATAGCACATGATCTGAAGATATCCCACGAGTCCGCACGTACGATTTTGATTGATATTTTGGGCATGAGAAAGGTGGCCGCACGACTCGTACCGAAAGACTTGAATTTTCTTCAAAAACGTCATCGCGAACAGGTTGCTTCAGACATGCTGGATCGCTGTAATTCCGATTCTACATTCATGGAACGCATTATAACTGGTGATGAGACCTGGGTCTACGAGTACGATATGCAAACAAGCCAGCAATCATCGGAATGGGTGGCAAAAAATGAGCCGAAACCGAAAAAACCACGCCAAAGCCGCTCGACAATGAAGGTGATGCTCATTGTTTTCTTCGATATCCGTGGCGTGGTGCACTACGAATTCGTTCCAGAGGGTCAGACGGTAAACAAGGAGTATTACCTAGGCGTTATGAAACGTTTGCGTGAGCGTATCCGTAAGAAGCGGCCCAATTCAACTTCCTCCCGGAGGAGCTCAAGACATCGGTGTGTGGCATTGGGTTCAAGAAGAAGATAAAAAATTGGTTGCGGAATATCGATAGAGGGATTGTGCGTGATTTGATCAGTCGGAATTAATTCGATGACATTGGGGATGAATATGTTGATCGGATGCTGTGATCCTTTTTTGCAAACGGTTTCTGTGTAGTTTTTGGAACTGTTATTCATTTTGTTTTGAATTTTGAGAAGTTTTATTCATTTTTTTTTGTGATGTAGCTGATACCATTGAGTTGTATTTATTATGTCACTTACAAGTAGTATAGCACTACTTCTGTGACTGAAGTATATTTTTGTTTCTTAGGATAATATATGCTTGTATTATAATTGTTCAATAATGGGAAGGCAAAAATAAATTATTATTATATTATAAATTATTATTATTATAATTTGTGGGCTAACAACTCATGGATTTTGCATGACGATAAAGCGCCTTCTCATCGAGCTACGATTGTGACTGACTTTCTCGCCAAAAACTCAACAAACGTGCTTCAGAAACCACCGTATTCGCCGGATTTGGCTCCCTGCGACTTTTTCCTCTTCCCAAAACTAAAATTGCCCCTTCGTGGCACCCGTTTTGAGTCGATTGAAGCCATAAAACAAAATTCGGCGCGAGAGCTAAAGTCCATCCCGGAAAGCGCCTATAAAAAATGTTTCGATAATTGGAAGTGCCGTTGGCATAGATGTATTGGAGCAAATGGAGCCTATTTTGAAGGCGACCCAATAAATTTTGACAATTAAATGTAAAAATATTGTTTTAATTGAAAATTCCCGGTACTTTCTTGACAGAGTAGTATAAGAAAATAAGATGAATATTTTGTTATAATTTTCTTATTCAAGAATTAAAAATATATACTGAATAATTACAATTGAGCTTTGTTTTTTCCGGATTCTAGACGAACTATACATAGTATAGTTCCTAGTAATTCATTACATGTTCTCCATGCGTTTTACTGTCCTCCTTCCTTTTCCAAACCATAACGCATACATCTCCCGAATAGCGCAGCAGACGAAGTTATCACACCGAATTCCCCTTTTAACCCAGGCGAAAAGACATAAGTAAAGGCGGAAGACGCGGCGCGGCGTACATTTTAACGCCGCCAGAACTCCTTACATGTCCCCCTGTTCACCCCCAAATTCAGATATGTCGCCCTCGGGAGCGACGACGCCATAAATAACCAACGAACCGACTTGTTTTTCGCGCGACATCTAGACCGTCCTTTATTCGAGAGTCGTCTGGGGCGGCCTTGAAAGGAAAACTGCGATCCTGTTTTTCCGGATAAGAAAGCGACATCGATAGGTCAACAGTAGGCTCGACCTGTACACGAGGAGGGAAGATCGTGAAAAACGGTCGCTCTTTCGATTGGGGAAGAAAAGAGGAATTTAGTCGGGACTGAGAGGGTATCAAGAAGAGGTTGGAATACATTATGTCCGTTTTTTATTAGGGTCGACGCGATGGGAGGACGTTTTGTCTCGCATCGATAGACCAATCGAATGTGGTAGCGAGTTTTGAAGTGGATGCAATATCGGGAGGGATATCTTGGAGAAGCTGTTACGCTTTCTTTCCTAAGTTGAATGAGATATAATCTGAACTGTATCTTTCCATTCATTTCTAATGTTCTAATTAAATATACTAGCTGAGACGGTTTCAATGAGGATTTTCTGGATTTCATGGCCAAATACGCTTCGTCTTAGTTACCTTACAATAAGATATTGTATCAAAACATATTCCGGAGTTTCATTCTTCTTCCCGCTAACTCAATTTATTCTCTTCCGTTAAACCTAATTTCACTAATCATTAACAAGGTACTTGACAGATTTGGAGTCACCATCATTTAGACGAAAACCAATCAGTTTGAAAAGTGCGCAAATCTGCAATTTGCCTCAGTGATAAACCAAACCTTCTCGACTTTGTTTGAGTTTAGAATTGTTATACAGATGTACAGATGTGTATGTCACACTGTCTCGATTTCAAGAACTTTCTATTACCAAGCTCATACGTCTTATTAATGATTTTTGGTACAGATCAGCCCAATTAATTTAATTGAATAATTTCACTAAGCTTATCCTTGCTAGAACAAGATGAATTTGGCAACAGTACAACTTATAAATTAGTATCTAAAAGTTATGCTGATCACCACTGTGATCTAATTCCTAAAATGTAAGAGGTAGTGAAAATTTTCTGAATCAGTATAAAAGGTTCTGGGTAAGATGCATAGGATACAATTTGATGTGCGGAGTTTCAATAAAGAAATATCGGGTGTTTTTTTAGAGTGATAGAAATTTCGATAGGGATAACTGTGATTTGACAGAAGGGAGAAGCCATATTGTATTGACATTCCTGTTCAGTTAGCATTGACAAATTATCATGAAAAGACTCACGCCGCAACAACGTTTACAAATTGTTGAAATTTATTTTCAAAATCAGTGTTCTATTCGCCAAACTTATAGAGCGTTTCGAGAAATTTATGGTTTACAGAATCATCCATCAGAGCAGCTCATTCGTCGAACTATCGATAGATTTCGGACAACATTTTCTCTACTCGATGCAAGAACAACAACAAGACAACATCACATGGAAAATTTTGCGTAAAGATCTTGCTCTACACCCATACAAGTTCCAACTGCTTCAAGAAATAAAGCCCCTTGACCACACATAATAAGCGTCGTTTGTTTGCTGATTGGGCCCTAGAACAGCTTGAAGTTGATCCACTTTTTTATCGCAAAATTGTGTCTAGTGATGAAGCTCATTTCTGGTTGAACGGCTATGTTAAATATTGGATGGAGTAGTCCGTTACTTTGTGATAGTTCATTTTAATGGAATGAAATAAGGAATTACTTTGTTTTCTATCACTTTTTATTATAACTGATATACAGTGACTCGAGTTTCGTAGTGTTTACTACATTTTCAAACTGAACGAACAAATTAGATCTCAACTATTATATATGGGGATTGTAGGTTTCGGCAGAGCTTCGAAGAGAGGGGTTTTCCAAAGTTCCGTCTGTTCGTTAAGTAGATTTATTATTGGTACGTGCTTTTTATATTTTTCAATTTCTATGGATTCCAGGATGTCAAGTTTTTTCCCTTTCGCTTCCACGTGCAAGATAACAAGGTTGTTCAATTCTGGGAAGGTGTGATCGGTAGTGAAGAAATGGTTCGCAAAATTGGAATTATTCTTCCGGTTCCTAAAAGCAGATTCATGCTCTTTGTACCTTTTATGGAACGGTCGGCCCGTTTGACCTATATACACACTATTACACTCTTGACAACTTAATTTATAGACTCCAGAATTATTCAGTCGGTTCTCTTTGTCTTTCGGATTAAAAAAGAGATTAGAAATTTTATGGGAGGGTGTAAAAGCTGTTACTATGTTAATTTTTGATAAAATTCGAGCTATTTTTTGTGAAATTGGTCCAAAATATGTTAGTTTTATAAATTTATTGTTATTATGATCTGATTTGGAGATGGGGTAAATTTGTTTACGAATTAGTTGCTTCTGTTTTATGTTTATGATGGAATTTATAGTTTTGGTTTTGAACTGATTTTTTGTGGCTATTTGTCTGATTGTATTCAATTCCCTCTTTAACGTAATATTATCTAAAGGAATTGAAAATGCTCTATGTACCATTGATCTATAAGCAGCTAGTTTATGATTGATCGGATGGTTTGAAAAATTTGGTATTGTTGTATCAGTTGATGTGGGTTTTCTATATATATCAAAGGAAATTTCATTATTACTGTTAATTAAAGTTATGTCCAGAAAATTTATTCTATTATCGAATTGTGTTTCCATGGTGAATTTGACCTTATTGTGCAAACTATTGAGATATTCTAATGTTTCATTTAATTCTGAATGTGTTCCGCAGAAGCAAGCCAATATATCGTCTACATACCTGTACCAAAAAGTGATATGCTTTGCGTGTGTGGATTTTAGAATGTTTCTTTCAAAACGGGACATAAAGATTTCAGCGAGTAATGGGCTGAGAGGTGATCCCATGGCAAGTCCATCTTTCTGTTTGTAAGATTTACTATTGTATTGAAAGTAATTTTCTTCCACGCAAAGTTCGAAAAGGGTTAAAACAAAAAATAACATCAATCCTGTGATAAAAAACGAAATTTTAACCCTTTTCGAACTTTGCGTGGAAGAAAATTACTTTCAATACAATAGTAAATCTTACAAACAGAAAGATGGACTTGCCATGGGATCACCTCTCAGCCCATTACTCGCTGAAATCTTTATGTCCCGTTTTGAAAGAAACATTCTAAAATCCACACACGCAAAGCATATCACTTTTTGGTACAGGTATGTAGACGATATATTGGCTTGCTTCTGCGGAACACATTCAGAATTAAATGAAACATTAGAATATCTCAATAGTTTGCACAATAAGGTCAAATTCACCATGGAAACACAATTCGATAATAGAATAAATTTTCTGGACATAACTTTAATTAACAGTAATAATGAAATTTCCTTTGATATATATAGAAAACCCACATCAACTGATACAACAATACCAAATTTTTCAAACCATCCGATCAATCATAAACTAGCTGCTTATAGATCAATGGTACATAGAGCATTTTCAATTCCTTTAGATAATATTACGTTAAAGAGGGAATTGAATACAATCAGACAAATAGCCACAAAAAATCAGTTCAAAACCAAAACTATAAATTCCATCATAAACATAAAACAGAAGCAACTAATTCGTAAACAAATTTACCCCATCTCCAAATCAGATCATAATAACAATAAATTTATAAAACTAACATATTTTGGACCAATTTCACAAAAAATAGCTCGAATTTTATCAAAAATTAACATAGTAACAGCTTTTACACCCTCCCATAAAATTTCTAATCTCTTTTTTAATCCGAAAGACAAAGAGAACCGACTGAATAATTCTGGAGTCTATAAATTAAGTTGTCAAGAGTGTAATAGTGTGTATATAGGTCAAACGGGCCGACCGTTCCATAAAAGGTACAAAGATCATGAATCTGCTTTTAGGAACCGGAAGAATAATTCCAATTTTGCGAACCATTTCTTCACTACCGATCACACCTTCCCAGAATTGAACAACCTTGTTATCTTGCACGTGGAAGCGAAAGGGAAAAAACTTGACATCCTGGAATCCATAGAAATTGAAAAATATAAAAAGCACGTACCAATAATAAATCTACTTAACGAACAGACGGAACTTTGGAAAACCCCTCTCTTCGAAGCTCTGCCGAAACCTACAATCCCCATATATAATAGTTGAGATCTAATTTGTTCGTTCAGTTTGAAAATGTAGTAAACACTACGAAACTCGAGTCACTGTATATCAGTTATAATAAAAAGTGATAGAAAACAAAGTAATTCCTTATTTCATTCCGGCTATGTTAATACGCAAAATTGCCGTATATGGAGCGAAAACAATCCTCAAGAAGTTCTGCAGGTTCCATTGCATCCTGAAAAATGCACTTTACTCGCTGGAGACATCATCGGTTCATATTTCTTTAAAAACGATGCTGGAGCTAATGTCACAGTGAATGGTGCTCGTTACAGATCAATGATCAATGATTATTTGTTTAAAAAATTTAATGGTATCGACCCAGAAGTGTTTTGGTTCCAACAAGATGGTGCTACACTTCATGCTGCTACAATAACAATTGATTTACTGAAAGAAAGAGTTGGCGATAACATTATTTCGAGAAATGGTCCAATTAATTGGCCTCCAAGATCATGCGACATAACTCTACTGGATTATTTTCTTTGGGGTTATGTCAAGTCATTGGTTTACGCTTATAAACCAGAAACAATAGACGCTTTGGAAGCCAACATAACTCGTGTTATTGATGAAATAAGGCCTGAATTACTCGAAAAAGTGGTCAAAAATTGGTCTGGTCGAATGCGGTTTCTCATAGCTAATTTTTAAAACATAAATGTCTTAAAATTATCTTTCAAATAAAAAAAAATTGGCTTCAATCTTAATTTAAATGTGTTTTCTTTCAATTTAAAGTTCTATCTCTCTAAAAAAAACACCCGATCTTGAATACATCACATATCATTTTTGTCATGAAGCGTTCTAATTGATGCATGCTCCGAAGCTTCATCAGAAGGCTCATAAGAGCAGTCGTCCAAACAAGTCTCCAAAAAGAATATTATTATTCGATTTCTATAAATGTTGATCTTGAAGACGCCCCCTCGCAAAGCACTATCGCTTTAGAAGACACTTTGTGAAACTGAGGATAGCAGAAAACGATTAATTAATTTTTTCAGACCAGAAGCTTCTAGAATACCAGAAGCAGTCTAGAAGACCAGAAGTAGTCTAGAAGATCAGAGGCAGTGTAAATGACCAGAAGCAGCGTAGAAAACCAGGAGTAGTCTAGAAGACCAGAAGCAGTCCAGAAGACCAGAAGCAGTCTAGTAGACCAGAAGTCAAAGAATTCTGAATACCTGAATATTAGAATGATGTTGAATTGGTAGCAAAAGTAAATATTCATACTGGGTAGCTCATATAGTACATAATTTGACCAATTAACGGACCTGTCGCGCGCAGCTATCTAACTATCTCGAATAAAGAGTTGTGATGATGGGTAATAGAGCCTCAAAACATTACTCGGTATTTTATGGTTTCCTACGAATTGCCCTGACTATAATGCACCTTTTAAGGCTGAACAACTATTCCTTATTTGAAATAAGTTGTTATAGTATTACTAAGCACTATGCACTAGATGGTGCTAATGTTAGATAAAAACTTAAGTTCCTGTTCAGGGAGAATATAGGTGCGAAACTACAGATTCGACTGATATGACATTCAGCACTTAGGAGTGGTATGATAACGTGCAATTTTGTGAGGATTTTATAATTAGAAGACACAAAAAATATATTTTAAATATCGTGGGTGATATGAAGTGTTTTTCAACTTTTTTTCATAATCTCCTCACACACCTTATTTGAAGATGAACCAGCAATTATAATACTCAATTCTTCTAAATGTCTCGGCCTAAAAAAAACATTTCTTAGTCCTTAACCCTCCTTTTAAATCCTACTTTCAGACCCCACCGACCTCCCGTCCGTTCCAATTCTGGCTATCCTCACTCCAATTTCTCCCCCACAACGTTGACTAACGTATAACCAGAAAATCTCAATTATTTCGGACAGGTTCTCCCGGCCGCAACTCTTCCCTGATTTCTCCAGGGCACATCGCGCTGATGTTTAATCTAGGATGAGGGGGCTACATCATAAATTTCGCGTGCGTTAGTTTCGGGTTCCATCTTCTGCACATTCGAGATCCGGATAGGATTCGATTATTCGCTTTGTTGCCTCGTTGAACAGTCCTGATTGATAAGTATTCATTGGGAGAAATTCAGGAGTTCTGAAAGCGCAGGGGGTTTCGAATTGATATATCTGTTTTCGCATACTCTAATCCGATTATAACCCAGGGAGTGATGATAGATTTAGGAGAAGGAGTGGGGTAAAGCAGGTAATTAACTAACCTCCCCTTTTCCTTGATATATGAAAAACTACACTGCCCGAAAATTTTATTGGATAATTTGCGAACATATAATGATATATAACAAAAACTGAGAAAGCGATTTGGTATCGGGTGTTTTTTTTAGTGATAGAACTTTCGATAGGGATAACTGTGATTTACAGAAGGTAGAAACCATGTTGTTTTGACATTTCTATTCAGAAATTATCATGGAAAAACTCAAGCCACAACAACGTTCACGAATTGTTGAAATTTATTTTCAATATCAGTGTTCTATTCGCCAAACTTATAAGAGCACTTCGTGAAATTTATGGTTTGCATAATCGTCCATCAGAGCAGCTTATTCGTTGAACTATCGATATATTTCGGACAACATCTTCTCTACTAGATGCAACAACAAGAACAAGACAAAGAAAATTAGTTATGATCTAGATTTGTCTATTCGTCGACGTTCACAGCAAGTTGGACTCTGTGCATCCACCACATGGAAAATTTTGCGTAAAGATCTTGGTCTACACCCATACAAGATCCAACTGGTTCAAGAACTAAAGCCACTTGACCATAATAAGCATCGTTTGTTTGCTGATTGGGTTCTAGACAGCTTGAAGTTGATCCACTTTTTTATCGTAAAATTGTGTTTGGTGATGAAGCTTATTTCTGGTTGAACGTTGCCGTTTATGGAACGAAAACAATCCTCAAGAAGTTCTGCAGGTTACATTGCATCCTGAAAAATGCACTGTATGATGATCTTAGAGGCCAAGATCATGCCACATAACTCCACTGGGTTATTTTCTGTGGGACTGCTTTAGAGCGACAACATAGTAGGAAAATAAACAAAATGAAAACTCTGGTGGACTCTGAAGGCTTAAGAAAAGGTGCCTTGAAACCTTGATCACGGTTTAATATCGGATGGGGCCTTCTCTAGCTCTTCGCAGTGCTCTTACTTTATTCGGCATTATGTCAATGAGGTTTTCAATGAAAGCTTAAGAAATGTTTTGCCATCAAAGCATCGACGAACTGTTGTAATGCCTCGGTGGGTCAGATAAGCGGTGAAATTGCTGTGAAATTGCAGACCAGACAAGTTCAATACAATTTTGGTCTGGAGACATAGCGTGGCTAATCCATTCGATTGAAGTCATCCATTTTTATGCGGTCGTTGATAATTCCTGCCGGTGTGAACGAGCATTATCGTCGATTAACGTGAAATTGTCGCCAAGAGCTGCCGCAAAGGGAACATTAATTGGTTCTATAGTCAGATCACGATATCTCACCGCAGTCATGGTTGCGTTAATGTGGATAATCAGATTTGTGGGCCCATTGAAAAAAATGTCTCCGCAAATGCACACTGAAAAGCCACCTAAGAGTTGTTGGTGTCGTGAAATGTTCATTATAGCGTTGACCTCGTCTTCGCCAAACCAACACTCTTTATCAGATTGATCTAGAGGAAATCTGGACTCATTCGTGAACAGGCAGGATCTACATACGTATGTGTGGCGGATCTTCTTGCCTTCAAATTGAATTCATGTAAGCTATTCCCGGATGTTCATGGATGAATGCTACCAAGTTAGTTGTATTGGCATGTGAGCGTAGCTCTTTCGCCAAGTGACTACTCAGCTATCTCCACAGCCTGCCCCTAGTGGTAGAATGTGTAATAAGGGTTAAGCCATATCATCGCGCGAAGCGAAGATATGGCGTCCGAAGAGATGAACCCACCAGCTTCTAGTTTGGGCTTCAGTTCGAAAACCTACAACCATCTGACTGGTTGCAGCGAAGCACTATCCAACCTCTACTGGCCTGCATTGTCAGTACCCGAGTTTTTGGGACGCAACTCACAAGCCAGAAGGGCTTCTTATCGCCCCCAGTGCGACAAGCTATAATGCTATGGGGGGCGCCTGTTCATGAATGGGTCAATATTTCGTCAGTATCAGTTTGATGGGCGAATGCTGGTGTGGCGAGAACGGGGTCAACGGTATAATGAACATTTCATGACGTCAAAAACTCTTTTCGGAGGCGGCTCGGTATGCGTTTGGGGAGGCATTTGATTCAATGGGCGAAGAAATCTTATCATCCACAATAATGCAACCATGTGTGCTATACTCAAATCACCGGGCGCAAGAATATCATGCGTTTAGTTCCTACCGACGTGCAGCTTTATATTGTTGTTTATGTCCAACTTCATTCTTACCGTCTTGAGTATTTACGGTCCGATGTTTCTGGAAACTCAAGGCATCTGAACGAAACCCTCAACAAGCGTCTGTGTCAGACGCAAATCGCCTATAAACGCGAAATAACAACAATTTACGCGAACCCCTTCTATAGTTCGCGAATTATTGAAGTCGGGGCCGTTAAGGCCGCTAATGACACAAACACTTGAGACGATTTTTCGCGCGAATTCGCGATTTGCCCCCTCCCTTGCAATAACGCGCACCGCGTAAACTTGAAATACGACCTGTAGGACTGAGCGAGAACGTTCAAACGGCGACCAAGAGAATATAAAATATTCGCCGCTTATAAGGCATTACTCGGCCATATTTCGTCGGGGAAATCTTTCGGATGCCACCTTAAAGTAACGCAATTACGGGTCCGCATTACGGTCTGGGAGAAATCGGCGATTTATGGACGGGGTAATCAACTACTCGTGTTCCACGGAGTTACCTCGGGTCGCGCCCGGTTATTTGCCACCGGGATCAATTGAAAATAATGCGAGCAATTAAGGGAAATGCCTGTATTACTTACGTTTATTCGCCGTTGCTTTTGGTACTTCGAGACGGGAATCTTGATTGTTCCTTTCTGTTGGAGCAATTTACGATGTCCCGTTCCGTTGTTACGCCATTAGTAATAAATAAGGATAAAAGTTCCATCTACATTAAAGAAGATATGATGTTTTCCGAATGACTGTGTGACTTTACGGACATCTCCAGCTACCCTTGGGTAAATTATGCCTTATATTTTTGTATGAAAAGGATTTGTTAGTTTGAAATGCATTCCATAATGGGATTCAATTGGAAATACTATGTAATCTCAAAAAGTACCGGCAATTGATCTTATAAAAAGCTCACTTAGAGGGATTATCTTAATTCTTCTTGTTGCTAATGGTACATCATGTCTGACATAAGCTTCTGAATAAGCTATCTTCGTATGGTTTTCCTGGGAGTCTCTGCGACTGGATGAAGAGTTTTCTAACCAACAGAAACATTCATGTAGTCGTGGATGGTTTCAATGTGAACGCTGGAGTGCCCCAAGGTTCAGTTTTATCGCCTCACCTCTTCCTGAGTCACACAAACGATCTTCTTAGTACGAATGAGAACCGCCTTGTGAGCGTCATAAATGAAAGTACGCTGATGTCTACTTTCACCAGTGACAAATCTTTGAGCATCGTTGAGTCTCTCCTCTAGAGATGCCGAAAATTCAATTCCCTGAACGAATATCTTAAAGAGATGAACGAATGGGATTAACGGAATCTGGTACAATTCAATGCCTTCAAGATCCAAACCACAACTTTTCGCAGCTCATGACTTCTGCCTTGATGATGGATAAGCAGGTGCTTCAGCCAAGTGATCTCATACGCCTTCTTGGTGTGACTGTCAACTTTTCTGTTGAGGCGAAGTCTGTTGAAAATAAGCTGGGATCTCTGTTTAGGACCTTCTACTGTATGAAGCCCAGATCAGATCAGGACTCAAATACCGCTATCATGTTCGTTATTTTTGAATTCCATCCAGAAGAGAGCAGTACGATGGATTCAAAATAAACAGAATATGACGATAAACTAAACCCAGTACGATATTGAACTAACAAACCGTCATTTAAGATAAATGCTGAAATGTTTATGTCATGAATCAATTCGTAGGTTAGCCTCACTCATGAATCCAAGCTCAAGAGTGATTCAATCTGGCCGGTCCATCGGTGAAAACGCAAACTTTCAAACACAAAGAGCCTTGAAACTTTCAGGGAAGGTTTGGTGTCTAAATATTTTATCTCGGCTAATGGACGAAATCAATTCATTAGCTTCGCAGTTAGTCACGTTTGAACATTTGTCATATTTTTCCCAATATTTTCGAAATTACAGATTTAATCAATCTGAAACTCGACATTTAAGAGAAAAATAATGACATGCGTATTTAACGGAGTCTCGTGAGTATCACATGATCCAAGTCTCATGGCCAGTTATGATGCTTTTTATGAAAGTTGGATCAGCTGTTGCCGTACAAATCATGTCTTCGACCGCAATAATGTACTGTGTCGTTCCGTATATGAAGTTGACTTCACCAGCTTTCTCTGTTAGCCTCACATGGTGATTATATCAAGCACCATTTTCTTCACAATCTCGGCGTTTTTGTTTCGTTATTTGATGTCGAAGGCCGTACAAAACGAGGCAGATTTTCACGCATTTCACGACCACTTCTGAACTATTTATACCACTCTTATACTCTGGTTTTCGATAGAGCAGACACTCCAAATACCCTCTGCAACATTTTGGCCTAAAAGAATCCGTTTGAAACTCTTTGTTCAACAGAATCATGAACGGATACTTTCCACTCAATTCCACTACCTATTTTCATTAAATTCGGATCATAACTCCTGCTCCTTTGAGGATGCTCTTTGTAAAGGAATCCCATTTTCCTGGTCGACCATCCTGTAAACAAACTTGTTTGAAGAGCGTCGTCCTCGACCATATGCGCCTGTCGCAGTGCTTGACCCCTACGCACTTTTTCACAATAGACTCCTCATCGTGTTTACGATTGTTAAGAGAAATTAATTCTGTTATGCATGTGAAGGAAATGTATGGACATAAATCTTGAAAGCGTCGAAGATGACGAAATATATCGAATCAACGAAGAAAACCTCCTACGCGAATAGACGAATGCATTGAGAAGGCACGTGCGAAATGAGCATTCTTTTTTGTTGAGTATTATGAAGAGAACCTTCAGTGAACGTTGGCAGTTTTAGTCTAATTAGAAACCAAAATGATTGAAGTGAACATTGAAAAATGAAATATAGGGAACATTGGAAGCAAAACTTGCAAAGAGGTACGATATGATTCAAGATGACCATCAAACTAATCTCATGAAGTAAAATGCTTCATAAAAGCTGTGGAATTTCATTTAACCATGTTTGAGTTATTGTTTCCAATCTGAACATAGTGTTAGACATCAGACACTGGACTCAACTGTGCAAATTTCAGATTCCCACTCAGTAACCAATTATTAAATCAGATTGAAGAAAGGATATTATTTTCTCATTTGCATTTTGAATGTGTTTAGCACTCACAGAGCATCGTAAATGAAGGATGATATCATTTAGATATTCACCAAGGATACTGTGTCATCATCGATGCAGCCTTAGAAAATTCATATTACATTTTCAAGCGTTACTTCAAATGTTTATTTAATCGAAGAATGAATATCGGATAGATTTTTTTGCGTTTTATTGTTCAATAGTTTTTATTTGAGCTTGGGGAAACTTAAAGAATAACGGAATGGATTAAAGCATAGTCATTTGGGTTTATGGTAGCATTCGCTGTATTGTTAAACCTCTGACCATGAATAAACTTTATTTGGTCCTATGGTAGGCTGAGAATTTTTTAATATATCCTCGTATTACCATCTACAGGGTCAGGCACGGAATTTGTCCCAAAATTCACTCCGTTGTAACTTTTGATAGACATTATATGTGATGCTAGACTTTTTAGAGTTTGTTTGACATTTAATTACCCGTTTAAAAAAATAACCACTACTTCAAAATGCTATGTGGCCCACCTTTTATTAGTAGGAGCTTTGTTTATCATACCAAATGTATAACGAAGTTGGCTGGCTCTATCTAATGTAACCTAGAAGTGGTGGAATAACGACTGCTTGTACTCCTGAGAACGTTTGTAAAGTGAAAAGACGATTGCAACCAGACCCACGTTTAAATTGCAATTAATTGGCAGAAGATATTGCTATAATGCAATGATCCATTCGGCGCATATTGAAAAACAATCTTCAAGTAAAGGCCTACAAAATACAAAACATTCAGGACTTGAACGATGAACAGAAAAAAGTTATACTCGATAGAGTATGACCGTACATCTTGAGTTGGACTATTTAGTGTTCTCGGGAAAACATTTTAACAGTTTAGCAAGTTGTGAACAAGCAAAACAATTTTGATTTGAGTGATCCTTCGATTCTCATTAGAGACCATTTGCAAGCATATCAAAAGCAAAATCTGGATTCTGTGATGGTTTGGGCAGCAATCACACGAAATACACGTACGTTATCTAATGGTTTTCATGCCAGAAGGAGTAAAAGTTAATGATCCATTCTATTGCCAATCAGTGCTGGAAGTTCTTGAAGCCTTGGGCAGGTAAACAATTAAAAGCAGAATGCTAAATATTCCAGCACGACTCTGCACTAGCTCACATAGAGCAGCACAGCGTCCAATAGCTTCGAAACAATTTCTTCATTTGGGGTAATCGGACAGCAAGGAGGAAGCAATAGAAAAGTATACAGATGGGTTGAAGACTGCTCTTAAGAGAGAATTGACCCAAAATCCCACCAGGCATCATACGGACATCATGCAAGGATTTCTTTGAGAGATTGAAGAAAACAAAATTATTCAAAAACGGTTATATCCAAAACTAAGGACTCCGTTTTGTTTGTCAGTCTATAAGTAGAATAATATTTATTCTTTTTTTTCTTATTTTCAATTTGGTTGCGGACAAATTACGTGCCTAACCCGGTATAAGGAGAAAACGAGAACTTATTGAGAAAGGTGATAATAACACAAAATAATGAACCTTCTCGAAATTTGCAACCTTTTTTTCCGAAATAGGGAACGTGAAACGAGCATCTGTAGCTCCGCTGTTTCTTTACCGCATTCCATTCTGCATAGACAACTCGAAGACCACATAAAAAAAATTAAACCGACTTTGACGGATCGCATCGACAAAAACTCCAATCCCGATCCAGCGTCAATCGAACCGAACTCATTAGGCGGCAATCAAGTTAGCGTCAGTCACGTGGTTCCGTAATCTGCGGCAAAACGTTCAATATATCATAGTCGCAAGACATCTCGGCACTAATTGTAGGCCCTGCGGGTGGATCCAGCAACAACGAAAACGTCGTCGATGTTGACAAATGCGTTTTGGATTGCTGCGGTTTGATAACCGACGCGTCGTGCCGCGCGATGCGACGCTTGACGTTTAATACCTCCGGATGTTTCAGCGACACGTAATTCTACTCGATGTGGTCGAGGGAGTTGACGGATGGATCATCCGACATCGTCTCTTGACGACGGTGCGAAATGGCGTTGTCGATAGGTGAGAAGGTTTATAAACACATCTAAATAATCTGAGGAACAAAAATTAAATTTAAATACTTTCATATTAGCTCCCGTATAACATTCAGAATTTTAATACTTCTTAACGCCGATATTGGCGTTAATCGCATATTAGCTGGTTTATGGCAGAATATTGGGTTGAGAAAAGAATGGTCCACTGGTCTCTAAAATAATACAAAGTATGTTTTATCTATGTTTCAAGACTAGATAGTCTGTCAGGAAAGGACAGAACTACCCGATTCTTAAGTCTTCCCTGATTCTCTCAAGTAAGATTGAGGTTAATAAGTTTGCTGATATTTAAGTTTCGTTTATATTGTAGCTTGACCAGAGGAATGAATCTACCGCTGTCTAGCATCTTTTAGTGTTTCGTGTTATCGGCTGTACCAGTCGTCGCGGGCTGTGAGTTCACGTGTTCTACAATGTGAAGTTTCGTTTGTGTATTAGGCTCACCTAAACTTGTTTTGAATAAAAGTTAAAGTAATTTCGTATATTAAATATTTGCGTATTGAAACAATCAGATACTAATCTGTCAATAGCTTGATATCTTCATTATATTTAGTGTCAATTTTCTAAATACTTAGAAATTGTTGAGAAGTATTCACATTCGTTTAATTGAGGAACCATGAAAGGAGGATTCAGATTCATAATTTCGAGGAAACTAACAACAAACAGTTAGATCACATTTACCACTTTTTTTGGCGTAAACAATCGATGACGGCATTCCAATTCTGATATCCTAGCATTATTATGCATGAGCTGGAAATTCGGTGCGATTTTTATAGTTTATGTAAGTAAGCACAATTGTGAAATACTGTTCATGCAAATGGCAACATCCATTAAGTCGGCCCAAAGAATTAAATCAGTTCTTGCTTCAACACAAATACAACTCCGCTTAAAAGTAGTAGACTGCAATAAAGCATTCCAGATTTTATAGTTTTACACACGAAGTGGATGAAAACTAGGATCTTAAAGAAGAGTACATCACGCAAATCTTGATGTCTCTAACTTATATATTCATGTGTCAACTTTCGATGGGGTTAACTGTAATTTGACAGAAGGTAGAAGTCATGTTGTTTTGACATAACTGTTCAGTAAGCATTGACAAGTTATCATGGAAAGACTCACGCCGCAACAACGTTTACAAATTGTTGAAATTTATTTTCAAAATCAGTGTTCTATGCGCCAAACTTATAGAGCCCTTCGTGAAATTTATGGTTCACATAATCACTCATTAGAGCGGCTTATCGATAGATTTCGGACAACATTTTCTCTACTCGATGCAACAACAACAAGACGAAGAACTGTACGTACAGAAGAAAATATGGCTGCTGTAAGTCATAGTGTTAATGATGATCCACATTTGTCTATTCGTTGACGTTCACAACAAGTTGGACTCTGTGCATCCACCACATGGAAAATTTTTCTCCTGGTCTACACCCATAAAAGATCCAACTGGTTCAAGAACTAAAGCCCCTTGACCACAATAAGCGTCGTTTGTTTGCTGATTGGGCCCTAGAACAGCTTGAAGTTGATCCACTTTTTTATCGTAAAATTGGTTTTAGTGATGAAGCTCATTTTTCGTTTAACGGCTATGTAAACAGGCAAAATTGCCGTATATGGAGTGAAAAGAATCCTCAAGAAGTTCTGCAGGTTCCACTGCATCCTGAAAAATGCACTGTATGGTGTGCTTCACACGCTGGAGGCATCATCGTTCCATATTTCTTTGAAAGCGATGCTGGAGCTAATGTTACAGTGAATGGTGCTCGTTACAGATCGATGATCATTGATTATTCATTTCAAAATTTGAATGGTATCGACCCAGAAGTGTTTTGGTTCCAACAGGATGGTGCTACACCTCATGAAGGTACCGTAACAATTGAAAGAAAGATTTGGCGATAACATTATTTCGAGAAATGGTCTTATTAAGTGGCCTCCAAGATCATGCGACATAACTGGACTAATTTCTTTGGAGTTATGTCAAATCATTGGTTTATGTTGATGAATCAGAAACAATAGACTCTTTGGAAGCCAACATAACTCGTGTTATTGATGAAATAAGGCCTGAATTACTCGAAAAAGTGGTCCAAAATTGGTATGGTCAAATGCGGTTCCTTAGAGCTAGTCGTGGTGGACATATGCCGGAAATTATTTTTAAAACATAAATCTCATAAAATTATCTTTCAAATAAAAAAAATTGGCTTCAAACCTAATTTAAATGTTTTTATTTCAATTTAAAGTTCTATCACTCTAAAAAAAACAACCGATAGATTCTCGGATATTCGTTCCAATGCACTATTTCATAGAGTAATATATATTCGATTCTATCCATATTTACTAGAAAGTACTACCGAGCGTTATCGCCTCTTGAGGAAGAGACCTGAAAACACATTTCGAAATTTGTCTCAGTCTCCGTAGGTCAATTTGAACTGAAGAGACCTGAAACACGCTATTTGGAATTGTGTTTTCAGTTCTCGTGTATTCATTCATTCAATTCTTAAGCATGTTCTGATCCAATATTCACGAATGCTGAACTCTATCATCCACTATTCCAAAGTAACATCTAACGCTTTCAAATCCTAGGATAGAGACCTGGAACCATAATATCTGAAATTTGTGTTCTCGATTCTCGAATGTCTGTTCGAATACAATGTTTTCGAATTCGCCAAAAAAAAAACATTCTATTAATCGGTACTAGAAAAAAATCTCAGAATGCTTACGTATGGTGAGAATGAGAGTTGGAATCATCTTATTCGGAATTTGAGTCCTCAATTCTTGTATGCGCATCCGATCCATGTGCTAATGAAATATTACTGAATTCTTAAAGATGTTTGGTTGTATCTATCACTACTCATAGGTAAGCCTTCTGTGAGTGTATCACATTTTCAAATAGAAACATGGGAGAATTCTACCGGTTAGTGTATTGACATGTGAGCGTAGATCTTTCACCAAGTGACTAGTTAGCAGTGTTCATAGTCTTCCCCAAAAAGCAAAAAGTGAAATAAGAGTTACACTTTATCATCGCACGTGGTGAGAGCCTCCCCGAAGAGATGAACCCATTGGCTTCCAGTTTGGGCTTCAGTTCGAAAACCTACAACCATCTGACTGGTAGCAGCGAAGCACAATCCAACCTCTACCAGAAACACGTGAATTCTACCAGGTTTTCATATTGGCATAGTGAGCATAACTCTTTCACCAAGTGACTACTCAGCAGTCTCCACAGTCCACCCCTAGAGGTATAAAGTGTGATAAGGATTACGCCATATTATCGCGTGAAGCGAGAAACCCTCCGAAGAGATGAACCCATCAGCTTCCAGTTTGGGCACCGACTGGAAAGCCAGAACCGACTGGTAGCAGCGAAGCACTATTTAACCTCTACTGGCTCTGCAGGTCAGTACCCGAGTTGGTTTGTGACGCAACTCACCCGCCGGAAGGAATTCTTATCCAAGCACCTGAACGCAGTCCCACGAACTAAGGTAATCTCAAGGTTGATGACTTCTATTGATCCTGGTACGAGCACCGTCAACCGGCCTGTACGTCTTGACCCACCGAACCCATGTGAAGCCATTTGGTTGATCCTGGCGTCAAGCACTAACGGCTAAGCCATTTCGTTGAGATCCATAAACCCTGAAAAGTCACGCATTGATCCGGGGCCAGGACAAGGCCGATCAAACCGTCAAGTCCTGTTAAACCCCGAGTGATTCTATGAGAATATCCCCAACATGGGGGTCTGCGAAGAAATAAATGAAATACCTCCCTAGTCCAGCATGCGGACTTTCTTTCAACCACTGCCCCCTCGAGTCTAACACCAATGGGGTATCCAGGTGGTACAAGTAACACCTGAGGGCAATCCACACCTCCGAGGTAACGCAGTATGCTACATAACGCACTCGGCCATTACACAGAAAAATCTGGAGATTTACTGCGATAGGGTAGAGTACGCCAGTTTTAAGGGAGAAGCCCTGTGGTGCGACAGACTCCATGTCACTGAGTTAATCAATCGGCTCAGCCCTCCATTTCACCAGAACGGCAAAACTAGGGCCCCATTCGGAGATCTTCCATCATACAGGTCCAGTGACTGGCGCGAATGGCATTACGTTAGGCACCACGACTTAACCCTCCATTTCACCGGGACGTAAGTAGGGTCCTAGTCATGAGAAGCACCCCCATCACGACAAGATCTAATGCCTGTGAGCGCGATCTAATGCTTGGGGGGCGCTCTACTAGAAACATGGGAGAATACGATATTTTTGTTCTCGGTTCTCAGTAGTATTTCCTGCATCTCCGCCACCATCAACGTCGAACCTGAGATCCCGCCTCGAACCTGAGATCTCCCTTACTCCTTAGTAACTGCTAGCGGTCGCATGCATCAGATAACCGGGATTGATTTGCATGAGGCATTCAGATCTCACCTAGCCGTATCAATTCCGAACGGTCGGCACGGTGGCATGTCGATGGAGAAGCATACTCCCCGTTACATAATTCATGTTCCGACGACGTTCCAGTGTGGGAAGTTCCGACGACACCTGGTCTCTGGATGCGTGTTACGTATTCCGAGACGGCCGTGGACGTTCCTTCATCTCTCCCTCCCGGATCGTAGTTGTAAATTTGTTATCGACTAGTTGGGAGTGTACGTCTTCAGCGAGATGGGGCCTTTGAATACTGATATCCGGAGTTTGAGCGGGGCATTCATCGGCTGAATGGAGATATAAACACGTCACTATGTCGAGTTTGATCCGTCTAAGATAGACCAGGATGAAGGAGTCCTTCAAGATCACGAGTCTCATTTAACATTACCCTATCTTAATCCTTTTTGACGTTGGTGCGTGTATATGCATAACTTGGGACGCGAGCATGTGTTCTGCTAGGGATTTATAGATAGTCCCCTACACCTGATCATGCAAAGAATAGTTTACTGGAGTAACTCCAGGGAAACTTACGAAAATGATATGAATGAGGTTATTGAAAAACAAAATTCAATAATAAACAGGTGTTTCACGAATCAAAGGCTTTCAGGGCACATACAGGACATTTTGGTGAGTCTGAATTAGTGCTTGAAATATGTCCTAACTATAGTAGTTTAAGAGATACAGGATGTTTTATGTATTTCATCAAAAATTTTCCATCGGCATAACTCTTGAACGCCTGTATGGATTTTCATAAAAATTTGAGGAAATAAGTATAGGCCAATGCCTAATATTTGCACCTAACCACTTGTCGATAGCGCAGGTCCGGACTGAGAAAATTATATTCTTTATCCGACATCTTAAAAACACCCTGTACATCGAATTTTCGAAAAGTGAAATTCTCATCAGAATCTACAATGAATACTCTTCCAAACAAGCTCATTTGAAATAATGACACACTTTCCATCAATATTTTATGAGCTATTGAATATCTGGAATTTTCGATTCATAGACACACGCATACCCAGAATTCCTTAAATTATGTTTTATGTTTTTGAAAAGGAATTGGTGTCACTATGGTAAGATCAGAAACAAAATTTTGTCTCCTCCAAATATTTATTTATTAATTTTAAATGACTTTTTATATTTGTTGGTTTATTTATTCCATTTGACATTGTATATTGAGTTTTGATTATATACGTATATTAAATATAAGCGGTGCTTATTGTAGACGTTAATTTCATTCAAAAAGTTTTTTGAATGAAAATTTTTTTGGAATTAAAATTGTAGAAGACGTAAAGATTAAATCTGTTTTGATATTAAAATTTTGTTATATTTCTTCTATCAAGCAAAAAGCCTTTTTCTATTTTATTTCATACATAACATATAATTATATTTAGGCTTGAATAAATCTCATTATGGAATGTCAATGGTTTAAAGAAAACCTTATAATACCTTACAGTTTTCTGTGATTTTGTGACGAACATAGACTATCTAGATTTTTAAAGTTAGTCTGTTTAAACAAGTTCCGGTTACACTTTAAGGTATGATATACCGATTGTTAGTTAATATTGATATTTTAAATATTATTTAGGGCCGATGAAGAGATTATCCGAATGCTAATTGTTTTTTGAAGATATAGTGCATATTGTATATTGAGTTTTGATTATATACGTCTATTAAATATAGGCCGTGCTTATTGTAGACATTAATTTAATTCTGAAAGTTTTTTGAATGAAAATTTTTTTGAAATTAAAATTGTAGAAGACTAACAGATTAAATCTGTTTTGATATTCAAATTTTGTTAACAAGTAAAAAGCCTTTTTCTATTTTAGAATATATAATAATAAAAAGAGATTTTCTCTTGATAGAACGATCATTACAAAATTTCGAATTATTTTATGGTATATATAATAATTATATATTTTTGTTCACACTTATACATATTATCATTTGATTTCAAAAGAGTCCATAAAACACCTTACAAACTTTATGTAATTTCTGTGACGAACACAGAATACGTAGGATTTTTGAACGTTCTAGTGTTTGCTCAGATAACTACGTTTAGCTTGTCTGGTAAGATACTTTTTGTTGATTATTTTTTTTTAGTATGCAGTAGGGCTGATGAGTTTTTCGTTGTGGGAATTTCAAATTGATTTTTGAAGATGTTTTGCATGTATTAGGATTTTTTTGAAGGAACTCATTTTAAGGAGGTTGTCTTTGAAGAAGTTCTTGAGGTTATGTTTTACATTTTTGGAAAGGGATTTGGTTTTCATAAAACAAGTTACGGAATAAAATTTGTACCCTTCAAGTATTTATTAAGTAATTTTAATTAAAAATTTATAGTTCTTTGAATTCTTTCGCCCTTTTGGTACTGGGTAATAAGTGTTAATTATATATGTCTACTAAATTGAGACAGTGTTGTTCTAAGATATTCATTTAATTTAATTCTAAAAATTTTTGAATAAAATTTTTTTTAAATTAAAATTTATAGGAGGTTAACACAATTAATCTGTATGATATTTAAAATTTTTTAATAAATTGTGGCAATAATTCTAAAATATGTTATTTAATTTTTTGACAAACTTTCAATCCAAAATGAAAACTGTATACTTTGTAATCTGACAAAGCCCTTTGAAATGAATGGAACGTACAATTGAAATTAAAAACATGAAATTCGTATGATTTAATGAATAATGAATATATTTTCAAAGTTGTGAGTTTATAAGAAAGTTTGAACCTTGAGATTTACGAATGAAAAACAATATCATTCAAATTACGGTGAAAACCATTTTCTGTTTCGTTCATCATGTGTAATTGTGCTTTAGATACAAGACACATCATTTAAGTGTTCTATTAATCGATCTTCTTCAGTTTTGTATTATCCACATCATGCACAAGGGGGACTCCCCATGGATAATGCTGAGTATGCAGAATCTCTTTGTATTTTTCATCAAGGAAACTAAACAAAGGATGTACGAAAAAATACATCCGGTTTCTTTCATTCTATCCCCTCATCCCATGATTTCATGAAAATTTCCTCAATGGATGTTCTCGGAAACCTTCATTATTTTTCTATTAACTGAGGGGAGTTGGTAATTTTTTGGGGATACTTCATTGTTTCGAGACCCTCTTTTAATGGATGATCATGATGGGGTGAAAATATCCCTTGAGATCATTATCTCTGGAAATCGACAAGTCTTGATCTTTGATGAATCTCCTCTTCATCAGTGCCTAACTTAGACTATAAAATAATAAAAAGAGGTTTTCTACAGGATAGAAAGATTATTTATAAATTTTTTAATATGATACAGGATTATTCTGTTAACCTCTTACAAATTTTAATTTCAAAAAATTTTTATTCGAAAACTTTTAAAATTAAATTGAATAAAAGTCTATGAACACACTGTGCCAACTAAGTAGACATATAGAATTAAACACTGATCACACATTACCAAAGAGAATGAAAGAATTCAAAGAAATATAAATTATCAATTAAATCTACTGAATAAATACTTGAAGGGGATGAAATTTTGTCTCGATTTATTTAAACCAAATTCCTATCCAAAAATGCAAAGCATAACCTCAAGAACTTCTTCAAAAACAACATTCTCAAAATGAGTTCCTTCAAAAAAATTCCTAAAACATGCAGAACATATTCAAAAAGCAATTTACAATTCTCACAACGGAAAACTTCATGTTTAAAAAATGAAGATTATTAACAAAATACATCCTACCATACCAACTGAATGCAGATATCTGAACAAACACTAGAATGAAGTGAACTTTTAAAGTTCCTACGTATTCTATGTTCCCCACAGAAACTACTCAAAGTTTGCTAGGTATTTTATGGTATCATATATCTGCAGTCAGTTGGTATGTTAAGATATATTTTATTAATTATTTTTATTTTTTAAATTTATTTGATATATCTGCAATAATGTTGTTGGTATTGACTATAACATGTTTTTTAAGAGTAGTGTTTTTGATTGTATACTGATATCTCCTAAAAATTCAGAATAACGTATTCATTTTTTGATAAATTATAACCGAATGGAAGAATTGCTCATCCTTGATTTCACGTTATTCTTTTATTTTTTCAGAGATGTATGTTATACATTATTTTATACTAGTTGTTTTATTATATTGTTTCCTCAAAGAGGTTTGAACCAGACAAATAAGTATCTTTAAAAATTTCATGAATAGCCTGCATCCAAAAATAGTTTTCACAACAACAACGTTAAATAAAGAACTCCTTAAGAGAAATTTATGCATTCGGTTAAGATTCATCAAAAAATAAATACGTTGGTCTGACTTTTCTGGAAAATATCAGTATACAATCGAAACAACATTTCTCAAAAGAGAATATCAAGGTTGCCTTCAAAACCAAAAACAATATTAACGTCAAAAATAATAGAACGGAAATGGATAAAATTCGATTATCGGATATAAACTCAATTGGTCAGATTGCTCAAAGCTCCATATTGGTAGAAGAGGTAGAAATTCGTTCAACATTCGTGATCTGAGTTTATATCTTCGCGCCAGAACGAATTTCATCCAAGACATCAGACGATCAACAAAGAATATTACGTTGAAAAAAAATTTCGTGGTACGTCAGCCGACAATTGATGATATGTTAAACATCGACATTCAAAGAATAGCAAACTTTCTGACGTCAAGTAAGTGTCTTTGATAATTTTTGTCTGTTCTCCCTATTTTTGGTTTACAACTAAAACTCATTTAAACATTGAGTTTATTTGTTTGTTTAGTAAAATTGTAGCTAGTCAGATTTGTGATAGTCGGTATTCCGATACATATTCAATTCTTTCGACTAGCCCTGAGGTTTGGGAACTAACAAAAATGAAACGGAAAATATTTACTTTACGGCACCCATATTCGTATAACAACAACGCTCCATCAAAATCTCTCGTATACGTATCCCTTAGGCAAGAACCGAACTACTCGCGGAGAAACCATAAACATAAATCATTTAGCGAGACGTCATTGAAATGCGAACTGTACAGGCTAAAATTTGATTAATGTGCAGAGTTTGATCCTCAAATACGTATTGGTTTTGATGCCGTCGGATTCTAAATGATTCGTATGCTGGTCCTCCACATCGGATGCAATCGATTTTTCCCTTGTTACAGTATGGATTGTGTATAGAAGATTCGACAACCAACATCACGTATACGAGATCAAGGAAGTTTTATAAACGTATTTCAATTGGTAAAACACAAAACCGTTTGAAGAGAAAAAAACGTAGTATTCAACATGAAATAATTCTTTCTGTCGCATCAATCTATGATTATTATATCTACACATTTTTCAAGTCGAGACAAGGTTATTTCTCAACGTTAGCCTCAAAACTGAAATATAAATCGATGGGCGTTGCAATCTTACCAGGATCATTAATTACAACTCCAATTCTGAAAGCCAAATTAACATTTCTATTAGATTCAGGCTAGAAAAAAGAATAAAAAACGAATAGCAATTTTAGCCGCGGAAACGAATTCAGAATGGATTAGAAGTGAACGAGAGCAAATCTACTTGAAAAATCATCTTGAGGTCAGGGATCATTGGAAATATCGGGTGTTTTTTTAGAGTGATAGAACTTTAAATTGAAATAAAATACATTTAAATTAAGATTGAAGCCAATTTTTTATTTTTAAAAGATAATTTTATGACATTTATGTTTTAAAAATAATTTCCAGCATATGTCTACAACGACTATCTCTGAGGAACCGTATTCGACCAGACTAATTTTGGACCACTTTTTCGAGTAATTCAGGCCTTATTTCGTCGATAACACGAGTTATGTTGGCTTCCAAAGCGTCTATTGTTTCTGGTTTAGCAGCATAAACCAATGACTTGACACAACCCCAAAAAAAAAATCCAGTGGAGTTATGTTGCATGATCTTGGAGGCCAATTAATCGGACCATTTCTCGAAATAATGTTATCGCCAAATCTTTCTTTCAATAAATCAATTGTTACGGTAGCAGCATGAGGTGTAGCACCATCTTGTTGGAACTTAAACACTTCTGGGTCGATACCATTCAAATTTTGAAACAAACAATCATTGATCATCGATCTGTAACGAGCACCATTCACTATAACATTAGCTCCAGCATCGTTTTTAAGAAAATATGGACATATGGTGCCTCCAGCTTGTGGAGCACACCACACAGTGCATTTTTCAGGATACAATGGAACCTGCAGAACTTCTTGAGGATTGTTTTCACTCCATATACGACAATTTTGCTTGTTTACATAGCCGTTCCACCAGAAATGAGCTTCAGCACTAAGCACAATTTTACGATAAAAAAATATATCAACTTCAAGCTGTTCTAGGGCACAATCAGCAAACAAACGACGCTTTTTATAGTCAAGTGGCTTTATTTCTTGAACCAGTTGGATCTTGTTTGGGTGTAGACCAAGATCTTTACGCAAAATTTTCCATGTGGTGGATGCACAGAGTCCAACTTGTTGAGAACGTCGACCAATAGACAAATCTGGATAATCATTAGCACCATGAATTACAGCAGCGATATTTTCTTCTGTATGTACAGTTCTTTGTCTTGTTGTTGTTGCTGCATCGAGTAGAGAAAATGTTGTCCGCAATCTATCGATAGTTTGACGAATAAGCTGCTCTGATGGACGATTATGTAAACCATAAATATCACGAACTGCTCTATAAGTTTGGCGAATAGAACACTGATTTTGAAAATAAATTCCAACAATTTGTTAACGTTTCTGCGGCGTGTGTCTTTTCATGATTATTTGTCAATGCTTACTGAACAGAAATGTCAAAACAACATGGCTTCTTCCTTCTGTCAAATCACAGTTATCACTATCGAAAGTTCTATCACTCTAAAAAAAAAACACCCGATATGCACAATAAACTCCTGGCTATCTATTTCTCATAAGATTCTCTATCAAATATTTTCTTATTGATGCTTCTTTGTATTGAGAATATGAATATTGATTTTTTCTAATTAGTGGAATAATTTAGCAGATCTTGCCTACGTTAGAAGGCTGAGTAAATTTTATAATATCCTCAGTACCTCAGAAGCGCTAATAAGCTTCGAAGACCTAAGGTGAAATGATATAATCAGATTGCAGGAATGTTAAAAATGTAGCTGATGTTATTCATCTCAATATGAAGATGCTAGCAAATTATCCTAGGATTCAAATAAAATGTCAAATAGCAAAAAAAATGTAACCAAGTGTACAAGGAATAAATCTTGCGAGAACAAGCAAAGATTATTTTGCTTGCATTTTGATCGAATTAGACGAAACATATAGAAGATATATGAGTTTTTTCGTAATTCCTTGGGTCATTATTACACCTATTCGATTATGTTAGTGAATCACTACAATTTTAGGTAGCCATAATTTGTCATAAGTCGAAGTCAAAAAAAAGAATCCTCTCTTAAAATATAAGAACCACCTACCTTACTGTCGATCTCCTGGCCCTTCGTCATGGCATGCATGATAGCTTCCGATATCCTGTTGTCCAGCTCCCTGATGATGCCATCTGCGTTTACGCCCACTTCATTATTGTGATGCTTCATAGCATTCACCAGTTTCTCGATACTCTCCACGTAACTGTTCCAAGGAGAATCTAATTCGGCAACGTAAGAGGTTAAGCAACCCCTCAACACGTTCAAACAGTAACCGGAACACGGCTTTACGTCATTTACGAGACCCAGACAACGGGGGCAATAAGTAAGCTTCACTAGAGCATCATGACATTGCTCGTTGTTTTTGCTGTTTTCGTTTACCAGCACAATGTCGGTAACATTGAGCACCTCCAAACCGACTGCAAAGGCTTGGAAGAGGATCTGGGTAGCGTCCAGACTCTTCGCCAAAGACTGGGCTATCTGTTTGGGGATGTCCCCGAACGGAAGTATGTCTTTGGTAGACTCCTTGAGGCAGGATTTGTAGTCAATGCTGAAGTCTTTGAACGTCTCAGTGTTTGAAAGCGTATGAAGGTAAACTAAGGGAAAGAGATCAGTAAAGAAGACGTTCGCGCTATTCTGGATGTCTAAGTTGGGGAGGATGATCTCGCCGTTAGTGACGTTAACCATGAGAGCCTTCCGGATGTCGGAGTAAAAGGTTTCAATTGGAGCTTTAGAGTACACTGACATCCTCCTGTACACGTTGGCGAAGAGGAGCAGGGTCTTGTTTTCTGATTGTTGTGTCAGCTGCAGCATGTGATCTGTGGAAGAAATTGAGATAATGAGCAATGAGCAATGAGAATACTTAAAATGTGTAGTTCAATTCATACAACTTTTATCCATATATGAATATTTGTTTTTCTATAGTTCTGGAAAAACAACAAAAACATAACGAAATAATTAAAGAACCAATGATAAATCTACTCACACAATGTAAAATCAAGTTTTCTTGCAATATGCAAGCACAAAGATAGATGAATAATATCAAGAAATTAACGGAAGTATTGCTGATATTCAAGTTGAAATGAAGATATAGCTAGGAAAAGGGATAACGTTAAAAAACATAAACAAATCACAAGGAGAGTTAAATAAAAAGAGGACAATATCAGCTGTCATTGGAAGGGCAGAATGGTTGTGTCCTCAAAAATCAGAAAAACTCCGATGATTTCCATCCGTCCAAAAGTATATGAGTACAAGGAGAAGCAGTTCAGGTAAACTAATAGGAGCCGTAGTTAATTTTGAATGAAAAAGATATAAAAGAATTAGAGAATGTGGAAAAATTGAATAGAATACCACAGCGAGAAAGGATCAAAGAAAGTAACACGGAATAGTTAAAATTTCATTAAAGAGGAAGGATATTTCTCGATCGCCTCTATAAATTTCCATTTGTCCCTCCTTGAAGGCGTTATCATAAATTCCAAAGATCTTCAATAAATTCCTACCAATCCAGAAGCAAACAACTTAATCAACACTCTTTGTTCAATGGAACTTCACACCTGATAAAACGATATCATAGTTTGCAACCGATTTGAATCATTACCGCTATCTTCGAACCTCTCATCCTTATCGCTTCTTCAACGTCCTACCCTTTAATTAGCCCATTTAACAGCCTCGTCAGTCCACAGTTGCAACTATGCAGCGGCAAATTGGACCAACGCTGGCGCGTCGATAAATTTCAGTCGGCAGTCCTTTAAATCAGCGGGTTTATAACAGTTGTAAGTCCGCTTATTCGGGTCACACGTCTCTTATATATTTCCTATTAATAACGTTCGAGTGTATGGGAAAAGGACAGATAAATGGCCTGGGCCAGTTTTATGGGGAATGTTAACACGGTTTATTGAATGGCAATAATAACCCGTGGTGCCGTTTGTTCGAGACAAGGTGCACGAAGCTATGAGAATATATGAGCTCGTTCGTGCATAATATGGGATTTTATGTGACGCCTGATCTACCAGAATATCGTAAGAGAGGTTAATAAATAGGAAAAACACTGTTCTACTTGTAGAACTGCTTCTACGTACCGACACTATGGAATATTCATCCATTTCGTATCCACAATAGTGAACATATAGTTGATTGTCTCCTTTTTCTACAACAGATGAAGTATTCTTAAGCAGTGACCATTAATAGAACGCTTCGGAACGATCAAGAAACAAGGCAGGAATAACAAAGTCTTCACGATCTTCATATCTGGACATTTATTACTTCACCGAAACGAAACTTCGTGCAGCTGGCAAAGAGAAAAAACTTCCGAAGAAATCAAAAAAGAAACTGATGCATGCTACAATCATCTTTCCAGTTCGAGAAATCCTCATCAGAAAGTTCATCGGGATTCCCAGTCCAGAGAGATCAAAATTCTATTTAAACTTCCTCAGGAGCAGTCTGAATTAGCTACCGAGCTTTCTCGAAGGACATCATTGACTTCATCAGACTGAGGAGCTGAGAGATAACTAATTCAAGAGGGGGCTACTCGAATTCACAGAGCTTTCACCTTAATTTGTCATTTACCATATTAAACTCATTAGAAAAAGTAGATAGATGGTTTTAGTTGAAGAAATAGGTCTCCTTTCGGGATTATTCAGCCGATGTCCACGTTAGTATCATTTTATACTCATGTGATTCTCCAATATTTCTTTTACTAGCACCATCAACCATGTTTCATGGTTTGACTATGAATGCTGGGTAAATAGCCCCAGTCTCCCCACATTTTTTATTCTGACGAATTCAGAACTGCATTCGTCAACTCCTTTGAGGATATCTAGTTGGTCCACTAATTTCTGACATCGTTTTGTAGCAGCCACATAAGTTAACTTATAATGGGGTCTATAGACTGAAGAGACAGTTGTACTGCAATACAGCCACTTTGAATCGTTTTTATCTACCTCTCATAGAAATTATGGGAACTAAAAAGAAACCTTGTGGCTTCCATACCTTGAAAAACTTGAAATAAGATTGGAGTTATGTTAATTTATCAGAGTTGTAAAGAAAAAGCTATTTGCTATCTGATAGCAATTCAAATCATAAGATATTAAAGCTATGAACTCACTTGTCATCAACTCGAAGGTGAGATTAAATACAGAAATTCAACATTCAAAGTGGAAATAAAGTCTTCCTGATCTTCGCAGGGTATTCACCAGTTCAAAAATCAAGAAAGACGACGAACTAACAAGAAGGAGAATTCCTAAAGAAAAGGCGGGAGTTACTTATACAAGAACAAGATATTGCGTGTGGCATGCTGTAAAAATCTTTCAAGTTCGAGATATCCTAAGAAGTTTATCAAAATGAGCGTCAGGTTGTAGTGGTTCAAAAAGCCGACTCGTAAGTAACGAGTTGACCTCTTAACAAGGAAAGATATTTTTTCGTTAGGATGACTGGCCACTATTTCACTTTTGGGTCAAAAATGAACAGCGCTGCGCCTAAAATGGCATAGGGATACAGTTACTAAACCTAACTATAACACAATTGATTTCCTAACTCAATAAGTCAATAAGTTTCGACGTTTTTACAGTTAAGCAAACAAATAGCGCTTCCAACAGGCACATTATGAAGATTTCCCTATTTTAATATTTTGATTTTGAACTGATTTCCAACTGAGTAATTCACATCAAGTCATGGTTTAAATGTGAATTTTGGGCTGAAAACCTTATTTTCTACCACATTCATAATTTCGAGGAAGTCATAATTGCATTCGCCAACTCTTTGGATCACACCTACTAGAGTTATCTCTGTTTATTTCTGACATCAGTTAATAACACCTGTCATCGCAGAAGTTGATTATTTATAATCAGTTCTTCACACTCTAAAAACTAAATGATGATGAAATTTTGATAACGAAATACGATTATCTGAGCGTAAATCACTTCTAGTGGATTCATCTATTGTGTTAGACGTAAATTATTACTAAAAAGTAGTTGATGAATGACATCAAATTAGAATTGCTCAGTTCTAAAAAAAATTGTAGAGACTAAAAAGGATCCTTGCGGCATCCCTACTTTGAAACTATTGTTCTAATAGTTAGATCCTATGATTATCTTCAAAGCAGCAGGGTTGTAGAACCTTGAATGATTTTATTTGACAGAACCATACCATCAATCGTTCATACAAGACTCAATTAAATTGAACCACAGCATAATTATTTCTCAAACGAATAAATCAAGCGGTTTCAGCTATACATTTCCACTAATGAGGGACACGATGGGAAGCGTCGAACATTTCGTCTTTTCAACATCTCGACACAACATTTCGACAATATAATTGACAGAGAACACTTTGATAAGAAGCTCAACAGGGATGATTACACGCCCTTGTCCCAAACTTCACAGCGCGCCGTCAGTACTATCGAAGACATTTGTCCCGCTAATTGCTGTTTTCGTGTTTGGAGCCTTCTGAGACAGACTTGTAACTAAGTCTGTCCCATTGTCACCCTCATAGATTGGATTTATTAACTGCAAGTCAGAGACTGGTTCTCCTTAAACCGTGCCCTTCTATGATCGATATTTGATCCGGGGTGGATTCCATTTTATTGTTAGTATTCATTTCGATTGCTTGCGTATTAAACACAAAGGCAGTGGTGGATTTGGAGATTTTCTTTGGTGCTAAAAAGGTGACCATTTGCTATAAAAAATCTGTTGAAATGGAAAATAGCTCACGATATAACTCAAATATTTGTAACAAGTTTGTTCTATTCTTATTTCCTTAGGTAGCTTTTTAGTGACTATATAGTTAGATTTTTTAGATTCTAAGTGATACAGTTTTACCGAAGTACTAGAAAAAACGGCGACAGACGAAGTGTTTCGCTAATTAATTGCTGAACTAAGGCAAAAATGGTTTACATATATTCTTCTTTTGATTTTGATTCGGGCAGCTTTGAGACGGCTAGTAAAACTTTCATACGCTGCAAGAAAGTGCTGACTACCCAGTCAGCACTTGAAAGTCTGCATGTTAGACTAGAAGGGTATTTCATGTGGTTGTCATGATTCAGGAATGATCGAGGAGTGCTTCAGGGCTTTAGCGGAACTTGACGGGAGGACCTATCTCTTCCTGAACCAGGATTGTTTAAGAGACATATCTGTGTATTTTACGACTTGACGATACGGTTTTGGACCATTGGTGATCGAACCAGGATCTATTGAAAGATTTCAGAAGGGTTCGTGGGTCTTGACGGTAGGATCGGTTGTCAGTGGTCGTACCAGGATCGATTGAAAGATCGATGCTTGAGATTTTTCTTGTTTCTTGAGTTTGCCTTTGGATGGGTGAAGTAAGAAGCTCCTTCGGCGTGTGAGTTGCGTCCCAGACAACTCGGGTACTGACCTGCAGAGTCAGTAGCGATTAGATAGTGCTTCGCTGCTATCAGCCACGGTGTACGTTTTCGAACCTAAACCGAAACTGAGAAAGAGGTGGGTTCAACCCGTTAGAAGGGTTCTCGCCTCGCGCGATGATAAAGAGTATCCTTAGGTGGTCATCTGGTGAAAGTGCCGTACTCATATGCCAGTAACCAAAACACTTCTGGACGATACTATTCAAATTTTGAAATTAATAGTCATTGATCATCGATCTGTAACATTAGTTCCAGCATCGTTTTTAAAGAAATATGGACCAATGATAACTCCAGCGTGTACAGCTGTGCGTTTTTCAGGATGCAATGAAACCTGCAGAACTTCTTAAGGATTCTTTTCACTTCATATACGGCAATTTTACCTGTTTACATAGCCGTTCAACCAGAAATTCATCACTAAACACAATTTCACGATAAAAAAGGTGGATCAACTTCAAGCTGTTCTAGGGCCCAATCAGCAAACAAACGACGCTTATTATGATCAAGTGGCTTTAGTTCTTGACCCAGTTGGATCTTGTATGGGTGTAAACCAAGATATTTACGCAAAATTTTCCATGCACAGAGTCTAACTTGTTATGAATGTAGACAAATCTGGACCATCATTAACACTATGACTTACAGCAGCGATATTTCCTTCTGTACGTACAGTTCTTTGTCTTGTTGTTGTTGTTGCATAGAGTAGAGAATGTGTTGTCCAAAATCTATCGATAAATCGACGAATAAGCTGCTCTGATGGACGATTATGTAAACCATAAATTTCACGAAGTGCTCTATAAGTTTGGCGAATAGGACACTGATTTTGAAAAAAAATTTCAACAATTTGTAAACGTTGTTGTGGCGTGAGTCTTTCCATGACAATTTGTCAATGCTTACTGAACAGAAATGTCAAAACAACATGGCTTCTACCTTCTGTCAAATCACAGTTATTCCTATAGAAAGTTCTATCACTCTAAAAGAAACGCCCGATATTTTCACTTGTCAACAAATGAAAAAAGGTTTTCCTAGACATAAAATAGAAGGTTTGTATAGATTTTGAGAATATTCTGATTCCATTATATGAACAACTTTTAACAATTGAAAAAACATGACAATAAGAAACTGCAATGAATAACCTTTGCGCAAAATTTACTGCGTTTATTTACACCAATCGAAGCGATAATCCTGTCAACCGATGTTTTCCTCGTGAATCATCAGGGTGTTCGAAATATTTCTTATTTTTAAATTTCTGGCAACTACAATAAACCGAAATAGACCGCACGACCGAATTTAGCACGTAAAACTCCGATTTTTTGCTGGTCGGATTTGTTATGTCCCCTCCCGCTTCCTTTTACCTCCGCGTCGCCCGACTGTTGTTGCCATTGCGATGCAACGATGTGGTTCAAGAATCCCATAAACCGACTTTTTATGGCCGTCCTTTAGTCTTGACGTGGGTGTTGATATATCGGCCACCTAGCACAATGGCTAAGGTCTGGCGAAACGACGAAAAACAGGATGTTTGCATGCAGTCCCGCGAAAATACGAAGAATGCGGAGATATACGGGGGGTAATTAACCCTGAAGACTGCTATAATAATAATATACGGTGTTGGAGGAAATTATGCGATACTGTGATGCTAATGGTGCAAACATCAGAGTTAAAGAGAAATTTTTTCATCCGAATTACAGGAAATATTTGACGAGCTTCGGAAGTAATGTCAAGATCCGATGGCGTTGAGCGAATTAAGAGGTCTTTTTTCTTATGGCAGCGTGGAAACGGAAACGATTTACTGTTTAGAATGAACGCGAAATATCTGATCAACAAGACAACAAATATACGAGGACACGAAAGTAATGTCGTTTCTACACATGTCTATATTTATTTTTGTTTGTTCATAAATAATCTTAAATTTTTGTTCCAGGTATAAGGCTAATCAAATACGAAAAGGGGTGTATATACACACATCGCCAAAAGTCTTGACCCCCCATATCAACTCTCAACTTGTTGAATGTAACACATTTTTTTGTCTCTTATCACTTAAAGGAAAATAATAAACCAGCAAAAAATGTTTCTTGTTCGAGAGAATACGGGTGTATTCCAAGTTAATCAGTTTTTAGCGAATAACGAGAGTTGTAATATCTCGAGAATATTCCGTGGAAAATGCCGAGACATCCAATTTCTCAGTTTGACCGGGCAAGAATAGTACCCCCTCATCAAGAAGCCAAATTGCGCAACGTTTGAATATTCCACGAACTTCAGTAAGGCGCATAGTGAACCTTTTCCTGGAAACCGGCAGCGTTGCCCGAAGACCGGTGCCGACCCAGATCTGTAAGGGAAGACCATTATATCGCAAATATTACTCGAAGGAATCGAACGGTATCTGTAACAGCCCTTCGAAATCATTTTTTGAGGACCTATAGACGGGTAGTCTCAACCAGTACCATAAGGAGACGGTTGTATTCCTCAAATTTAAGGGCAAAAAGACCTTTAAGAGTACCTCGGCTATCACTTGGGCAAAACACCACCAAGACTGGCTTTTACCACAATAGCGCAACGTACTTTTTTCGGAGGAGTCACGATTCGGTTTACAAAGTGATAGTCGACGAGAAAGGGTTTGGAGAGATCCGAGCGGACTAGAGCGACTCAATTTCGTCCGGGAAGTTGTACCTTTTCTAGGCGGATCAATAATGTGCTTGGAGGTATAATGTTCGGTCGCCGTAACCGTCTTATTATCGTTGAACGAACAATGACTGGTGCCATCTACGTAGAAAACATCATGGAACCAATCATTGTTCCTCTGCGCAATGAATTTGGGGATAATTTCATTTATCAGGATGATAACGCTCCACCATACAGCACACAAAGAGTTCAAAACATTCTTCAAGAGAACAATATCCAGAGAATGAACTGGCCAGCAAACTCACCAGACATGAATCGAATTGAGCACGTATGGGATTACTTAGGGAGAGCAATATCCAATCGCCAAAACCCACCTTCAACCTTTCAGGATTTGAGTTTAGCCCTTCAGGAAGAATGGAACGATATGCCTGAAAATTTCATAAATGACTTGATTTGTGGGATGCCTAGGCGTATTGGGGGGGTGATTGAAAGAAGAGGTGGTAATATGGATTATTGAATTTAGATTTGAGGAATAACTATAATTAATCAAAAATAAATAATCGATAAATTTAGATTTTTTCTCATTTTTCCTATTTTGTCTCATTCTGCATAAAGTAACAAATAACAAACAGATATTTTCTATCAAATAAATTGCAGTTGAAATAGAGGAAAATATTTATCTCATTTCCAGAACATAGATTGTTTATTTCTTGAGAAACCTAGAGGGGCAAAACTTTTGAGGGTGTGTATCTTGGATTGTAATCTTTTTGGGTATCACAAGAGTAATAACGCAATGGTTGCAACTGGCTACGAGCGGATCTAATCGATCCACTAAGTAAACTATTTCAGCAGCATAATAAAGACGCATTTTAGATCTGTTAATTACTGAAAATGAAAGATAAATTCTCCATAATTACTCAAAATGCTAAAGAACCAAACGCCACGAAATTCAACAAGCTAGAATTACACCCTAAAAAACCGCTTCTTTATTGAAGAGATCTACACATTTTAGTAAGCGATAATTAAATCTTTCTCTCAATAAATCAATTGTTACGGTAGCAGCATGAGGTGGAGCACCATCTTGTTGGAACCAAAATACTTCTGGGTCGATACCATTCAATTTTTGAAACAAATAATCGTTGATCATCGATCTCTAACGAGCACCATTTACTGTGGCATTAGCTCTAGCATCTTTTTTAAAGAAATATGGACCGACGATGCCTCCAGCGTGTAAAGCACACCATTCAGTGCATTTTCAGGATGCAATCAAACCTGCAGAACTTCCTGAGGATTGTTTTCACTTCATATATGGCCCAATAAGAAAACAAGCGACGCTTATTATTTTCAAGTGGTTTAGTTCTTGAACCAGTTGGATCTTGTATGGGTGAAGACCAAGATCTTCACGCAAAATTTTCCATGTGGTGGATTCCAACTTGTTGTGAACGTCGACGACTAGACAAATCTGGCTCATCATTAAAACTATGACTTACAGCAGCGATATTTTCTTCTGTACGGACAGTTTGTCTTGTTGTTGTTGCATCGAGAGAGAAAATGTTGTCTGAAATCTATCGATAGTTCGACGAATAAGCTGCTCTGATGGACGATTATGTAAACCATAAATTTTACGAAGTGCTCTATAAGTTTGGCGAATAGAACACTGATTTTGAAAATAAACTTCAACAATTTGTAAACGTTTTTGCGGCGTGAGTCTTTCCATGATAATTTTTCAATGCTTACTGAACAGAAATGTCAAAACAACATGGCCTCTACCTTCTGTCAAATCATAGTTTTCTCTATCGAAAGTTCTATCACTCTAAAAAAATACCCGATATATTGTTTCATTTAAATGAAATGAATTATGCAACGATTAAAAATTTTCATATGTTTCATGAAATTCTGCCATTGTTTCGCTTCACAGAAGCTTCGTCAGATATTGTATTTCGAAAAAGTAGCTCTAACAAGAAATTATAACTCTTTATGTAGGATTTGCGGTCACTTTCTTAAGCGATTGCGGTTTCAAGATCACCCTTGTACATACAGGCGACATTCTTCTAATGGAGGCACTGCATTCCAGCCAAACAAAGCACGTCAATATTCTGCACTGAATTGGATTGAGTTGTACGATACGTACATAAGAATACACATACATATATTCATACGCAATGCGACTAATAAAAGCATCAGTATGTAACCAGTTTGTTTTATAAGATCAAATGAATGACTCCAACCTCGTAATGAAGTCGGTTTGACTGGCATTAAGAGGCCATTCAGCCATATTGAGATCTCAAATTGCCGAGTTGGCTACCTTTATTTATCTTCTTTTCGAGATAGCCCATTAAGGCGTGAAATTAGTTTGCCGGAGGGCGTGAATATGCGACCGTCGGGTATTTTCAAGACAACTACGGGAATTTCCTTAATTTGATCTTCCGCGACTTTTAGTATTTGAGATGGATGACTTCAAGTGATAAACAAGTTGTAAGTTTTAACTATTACTGATATAGAGTACTTCGTTTGGTAATGAAATACGAAAACTTCAATTAAACCCCAGTAAACTTTGGTAAATATACCAGCAATGCAGAATGTTGAAAGATTTTTTGTACTCTTCGATCCGCTCGCACCAATTTTGAGTTTTTGGTACAAAACATCATAGCCTCTACACGATGTGGACCTTTTGAAGGAAAAACTGCCTCAACAAATTTTTCAAGCAGTAGGTACATTGTAACAGTAACTGTGTGATAAATTTTTTTTATCTTATTGGAATAAATACCAATTTCCTCGATTCATTGAGTTTTAGGAAAGAAAAAAACCACTGCGTCCGCACGGAACATTGAGATTCACCCTTAATTTATATTTCCCCGACGAGATCCAGTGGATATTATCGATAATCTTGTAATTTTTTCAGTTCGCTTTGAGCTATAAAAGCCTGACCAAAGACCTCAAATCTGATGCGACTTTACTGTGCACTCTGGGACGATGTGCATGGCTGCTTCAGTGTTCTTGAGACACAGCCTGCTTTCATCGTCTTCAGCAAGACCGATTTTGTGCAAATGCGCTTTCAGTCTGCAGTTACCTGTCATAATTCCGACAAGTGTTATTAGTTTGGTCCTATCCAGACCTAGCGCTAGGTTCGCCATCTTTTTGTTCGAAGCTGTTCCAAGGAACAGCTTCGAATGTTTCAGGCCAGAATGGCTCAGCCAGAAAGATTCTAGTCTTGAGTTCATTCTGCCTGTTATCGTCTACTTAGGCACGTCATGTAGTATTCCCAGGAATTGTTTTAAGCCTATCAGAGGCAGCGCAGTTCCAGCAAACGCCAGCCGACGATATACAACAGCTGGATTCCAGAGCTTTCAGTACTGACCGACTATCAGTAACTTTTTTGATTTTGCTGTAGTGGATATGCAGTTTTATCAACAGATCTGCCGCGGTCCCTATGGAAAATAGTTTTGCCTGAAATATGGTTGCGTATTGACCGAGACTAGGTTTACTCCCATAGACTCACGCTCCCGTTCCGTTCGTATGTGACATTAGTATTCATCATACACCGTTATCGTACGTCCTTGTCCATTTTTCTAATAACTACAGATCGATTTTGCCATCATAACTTGATCATCAACAGGTAGTGAGTTTTTCTGGATTCGAAATCGATAAAACTTTTAAATATTCTTATAGATCCAAATAGATAGGTTCAAATACAATATCAAATTTTTCCATTCTAGACAACCAGAGTGAACGTCCTATAGCACATTTGCAATATTTTCTACAAGAACCGTTTACGGACTGGCGTTAGTGACCTAGAACGAAGTAAATTCATTTAAGAACTTTTCAATTACTAAACCAAAAGCAAACTTTATTGAAGACAAATCACTTAATGTGTTGAGTATCTAAAAATTGAAATGGCTGCCATAATCTGTCATTATTTGGAAGTTCCTATTTCGAAGAAGGTTTTGTATTCACTATAAAGTGCATTATAGCATTATGTTGTTTTTCTTCTTCTAATATGATCCCATTCTTGGTTGTAAGGTGAGCCGTGATATGAGGGATAGGCCATTAAATTTTGCATTTTTAATCGGCTATGAATGAAAAACTAATGGATAGTTTTTCAAAGTTATTAATTCATTAGAAAGGTTGAACCTTGACATTATTTCTCCCTAGTTACCGTCCCTCGAAATTAGAATCTTTTTTCAAACATTGTAGTGGTATCAACTATATAACCAACTCGTTTGCTCTCTATCCAAAGCAGATAGCAAGAAAATACAATTGTTGGTTTTTTGATAGCATTATCGGGTATTCACTTATCCTATTTCTGGTAATCTTTGAAATTCCTACACATTTCTTTGAATAATGGTCGGAAAATGGAATCATATCTGATAACTTTAATGAGAGAACTTAACGAAATAGACAGGTCGCTCCAGACTTTCATATCATACAAACAAAATAAGAATTGATTCAACCTGAAATGTTTAAGTTGACACAATAACGATCCAGAACAAGATCTAGAAAATAAGATTACTCAGCCATTTATAAATGTTTCAGTAATTATTTTATACAATTAGCAGTATATTTTCACATGAATTGATTTGTACAAATTTTCGTAGAGAGTACTTTCAACAATTGTTAATATTCTATTCATGAATCAGTTCCAAATTTAACAGTGAGTGTACTTACTGACCGGTTGGTTTTCTGAAGAATTTAAATTCAGCACAATGATTATCTTCGTCACGATATCTTTTTGACCAGACTAAAATCCTACCCAAACGCTATAAGGTCAATCAAATAAACATGCAACTCCATCCATTATTCAGTTGCAAAACATAGTAGTAACTTCACCAGATGACCACGCATGGAAGAGGTTTTGTGATAAGGATTAGGCTTCATCATCGCGCAAAGAGTAAAAACCCCCTGCTTCCAGTAGACTAAAGTTTGAGAACTTAGACCGTAACTGATAGCAGCGAAACACTGTCTAACCTCTAGAAGCTATGCGGGTTAGTACCCGAGTTGTTTGGGACGCAATTCACATGTCGTAGGGGTTCATTTCTACCACTAAGTCGCAAATTTAAGACATCAAGATTGGATGCCACAATTGATTCTGGTTCGAGCATTAATAGCCAGCCTTACTGTCAAGACCCAAAAACCATTGAGAAATTTATCAATTGAGCACCAATGGTCTTGAACTATATCGTTAGAACCCACAAAACCCAATTGAGAAGTCCCTCAATTGATACTGTTTCGAGCATATTCGGCCAATCGTATTATCAAGACCCTATAAATCACTGAGGCAAATCTCAATCAATCCTAGTTTCGAGAATCACTGACGACCAGATAAATTAAATAGCCTTCTAAAGCATGCAGGTTTTTAAGCACTACCTCCTAGAGCCCAACACCAAATGAGTGGCCAAAAGTACGAATACTGTGGGTCTTCCATTCTCCAGTGGTAGTATTGTTACCATATGGAACATTTGAAGGCTAACAGTTGCCAAGAGGAGTTCAATTCGATGCTAGAAACCACGAACTCTAGAACTCTAATACATCATAAACTCCCTTCCTTACAGTTTGCGCAGATCTTGTACTACTGTAGACAGATAAACTGCACTTGGCTGGAGCATTCAAAGATTCTGATAATTAAATCTCTCACATCAAGACACATAAGAATCTGATATCGACAAGAAGATCATGTTCAGAATACCGAACTCTCAGACCACCTTCCAGACTTCCTATTTTAGTAAACTCCGTTATCTCCCGGTTGTAAAAATTTCTATCAACTTTCCTATTATCGGATCGAGGCCAACCTATCCCGAATCCATATACCCCCAGGATTAGAAAATCCAGACCTCCAATTGCCCACACTCTCGATCGACCAATCGACCTCGTTACCAAAGAAATTAATAAATCGGAATTAGAACGGCAATCCAGGAAAGAGGCCCGCCGTAGAGAAAATTACGGAAAATTTAATGAGACCCGAAGGTTTCACGACGAAAATGAGGCATGAGGGACTGCGGAAATATAATTACTGGATTCATCATATCTCAAAGGGGTTCACCGAGAAAAACCGATGGGAGAAAGATGAATTACGCGGAGGTAACTGGGTGTGAAACGTACACTGAAAAACGATCGGGCTCCCTACCAGTTATATAGGTCAATAAACATCACTTACAAAGCTCCGGTGGCTTTAAGGATATACTCAGTGGCATTTGAAGGAATAAGTTTTTCGTAATGTTGTAATCTTCCAACGGTTAAGTTGAGACCATTTGAAGATTAAAATATTCTCTAAACTGAAATGTCAACGCATTTTCCTCAATATCGGTGTTAATCTATGAAAGTCCTTGAATATTTGAATTTTTTAGTTGTTTGAAAGACGTCTAATAATTCGTTTTCTTTCAGGACATCAATGCTCTTTGAGAGTTAGAGGTATTTTGTTCAAATTCTACATGGTTAGCAGAACCCATCATTTAAAAGTGAAAGAGGATATAAGTGAAACATTAAGGGTAATATCTGGCGTACCTCAAGGAGCGGTTTTGGAGCCTGTACTGTTTGTTGCTTATTTGAAAGAACTGTTCTCATTATCCTTGGTTGCAAGTATTTCTGCCTTCGCGGATGATACTGTGATGAAAGTATATCTAAAAGGGATCATCTTGACTTGATTCATGACAATACAATTCATGTTCTAATATACGTGAGGACAGTTACATACTTAAGAGAAGAGATAGATGAATATGTAAAATGGGATACTCATATTAAACAAGTAATGAATAAAAAAGGTCTATGAATATATGCACTATAGTATATGGAAAGGAGCATGTGAGTGACATAAATTGAAGCTTTGGATCTCACATAAATAGTTTTTGAAAATAATTGGAAAAAAGAAAAGCACTTATCTCACAGAAGAATTTATATAGAGATGCCATTTCCAGATCTTCAAAGACAATATTCTTATAGAATACTCTGCGTCCATTATAAAACTAAGGGGAGACTGGTTTCTATTGAACAGTTGCATAACACAAGTATAAAAAATGCTTACTGACGTAACTACCTTATTTTGTGAATTTTACTGGTCTTATCTGTACGTCGTGGACGATATGAATAAAGGACGAAGGTTCGAATGCGGCAATACAAGGTACCCATAATATCAGGCCTACATTCTTCTCCAAACCTTTGATTAGCGATTTGATGCATAGTAGCAAAACGATATTTAAGGTTATCTGAATGTTGCTATATGATCTACCTACCTTCCGTCATTGAAGTACAATTAACATGGCGGCAAATTTCGCGATGGGACCAATTAATATCTCGATTGGCAACAATTCTACTCCTGTCAAAGTTGCTAACATTAAACATGAAAATTTTGATGTTTTCGAAATCGATGTATTTCATTACACTTAACATTATTTGACGGACTGTACTGATAATATCTGTACTAGTCAGCTCTCATAAGACGGTTCCTTCATGAAGGACTAAGAGAAAAGATGTTGTTTTCGAAAAAAATAATCAAAGATGAAACAGTGACAGTTTCAGCATAGTCTGATTTTAATGTGATCATTCTGAAGCCAAAAAATCAAGTCGAAGAAATTAGTCCCTTTGGGTTTAACACTTCTAATATCACCGACGAGACTGGGCCATTTGCTCTTAACGAAGAGTTTGTTGCCTTTCGCGAAAGGGAGAAATTTATTATTCTGTACTTACGAAACGGGCTGACCTTTCCGAAGACAATATGAAAGAATTTCTGGGGCAACTTCAACATAATGGCGAGTATCCAACTTTTATAAAAGGTCGTGACTTTCATAAATTGTGGGAGTTTTGATCACTTACTTGAAATTTAGGAAAATGGACAAAAGCGGAGTTATGAGATCTGAATGCTCGTATTTGCCTTATGGATTTCATTTTAGTACGAGCTCTCACCAAAATTATGTAAGTTGGAAGAATTCATTCGTTATGAGATCTGAATACTCGTATTTTCTTTGCTCTTACGGAAATTATGTTAGTGGAAGAATTCATATGGAACTCGGAGAGGCAGCCAAATTTGACGATTTACGAGCATCATAAGATTTCAAGTTTTAGCACTACAGATAGGAAGATCAACCCATTTTGTTATAAAAGCAACATGCTCGAATAGGAGGTAAATGCCCTAAAAATTGAACGATAATTCCAACCTTATTCTGTTGTCTTCAGTAAATCATCTTTCCGTAAATATTATGCCCCAAAATCTTCTTGTATCTTAGACAAATTAAAATTACTTGAAACTTAACCTAATCCTGTGAACCACTTTGGCGATATTTCAATTTGGCATAAATTATTGAATTTTGAGTGCATTAGTAATGATGGTCAGATTTCGTGTCCACTTGAAACTATATTAAAATAAATGTATTTTTATACTTGATAGAAGGTATATAAAATTATTTAGATATTTTAATATTAACAGATATTTGAATATCAAAACAAATTGAAATATGTTTATCTTCTACAATTTTAATTTCCAAAAGAATTTTTTTATTCAAAAAACTTTTAGAAATAAATTATTGTCTAAAACAAGCACCGCTCACATTTAATAGACGTTTATAATCAAAACTCAATATACAATGTCAAATGAAATAAATAACCCAACAGATATACGAAAGTAATTAAAATTAATAAATAAATATTCAAAGGAGACAAAATTTTGTTTCTGGTTTTATCTTTAAAAAATACTACTTGCCTTATAAAAACATGAACACACTTAAAGGACTTCCCAAAGAATATAATTTATTTGAAATATTTAATATATTTAAATATTCGAACAAATTATTTCAAAAATCTCTAAAAAATGTGCACTATATCTTCAAAAAACAAATATAATTCTAGATAATCCCGTCTTCAGCCCTTATTCAATATTACAAATATCAAAATCAAAAACATAACCTACATCACTCACGTGTTAAAAGACTTAAGCTTCGAACTACAGATCAACTATATATTCAAGATTGATCTATGTTCTAACAAAATCAAAGAACAAAGTGAGTTATTTTAAGGTTTACTTAAATTCATTGACATTCTATGAGATTTATTGAAGCCAAAATATAATTATATATTATATATAAAATAAAATAGAAAGGCTTTTTACTTGATAGAAGAAATATAACAAAATTTGAATATCAAAACAAATTGAAATATGTTTATCTTCTACAATTTTAATTTCCAAAAGAATTTTTTTATTCAAAAAACTTTTACATTAATTTAAATTCTTTTGGAAATTAAAATTGTAGAAGATAAACATATTTCAATTTGTTTTGATATTCAAATTTTGTTATATTTCTTCTATCAAGTAAAAAGCCTTTCTATTTTATTATTAACAGATATATTCTGTTACTCTTTTACAATTTAATTTCAAAAAACTATATTTAATATTATAACTTCAGGAATTACATTAATGTCTTATAACACTACTCATATCAAACGACATATAAAATAAACATTCATTATAAGACATCCAAATGAGATAACAAAATCGAATAAATATAAATTGTTAACAAAAATCCTATAAATTGAATATTGCGAGTAGACAAAATTTTGTTTCTGCTCATCTCTCTTATAAAAACAGATATCCTTCAAAAATGGTTTACATAATCATAAAACTATCTTACTTAGAATATTCAACATTATTAGCTATCTAACTATGTTACATTTTAGAAAATCTCAAGATATGTAAAAAAATACTAAAAAACAAGTTTTAAGAGAGATTTTGCTTCGTCAGTACTCATATAATTCAATAAAATATAACATCAACCAACAAAACATATTTACTCATCTTTAATAATTCAGAAAGCATCTTGGTAAATTAATACTGAACATTTAAATGGAGTCTAATGTTAACTCGAAATAAATAGTTCTGTGGTTTACCATTGATCTTACAGATTGAAAGGCAACTGGATATATCTGTAAATATTAAAATATTCAAATAATGAAACTATATTCTTGAAAACTGATAACATAATCCATCCACATATTGCTCATTTTGTTTTTTACATAAAAGAAGATGAATTGAATATGTGGTCAAGTTTATTCCATGTTCACGCACACTTTATATTCACATGTTCTCTTCGATTCTGTCAGACATCGTAAACATCAAAGTGATATAATGAACATGATGTTGTAATTCAAATAAAAACCCCTGGATCAAAACCTATCCTGACACTGGTCTTTAGGAAATTAGTTGGGAGGCCCTTTTTGCGCGCTGATACTTCCAGGAAACAGCGTGCTATCATTCCGCCCAAATGTCTGTGATTTTCGGATTTTGAGCCGAAAATGGTCTTAAACTAGTTTGGACTCACTGATAAAGAATCCGAGATCAAAAGTAATTCTGTCCGGCCGTACGCAAATAAGCCTAACTTTCGAACGGAAAGAGCAAGAGATTGGAAACTTTCTGGGACGGTTTGGGGTCAAAATGCCCTTGCTTAATTAGCCGTCGAATACAACCAAATTTGTGGAAGGAAAACTCGCAGGTTTTGTATCACAGTAATGAACCATTTTACAAGGCTATCTATCCTTGTGAAGGAATTTCTAGTGAAAAACTCAAGAAACAGTAAAAGAGAATTCGCGACAAGGGCTGAGGTCAATGCCTGAAAATGTGTGTTCTATTTCTTGATAAAAATTTCTTCACTGGACGTTATTACATTCATTTCAGATTATGGGAAATTAATATTTTAGAGGAGTAATTTTTTTGAAAGAAACGATGTTGTCTCGACTCTGGAGAATTCCATGCTAAATGACATTTTGCGTGCCACTTCCTTTTATAGCTTCCCGAAAATATCGAATTTCCAAAGCTTACCTGAATTTAAATGGATGGAGTATGCGGTTGGCTCTTCGTGAAACATTATAACATTTTTATTTAAGAAAATTCACACAATAAGGGACTAAACTTAAAATTTAAAAAGGTTCTTTTACTACACTTAGGACATTTCACAGAATTATTTATTTCGAGCCATATTAGACTGCATTTAAATGTTCAGTATTTATTTACCAGGAAGCTTTCTGAATTGAAGGGTAAGTAAATACTTTTGTTGATTGATGTTGTTTTTCAGTAATGTTTTTACATATCTTGAGATTTTCTTAAAAATAACTTAGTTAGATATCCAATAATATTGAATATTCTAAGTTAAATAGTTTTATGATGAAATTCTTAAGATTATGTTAAACATTTTTGAACGATATTTGTTTTCATAAGAGGGATGAGCAGAAACAAAAATTTGTCTACTTAAAATATTTAATTTATAAGATTTTTGTTAAAAATTTATATTTATTGGATTTTGTTATATAATTTGGATGTCTTATAATGAATGTTTGTTTTATATGTCGTTTGGTATAACTGACATTAATTTAATTCCTGGAGTTATAATATTAAGTATATTTTTCTGAAATTAAATATGTAGAAGGCTACCAGAATATATCTGTGAATATTGAAATATTTGAATAATTTTATATATTGTCATTATAAAATAAAACACTTGTTTACATTTTCTACTTTATTTTTGGTATTGACGTACGTTTCGTCTTTGCTAGAAAGACTTCATCAGAATACGAAGTAACAGTTGTTGTACAATGAATTTATAAGATTTTTTACAGAAGGTGTACATGTGTTTTTAATTGTTCGTCGGGTTGGTTTTCTCAAAGAATATTCCCTTCAGAATCGTGTTCACTCGATCCCTTGTAAATATTGAATAGAGGGGTGTAATAAAAATCTATTTGTTCATTTACTAGGTTATTGCTGTTTTTATGTTTATTTATTTCGTAAATTTCCCATAAGTTCAATTTTAGACCTCTATTTTCAACATGTAGAATTTCTATTTCTTTTGTGAAAGAATGGTTATTTTCAAGAAGGTGTTTAGCATAATGTGAATCTTTTTTATTTTTATCGAAACTTCTTTTATGTTCGGTTAGGCGTGTACCGAAATTTCTACCTGTTCTACCAATATAAATCTTTGGGCAATCTGGGCAAGTGAGTTTGTATACACCTGATAATTGAAGTTTATCCATACTGTTTTTATTGTTTTTGATGTATTTGCTAATAGGATTGTTTGTCTTGAAAGAGACTTTAATATTTTCTTTTTTGAGTAGGTTTTTTAGTTGAATACTAATGTTTCCGAGATATGTGAGGCTAACGTATTTGTGTTCAGATAGATCAGATGTTACTGGATAAATTTCTTTTATTGTGTTTTTGTGTATACGTTGGTTAATTAAATTATCTATTAGAGATGTATTATATCCATTGTTGTAAGCTATTTGTTTAATTATACATTTTTCTTTTTGGAAATTGACTTGGTTTAGTGGAATGTTCAATAAACGGTATATCATACTATGGAGAGCTGCTAGTTTGTGTTGGAATGGATGAAAAGAATTACGGTGTATAATGGTATCTGTTTGTGATGGTTTATGATAAATTGCGAAGTTATGTTTATTGTTTTCTCTAGTTATCGTGAGGTCAAGAAAGTTGATGGATTCATTATGTTCTATTTCTGAAGTGAAAACTATTTTTGGGTGGAGGTTATTTATAAAATTCTCAAATGTTGATATTTGTCTGTTAGTACCTACGAAACATGCAATTATATCATCCACATACCTATACCAATAAAGGATGTATTTTTTGAACGGATGTTTATGAATTTTGTTTTCTAGGAAATCCATGAAGATTTCCGCGAGTAAAGAGCTTAGTGGATTTCCCATGATTAAACCTTCTTCGCTAGTATATAAAGTATTGTTAAATTTGAAGAAATTTTGATTTATACAAATATTTAATAAGTGTATTATTTCTGATTTTATGACGGGGTTTACTTTGTTATAATTTAAAAGTTCTTCTATCAGTTTTAATGTTTCCATTGGGGGGACACTAGGAAAAAGGTTTTTAACATCCCACGAAATCAATTTTGCATTGTTAGGTAAAGTTATATCTTTAATTTTTTTAGTTAGTTCTGCTGAGTTTTTTATGGAATATTTAGATGAAAATTTGGTGTGTTTTTTTATTATTTCAATGAGGTGTCTAGATAATTTGAAGGCCGGTGCTGTACAGTATGGAACTACGGGTCTGATGGGATAATTTTCTTTATGTAATTTAATGAAAGAGTATAATTCTGGTGGTTGGGGATTACTATTAATCAATCTATATTTTTCTCTATCTGTTATAATGACTTGTGTATCTTTTAATGCATTTTTTATGGTTTTTTGAAACTTTTGAGTTGGGTCTTTGTTTAAGATGTTATATTTGGCAGAATTAATAAAATTTTCGGTTTTCTCAATGTAATCTGTCTTGTTTATTGCAATGATTGAATTGCCTTTATCGGCTTTAGTGAAAATTAGAGAGTTTGTTTTGATTGATTTGAGTGTGGAAAGGTTTCTGTTTATAGGTGTTTGGGGATTGAAAGATTTTATTATATCAGTTGCGGCAAATTTTGTTTGATTATTACAGTTTTTTAAAGCTAATTCTGTTTCTATAATTAATGTGTCGATATTTTGTTTATTTTTAATTACCATATTATGTTTAAAGCCTTTATTTAGGAGTGATATTTCTTTTGTGTTAAACTGAGTTGTGGATAAATTTATGAAATTTTCAAAAAATACATGATCTGAAAATTTGAACTTCAGGTCGCTAATCAGGTCGAAAATCTGAAACGATCCAGCTGCATTAGATATCGTACTCATTGGTATATTGCATGTCGACGCTAAACCAGACAACAATTAATATTTCCCGACTAGGAATTAATTGTGACACCCTAGGTCACGCCATAATACCCTGAAGATAATTTGAACAGACGAGACGTGAGTTCAGACGGAAATGTCAATGCCAACTTTTCGAATTCGCTTTTAATTGCGGACCTACAAGAACTGCATCCACACAGCTTCAGTCGCATGGAAACGATAAAAAATCTTATAAATTCATTGTACAACAACTGTTACTTCGTACTCTGATGAAGTCTTTCTAGCAAAGACGAAACGTACGTCAATACCAAAAATAAAGTAGAAAATGTAAACAAGTGTTTTATTTTATAATGACAATTACAACTGATTTCTACCAAGCAACGGCCCAATCTATCATAAATTTTATATATGTTCTATCAAGTATAAATTTCCATTTATTTTACTCATGTAGCATTCAATTTTTCTAACAAGTCATAATATTTGGTATACAGGGTTTTCTTATAAAAATTCCATGATACCTACTTTGAAAGCGATACGATGAATTTGCATAAATAATACATATTTTGTATTTCTTCCACCGATTTCCGCCATTTTTTTCGACACTGCAGTACAACCGAAATTTTTATCTTCGAATATAGAGACGCCAAGTCTGGAGATTGTAACGGATGTAGAAGTGTATACCATAACCAGTCGTTTTCTACAACGTTTCATCTAAAATTAATGTCAACAAGGAAACATAAATAACATTCTATAGTCATCCTAACCTCTTATCGCACGTTACATTGAGTTTAATGCGAGTTTTATTCAGAAACTCGATGTCGATAATGCGGTTTCCGCGGGATATTATTGAACCCCGCGATCCTCACAATCGATTTATTGTGATATTAATTCGTCGAAGGTCTTTATCTCAACGATGAGATATAGCCATGGGATCAATTGTTTGTAAACTTGACTGGAAGCACGATGTCGTTAGCTCGGATGGTAACAGCTGATTCATGCAGTTAATAACGTTAATAATCATTTGGAAGGATACGCGGACAATCACAAAGTGGATACTTGAAGTGTTCAAGTGATATTAACCACAAGGAACAAGATGGTTGATCAATTTGTAGGGGATGCTTGAGAATGATTAAGGCATAATGGAGTAAATCAATATTTCACAGTAGCTGAAGGATTGATTGGCCATCACGCGTCTGCATGCTGAACTAGTGGTTATTTCGAGTACGGCAACACTTCCGTGTGTCATTTGGTAGAAGGTCAGTTTAATATTTGATATAAACGGAATAGGTCGATTTACCCTCGAACAAAATACGAAATAAATTAATTCGGCTGATCTGACCAACAATTATTGTTAAGGAGTATGAGCTATGGTAATAGAAGGTTCTATACTCAAACAAACTCGACAAGGTTTTGTTGATCACAGAAACAAATTGCAGATATGCGCACGTTTCAAACTGATTAGGTTTTCGTCAGTGCAAATGCTAATGACTCCACATCTGTCAGGTATCTATATTCGCAGAGACTCTAAGGTATTAAAAATACACTAGCGCCATCCAGAGTATGCAAAATACATATAAGACATACCTTTGCGAGTTAATTCGAGTAAAGAAGTGTATACGCGATATTTTCACGTTACCAACGCGGAAAAAACTTTCCTCATGCTCATATCAGACCACAATTTGCCGTAATGCTAATAATTAGCACTTCGATATCTAACCATTTCGAGATTGATAGCTGCTTCCATGACTTTCAGTAAAATGGATATTATTACTTAGAGGCACCCGCTTTCAGTGGATACAACTCATAACAGAAAATACGCGATGAGCACTCAATTAGATTTTTGGAAATGCATTCAGAGAATGTTTTTGATGATTGCATTATTTGGAAACGATGCTAAATTTAATGAATAATACATACTTGTGTCATAGACCGGTCAATGGAACAAATACAAGGAAGCTCTAACCTTCTACAATAAGAGCATTAGGAGGGTCAAGAGGGACTTGTGTGGCAAGTTCTGTGAGGGTATAAATGATGCCCCCGGAACTTCCAGAATACACAAGATTCTCTCCAGCGAGCCAGTGAGAACAAGCGGTTCGCTCAAACGACCAGAGGGTGGTTTCACTGGTTCCAGAAAAGAAACATTGGAGCTCCTTGCGAACAAACACCAGATCCAATCCTGACCATTCAATCTGGCCTGGGAGGGGCAACTGGGGAATATCCAAAAACATAGTCACTCCACAAGCGGTCAGAGACGCAATAAGGTCTTTTAAATCTTTCAAAACACCGGGGGTAGACGTAATCTTTCCAGCCCTTCTTCAAAAGAGCATGGATGTGTTGATTCCGTATCTGCTAAAATTATTTAGAACAAGTCTGGCTTGGGGGGTTATCCCTATCTATGGTGAAATAATACAATTCTCATATGAGGCAAAATACCTGGGAATAGTCCTGGACAAGACCCTCAGCTGGAGTGCACACTTAGATAAAGTGTGTCATAAAACCAGAATGGGTTTCTGGACTTGCAGGCGGATCTGTGGTAAAACCTGGGGCCTAAATCCCCGGTAGATGTACTGGCTATAGACTATGGTAATTAGACCACGGATAGTGTATGGCGCTGTAGCGTGGTGGAAGAAAGGCCAACAAACGGTTGGTGAACAAAAGCTAGCCCGATTACAGAGACAGGCTTGCCTTGCAATTACAGGTGCGTTTCGCATCACACCCACGGCAGCCATGGAGGTCCTACTAAATCTACCACCCCTGCACCTACTCGTGCAGAGGGAGGCGGAACGGACCACATACAAACTATATCAACTGGCGATTGACAGGCCAGAGGCAATAGTGATGGGAGGCTCAGGACTGCTGGACGAGCTTTTAACGAACAGTATCCTATCGATGCCCTCGGATCTAATGTCAAAAATCACGAGCCAGGAACGGAATTTCAATGTAATCGTCCCCAGCCGGGACGAATGGACCCAGCATGCTAAGGTTCTATTGAGAACCGACCTTGGCTTGTTCACAGACGGCTCGCGAACGACGAACGAAACAGGAGCGGGAGTCTATGGGAGCAAACCGAGAATTAACATCTCATTGAGTTTCGGTCAAAACGCAACCATATTCCAGGCAGAACTATTTGCCATTGAGACCGCGGCAGAACTGCTGATAAAACGGCAAATCCACCAAGATAAAATCAAAATATTAACTGATAGTCAGTCAGTATTAAAAGCTTTGGAATCCAGCTCTTGAACCTCAAGAACAGTCTGGAGTTGCCGCACGGCTTTAAACAGGCTCGGTATGTATAACGGAGTCACTATGGTTTGGATACCGAGCCACTCAAATTATTTGGGTAACGAGGAGGCAGATCGGCTGGCGTTTACCTGAGCTGCGCTGTCTCTGGTAGGACCGGAACCATTCCTGGGAGTACTACATGACCTGGCTAACGAGGCGATAACAGGCAGAATGAACTCAAGGCTAGAGTCTTTTTGGAGGAGCCATTCTGGCCTGAAACATTCTGGCCTGAAACTGCTGTTCCTTGGAACAGCTTCGAACAAAAAGATGGCGAACCTAGCGCTAGGTCTGGATAGGGCCAAACTGAGAACACTTGTCGGAATTATGACAGGTCACTGCAGGCTGAAAGCGCATTTGTACAAAATCGGTCTGGCTGAGGACGATGAATGCAGGCTGTGTCTTGAGGATACTGAAACAGCCATGCACATCGTCTCAGAGTGCCCAGCGGTGAGTCGCATCAGATTCGAGGTCTTTGGCCAGGCTTTTATAGCCCACTGCAAACTGAAAAAATTACCCCTGAACAAGATTATCGGTTTTATCCAAAAACTGGATCTCGTCGGGGAGATATAAATTAGGAGTGAACCACAATAATCCGTGCGAACGCAGTGGTAGGGTGGACAGACGCCCGCTCGCCATAAATAACATAACATAGACCGACTCACGGTAGAACAAAAATAAAAGGTAGTATACGAATTGGAAGAATTTAACAATCTGAAATAACTGCAATAGAAAAAAACATACTGTTGAGTTGAGCTGCCAAAACTCGAAACTCGTTCGACGAGTAGCGTTACTGTTCTTCTTCTTCTTACGTGTGGACTACGTCGAAACAACCGTGCAGTCATACGCGACACGGGTATTCTTTAACTCGTCGAATCTGCGCCTCCTTTGGGATGCCTTCCACTTTGTTTCGAATCGATTCATGAGATCATGGTCGACTCTCTATTAGTCATCGAAAAGATGCCCGCGGGCCCCCATGGGGAGACCGGTGCCGTGGCTGAGAAGACCAAATCGCGAGTGCTCGGGTCACTTCGCTCGGTCCTATCCAATTGTACGTGCGAACCTTTCCCACGGACGACTTTGGTGCATTCCATTGTTCTTCTTTAACTCCACAAGAATGCATAGAAGGTTGACCGATAGGGTACGGCAGCTCGATGGTACACGAAGGATGGGATGAACGAGAAAAAATGTTGCAATATTTCCAATCAATTTTTTTCTGTCAGTAGTGCGCGAGTTTCAAACAGCAATGGGATCAAAAAAAGGAGAAAAAGTGCAGAATCTGTCATTGGGGAACTAAATATGTATTATTCATACCAAGTTATTATATCACCTTGGAAGTACGCACCTTCCGAAAGGAAGGTACTGCGAAGATTATTGAAAAACTTCTGGATCAATGAGTTCTTGAGAAATTCGATATAACGTCGCCAAATCAATGTGGTTTCCGTCCAAACAGGTCCACACAAAGAGTTGACATCGCTGATTAATGAAAAACTAGATAAAACGATATCGAATTCTGGTTATATTTTTGAGAAAGAGTTATTTTTCATAAATATAGGACCAGAAAACAAAACATTTTGTAACATACAGGGCTTCGTACGTTTGTCTGAAGAGTTCAGTACGCATGCCTGGAACGAAACAAAAAATGTTTGTTTATTTATTTATTGATTTTAATTGACAATTTATATTCGTTGGTTTTTCTTAATTCCATTTGATATTGTATGATGAATTTCGATTTTATACGTCTATTAAATATGAGCAGTGCTTATAAAGACATTAATTTAATTCTTAAAGTTTCTTAAGTAAATTTTTTGAAATTAAAATTGCAGAAGACTAACAGATTAAATCTGTTTTGATATTCAAATTTTATAATAATCCTTCTATCAAGTAAAAAACCGTTCCTTATTATTTTATTTATTTAACTGAGTTTTAAAGTCTTGAAGAATGTTAATAAAATTAGAATTATAAGCGAGATACAACATAAATACTCTGTTTGATATTTAAGTTATTGAAAAAACTTTCTATCAAGTGGAAAAAACCACATTACATTATTTTATTGAGAATATACAATTATCCTTATCTGTAGAACTGACATTTCCAGTGTAGAATAACGTTATGAGGAAGACACAAATCGGTTAATGCGAAATATCTAAGAAACTCATAAGACTCCATTCGTAGTTTGTTTTAAATCTCTCGAAACGGAAAGAATACGGGAAAGTTTGCATGTTTTCGTCGACTTCCTGCAATGGGCATACCTATGAAATAAAAGTCCCCATTCTTTCTCGAATTCCACCTCCGAGCGAGCTGGCAGCCAGTCGTTAACTTATCACTCGCGCAATTATGTTCAAACATTTACCTTTCCCATTCAACAAGTTGACATGGAATGCGATAAATATTGAATTTATGGCAGAAACAAACGCTAATAAAAGTTTTAAAGGCCTCGAGTGGATGGAAACCGACTGAATTGAAGCTTGGAGAATGCGAACTGGTACCTAGGAAAAAATTACGATAATTCACAGTATATGCAGTCTATTGTTTAGCCATGTTGAAGTAAGTATCGGGTATTTTTTTTAGAGTGATAGAACTTTCGTTAGGGATAACTGTGATTTGACAGAAGGTAGAAGCCATGTTGTTCTGACATTTCTGTTCAGTTAGTATTGACAAATTATCATGGAAAGACTCACGCCGCAGCAACGTTAACAAATTGTTCAAATTTATTTTCAAAATCATTGTTCTATTCGACAAATTTGTAGAGCGCTTCGTGAAATTTATGGTTTACATAATCGTCCATCTGAGCATTGCCGTATATGGAGTGAAAACAATCCTCTAGAAGTTCTACAGGTTCCATTGCATCCTGAAAAATGCACTGGTGTACTTTACACGCTGGAGGCATCATCGGTCCATATTTCTTTAAAAACAATGCTGGAGTGAATGGTGCTCGTTACAGATCGATGATCACTGATTATTTGTTTCAAAATTTGAATGGTATCGACCCAGAAGTGTTTTGGTTCCAACAATATGGTGCTACACCTCATGCTGCTACCGCTACAATTGATTTATTGAAAGAAAGCTTTGGCGATAACATTATTTCGAGAAATGGTCCAATTAATTGGCCTCCAAGATCATGCGACATAACTCCACTGGATTATTTTCTTTGAGGTTATGTCAAGTCATTGGGTTATGCTGATAAACCAGAAACAATAGACGCAACAGAACTCGTGTTATTGATGAAATAAAGCCTGAATTACTCGAAAAAGTGGTCCAAAATTTATCTGGTCGAATGCGGTTCTTCAGAGCTAGTCGTGGTAGACATATACCGAAAATTAGTTTTAAAACAAAAATGTCATAAAATTATTTTTCAAATAGAAAAAAATTTGGCTTCAATATTAATTCAAATGTGTATTATTTCAATTTAAAATTCTGTCACTCTAAAAAACACCCGATATGTAATAGACGTATAAAATCAAAACTCATTATACAATATCAAATGAAATAAGAAAACACCCGATATTTGGTGTTAAAAGGTAAGTAGATTAAGGAACATATGCTTAAATCCTTGGCGATCAATGTCCATCGTAGGCGACCGTGAAAAATCATATTGCAAACTTCAGAAGAAGTCAATTTTTCAAATACATATAAAGACCCATATCTAGAAGGCCAGTTTCTGTGTGCGTTCCGAAAATATCGATTCAGTTCTGACATGATTTCATTGGAACTTCAAATTTCCCTAGAACTGAGGTACTCATACTAGTGTAGTCGATTAATCAATATAATTGATTGATACATTTTTTGTCGGGTAGTTCAAATGCGTGGCTAGACCAATGAACCGGTAGAACATTTTTGGAGGAAATTCGAGACTAATTGTAACCTGTGATCCTCGGATATGGGGCATAATTGAGAAATGTCACATTTTCTTTCGTTCGCAGCAAATAGACGGAAAATCTATACGGGAATGAAAATGCTTTTATTAGTTAGATCGGTCTTCCAACATTCGACCCATAGCCGTACTTTTCCCTTAGAGCCCGCCGAAAAAAAACCTATCGGCTTCCAAAAAATGCAATTTTAGCGTGTTTTTCTGTGGTCTATGACCATGCCAATAATTTTTTAATTACATTGAAATTCGATTATTATGACACTGCCTATTTGAACAACCGCTTCATATGAAATAAGTGCAATGCGAAGTTTGGTTGTTGTATAAAATTTTTTATAACAATTTTCGGATATAATTATTACACATAGTGTATAGTGGATATGTCGCCGTATCAATTTATGAGATATTATGTTCTGTTACAGTGACAATCATCGTTTCTTATACTTTCGCTTGTTTTCGTGACCCTATCCACCTGTTTTCCTTCGGCAACGTTTAGCTAATGCCTGGTGTCTGCTTCGTTTTTAGCAAATACTCAGTGGCGAGTAAAAAATTCAAGTATACGCGTATTAGCGAAAGAAGAATCAAGGGAATTTAGAGTTGGTCAAAATAGTGATGTTGACAGTCTCTTTTCTCTTGAGGGAATCCATCACCAACTTCTTTATAGTAGAATGTCTTGAAGTTATTAATGATTCCTTGGTATAGTGGTTGTAGTTTCGGAGTAGTATTTGGAGGGATGAAATGTAGTGTTACATTCGATAAAGTTAGGCTATTGTTATGGACAGTGGAGTTGTTCAAAAACAGAAGGATCTTTTGCATTGGATTTTTCATGTCACAATTCACCGATAACAGCCATTAATCGAACAATTCGGTGGTCATCCATGCCTTATTGTTAGAACGATTGCTTGCAGGGATTGATTTAATACCCTTGAACACTTTGGGTTCTTGGCTTTTCTAATGACAAACGGATTCAAATTTTCTGATACGACCATGTTGGGTGCGAGCAAAACTGTCAACCTTTCTTTACTGTGCTTCCCTCCGTGATACTTTTCATACTTGAACGTAAAAGTTTTATCAGGTAAACATTTTAAAAAAGGCCAGTTTCATCGGTATTGAATATGTCTCTGACATCATAATTTTCAGTAAGGGCTTCTAGTTTTCTATGCCAAGTTGAGCATACAGTACCATCTACACTTGCACTTTCGACACAAACTCTCTTGAACACAATGTCGTTCCTCTTCGTGAGCCAGACCTCAGCAGCCGTAAAATTGTGGATGCCTAGATCTTTCACAAATGCTTTTGCTTTTTCCTTCAACAAACATCTACCAGCAGGTACGTTCTGTCCTCTACATAGTCTAAGCCAAATGACCAGGCTTCCTTCAAAGCGAGGATATTTTCCGCGAGTCGTCCGTTTACTTCCCCCGCAGGATTTTGCAGGAAATATCTTTATTCTTTAGAATGGTAGAAACGGTACTAAAGGAATTTTAAATTCCTTCGCCATATCAATTTTCTTGTAGCCACTCTCTACAGCTCCTATAACCAAACTATTTTTCCAAGATTGACAAGCACTTGCACTTGGTACTCGTATTTAACACACAACTTTATCGATTATCGATCATCAGCGTATGCTGGGATTTGAACAAGTTGTAACTCGCAACTTCGAAATATAGAGAGTTCAAGTGAAAGAATTTCGAATTGCCGAGCGTCTTTTTTGATAGAGATTTTTTTCTTTCGAATTACTGAATGTACCAAATTGCTTTCTTATGTTTCAATTTAGTGAGAGTTGAAGGGACCTGATAGTTATTTCGAAATAACGAAAGGTCGGAATTAACGAAGGGTTGAATGATCGAGGGACGACTGTACCTTATTCATAATAAGGTGACAGTAAACGAAATAATTTTTAATTACATAAATTCTTTCTCTATTTATCATCGATCATCATAAATCGATGCCATATCTAGTAGACTTCGACAATAAGACATTAACTAATTTCAAGAATCACGAAAGATAGAAACGAATGAAGGCTTTCTTAAAATACTAAAAACGAGTAGATGCAACCGCAAATTTCGCCTTACGGAGATTCTTTCCGCTTCTCGTAACTTGCGAATTCCGATCGCCAAGCCACGTCCATTTTCCCGAGACCGTATTGAATCCCATTACAACAAATCGAATGACCAAACTGTTGCTACCTCTACCTGAAGCCGTCCAGACGGGTCGCTGCGCGTTCGCCAGTTTCAGAACCAGCACGTCCTTGCATTCCTACGGTGCATTGTCTTCTCTGCGCGGTCCTTTCGAATTAAGTCAAGATTATCATGAATAAAGGGGAGCCTGCTCGCTCTTTGCCGCGTGCAAAGAGGTGTTGGCACATTTCACGGCGTTCGATTTGGCGATAGTTGGCAGAAGTTGAGTTCGTCGCTTTTAGAAGGATCAAAAAATTCTGGAGCCTTCATCTGGGTAAAAATGAAGACGATACCAGTTATAGATAATAGCACGAGTTGGTAATATTTCGAGAGGTCGGCGAGACACCTAAAGGTTACAGTAGTGCTTCAAAAGGAATTAATCACATTTAAAATGTTTTTACTTTATTCGAATGACCAACTGATTACTATAATAACGGGTTATCCAATTCGTGGTGCGGATTTCACAGGCCTGTTTCAATGACATTTGTCGAACAGAACTGTGATCTGAAGCCTCATGTGTTTAGTTGAAGGTTAGCCATTTAACAAAATGGATCGTTCATTTACTGCTGAACGTGTGAAAATTGTGGAAATTTACTACAACTTTCGCGGATTGAAAATGTATTTATACTTACCCACGAAGCAAGACTATTTCGTGCAAACTCACCTAAAACAAAAAACTTCTATTATTACCTTTTCAAACATTATATATCATGAATATCTTATAGAATATGAAAGATTCTATTCTTTGTATCATTCTGAGTTTCGTGTAGGCACATTTTGCTAATAAATACCTCACTTAGCGTGCTTTCGAATAACTTATCAACATTTGTGCTAGCTGCTTGTCCTCTGCCATAATATAATGGCTAAGAAGATAACAACGAAAAGTTGAAGTATTCCAAACTTCGAGAAGTTGAAATATTTCGTGGAATCAAGAAATGTTAAATTGAAGAATAACCATCATCATTTCGACCATGTGTCATATGACATTTTTTGTTGCAAATAACTTGTATGGTCTCTTCTTGAAGCTTAGCTCTAGGTAGATACCCTATATAGGTCAATACTTTTCTTATCTGGTAGTAAGTACTATGAATATTTGAAAGACTTCCGAGTCGAAATCCAAATTTATATTTTTGTCAGAAGGAAACCATAAATTGGTTTGAAGAAATCAAAGGTCCAGTGAACAAAACAATCAATACAAAGTCGTTCATTTCCGACAACTTTATTTCATTTTAAAATACTATCTAGATCTCCCATGAACTTATAATTCTAAGGAGACGAAACATACATTTTTTTATATCTTATCTGTTTTGAGGACAGAATTCAGATTGTTTGGATAAAGACGAAAATAGCACAACTAACGAGTGCAACATGGAGGAACAAATCTGATAGTTCTGCGCTGGCAACTTAGCGAGAAATTCAATATTCTTCAAGTTCATAACACTACTTGTTTCTTACCTGTAATAGAGTAAATCACGATGTGAATTCTGATTATTTTTACATGTTTCACAGTGACGAATCATGTTGTCCATAAATTATAACCAAATTCACCCCAAATAGCTCAAAATTCCATATAAATATTCAAACTCGGGAATACATGTACTGATATTTGAGGAAATAAAAGATGAACCGTCCTTGGCAACGTGGTTTATGAGAGTGATACAAACTCATGTGATTGGATCCCTTATTTCGCAGAGTTGCCATCTTCTACAATAATTTTTTGTACAAGGTATTATCATAGGACAAAAATGACCTTTACATTTATTAACGGATAACTAACTTAATTTGATAAAATATTAATCACCAGCTATAAGTTTGAGAAACTTATCTATAAATCAAAGGTTTATAGATCTAATAATATTGTGATACTTCCTAACGATGGTTCTCAAATGAGAAGTTTGGCAACACAGGAGAGACAGTAATATTTACATAGGACCAGTTGAATAATGATAGACTCAGTAGAAAATGTTAATAAATTTTGAATATCAAAACAGATTTATGTCAAATTTATTTCAAATAAATTAGTTTTGGAGAAGTTCTTAAAATTATGTTGTGTATTTTTGAAAAAGATTTAGTTTTCATAAATATAAGACCAGAAACTGAAAATGTTTTCAAATGTTTGTCAAGGGAGTACCACGTGCCTTTCTGACGAGTTCAGGTGCGTATGGTTGGAACAAAACATTAGATATTACTTATTTTTAATTAATAATTTAATTTTTGGTTTTTTATTCCATTTGACATTGTATAGTGAATTTAGATTTTTATACGTCTATTAAATATAAACGCTTATTTAAGACATTAATTTAATCCTAAGTTTTTAAAAAAAATTTTTTCGGAATTAAAATTGTAGAAGACTAAAAGATTAAATCTGCTTTGATATTCAAAATTTGTAATTATTCTTCTATCAAGTAAAAAACCGCATCTCATTCTTTTATTTTATATATAATATATAATTAATAATTTAATTATTGGTTTTTTATTCCATTTTATATATATATATATATATATATATATATATATATATATATATTGATATATATTTATATATATTGTAAAGTGAATTTTGATTTTTATACGTCTATTAAATATAAGCAGTGCTTATTTGAGACATTAATTTAATTCTAAAAGCTTTTTTAAAAAATTTTTTGAAATGAAAATTGTAGAAGACTAAAAGATTAAATCTGTTTTGATATTCAAAATTTGTAATTATTCTTCTGTCAAGTAAAAAACCGCATCTCGTTATTTTATTTTATATATAATATATAATTATATTAGGTTTTTGAAAAATGAAATTTATTCTACAGTTTCCAGTGGTTTAATGAAGGCCATAAAATGCCTTATAAACTTTGTGTGATTTCTGTGTTTAGCATAAAACATAGATTACCTTGGGAATTAGATGTACCTACCTAGTTTAATTGCGTTCACAGATTTTGCAGGTAAAGTTGAACTGACCTTATCTGAATTTTTAATTGTTTTTGAGGATGTGCTACATGATTTTGAGAGTTTTTGAAGTAACTTATTTAAATATTTGAACATATTAAATATTTCAAATAAATTAGTTTTGGAGAAGTACTCAAAATTATGTTGTGTATTTTTGAAAAAGATTTAGTTTTCATAAATATAAGACCAGAAACTGAACATGTTTTCAAATGTTTGTCATGTGCAAACCATACGTACCACGTGCGTTTCTGACGAGTTCAGGTGCGTATGTTTGGAACGAAACATTCGATATTACTTATTTATAATTTTAATTAATAATTTAATTATTGGTTTTTTATTCCATTTGATATTGTAAAGTGAATTTTGATTTTTATACGTCTATTACATATAAGCAGTGCTTATTTAAGACATTAATTTAATTCTAAAAGCTTTTTTAAAAAATTTTTTGAAATTGAAATTGTAGAAGACTAAAAGATTAAATCTATTTTGATATTCAAAATTTGTAATTATTCTTCTATCAAGTAAAAAACCGCATCTCATTATTTTATTTTATATATAATATATAATTATATTAGGTTTTTGAATAATGAAATTTATTCTACAGTTTCCAGTGGTTTAATGAAGGCCATAAAATGCCTTACAAACTTTGTGTGATTTCTGTGTTTAGCATAAAACATAGATTACCTTGGATATTAGATGTACCTACCTAGTTTAATTGCGTTCACAGATTTTGCAGAAATTGCTTGGTAAGATTACAAGTTTATTTATTTTTAATTGAATTTATATTATACATGTAAAGTTGAACTGACCCTATCTGAATTTTTAATTGTTTTTGAAGATGTGCTATATTATTTTGAGTGTTTTTGAAGTAACTTATTTAAATATTTAAACATATTAAATATTTCAAATATATTAGTTTTGGAGAAGTTCTTAAAATTATGTTGTGTATTTTTGAAAAAGATTTAGTTTTCATAAATATAAGACCAGAAACTGAACATGTTTTCAAATGTTTGTCAAGGGCAAAGCATACGTACCACGTGCCTCTCTGGCGAGTTCAGGTGCGTATGTTTGGAACGAAACATTCGATATTAGTTATTTTTAATTTTAATTAATAATTTAATTTTTGGTTTTTTATTTCATTTGATGTTATATAGTGAATTTTGATTTTTTTACGTCTATTAAATATAAGCAGTGCTTATTTAAGACATTAATTTAATTCTAAAAGATTTTTTTTTAAGTTTTTTTCGGAATTAAGATTGTAGAAGATTAACAGATTAAATCTGTTTTGATATTCAAAATTTGTATTTATTCTTCTATCAAGTAAAAAACCGCATCTTAAATGGGACACATCACTTATTTAACACCAGATATAAGAATGATTTTATTACACCATTGCACAGGAAGAAAAATACGCAAAATTTCTCGCACTACTGGGGTATCAAAATGTTCAATAAATTACCTACAGACGTGAAAGATTTACTGGAACGTGTTTTTAAAAAGGGGATTCATGATATCTTGGTTAAAAATGCATTTTATTCAGTAGAAGAATTTTTGAGTTTTTCACTTTAAATGATTTATTATTGACGAACAATGTAAAATTGATGGCAATAAATTATTATTGTTATTTTATAATGTAAATAATTGGGGCTCTTTCATTACGTCTATGGGATCACCCCATACAAACAGTATATCGCACGGAGCTCTTTAACTATCTCACCACAAATTTGGGTTACCACTCGCAAAAAATCACAAGAACAACGTTCCTGTCCATTCAAAAACGGAGAAAAAACACACAGCAATCATCTCGAGCTTCTCACTAATGAAATCTCTGCAGTATGACCCATTTCATCCGGACATAATAGATAATAGTTATCCGGCCATTAGACGGTCAGATCGTCCACAGAGGGCGTTACCACAATATCGCTACTAATTGAATCCCGACTGCACGGCACAGAACGCGACCTGAACCACAGAAGAGACACACAGACCATAATCGAGGATCTACACAATCACGAAGAACAATCCCATTATACGTCCGGTTAATTCGGGTTCATTTGATCTGACGAACGTGCCTGAAGGAGCTTCCGACAAATTGCCGAGGTCTCGAGTCTAGTTGTCGGTTGTTAGGCATGGTAGCGGGCCGGTGATTGCGAGTTGGTTTTCCTTGTTTGAAGTGGCTGCAGGGATGTTTTTTTTCATTTATTTTTTCGGAAATATAAAAGTTTACAGTATAGGGATAAAGAAGAATGCGAAACCCACATGAAGAACCACTAAAATTCCTATAACTTTTAAGTCCCCACAAATCTGCCATTTATACGTATTGTAGTTTATTTTATCTAAAAGAGTGCTCATATTTTCATAACTTTCTTTCATTGTCACTGAATAGGCAACTGGTATAGAGAGTTTTAAATTTCCATTATGCAATACTACAGCTTTTAAACTGTATTTGGACTAATCTTTAAATAAAGACCACTCAGAGGGATAATGCTCAATATCAAGTTCCTGAATTAAACCACCAATATCAGTACACGCATACAACGAATTTTCTATACTGTATAATGCAGAAAACGGAACATTTCTTTATATGAAATTCGTAATTTTCGTTTCGTTACCTAGTAAGTTCCATTCCTCAAGACAAGAATCAAGAAGTTCTGACTGTTGCTTTGGTAACCCCAAATCACTTCAAACAATTAAATGTGGCTCGCCGGAGAGCTGAGACTTGGATTAAAATTAGGGCCGGTTCACTATTTTTCGGAGGTGCCTGATGATGCGTTGCCTCCAATATCTTTCAAAACAACATTTTGCAGTACTAAAGGTTCAAGTAAATCTGCATTATGAGGAACAGGTTGTATTGCGGACTGCAAATTTGGATAGGAAGGAAGGAAGTGAAGGTTACTTTATGTGACCTACCTGCCCTCAGGCCTAAAGTCACAGCCCCCATGGGTGCGGTATTAGGATAAGCTGAATCAGCACGCGATGATAAAATCGTCACTTCCAGTTTGGCTTCAGTTTCCAAGACTTAGGCCCTCATAGTGCCTAAGGCGAAGCACTAGCCACTTTTCTTCTAACTATGCAGGTTAGCTCCTGAGTTGGTAGCAACGTCAAGGAGACAGAACCTCAGCTCAGCATGAAGGCTTTCAACCATTGCCTCACGAAACCTATCCTCTAATAGTGCGGCCAGGATTACTCCTGTAGTTCTGCGCCCTTCCGTGGTAGCAATTATCACATCATTGCTAGAACATGCTTCGGCAACGCATTCCCTCGAAAATTTAGGGCCTTGAAAACCCAGGCCTTGCTGAAACCAGCTAGGATAATGCAGGATTGTCACTCCCGTCAGCACTGTAGTATCCAGGATGCGTCACAAAACCAGGGCAGCGCTCCGATAACACCACCACTGGTTTTCCGAATATCAACCTTTCAACCTACAGTAAACGCCCTGCGTTCGACTACCACCACCAATACTAATCTCATTTCAACCATACCCAACAACTCAGCTCTCAGCCACAGATCTCCCTGAAAGAGACACCTCGATGAGTCTATATCTATAATCAAAAGACTGCCCTAGAGAAGCTCTCCATCCTCTCAAACCTTCCATATGTCCCTATAATCCAGCTTGTATCATATACACTTTCTTTTATTTCTCTCGGGTATCACCATTCGCTCTTCCAAGCACTCCGTACATTCATACAGGACATGGCTCCATGCAAATTTGGATAGTCGACCTTCGTTTTTTTAGAGCTTAAGGAATAGTTTTCCTATTACAAGGGTGTTTTCATCAGAAAACTAAAGATCTGTTTTGTGTCACAAAAATCTCATCGACCACTAATTTGAACAAACTCTAAAGGATTTTTTGTGTTACAAATTACCTGTAGAAACACCTTGTAAAATTTAGCCAGAGATAACTTCGTCACCCTAAAGATTCTAAAAACAACACTGAATAACCTTTTTTGGTTGCTTTAATTGAATGGTTTCAAAAGCGCTTCGCCACTTCAACTCCATATGTACTTTCCAGAACGACATCGATAAATCGATTTAAAATTCGCCTTTTTCACCGGTTAAATTATCAGTCCTTTCCAGTACATATTTCGGTATTCCGAGAACCCCCAAAAGCGAAAGAAAAACCAGCCGTATGCACTTAAGGCTCGCTTCGAAATGGAGTGGCTGGTAGAATAACGATGGGGGGTAATTGAATAGATGAGAGCATGCTTTCAGTTGCAAGCAGAAGGCTTATGTATGTAGAAGGAAAGGGTATAAAGAAATATAGCGGATCGCGGTCTTTTGTGTTGGCGGAAATCGGGTCACGGGGTCCCGCGCATATATCGAATAGATACGGGACGATTTCTTTGTGAAGGATTCGTCGATGTAGTTTTCGATCATAATCTAATAGAGGTTCTTCAGTTTTATAACATCATATAGCTAGGAATTGGAAATGTCACTACTGTAAACACAAAGCAAATTCGGTTATAAAACCAAGCCAAAACTACTTATGATTACGGTTGGAAATGGTCACGCAGTTGCCCAACTGTTTGATTAAAGGCTCTCCTACAGAAGAAGTTTCATCAAATTAATTACAAAATGATGACATTATGCAAATATTCTAATTTCACGAGTTCATCTCTAGTAAGTTGTTTAATTTTTCATGAAGCTAATAACACTAATATTTATTTCTTCAGTTCTTCTACATTACACGTGAAGCAAAGAACCAGTTCGATTGTTACACCAACGGGGTACTCAAGATTGTGATAGCATGCTTTATTCTTCTCTAATGTTGTTTAGGAAGTTTTGCATAGAAGAGCCTTTCTTTTGTGAAAAAGCTGCTGCTATCAGATGAAATGGTTGATGATAAATCATTTGTGCATATCAAAATCGAAGCATCGATCTATGAGAAACCACCGATTCAATCTGATCCAGATACTCTCATTGAAAAAGACGTACTAGAATAAGTCTGAAATAAATATCCTTATCAACTCCTAATGCCATCTCTTACCCAGAAATAGCAAAGCTTCCTCAAGAGCACATCAGGAAGTCCGTAGTTGAAGTTTTAAGTGACCTTTCTATCCGCAGGGTCTATGGTCACTGTCCTATGATCAAGGAATTGAGATACGTCCAATCAGCAGGCAAAACGAAGAAGTCTCCTTTTTGCTTTTAGTATAGGCAGGTAGCTTCGAAACACCAGGTTTTCAGATCCAGACTCGCTGTAGACGCCCTAGTATATCCGGTTTCAAAGCATGGTCGAGATCCCTAAATCTCCAAGCGCAGTCCTGGACTACCAAGGCTCAAGAACTACGACTCTGAACGGAAGAATACCCTTTGAGCCTATCAGGTAGGCTTTCAATCTCTGCGTCAACACCAATTTGAGTGGCCAGGACTACGAATACTTGGGAGGGCATCCACCCATCCCGTGGTAGTCTTGTTTCCAAAAGGAGCCTAGAGTTCTTCTCGATGTATGAAATGACGAAATCGAGGATGCTAACACGTCATCGAACCCCTTCCATTGAAGCTAGCACAGATCTACTACTGACGTATTCGCCCTTATGAACAGAATACCTGCAATCGGGTAGAGCCATGCTAGTTTGATGGGTACACCAGCTACTATAATATAATATCGAAGGGCATCAATTTCAATGCTGTACTTATCGAGTTTTCGCCAAAAATTTTACGCCATTAAAGAGATATAAGATATGAAATAAATCTAGCATTAATTATGATCATTAGGAGAGTTTTATGATATCACCACTGATTCTGTAAGTTGAATTGAAAAGTAGCCTCGGAAATGCTCTTTGTTCAATGTTGACGTTTCTTAAACTTCTTTTGCTTTTTACACTTTGAATAACTTTTCTGTATCTTCAAAAGGTTGACTTTCCTTTTGTAAAACAATGTAATTTTTCATTTAAAAGCTGCAAAGGCAAGAAGCCAATGGGATCAAATAAATACCATTATCTCAAAAGTACAACCAAAAGTAGTAATCTTTGACTCTAAAAAGATGGCGAGTAATCTTTCAGGAATCATCAGTCGACTTAGAAATTCTGAAATAGGAAAATAGGATGCCCAATACCAGGACATCAATCACAAAAGCAATTATTGGGGATTCTGATGAAGTAAAATTTAATCCACGAGTACTCTCACATATGTCTTGGCACTTTCTTTGAACTACTAGGTTTCTGTTCGGCTTAAAAAGTGCTATCTCTATTTGGTGTTGTGATTTCTTTGCAGACATGTAACTGATTCTTCTCTTTCTCATCACTCTTACGCTCCATCTCCACTGAAGAATCTTTCCGGGACTCAATCCATCATCCTTGTCCGACCAGTAGCTAAGGGAAAATATCTAATTAACCGAAACTTTCTATTCAGGTACCTAATTCACCGGAATTCGAAGGAGCGCGGAGTTTTATGGCGTGATGCCGGACGCGTCACCCGGGTAATTTTTGCCGTAATGAAACCGGGCCAACTTATGGAATTAGACGGGCCTGGCGTTGGAGTTTCGAAGTACGACGTCTCGCGTGTCCGACGAGATAGACGCCAAAGTCGGGCGCAAGTCCTTTTTAATTACTTTTCTCCCTCATAAAGTTATAATTAAACGCCATCGGAAGTTGGCAGTTCTGATTCGGATATACCGGTTCCGATCCGATGTCAGTCTGGAGCAAGAGGGAGTCATTAGGAGGATGCTCCTTGGGGGACATTTTGTACAGTTCCCCATTTTTTTAGTGCAGGTGAATGACGTCTACTGCAAGTTTATAAAAACTAGTCGAATGAAACAGTTTTGAAGTGGGAGAGACGGAAACGATTGAAGAGACACACGCTTCAAAAAAAAAAGACAAGACTGATTGGACACATCCTCAGTCTCATCAAGAGGGCGCAATAGATAATCGTTGTTTCAATACCTGAAGAAATTCATGAGATCACTACCTAGTTGAAAATGAAAGCAGTAGCTAACGTACTCTTCAGACGATGAGGAGATGGTACCCAGACAGGAAGATTTACTGATCAGCGCAATCAAAAGATGAAAGCCTCGCAAGTTACGTTTGAGTTGGTAACGATCAGAATGGCAAATTTCTTGAATACTTGAATTATTTCGAAAAGCAAAATTGTTTGTAAGTTTGGTCTCAATTCCTGTCTCTTTAGCCAGATGAAGTCAATCTAATGAAGATAGGAAATCCTGAGTATCTAAATCCTGCTTGGATAGTTGTCGAGCTCTTAGAATATCTCTAAATCAAGAGTGTTATGTCTCTTTCAGGTTGCTTAGGTGCATCAAGGTTGTCCAAGCATCCTGATTTTTTAGTCTTTATTTTCATTGCCTTCAGTTCAGAAGCTACCCTTCAGAAACTGGCTAATGAGATGTGAGACTTGTGATAATTTCAAGTGATAAGTGATAGGTTTTCACAGACAATATGATCGATCTGCAAATGGTGCATAGTTTTGTGACAAAAAGCTCTACCACCAAGCTTCACTCTGAAAGTGTACCAGAGATGGTTAATAATTGTACTCATTGGAGAATACGCTGTCACCTCATCAACTATCCTCGATGCAAGCCTCTAATATATTCATTTGATAATGATTTTGTCCACTTTAAAGCATTTCTAACAACCACTTGTGTTGTTTTCCATATCAAAACTAGAAATGTTGATCACCCCAACTATTTTGAACAGAAAGAAATCGGCATATAGGAATAAAAACATCATAAATGAGTTGTGAGTAAGTAAATACTCATAGTTGGGTGATAACAGGTGAAATAAAATAAATAGAGGTTTATACTTGATAGAAGGTATATAAAATTATTTAAATATTTTAATATAAGCCTTCTACATATATAATTTCAAAAAAATTATATTAAATAATTATAACTTCAGGAATTAAATTAAATTAATGTAATATATGTACCACTAATATCACACGACATATAAAATAAACATTCATTAGAAGACATCCAAATGATATAATAAAATCCAATTAATAAAAATTGTTAACCAACATCCTATAAATTGAATATTTTGAGTAGACAAAATTTTGTTTTGCTCATCAATCTTATGAAAACAGATATCTTTTAAAAATGTTAAACATAATCTTAAGAATTTCATCATAAAACTATCTTACTAAGAATATTCAATATTATTGGATATCTAAGTTACTTTTTATAAAATCTCAAGATATGTAAAAACATTACTAAAAAACAAGTTTTAAGAGAGACTTTGCTTCGTCAGTACTCAATTATATTCATATTCAATAATATCTAACATCAATCAACAAAAATATTTTCTCACCTTTTAACAATACAGAAAGCTTCTGCTAAATGATTACTGAAAATTTAAATGGAGTGTAACGAATTTAATTTAATTCCTGAAGTTACAATTATTGAAAACAATTTTTTTGAAATTAAATATGTAAAAGGCTAATATTCAAATATTTAAATAATTTTATATACCTCTATTTATTTTATTTTTTTCATAATATATAATTATTTGGTTTCCTTAACATTCTTTATACATTTAGTCCTTGTGTTATAACAGAGGCCGTTTAATTGCCTTTCAATCTTTTAGATCAATGGTAAACCACAGAATTATTTATCTGAGTTAACAAAACACTTCATTTAAATTTTCAGTATTCCTTTACCATGTTTTATGATGAAATTATTAAGATTATGTTAAACATTTTTAAAAGATATCTATTTTCAAAAGATTGATGAGCAGAAACGAAATTTTGTCTACTCAAATTATTTAATTTATAGGATTTGGGTTAACAATTTTTAGTTATTGGATTTTGTTATATCATTTGGATGTCTTATAATGATTGTTTATTTTATATGTCGTTTGATATAAGTGTACTTATATGACACTAATTTAATTTAATTCCTGAAGTTATAATTATCAAATAAATATTTTTTTTAAATTAAATATGTAGAAGGCTAATATTTAAATATTTGAATAATTTGATAACAGGTGAACCAAATATTAAAATCAAAAATATAGAAATGTTAATGGGACCAGTACTTATTTATAATTTGAAGACGTATATTGCTAAAATTTCTGAATTGGAATTACAGATTCCAGAGTAGTCGAAAAAACACGGAATGAGTGACACTGTAACATGGACTCTAACTTTCCAAACACAAATAAATTTATTGCTTCTGAGCGTAGCACCAACAAAAAATACCGTTTCCCACCTTTAACACTGGTTCTTTATCGCCTCATCTGTGGTGAAGTCGAAAAAGTTCGTTAGAAACGCGAGTTTGTAAAAAAATTCGAGCTATATTTTCTCATTTTTCCGGTAATAGGACAACGTTACATCTCTCGGTTAGCAGGACAGGCGGACGTAAGAAATCCGGGAAAGGAGGTTTTCTGGAAATGGAAAACCCTCTAAACTATCTCGGTGTTCTCGACGGGTCGTTCAGCGTGGGACCAAAGAGTATATTGCTTTTTTTGGCAATATGAGAGGTCGTTGTCTTGGAAGAAAAGACAAAGTGAGCATTTTTTGTGGGAATGCGTCAAGCCGGTATATCGCATTGATATTGAATGAATATCGAAAATAGTTTTGGGAGAAGCACTTTTTCTTGTTTCATTTTTATTGCTTGATGTTCTTTTTAAGACTTCATAAAAAAGGCCAAATACCTAATTTAAACGGGAAAATGGTTCGTTTAAAATATATCTTATAGCAGAAATTTAATGTGGAGTAGCTTCATCTTCCTGAAAATAGGTAAGTTGTTTTCTGTACTTTTTTTTTCAATAACATCGATTATAATGGGATTGATTTATTTCTAAAGAAAAAAGTACATTCGTCTGAGAAAAAGGTGTTAAAAAGTAAATCTGGATCATTTAGTAGATTCTGGCTCAGTTCTTCACAGAATTGAAATCGACGATCGTCATCATCTTCATTTAGTTCGTGTACAAGTATAGTTTTGTATGGATGGAAAATTTGCTATGTTGAAACTCTTTGTATCGTTGATCGGGACATTCTTGAGAAGCTAATTCATGAGTGCTTTGTAAGGGTTCTAATGCGACAAGTTCTAAAACAGTATCATCCATAGCTTCTGTTTCTGCTGGAAGTTGTGGATGATGAACTCTGTTACACACAGAACTTACCTGCTGAAACTTTGTCTTAACGGTTTCAACACGCTCTTTAGTAGAATGAAAACGCTATCAATACGACGAAAAACTTATTCATGAAATAGGTTTCAAAAATACGTTCCGTAAATGTATTAATTAAGCTACAAAAGTATTAGGAAAATGTGAAATAATAATTATTATTATAAACATATACAGGATGTCTTAGAAATCGACATCAAGCTGGAATGGGCTGACTCATAGTAGTCATCAACGACAAAAGTCGTGTACTTTTCAAATTATTCATTTTTTGTTATTCGAGAAAATCCCCACAATCTGTTGCTTTTTTAACTCCTGTTGCTACAATTTTTTACTTTCTTCAAATTTTATTTTTCTTATGTTATCCCGAATAGTGCTTCAGTAACCTGTGATCTTCAATTCTAAGCCAATTACTCCAGCTTAGAAAATAATGTCACTTTTTGGCGAACCAAGTATCCAAAATTAATATTTCGCACAACTTCAAGTGACTGTACTGAAAAAAAAACTGTACTACATCAGTTTGGCAATTACATTGAAAGTTAGCGCGTTTATTGGGGATTCTAAAATGTTATAACACTTACTACATTATTTCTTAGATCGGTCAAAAAAACGGTCTTTCTTAAAGAAACACAGTTTCGAACAATTTCTTCGAACTTTCTAAAAACGATTCGAGTGCACCCAATACTTTAAGAATCTGGTTTGAATGAGATGGGGTAAGTCCTTCCATAAAGTGTAAGTGAGACAGATAGTGACGCCACTATTCGGTATTGGCACTCGTAAACGCAATACAGATCAGTACGCTACGCTCCTTGATCGATTGCGCATCTTTCCGTATTTGATCGTGTTATTTGTGTACTTACGACATTTGGCTTTGTTTATATGTTTTTGTTTTTATGTGATTTGAAAGAAGGGCAGTTTGAACATCTTTTGTGGATTCATTAAATCTTGTCATAAAACGAAACTGAATTTCTTTAAGAAAAACCTTTTTTTGTCCAATCTAAAAAGGAATGTAGTTAGCATTATAGCATTTTAGAATCTTTCTTAAATGTGCTAACTTTTGAAGTAACTTGCCAAACTGATGTAGTACAATTTTTTTTCAGTACAGTCAATTGAAGTTTTAATTTTGAATATTTGGTTCGGCAAAAAGTGACATTATTTTTCAAGCTGGAGCAATTGGCTTAGAATTGAAGACTACAGGTTACAGAAGCACTATTCAGAATAACATAGGAAATATAAAATTCGAAAAAAGTAAAAAATTGTAGCAACAGGAGTTCAAAAATCATCACACGGTGTGCATTTTCTCGAATAATAAAAAATGCCTTGTAAATTGAAAAGTACAGGACTTGGATTTTCTTTTATATTTTTCTGATGACTATTATGACATAACCTATTACCTGATTCCTGCTGACGTCGACTTCTGAGACACTCTGTATGGATATTTGAATCTAATGGTATGTTTTTTTTTGCAGTAAATACAAAAAACCTAAAAATGATTTATCGTTGTAAGCACCAGTTTTAGTATCTTCGAAAGATGTATTAATTCATAAGAATGCCCTATTTTTGAAAGGGTTGCTACCGTACCTACAGAAAAAAAGTTGTTTTGCGCAATTCATTACGATCATTTGTCCCCCAAATTAAAAACCTAGCTGTATCAGCATTTGTAAAGAATCCGGGTAGAAACTTTTCGTTGGGCTAACTTGCATATAGAAAAAGGATATTATGTATCACAAATTCAATAGAATTATTTTTATTTCTCAAATTAAATCAATTTCATTCTGAATCCCCATAGGAGCATGTGTTTATTGACAAATACGAAAATGACACAGAAGACAACAAAGAAAAAATTTAGTAATTATAATAAAATAAGCTTATATGCGTTAAACGTTGACATGTCTTCAGGCTTAAGACTTGCCGAGAATTGGTTAAAAATGTCACTTTCTCATGGCAAGTACATCTGTTCCCCTATTGACTTCAAGAGGTGAAACGAAGAGATTATTTTCCCACGCAGACAAACGGGGTCCAAAACTTTCTTTCAAATTCAACCTAAAAATTACAAAGTTTTGTTTATGAATCTTTGTTAAACCCTCCAAAAAATTACTTCCTTTACAGAAAATAAACAAAGTTGTTTTCCTCAAAAAGGTAACCCCCACAGAAACAACATTATATCGTACTAATTGATTATTCAATTTTTACTGCTTAGTTACCAACTACATAGTAGTGTACTTTATGTACGTCAAGGCATAAATAATATAGTACTTTATGGCCCGGCAGGCATGAAAAAACACTTTTTGATTACCTTCTCAATAAACTTTAGCAATAAAATTCAAGTATGTGAGATTTAAGTATGATGTAATTATATACTTAACATTATTTAGTTGAATTCACATAAAACTGGCAAGTATGGATGCAATAGGTGAAAGTTATATTGCCTGCAACAAATGTTCATTTTCTGAATATTAAACTTCCACACTTTTGAATATCCTAGAGGCACAACAGTATCAGTATTCTACACAATTTCTTTTTCTTTCGTTTAGTACACTCTTTCTTACGAGTAATGTATGAGTAGCAAGTTTCATGTTGTTTTTCTCTCATTTCAGCAATTCGTCATGTATTTAAATACGTCCCCTATTTTGAGTACTGTTCGAATCAAATCATATTTTCAATATTAATAAGAGTATGAGCTATAGTAATAGAAAGTTCTAGAAATCGAGACAGTGTAACATACATCTGTAAAACAATTCTATACTCAAACAAACTCGACAAGTTGCGCCATTTCAAACTGCGCACGTTTCAAACTGATTGGTTTTCGTCAATGTATGCTAGTGACTCCAAATCTGTTAAGTATCTAAATTCGCTAAGCACAGAGACACTGAGGTATTAACAATACACTGGCGCCATCTAGAGTATGCAAAATACATACATGACATACCTTTACGAGTTAATTCAAGTAAAGAAATGTATTCTCGACACGTTCACGTTACTAACACAGAAAAAAATCTTTCTCACGCTCAACTTAGAACACAATTTGCCGCAATGCTCACAATTAGCAAATTCATATTCAAATAAAATAATTCGGCTGATCTGCACCAAAAATCATTAATAAGGAGTATGATAATCATTTTTGGTGCAGATCTGCCGTATTAATTTATTTGAATATTCTATTTTAATATTTAAATTTTCAAATATAACCCTCTTCCAAGGAATATACCCTTTGAATTTATTTTATTTCGTATATAATTATCTATAATTTGTTAACTCACACCTGGAGGAAACACCTCTTTAATATAATCAGATTTGGACCATGCTGTGGTTCTATATATTTCAATGGTTGGACATAGAATTAGACAAATATTTTGAGTTAGCTTCGAAATTTTGTCTTATATTCTTCATCACAGAATTATTATCGCTTTTATTTGGTTAAACTAAAGATTTCATTATCCAATAAACCGATGTAATCGACGATAACGGTTGATTTTGTATATCGATGCCCCGTCTATGGATGCCCATCCCTGATTTCGAGGCACCACCCCTTGAAGCCGCCGTCGGCAATCTGTGGGTAGGAAATAGACAAAGCAATCACCGGTCCTAATTATTTGTTATGGACTGTTCTGATTACATATGTTGTTTGCATAATAAATAATGTACGGGAAATGAGTTCCTTGTTATTGTTCACTAGCAATATGAACTCACGGGGATGAATGTAGAATTTCAGTTAGTTGCTCGTTTTGAATTGAAAATAATTATAAGATAAGTGGTGGTAGATTGTAATAAGACCATTTAGACAGAATTTTAATATTATGAATAGCCTCCAGAGTCCCTTTTACTCAGACTTTGATGGAGAGGTTTCGATGTATGACAGGCAATAATTTATCGAGATTTTCAAATGCCAGATAGTATACTAGTCAATCTATGCAAAATTTCGAAAGGTTTCAAGTCTTCCCTTGGTAGAGGGTTTATTTAGTCTCTGAATATCAAGCAGAAAATTACAGAAACTCACTCAAAATTTTAGGAATTAAATTAAATGAAATGTCTTACAGATGGTTCGATTTATATTTGATCCACCCTAGTATTTCCAGAAATATGGGCGAAAAATAACAATTATAATTATAAAACGAAAAGAATACAAGCTATTTCGGATGGAAAAAGAACTTTGATATCGAGGTTTTCCGTTGATTTGAATATGTGTTGAATCTGTCATCAAGAACTTATGTAATCAGTCAGTTTATCCAAAGTATTTCAAATAAAATAGTTGAAAGAGGTTATATTACGTAGGGGGTTTGTTTCAATATCGTAAATATCAAGCAGAGTTCTTCTGTCACGCCTCTCTACAAATTTCAAGTTTTAAAAATCGCTTAAAAACTTCAGCAATTAAATAAAATAAAATGAAATAATAGGAAGAGGTTTTTTACTTGATAGAAGGAATATAACAAAATTTGAATATCAAAACAGAATTAATCTGTCAGTCTTCTTCAATTATAATTAAAAAAAAATTTATTCAAAAGACTTTTTGAATTAAATTGATGTCTTATAAGTACGGCTTATATTTAAAAGACGTATAAAATCGAATCTCAATACACAATATCAAATGGAATAAATAAACTAACAAATATAAATTGTCAATTAAAATTAATAAATAAATATTTGAAAGAGACAAAATTTTGTTTCATCTTACAATTATGAAAACTAATTCCTTTTCAAAAATACAAACATAATTTAAGGAATTCTCCGAAAATATAATTTGAGAACCTCAATACTGAAGAGATATGCTTCCAATATCCTCTTGCCGAGGAAAAGATTTGACGATATGATCATCTTAAGACAATTCGTGAATTGACCGCTGAGGTCATGTGACTTGGCATCTCTGGATTATTTTCTTTGGGACTATGTGAAAGCACATGTCTATGACAAAAGCTTTGACTTTGGATCGCTCTGAAGAAAATATTCGTCGTAATCAGCGAAATACAGAAGGAATTATTGCACAGGTTTAAAAAAGATTGGGTGTGTCACTATCAACGTAGACGTGGTGTATATCATATCTTATTCTAAACATAACTGCATTGTTTAAAATAAATCAAGAATTAAGGTGATATTGTTTTATTTTAAATTGAAATTCTATCATTCTTGATGAAAGACAGACACTTTATAATATCAGTTTTCAAGATTCAAGCGAGTTCACCAATATGTAATTTACACACTTTCCACTTGAAAATTCGCTGATTGAAGAAGTATTTATACTTACCCATGGAGCAGACTATTTCGTTCAAACTCACCTGAAACAAAAAACTTCTATTATTACCTTTGCAAACATTACATATCATAAATCTTTTATAGAAGATTTCATTCATTGTATCATTTATTAATTACATTACATTCTCCTGAAATTCATATCGGCAGATTTTGCTACTCGACATCAAATTATTTTCTCAAGATGCTTCATTTTGAGCTTTCTTGGATGAAAATACCTAATTTTCTTTCCAAACACTTGGTGATGTACAAGAACTAAATTCTGAGTTGTTTCGTGTACAGAATTTGGGAGTTGTTGCAATAATATCAGATATTCGTCTTCGAAATCAAACTCAAGAAAAAAATTCAGTAAATCAACATTGAAATACATGAGAGAAGGAAATTAGGAACAAGAAAGTCCCTTCTGAGAGACCATAACATTCTTTTAAACGAGCAGAGCTACTTTTATCACATTCCTCTTTTTAATCATTTTGAGCGATTAGACAGAAACGTGATTCTGAGTGGAATAACTTTCTGTTATAAAGTAATGAAAATATCATCTGCACTTTTTTTCAGGAACTATGAATTCAAAACAATAAAAATTGAGAGGTGTCAAGGGACACCCGGATGGACCGAAGTTCCTTTCGATTAATTAGTGAAGGAATTGTAATAAAATTTAATTTTTTTTAAATAATATTTTTTTTATTATTAACAAATATAATGTAATATAAACTTAATTAGTAGGCTCAATTTTAGTAATAATTGGCTTGTGGTAACTGAAGTAGGAAACATTTGTTTGGGATTCTATTTTATTTAAATGTCTTGAAAAAACTGCATCGATGGTAGTATTATATTTTGTTGTTGATTCTGCTGTATTATTGTTTATTCTTAAATCAAAGTCTTTCTCTGGAAACTGTAACAATGGTTTTGATTTTTCATTGCTGAAGTTGCTGTTAAGATTACCGACCAAAATGAGTGGACTTTTATCTAAATTTCTGTTGTATCTGCTCAGCGTTTGAGATACATCTTTAGAATACTCTAGCAGTGCTCGATGAATGAACTCCTGAATATCTATTAATTTGTTATTTGGTGAGACATATATGACTGCCATGATTAAAGTAACGCCGTTTTCCAGTACACACTCTGCTGCACATAAATCTGCTACACTTGTACGTCTTACTTGCAAGTCCTGAATATTGTTCATAATGACCGACATATTTGGTGTTACAAGATTGGTCGTATCATTTGTGTTGTGATAAATCGCAACGCCACCTGAACGAACAAAATCACGTTTAAACGGAGCTATACAATTAAAATTCGGTATATCACATTCTTCTTGATTGTCCAATCATGTCTCTGATAATAACAAAATGTTCGTTTTTTCTTTAACAGAGTCGATTAAATCAACTGAATGTTTACGAAGGCTTTGGACGTTGAACGTACACAAATGAAATGCCTTTATCTCTAGTAATGAGATCAATGACTGATTTTGCCTTCGTTTCAATGAAATCTCCGAAACTCTTGTACTAGAGATATTGTTGTAAAGCTTGTACTCAATTATGATGAAATCGAAATTCAGTTTCATCATCATCAAATGTAACGATAAATAAACCTAATATATTCAACAAAAATAATCGTCGCGACACCACACTGTTTCATGCGAAATAGAAAGACAAAACGAAAATAACTGGCTTGCTTTCTTTCAGAGAGAGAGACAGATAGAAAAACACGTGCACGTGACGAAATCCTTCAAAATAGACGAATGATAATAGATAATACCGTTAAAATAAAGAAGTGTGCGACGGGCCCAATTCCTTCGGCATAACCTAGAATTCCACTCTGCTCTGCTACAGCTTCCCCACGTTTCGCTGAGGACGCGACTGTTTCTTCAATCCTTGATTCACCAACCTCTCCGGCTTGAAGTAGAGCAGAATGCGAGCGTTTGACACTAACGTCCTGACTAGAACAAGGTCACGGGCATCATCGGCGAGCTTGCACCCCATTGCCAATTTGAAGAGTTCAAGGAGTGCAAGCTGGGACGAAATGCTTACCTTCCGCAATTAGGAGGTTTGAAAGCTCCCTATAATTATAAATAATTTCTATCAAGAATCTGCCAAATCAAACCAAAAGAGATATTTATTAGACAAAAGTTTATTGATATTCAAACAACAAACCAGTACCTCCTATCTCGAATTTTCATAACCTAAAAACTCCCCTACCCGTAAACAATAAATCATCAGCCTACCCTCCTAACTCGGTTTCCTCAAACACTCCGCCCTATTGCCGTTCTAACGGGCCGCGTAAGTAGGCAAACAGGCTTTTTCCCCCGCCAAATTGAAAATCCGGAATCAGCCTCCGCCGTCCTGACGCCAGGTGTCGATGAAAACGGATCGACGTCTGACGGCCGGAAAATTCTTGGATCGTTCGAAAAAGGCGGCCGCGCGCCGGATTGGAAAACGGCATATTTGGACGGGTCCGACGGCCCTAATTCAATGTCAACAGCGGTCCAGGATGCGTGTTTTCCTTGCGATATTTTCGTGCATATATTCGTGTGTTCCCAGCTGAGGTTATGGCGAGGGATATCCGGAAAATGAAGGATGATGGTGTTTTCCCGGGCATTGGGGGATTTTTACGTTTCAAGTTTTTCTCGATATAATCCGAACCTCAAGAGGGATTCGATCAATCGATCATCCGACCGTCGAATTACATGATGATGGGAGGAATTAATTCAGGAGTGTTGTGAATAGTTGGCTTTTTTATAAAATAAATGGAACATATAATTGATAAGGAGCATGAGCGTAAGGAAAAGTTCTTCGAACCGGGACAGTGCAACTTGCATCTGTGTAACATCGCAACCATTGTAGTCACTGGGATGTGAGCATGGCTCTTTCACCAGGGGACCACTAAGCAGTCTCCAGAAACGTCCGAAAGCAGGTTGCTTGATAAGGATCGCGCAAAGCGAGAATATCTCCAATGGAGTTGAACCTACCCCGTCTCCAGTGTCGGATTCAGACCGCTACTGCGCAGAGGGGAGAAGATCTCTGCTTTGAGTAGGCTCCAATTCTAGGAATTCTAGGCTGCGATTGATAACAGCGAAGCTTTATCTCTACTGGCTACGTAGAGTCAGTACCTGAGTTGTTGCGACGCAACCTACTTGTCAAAGAAGCTAGTTTTTACCACCCAGTCCAAAATCCAAAATCCAAGACCCAAAAACTATGGAGAATAGATGTCTCAATTGATCTCGGTTCGAGCACTAACAGCTAACCGTATCGTCAAGACCCAAAAACTACTGAGAAGTCTCCCAGTTGATCCTGGTTCGAGCATCAACGTTCTTGAACCGTATCGTCAAGACCCACTAAACCACTGAGATAAAACTCAATCAATCCTGATTCCAGAATTACGCATGTCCTGATGAATGAAATACCCTTTTAACCTAGCATGCAGGCTTTCAACCAAAGGAGCCACGGGTCCAAAACCAATTGGGTGGTCTGAAGTAAGAATACTTTTGTAAGCTTTCCATCCTCCTTTGGTGGCCTTGTTTATCATAACCTTCTAAGGCTAAGGAAAGTTCAACTCGATACTAGAAACCACGAACTCGAGGAATCTATCACTTCACAGTTTCCTTCCTGTAACTAGCACATATCTAGTTCTGACGTACTCAGCCGTTCGATAAATGAATTTAACATTGGTGGAGCTACGTCAGTTTTAAGGGTGAGCGCCCTGTGTTGCCAAGCCATGTCGCTATCGTAACCGAAAGTTCTTTGAATCGGGATAGCATCGGGTGTGTTTTTTAGAGTGATAGAACTTTAAATTGAAATAAAACATATTTAAATTAAGATTGAAGCCAAATTTTTTTTATTTGAAAGATAATTTTATGACATTTATGTTTTAAAAATAATTTTTCACGATTAGCTCTGAGGAACCGCATTCGACCAGACCAATTTTGGACCACTTTTTCGAGTAATTCAGGCGTTATTTAATCAATAACAAGAGTTATGTTGGCTTCCAAAGCGTGTTTTATTTCTGGTTTATCAGCATAAATCATTGACTTGACATAACCCCAAAGAAACTAATCCAGTGGAGTTAATTCGCATGATCTTGGAGGCCAATTAATTGAACCATTTCTTTCTTTCAACTAATCAATTGTTACGGTAGCAGCATGAGGTGTAGCACCTTTTTCTGGGAACCAAAACGCTTCTGGGTCGATGCCATTCAAATTTTAAAACAAATAATTATTGATCATCGATCTGTAACTAGCACCATTCATTGTAACATTAGCTCCAGCATCGTTTTTAAAGAAATATGGACCGATAATGCCTCCAGCGTGTAAAGCACACCATACAGTGCATTTTTCAGGATGTAATGGAACCTGCAGAACTTCTTGAGGATTGTCTTCACTACATATATGGCAATTTTGCTATTCGTCGACGTTCACCAAAAATTGGACTCCGTGAATCTACCACATCGGACATTAATCATTATTCAAGGCATTTCCAGAAAAACCAGAGGAGGATCTATTAAATGAGCTTTCTTTCTGAAGTCTGCTCCAAGTCCTGATATGAGCTATAAAACGGCCACGGAGAATATTAGGCCACACGATAGTAGGTAGCATTTTTTCTGGTTCCAGTAGTGGAAGAGGAAATGCTAGGTTATATAATGCATTTAAAAAACAAGAAAACAGTTCCATATGATGAGATACCTGTTGATTCACCAAAAACCTGTGCATCAATACTTGTGAAACCTTTTTCTCACAGGCACTCAAAGAAGCTTTGGTTAAACCAATTCACAAGAAGGGAAATAGTAACATCTATGATAACTATCGCCCTATATCAATATTATCTAATATCAACAAGATTTTCGAGAGAATAATTTTTGATAAGGTCTTAAATTTTTTTGAAATAAATAACATCTTGGTTAAGCAGCAATGTGTATTCAGGCAGGGAAAATCTACAATAAATGCTATCTATCAGGCACTAAATTCCATCATAAAATCGTTGAATAAAAATCAAGTGACAGCAGCTCTTTGTCTTGAATTGACAAAAGCATTTGATAGTGTGAATCATAACATCTTACTGGAAAAAATATAGAATAAGAGGAGTTGCACTAGATCTCTTCAGATCATAGTTAACAAGAAGAACTCAAAAAACCACAGAGCGAGGAAGAAATGGCAAACAAGTAATATCAGATGCCCTACATGTTGAGAGAGGTTATACCACAAGGCTCAATATTGGGTCCTCTATTCTACATAATCTGTACCAATGATTTAACTCATATAACATACAATGATACGGTTATGTTTGCTGATGATGTATCGATGATTTTGTCTCGTAATACTGTGACTGAATGCAAGGATCAGCTTGGAAAGTTGGAAAATCTTGATAAATGGTTTAAAAGCAATGAATTAGTAATAAACATCGATAAAACAAAACTGCTTGTCTTTAGGAAAAGAAACAAGATGCCATAAACTTGACATATCATGGTAAAATAATCAAGACAGAGAATGCACTACCTTTCTTGGGGATATATATCGATAGGAATTTGAATTGAAAAACACAAATTGAACATCTGTCTAAAGGTTTTGCAAGATATTGATATGCTTTGGGGATACTGACCAATACAATTAGTGAAGAGGCGGCCCTGACAGCTTATTATGCCTAGGTACAATCAAAACTCAGGTACGGAATAATTTTCTGGGGTATTTCTGTTGAGGCTGAGAAAGGATATTCATAATGCAGAAGAGATACTTGAGAACTATCTTCAAAATGAAATACAATGAGAGCTGTAGAAATATATTTATTAGTAATAACATATTGACATTGTACAGTCTGTTTATTTATGAATGTGTAATGTATGCAAGCAATAACTTCAATGATTTCAAAGATTTACTGCTGAGTCATGAATACAATACCAGAGGAAAAAGTTATCTTAGTAGAGAAAAAACTAATTTTAGTTTATACAAAGGAATGCTATATATTTTATAATCACAGTCTGGAATAAATTTTTTCAAAATTTTAAATGCATGCCTATTTCAATTAAAAAAAAAAAATTGAATATGTTTTTGGTTAGAAAAAGTTATTAAAGTGTTGGTGATTTTTTGGAAGAAAGGGATTTTATTTCTTTATAGTATTGCTCATACTGCTACCGTAACAATTGATTTATTGAAAGAAAGATTTGGCGGTAACATTTTTTCGAGAAATGGTCCCATTATTGGCCTCCAAGATCATGCGACATAACTCCACTGGATTATTTTCTTTGAGGTTATGTCAAGTCATTGGTTTATGCTGATAAACCAGAAACAATAGACGCTTTGATGGAATAAGGCCTGAATCACTCGAAAAAGTGGTCCAAAATTGGTCTGGTCGAATGCGGTTCCTCAGAGCTAGTCGTGGTGGACATACGCCGGAAATTATTTTCAAAACATAAATGTCAAAAAATTATCCTTCAAATAAAAAAAAATTGGCTTCAATCTTAATTTAAATGTGTTTTATTTCAATTTAAAGTTCTTTCACTCTAACAAAAACACCCGATAGTATAAACAATTAGAATGTTCCCGATTATGTCGCTTCTTCAAAAGCAACGTTATTGCAACATGATCCCATTTCACTTTTCCAAATAACTGGAAAATTGTCATCTTAGGTTTTCTACTCGGTCGAACGAAATATTTCATGATCTTTTCTCCTTTGTTCTCGTGTCCATCCCAGAAATGAAGCGTGTCTTATGATTTATTTTCTCGTCTTTCTCCTCCAATTTATTTGAACAAAGGAAACTAATGGGGCCGAAACATATGAATAAATCCGGATCTTCCGGGAGTTCTCCTTTCGGCCTCTCCCAGACGGGATTAACTTCAAAGGGCGTCTTTTTTTTCCCCGGTAGTCGTACTCGTCGCGGGAGATTACTCCTTCTCTGAGCCAGAGAAATAAACATCGTCGATTCGGAGAGAACGCGGGGCGCCCGCTGTTGCAAACTGCCATCGACTTTTTTTAATTTCTTCTTTGAGCTTAGTGACATCTCCACGTTAGTCTTGGACGAGCCTGTTATTCTGACCTTGCGTTTTTCTGTCAGCATGTTTTTCATTTAATTCTTTTGCGCAATATTTCAGTCCTTATTCTTATAATTTTCAGCTGAAATTAGTATAAAACAATGAAACATTGGTGCTCAAATTTCAATCCTTACGAATTTTTATAAACTTGACAATTAACGAAAAAAAAATTAGTTTTCTACAGGCATACCAACAAAAATCTGAGTTGTCTCGAAGACACTCTCAAAGCTCTTGCAACTTTTGTAGAAAGTTAGCCTATTTACATTATTTATAGTAAATCACATGTAGTTTCCCATAAAGGAAAATTGAAAACCAACTATGGACAGTAAACGCCAATATTATTTGGGAATTTTGGTTCCTAAATGCATGCTGATGTTTTCTTTCACCAGTGAGAAACCTTTGAGCACCCTTGAGTATCACCTCCATAGATGCCAGCAAATCGATTCCTTGAACGAAGGTCTCAAAAAGATGAACGAATGGGGTCAACGAAATCTGGTGCAATTCAATGCCTCGGAGACCCAAACAACAACATTTTCTCGAAAAACTCAGTTCATGACTCCTGACTTGATGATGGACAACCAGGTTCTTTTAGTTTACTCGTGCATCTTCTTGGCGTGACTGTCAACTCTTCGGTCTGTTGGAGGAACATCTGACTGACAGTGTGAAGTTTACTGCAAATAAGCTGGCATATTTATCCAAGGCTAGAAAATGTTTCTACGCAGATCAGGTTTTTCTACTATATAAAGCTCAGAGCAGGCCAGGACTCGAATACAGCTCTCATGTTAGAAGCTCGGCACCCAAGCTTTCGTTACAACTTTAATATTCCATCTAGGAAAGAATCCTACAACTGATTGACTGCCCAATGTAACAGCTTGTTTGCAGTTGTTAGAACATAGAAGCAGAGCTGCCAACTTTTGCTTGTTCTATAGATATTATCACGGTAAATGCTTCACGCAACTGAAGGAAATGATGCCAGCTGCCGCCAGATTCGCACGCTTCACTAGGGTTGCTCAATAAGCCCTATGTAGTTGAATTAGCAGCTCCCAGAAATTCTGTTAATCAAAAGTCCTGGCCAGTTGTGGAACACGCTTCCAGCTAATGTGTTTCCCTCAGTGTATAATATGTTGAACCTCGGTCAAAACGCCATATTCCAGGCAGAAATTTTTGCCATGGAGACCGCGGAGGAACTGCTGATAAAACGACAAACCTAACACGGCAAAATCAAAATATTTGCTAATAGTCAGTCAGTACTAAAAGCTCTGGAATCCAGCTCTAGTACCTCGAGAACAGTCTGGAGTTGCCGCATGGCTTTAAGGCTCGGTATGTATAACAAAGTCACTCTGGTTTGGATACCGAGCCATTCAAACTATTTGGGTAACAAGGAAGCAGATCGGCTGGCGTTTGCTGGAGCTGCGCTGCCTCTAGTAGGAGCTGAACCATTCCTTGAATACCACATGACGTGGCAGAAGCAGGCGATAACAGGCAAAATGAACTTAAGGCTAGAGTCTTTCTGACGGAGCCATTCTGGCCTGAAACATTCGAAGGTGTTCCTTGGATCAGCTTCGAACAAAAAGATGGCGAACCTAGCGCTAAGTCTGGATAGGGCCAAACTAAGAACACTCGTCGGAATTATGACAGGTCACTGCAGACTGAAAGCGCATTTGCATAAAATCGATTTGGCACATCGTCTCAGAGTGCCCAGCGGTGAGTCGCATCAGATTCGAGGTCTTTGGTCAGGCTTTTGTAGCCCACTGCGAACTGAAAAAATTACCCCTGAACACGATTATCGGTTTTATCTAAAAACTGGATCTCGTCGGGGAGATATAAATTAGGGATGAACCACAATAGTCCGTGCGGACGCAGTGGTAGTGTGGACAGACGCCCGCTCGCCATATATAATAATGATAGTAATAATTAGTTCTATGTAGTTGAATTAGCAATTCCCAGAAAGTAGGTTGATCAAAAGTCCTTTTTTCACCGAACTGGCCAGTTGTGGAACACGTTTCCAGCTAAAGTGTTTCCCTCAGTGTATAATCTTCAACAGTTCAAGAAGAGAGTAAAAAAGACACACATTACCGCTCGAGGTACCAACTAGTGCCATAGGTGTTTCCCTTTCTTCAGCAGATATCCGATTCTAATAGTTAAAATACTCCTCTCCACTATTGGTTTGCTGTCTTGAGAGATTTAGGATTAATCTCGACTGTTAATCCTGATTTTTGCGACCCGATGTCAATCGATGAAATGAATAGGTTGTACATCTAAATACTTTCGTAGAAAAAATAAGGTATGTTTTCTCGTTTCTGAATCTCAGATAAAAGAACAACATTATTGTACACAACCTCAGTGATACAATTCCACAAACATTACCTTTATATAATTAAAAGGGACTAACATTTCTAAAGTTTCACACTATAAAAAGCAAGTAGTTGAAATGAATACTGAACCGAAAGTTTGATCGGATGTTGAACGATTAGTCAACCAAATGTTTGAACAATTAGCTAAATAGAACGTTTGAGTTATTAGTGAAGATATCTAAATGCTATTTAAGCACATTGACTTGAATCAGCCGTCTTCTTAAAGTGGGTGATCCTCGAATTTGGTTGTTTGCCGATTTTTATGTATCATGATGTGGACTGGACTTGCACGAAAACAATGCGTTTTTTCATCTCAACGTAAAATGAAAGAACCTCCTGATGGAAGACCTTTAGTTAATCCTTAATCCCTCACATGCCTGAAAACTTAACTTGGTAACGAGCGTGCTATGCTAGTTCTATAATCATGCACATTATCCTAGTCCAAGGCCTACTCCGTCGACGCCGTCTGCCTGTCTGCTGGTACAGTTTCGAGCCAATTCAAAACTGAATCCAGAGCACTTAGCCAAGTGGAAGCTCGTTCCATGTCGTGCGTACGGTGGCGATTATTTCGGCGACTGACCGTCTGGGCTAGATCATTCCTAGACGGAAAGCCTTGTTCAGTTGATACGCCTCCGCGCTAGACGGTCTGGAGATCTGGTTAAGTGGGACACGATTCGTGAAAAGGGAGATTTATCGATCCGATCCTGTTATTTTCGCGATTCTATGGCGAGAACGAGGACCGAATAAAGGGGATTTACATGTTGTTCAGTTGTTTCGATAGTAGAAAAAGATGTTAATCTGATTTGGCGCTTTAACTCGGATTAAGTCTATTAGTTTCAGTTTGCTATGCTGACCTACTTCAGCGTTCGGCCGTTTTTATCGAAGTGTAGACTTAGAAATTGAAGAGAAAACGTGAAAATTGTGGCTTTAAAGAAAATATTACATTGGCCGACAAAAAGAATGTATTCTTTTTATGAGAGGTCATATCTTCGCCCATCATGGCTGAATCCCATCGTCTTTGATAGCGAATTTCCATTGTCCTTATATCTTGGTGAAATCTTTCACCCTGCTCGTCACTGACCGATCCCAAATTTTCAGAAATGTGAACCCAAAACGATTTGTAGGCATCTAACAGTTTCCACAAAAATGTTTGTACTAATACAACAATTGTTTCACCACGATGTGGCTTCTTCAGGTATTACATTGTACTTGTACAGTACAATGTAATACCTGAAGAAGCCACATCGTGGTGAAACAATTGTTGTATTAGTACAAACATTTTTGTGGAAATAAATTACTGTCATATATACCTTTTTTTAATTAAAATGAGTTTCCACCAAGTGAAGACCGAATCTATCAAATATCTAACAGTTCATTAACTAACTGTTTGCATCCATATTGTTGACCAAAAATCTTCTTACTACACTAACAAATAGCCTGGTGAGGCCCTCTGTAAAATTATCTTCGTCTAGCAATTTTCTGATTTGTGGTCCAATAAAACTGCTTTCCTTTAATTTGGCATCACTTGGAAATACTTGTTTTAAGTATTTGAATCCATCATTATCTTTATTCATTACCTTCACAAAGTCCTCTATCAGCCTATGTTTAATGTGAAGAGGAAGCAGACGGACATTTTTGGGTCTACAAGAGGTCTAAACTTAACATTTTTGAGATCCTGGTTGAAATACACTTCTTTCTGGCCAAATTTCTGTTATATATTGCTGATTTACTGCACGACTGTCCCATAGACAGAACAACAGCAATATTTTGTAAATCCTCCCTGAACTCCTACTAAAATTCCTATAAATTTCAAGTCCCCATATATCTATATACGTGTTTATTTAATCCAAAAGAGTGCGCATATTTTCGTAACTCTTTTTCATCGTCACTGAATGGGCAACTGATATAGAGGGTTTTGAATTTCCATTATGCAATAACACAGCTTTTAAACTGTATTTATATGAAACTTAATATAAACGCCACTCAGAGGGGGAATGCTCAATATCAAGTTCCTGCATTATAGCGGGTGTTCTTTTTAGAGTGACAAAATTTTCGATAGGGATAACTGTGATTTGACAGAAGGTAGAAGCCATGTTGTTTTGACATTTCTGTTCAGTAAGCATTGACAAATTATCATTGAAAGACTCACGCCGCAACAACGTTTACAAATTGTTGAAATTCATTTGCAAAATCAGTATTCTGTGCCGCAAACTTATAGAGCACTTCGTGAAATTTATGGTTTACAATCATCCATCAGAGCAGCTTATTCGTCGAACTATCGATAGATTTCGAACAACATTTTCTCTACTCGATGCAATAACAACAAGACAAACAACTGTACGTACAGAAGAAATTATGGCTGCTGTAAGTCATGGTGTTAATGATGATAAATAAACTTACCCATTACGATCTCTAGGAATTTGTGTTTGTTGAACATTCAAACTAAGTATATCTAATATCCAATGTACTCTATGTTCTATACTCCCAACAGAATCACGCAATGTTTATAAGGCACTTTAATGCCTTATAAACTTTAAGTGCCTTATAAACCGTGTGTTATTTTGTTGTGAGCATAGAACATAGAGTACCTTGGATATTAGATATACCTAGTTTTGATGTTCAACAAATACATATTCCATTGGGTAAGTTTATTTATTGTTAATTGATTTTATCTTTTAAATGTGAAGTTGAACTGATCTTATCTAAATTCTAATTATTTTTTGAGGATTTGCCACATGTTTTTGAAGTAATTTATTTAAATATTTCAAATAAATTACTTCAAAAACATATGGCAAATCCTCAAAAAATAATTAGAATTTAGATAAGGCCAGTTCAACTTCACATTTAAAAGATAAAATCAATTAACAATAAATAAACTTACCCAATGTGATCTCTAGGAATATGTGTTTGTTGAACATCAAAACTAGGTATATCTATTTAAATATTTCAAATAAATTAGTTTTTGAGAAGTTCTTAAAATTATGTTTTATATTATAATAACATTTCGTAACAAGCAAAGCTGCGTTTCTGCTTGTCTTAAGAGTTTAGTAGGCATGCTTGGAACGAAACAAAAAACATTTATTTATTCATTTTAATTGACAATTTATATTCGTTGGTTTTTTTCTTAATTCCATTTGATATTGTATAATGAGTTTCTATTTTATACGTCTATTAAATATAAGCAGTGCTTTTTAGATATTAATTTATTTTTAAAGTCTCTTGAATACATTTTTTGAAATTAAAATTGTAGAAGACTAGCATATTGAATCTGTTTTGATATTAAAATTTTGGAATTTAAATGTATTTTATTTTAATTTAAAGTTCTATCACTCTGAAAAAACACCTGATATATCACGAAATTTATTCTCATTAAAAAAATGTGTATTCGCCCAACTTCTGATATTATAACATCTTCTAATTTCTTATTTCGAAACGAAGTCGACCCAGTTTGAGACCCAGAATAACGCAGAGTTATCTTTTGATAATATGAACAACTTATTGACTTCAGAATCTTGACAAATTCAAGGGGACAGATCAAATCTAAGCATTCTAATGAAGTTATTGGCAATTTATATGTTGTTAAATCAAAAAACGAAATGTTGGAAAGACTATAAGAAAATGAATAACCCTTCATGAAGTAATAAATCCCTAAATATTATCCAGTAAGAGACCAAATCATCGGCTCTTTTATTACAAATTTTCAGACGAAACCACGTCAACAAACGCCAGAAATTAGGAGAAGCCATTAAAATAATCATAAAAGTTATACGAGCCCTAAATTTCTTATCATATGGTAAAATCAAATTTGAGATGCGTTTCAGCTGCAGTGAGCATACAGAACTGAATTTTTGATGTAGGTGCAGTCGTATAAAGAGATGATTCATGTTTTTTATGGTTTTATTATGGGCTTATAAATTGTTTAATGTGGCCGGATGATGGAGATAACTTGCGTTGGAATTTGGAATGACATGGCACGTTCTTATTGCCAGTCGTTGGCTTTACAGGTGATTTTGAAGCTGTTTTGTTCAAAAGGATGAAGAACCGAAATTTCTTAAAAAATCGTCAGGATGTTAATGAATTGGAAATTCAAACAAAGAGGGGAGATTCATTTAATAATTTTAAGAAATTGAAGTCCCATAATTCATGCAAATCTAGAGGGTAAGTTCGAAAATTGTAGAAAGAAGCTTCGTTGTTATACTAAAGTTGATGGTCTCTTGTAGTTTTGTCTACCGTATTTGCTACCGATTACGAGAAAAAAATTTCCAATCATTCTCACGAAATCCTCAGAAAAATCCAATTTGCCATAAAAATCCAGTTAGTAAGCTGGGGTGAATTCATCATTAGTTTTTATGGTGCTTTTCTCGATCTGTAGCGACGATTCATAAAGATTCGATAAACTCGTATAATCATCACTAAAAATGTATAACTACAAGAAACGTTAAAATCAAAAATTAATCAAAACAAAAAAAACTAAATAAAAACAAAGGAACTGAACTACAACGATTGTTGAAAATGTCCTCCCCCAACCCTTATACAAGCTTCTGTTCTTCTTCTCATAGACCATCGAACTTTTTCAAACACTCCCGGAATTTCCACTTGAAGGCCATGCATGAAATGCATGTCATTCATTTAGCAATTCGTGAAATTCGCCATGTTTTGATATTAAATTGCAACCACCTTCACTTTCCAAAACACAGGAGTTTAATTTGATGTGTCAAAACTAACAATGAATTTATTCACCACAGATTATTAACCGAATTATTATGACAATTCGGATTTTTTTGAGGATTCTGAGAGAATCGTTCAAAAATTTGTTTCGTGAAATCGGTGGCAGACACGACAAAACCACAGAAGACCATAAAATTTAGTATAACAACAAAGCTTCTTGTATCAATTTTCCAAACTAACAGTAGCTCACCAAAAACAGATCTGGAGTAAAACAGGGAACATTGTTGCAGAAAATATATCACCCTGTAGATTTGCAATCAAAATTGGCACGTCACATGATGTAAACTCTAAATTGTAATAGCTATACCAAATTTCAGTTGAATATCTTGTTGAATGCAGATACTATGAGAAAAAACTTGACAAAAATTCAAACTATAATCTTGAAAACGAAACGTTTGCTGTCCCATGTATGGAAATACTTTTTCTTAAAACTATGCAAGGAATCTCCGATCTTCGTTTCTACCTTAAATTTAAGAACACTCGATGTATTAAAGTGGAAAAAAGCGAATTAACGAGAAACGTAATTCTAGCATAGACTGATGTATTTTTAATCGACATTTCCATACGTTTTTGTAAATATTAAGTCAATGATAAAGCGATTGCCGATATTAAATATAAAGGGTCTAAGGGAAATAAACCAGTGTAAAAAATACTGAAACTTGAAGGGCGCCAAAAAAAGATTATGCTATCGGTCAAGAGGGATTACAAAGGCATTGTGTACTTCAAGCCGCTTTCTGTGAACAACATAATTCATTACGATATACGCAATTTAACAAATTAAATTCAACAATTCGAGCATGATAACGCTGGGCCATCATTGGTAATTCCCCAACAATTATTGACGCTTGGGGCAAGTAATATCGCATCCACCGTATAGCCCTGAATTAAAGTACCAATAATTTAAAACTTAACAAAATTACCTATATGGTGAAGCCTTCAGATGGGACAACGCTGTGAAATTACACCTTCAGCTCGGAACAATTAAATTGAAGTAAGAATGTCAAAAAGTTATTGATCAACCTAGAATTATATTAATGATTAAAGATCAATGAGAATATACAAAATATGTATCAATTTTTTGATTGAATAGCCCAACTACTTTGCTTCTAACTATTCTTTTTTCAATGTAACATATAGGATATTTATTTTTTTTTCAAAGCAGCTCTTCTTCGATTCTGAAATTCGTTATTGAAAACATCCAATTACTGGACTGTTAGAAAAACATCCAAAATCTAGACTCTCGTATATGCTTCCACTTGAACTAGAACGTGACCCTATTGCTAATGAGAAGATATAGCCGAATAAAAACAGATTCTTGTTTGGATTGTGTTTTTGAAGAAAGCTTATCTTTTATTTACTTAGGATACGCCTGAAATAGGAGCACATGATTGGAGAGCAAACATTACTCTCGTAATGAAAGGCATTTCTAAAAAAATTCCCCCACAACGAAGAGATGATGAACACGATCCTCTGATGAAAGAACGAAACTTTCCAATACATAATTAGGCCGGATACAAGTCTCTGAAAGGGTCCGATTTTATCAAGAAATGTTTTCGAGGATAGGTTATTCTCGAGGAAACAATTTTCAGAGAAATGGATAGTTATTTGGGGCTAACATCATTAACTGACATTCAAAATGATTTCACATTTATTCATTAGTATTCAAGTCAGAATGATCCATTACTGAAAGAATACTCGTAATTAGTGATTAGAAATTTCTAGCATATTTAATTGAAGAAGCAAACATTAGCATGGATTGGAACTCATGAACATAATATTTATGCCTATCCTGAAACCAAAATTCGCTAACCCACCACAGCGAAGGCTATGATAAAAAGATAAAAGGAAAACTTATCTTCAAGATTCTCCTGGAATATTGTTCTCCAAGCTGTCGAAATGATAGTGTTTTCTCCAAGGTGTCGGAATTATAGTGCTTTATCCAAGAATAGTTCCTATTCTGCATATAATCAGCAAGTGTTCAGTTTCAAATTGTTCCAAATGACCAGTAGAGCATCCGGAACCAAGATGGTGCGGTAATAAGATACTCCAGATCCGGTACTAAGATCTCCGGTACTAAGATTCCCGGTACTAAGATGATCCGGTAATAAGATCTCCAGTACTAAGACGCCTTTTGATTTGACGTCTTATAAGAAACACTATAAATTCAATATTCCACGATTTTCATGAATTAGGTACGTTAATTCGATAAGAATACCACAATGTCTTGGTGTAACCCCACAATACGAAAAAAAGAAATCTGGGAAATTTTACGCTTTTGAAAACAATGCAGCTCTACAGCGCATGCGATAACAATGTCGACTTTAATTGTCTTAATGGTCTTAGTGTAATCACATTATTGCAGCATTTTTTAGCGATTGTAATTCAAAATTTGAATATTAAAACAAATTGAAATATTGTAATTCAAATCAACAGTGGAGCGTTTTTTAACGTTACAAGCAGTCAAATGTCTTTCGACGGAGTTACATATTGCAAAAAAACTAGCGTCATAACGGGTGTTGGCAGATGAGAAATTTTATTAGTATTTTAGGAAGTATAATGGTGTACAAAGCAAGTGTTCACGAGAGATAAAAGAAGAATGAAGTGGAGAAGAGATAAAAGAATTTCTGATGATATATTTAGATAGTTTAGAAATGTGAATAGAAGCGATGTAGATAAATAACGAAGATGTGAGAAGATTTCACTTAGTTTGTTCTACTTCACCATAGTAATCTATTGTTACGACCGTCCTAAATGATTTATGTTGAACAGTAAATAGTTATTGGATGGAGTTGTCCGTTACTTTGTGATAGTTAATTTTAATGGAATGAAATAAGGAATTACTTTGTTTTCTATCACTTTTTATTATAACTGATATACAGTGACTCGAGTTTCGTAGTGTTTACTACATTTTCAAACTGAATGAACAAATTAGATCTCAACTATTATATATGGGGATTGTAGGCTTCGGCACAGCTTCGAAGAGAGGGGTTTTCCAAAGTTCCGTCTGTTCGTTAAGTAGTTTTATTATTGGTACGTGCTTTTTATATTTTTCAATTTCTATGGATTCCAGGATGTCAAGTTTTTTCCCTTTCGCTTCCACGTGCAAGATAACAAGGTTGTTCAATTCTGGGAACGTGTGATCTGTAGTGAAGAAATGGTTCGCAAAATTGGAATTATTCTTCCGGTTCCTAAAAGCAGATTCGTGCTCTTTGTACCTTTTATGGAAAGGTCGGCCCGTTTGTCCTATATACACACTATTACACTCTTGACAACTTAATTTATAGACTCCAGAATTATTCAGTCGGTTCTCTTTGTCTTTCGGATTAAAAAAGAGATTAGAAATTTTATGGGAGGGTGTGAAAGCTGTTACTATGTTAATTTTTGATAAAATTTGAGCTATTTTTTGTGAAATTGGTCCAAAATATGTTAGTTTTATGAATTTATTGTTATTATGATCTGATTTGGAGATGGGGTAAATTTGTTTACGAATTAGTTGCTTTTGTTTTTTGTTTATGATGAAATTTATAGTTTTGGTTTCGAACTGATTTTTTGTGGCTATTTGTCTGATTGTATTCAATTCCCTCTTTAACGTAATATTATCTAAGGGAATTGAAAATGCTCTATGTACCATTGATCTATAAGCAGCTAGTTTATGATTGATCGGATGGTTTCAAAAATTTGGTATTGTTGTATCAGTTGATGTGGGTTTTCTATATATATCAAAGGAAATTTCATTATTACTGTTAATTTCATTCCATTGAAATAATTGAGTAATGAGTGGGGGAAATACTACAGAAGATCCACGAAATCGAAGCTTGCAAGGTAATGATAATGATCTGTAAAGACTGTTGGAATGATGTCATCACTCTGAGTACGTCAAAGGGATCTAAACCCTTGCAGTTACTTCCCTTGAAATGATAAACCTGAGTACTCTGTTCAAGGTTCCACAATTCAACGATATATGAACAATCCTTAACTATTTCTTCAACAATAACTTCATTCAGTAAATATAAATATTAGGATGTTAACCTGTAGGTAACTAATTGTTGAAAACAAAAAATATTGAGTACACAAAATTACTTTAACCTTTATACACAAGAATAGAAATTAAGGTGAGCCTTATATTATATAAACGAAACTCACATTCAACTCACATTTAACACGTGGCCTCTCAGCCAGGGCGACTATGAAAGCCGATAATTCAGAGGTAGAGTAGCCTCACTGATCAGGTTACCTAGTCTCGATACATGGAAAGATCATACACATTTATAGTACTCTAGAGAGCAATGAGTCCTTCCTGAATGATGGCCTCAACACTATATTCTACCAATAACCAGCTAAAAGACATACAAACGCCAATATCGGCGTTAAAAGCTGCAGCGGGATTGTTGTGATCTTTCCAGATTGAGGCTGGTATCATTCTTTTTACGGATTTATTTATCAGTTTTTACACATAAACGCAATACATCTCAAATATTAAAGTCAATAAAGAATCATCTCCTGTAGAAAGCCAACACTCACTGCTTCCAACGATACTAAGAGGCCAGAAGAGTCAGGAAATCTAATCTTTTTCCATCAGAACCGCAAGTCTTGAAAGAACCGCCTTTTCGAAGACATCCAGGACATCCAGTGAAGCGAGAATCTCTCCACTACCTATAAATATAACTTGCCAATTCCTATTTGTTTTTAATGGCCTTTCCCAGTATCCGTTTTTCCTCCCCCATCGCTACATTGCAGAAGGCGAAACGTGCTGAGCAGTTTGATTGAAGTTATCGAACCAACTTTGATGTTAGCAGTTGTGGTCGGTAAGAAGTTGGAAGCAGGGAACGCAGCCGTAATAACCTTCTTTTCCTGGGGAAAATGTCTTTCCGGCAAAGAATAAGGACTTTTGAGGAATTATTATGGGAAATCATAGTCGTTGGGAGGAGAACGACTATGTTATTTTGATTCGATGTTGGGCCATATTCGAGGTGAATCCTTTGCAAAGGATGATAGTATGAAGAATAATGCATGAAGTAGATATTGGAAAATCAGAAATAGCCTTTTCGATGAGGGTATGAAGAATATGACATCAAAGCATCCAGAATGTTTTAAGCCTATATATGAATCAATTTTATTAATATGTTAAAACGTTTATTGGATACACATTCCATAGATCCAAGGTCTATTTCAAGGATTCTCCAGAATTTTTTATGTAATCCAATGCTGAAATTTTCATAGAATTAAAAATTGATATTATAAAACTTTCATAATCCGAAATAAATCAAATAAAGTCTTGAAGTTCACGCAAAAATAACGGATTTTTTCCCAATCTATTAAATTGGGTTTTCCAGAGGTCGATGTCAAGCCAAAAGTGATAGGCAAATTCATAATAGTTATAAAGTAAATTATATAGAAAGATTTATGTTATACATTGTTAAAATTATAGTCATTTCAATAAAATCGAGAAAATGTTCATCTAGTTATGGTGTTTAAACTCAAGTTACTTTATCTTCAATTTTATTTTCATTATGTAATCCCGAATAATTCTTCTTGAATTGAAAGCTTGATAGCAAATGACTCTTTTCGCTCAACTAAGTATTCAAATTTAATACTTCGCTCATTTTAAAATGTCAAATGCCTGTACTGCAAAGTAGTACTACGCGAGTTTAGCAAGTAACTTAGGAATTAGCAAGTTTCTGGGTTTCTTGTAGAGAAATCCAATTTTTCTTGCTTACTGTTTCAGAAAAAATTCGAATTAAACAACAATTCTAGGATTCTAAGATTCATTACATTACTACAGACGTTCGAACAGCTTTCCTTCAGTCGCAATACATGTTCCAATATTTTTTGCTACATTCTCGATCGGCTGGAAGCAGACTTTTTCTTCCACTGCTGCTTAGTGAAAAAAAATCAAGTGGGTTCAAATCAGGTGAACGGACTGGACACGAGATAGTATTAAATGGAAAGATGCTCAGTAAACGAAGGATCTTAACGTAACGCTCTCTATTATATGTGTGTTAGTGAAGATGAACAATAGCGTTTCGCTCGCACTAGTCAAATGGTGTAATCTATTCTTTTCACTTGTTAGTAAAAGTAGAGTCACTATATGTCTCACTCATACTTCGTAGAATTACTCTCTCCGTCTTATTTAAAATAAAACCTGGACCTGGAGAAAGCCTTGGGAAAACTAGAATCTTTTTTATTAAGCAACAGAAATTAGTTTTCCTTTGTCCAAAATTTTGAAGTTACATGCCAAGCTAACGTAGTACTTTTTTTCAGTGCAGACTGTTAGAATCGGGCGAATTATTAATTTTCAATAATTAGTTGAGCGAAATGTGACATTTTCTTCCAGGAAGCTGGAGCAATTGGCTTGAAATATTAGACAACAAATTACAGAAGCATTATTTGAGTAATTAATAAGGAGTATGAGCTGTGGTAATAGAAAGTTCTAGAAATCGAGACAGTGTAAAATACATTTGTATAACAATTCTATACTCAAACAAACTCGACAAAGTTTCGTTGATCACAGATGCACATTGCAAACATGCACACGTTTCAAACTGATTGATTTTCGTCAGTCAGTGTATGCTAGTGACCCCAAATCTGTCAAGTACCTATATTCGCTATACACAGAGACACAATGGTATCAATAATACACTAGCGCCATCTAGAGTATGCAAAATACATACAAGACATACCATTGCGAGCTAATTCAAGTAAAGAAATGTATTCTCGATATTTTCACGTTACTAACGCAGAAAAAACTTTCCTCGTGCTCAAAATCAGACCATAATTTGCAGTAATACTAATAATTAGCATATTCATATTCAAATAAATTAGTTCGGCTGATCTGTAGAACTTTCTATTTCCACAGCACATACTCCTTATTAATGATGTTTAGTACAGATCAGCCGAATTAATTTATTTGAATGAGAATATGCTGATTATTAGCATTAAGCAATCCTAGACTTATAGTATTCATTAAAATATTTCTCAGTTTGTAAAAGTATTCACGTAAAACTAATAAATTCATAATTAATATTATATGTATGAATGCCAATGATTATAAATAAGAACTTTTAATATGTTTCGTCATTCTCTTCTCTGGTGTGGAGGGACTATCGGGTGTTTTTTTTTAGAGTGATAAAACTTTGAATTGAAATTAAACACATTTGAATTAAGATTGTAGTCGAACCGCATTCGACCAGACCAATTTTGGACCACTTTTTCGAGTAATTCAGGCCTTATTATGAAATATGGACCGATGATGCCTCCAGCATGTAAAGCACACCATACAGTGCATTTTTCAGGATGCAATGGAACCTGTAGAACTTCTTGAGGATTGTTTTCACTCTATATACAGCAATTTTGCTTGTTTACATAGCCATCTAGTGGAGTTATGTCGCATGGAGGCCAATTAATTGGACCATTCCTAGAAATAATGTTATCGCCAAATCTTTCTTTCAATAAATCAATGGTACGGTAGCAGCCTGAGGTGTAGCATCATCTTGGTGGAACCAAAACACTTCTGGGTCGATACCATTCAAATTTTGAAACAAATAATCATTGATCATCGATTTGTAACAAGCATCATTCACTGTAACATTAGTTCCAGCATCGTTTTCAAAGAAATATGGACCGATGAGCGTGCAAAGCACACCATACAGTGCATTTTTCATAATGCAATGGAACCTGCAGAACTTCTTGAGGATTGTTTTCACTCCATATATGTCAATTTTACTTGTGTACATAGCCGTTCAATCAGAAATGAGCTTCATCACTAAACACAAATTTACGATAAAACTTCAACCTGTTCCAGGGCCCAATCAGCAAATAAACGACGCTTATTATGGTAAAGTGGCTTTAGTTCTTGATCCACTTGGATCTTGTTTGGATGTAGACCAAGATCTTTACGCGAAATTTTCCATGTGATGGATGCACAGAATCCAATTTGTTGACGAATAGACAAATTTGGATCATCATTAACATTATGACTCACAGCAGCGATATTTTCTTCCGCACGTACAGTTCTCTGTTGCATCGAGTAGAAAAAATGTTGTCCGAAATCTATCGATAGTTCGACGAATAAGCTGCTCTGATGGACGAACCATAAATTTCACGAAGTGCTCCATAAGTTTGGCGAATAGAACACTGATTTTGAAAATAAATTTCAACAATTTGTAAACTTTTTTGCGGCGTGAGTCTTTCCATGAAAATTTGTCAATGCTTCCTGAAGAGAAATGTCAAAACAACATGGCTTCTACCTTCTGTCAAATCACAGTTATCTCTATCGAAAATTCTATCACTCTAAAAAAACACCCGATATAAGGTCTGCCTAGTCGCTGATAACTCCTCAAATTAATTATTCGATTTAAATTAAGTTAAATTGGGTTCTTAATGTGACTCAGTGTGTTCGAAAAATGCCCTCTAGACGTCCCAAGTAGGAGTTTTATATACAACATGATGAAATTATTATTAAATTGAATAATTGGGTTTGTTGTTTATCTCATTATTGCTGGTTCCAGCTAGGTTTAGGTTTGAATCGATAAGGGTCAATTTTCACGAAGCTATTACTCTGAACCAATTTAATTTGATAGATTTCTATGCATTATTTGTGTCATTAGTTTGTTCGATTTCAATTCTGGATGTTGCTTCTGAAGAATGGGATTCGTCTTGCTCATTAGACAAAACTGCATAATTCAATCGGTATTTTTTACTCTACCCGTATACCGGATTTGACTAAACAATTTAGAGAGTGTAATAATCGGGATGGTGTAGTAAAACTTTATTCCCTGCTACCAACTCATTAGCATCACACGGAAATATTGTAATATTATGATTGTTATAATTTTTTACTGAAAACATTTCATGAAAAATCTGCTAAAAGCCTGGGTAAATTGTTTTCGTCTAATTCTATGTCTGTAATTATGTTTTTTTTGGTGATAATCTATTTAATCGAAATTCTAGAAAGCGATATAAACACTTATAAAATCATCTTATTATTCTGACAACTTTCTGATAAACTAATCCAGATTTTACAGAAATAATGAAACGAAAGATTCAGATAATCCATCTGGATTATTCTATACTATTTCGAGATAGTTCCATTTACGCTATTGACATTATTGGATATACTGAATTTAATCTGTCGTCTGCTGAAGCGAATGCAATAATTAGTGATAATTTGAACGAAAACACATCCGAAACGGTAATTAACTTCGTCTAAATTATGATTCGCAACTCTGAATTCAATTAGTCTGCAGCAATATGAAATTTAATTATTCATACATTGGAGCTAACCGGGCAAACCAATTTCATATCTTTTGGAAATTCAATGTATGAACTCCAATAATGAATGAAGAATTCGCATAACAATATCTTAATTTTTTCCATGTAATTCAAATGAAAGTATCGCACTATTGATCTCTATTTATAGATTCATAAGTTTTCATTAATTTTCATTCCTAATTGACATCAATATATCCACCACTGTGGATTCATAAAAATCAGCAACAAATTCAGAGAATTGAAAGATTAGAAGAACTAAAGAGTCCAACAAGCACTTTACAGACGTCTGGGATATACCAGAATGTGAAAGCTTTTTCATAGAAAATAAACGTCAATAATATGATATAAATGTAATCTGAACCCAACGCGCTGAAAAAACTTCGAATAATACAGTTCTAATATTTCCAGAATTTCAAAAAGGAAATTACTATACAACAGCAAATACTGAGTTCAATGTAAAATCATTTTCACGCATAAATAATTAAAAATGTATGAGGTTTACATACATTAGTAAAGTATTTATATATTGGCTTGTTCGGCAATTAATTTGGTTTATTTTTTTGGTGAAATGAAAAACAAGTTTCGTATTTTTTTTTATTGTATTGGTCTTTACTTGACGGAAATTCATCTTCAATATAAGAAAAACAAATGTTAACTTCCGATATTTTATTGATTTACACGACAATTGTTTCGTCATATCATGACTTCATCAGGTGAGTATTTAAACTAATGGTATGACGGAACAATTGTCGTGTAAATCAATAAAACAGCGGAAGTTAACATTTGTTTTTCTTATATACAAGTTTCGTATACTGAATAAATATTTTATTAAATTATATATTGGCCATTCTGGTCCAGCACCTTTCTGGTAGTAGCATGATTCCACGCTCATGAAATTTTTGGTCTTTGCTGGCAAAAAAACTGATTCAAGTGATTTTTGACCTCTTCATTTGAAGTAAAGTTTTTGCCGTCCAAAAAATTTTGCAACGATCGAAATAAATAAAAATCCGAAGGCGCCAGATCTGTAAAATATGGTGGGTATAGCAGTCTACTCCACTCAAACTTCAAAAGCTTTTGGCGAGTGACCAAACTTGTATGAGGTCACGCATTATCTTGGTGGAACACTAAACCTTTTCTGTTGATTAATTCTGGCCTTTTCTGCTGAAGTTCATCATTTAGTTTGTCCAGCTGATGACAGTAGACTTCAGAATTAATTGTTGTGTTATCCGGTAAAAGCTAAAAAAACGAATCATTCAAAATTCCACCAAACAGACAGTATTCCTTTTTTTGATGGATATTGGTGCACCTTCGACATCAAAATTGCCGGATCGAAATCCTGCAAACCAGTTCTGGCACTGGCGTACTGTCAACACAACTGCTCCATACACATCTGCTAATTTATTTGTGGCTTGAACAGCATTTTTACCTTTTCTATAGTAAAAAAGTGAAATATGACGAGAATGCTGCTTATTGCTCTCCATATTTAAAAGGACATCAACCAAAACCTACTATGTAGAATTGATTGAACTTTTTCACACACAAGCCTTGCTTTATCAGTTCTCAAAACAAATAATGATTGTGCGGCATGTGTGAGGTACAATTAAGTCCTCTGTCGCAATTATTTTCCGAACAACGTTATACTATATATCAGCTCGTTGGCCCACTCTTCGTGCTTCGACCAAACGATCACGCAATATTCTCTAATTAATTTATATTCGCATTCCACTTTAAACTTCCAAGGAACCCTCTGTTAGTAACCCATAACTCTTGGAAGTGAATGTATTATCTACATGATTTGTAATTAAATAGTAACTTGTGAAAAGTGAAGCCAATAGAGAAACAATAAAAGTGACTTCGGTGGTAGTGAACAACGGTGAAAAAGCTCAAAGAAGAACTATTCCACGAACAAGATAGTGTTTATACCGCACTTAGAGTTGAAACTACACCGAAACAAGCCCCTCAATTTGGGTTAACAATCCAAACTTGTAATTTGTAATATATATATTTAGGCTGAAAATCAACCACTAAAGCCAATTATACCTTCCTCTCAACCTCATTTGAAGTATGCATAACCAATAATTTGTATACTAACTGGTTAATTACTAGGAAGAATTCAAGAGGGATTCAAAAGCATTTCTTTACACAATCCTTTCAAGTAAATTTATAGACTTCTGATTTATTATATTTGTTTTATTTATCTTTATAATTAATTATCAGTGTAATTGTCTATATTGTTAGTGGTTAAATAAAGAACGAATCCCATCAAATCCTTATCAAATAATATGACTTTGTCAAAACTTATAGGATGATCTTTAACCCATCTGTCTGTACAAATAAATTTTCTTCATATAAAACTTGGATCGCAGAAACAAAAATAGTTCCTGAGGTAGCACCATAAGGAATAAACTCAAAAAAATGAAAAACCAGAGTCTAATTCAACATCATCCTATCAATTTAACATAGACAAACGACCGACGAGATAAACGTTCAATCTTCCCGCACGGATCCACAAAACTTCGTCCTCAATTTCTCAAACTCCCATTCGATAAAAATGCCTGCGCTCATTACAAGCGGGGACATTAAACAGCACTCTATCATCCGCCCTGTTGCTACGCCCCTGCTTGGCAGAGGGACCCCGTCCCGGTGCCAGGATACTTTTGGCAAACGGCCCGGCCGATTCGAGTCATCGACCCACGGGCCTCATCTCTCGGCCCACGTTTCTGGGAATGCTTTATCGGTCGCCTCTGCACGTTCATCCCGAACCACCTTAGGTTGTCGAGCTAATCTGGTTGAGATCAAACGGCGAACTGGAAGATTTTAGAAGGAGCAACAATGACATTCACGAAAATGTCGATAAAATCACAGAAATAATCGAAATTAACTGGCATGTTAGCAGTCGCAGCATAGCTCAGGAGATAAAGATCGATTATAAAATAGTTTTAAACCATTTGCGCAAAGCTGGATTAAAAAAGGAGCTCAATGTTTGGGTGCCACACCAATTAAGAGCAAACAACATGATGGATCGAATTTCCATCTGCGAATTTTTGGCCTAACTAAATAAAATCGACCGTGCATCTACCATATAGTCCGGACATGACACCAAGCGATAACGATCTCTTCATCACATTGCAAAACTTCCCGATTGATATGAAACGAACATCAAGAGAAGATTGTGAAAATCGATTACAAGAGTTTTTCGTCAATAAGCACCAAGGCTTGGTGTTTTTTGGTTGCAGTACATTGTAATTTGTAAATACTTCTTTTAATTATGATTATGATGAATTTTATACTCTTGCACCTGGTACGTGTGAATGTAATAAAACTCACCATGGTCTTCAAATCACACCAAATAAATCCTGATTGAATTTACCAAAATGACTGCTAGAGACTAGAAGCTATAAGTGTTCACATTCGTGATCTTCTAGAAAGCAAACGATTATTCTAAAACTTTTTAATTCTAAGCTGCGTAATTCTTTAGGCGAGCGCAAAGAAGGTGACTCACGTAATGAAATCAGTAGCTTAAAGGAGCGACGCAAAAACGCTACAGAAACCTAAGTGTGACTTGAAAAAAAAAAGGAAAAGGAAAGGAAATTTCATTATTACTGTTAATTAAAGTTATGTCCAGAAAATTTATTCTATTATCGAATTGTGTTTCCAATAATAAATTTTCTGGACATAACTTTAATTAACAGTAATAATGAAATTTCCTTTGATATATATAGAAAACCCACATCAACTGATACAACAATACCAAATTTTTCAAACCATCCGATCAATCATAAACTAGCTGCTTATAGATCAATGGTACATAGAGCATTTTCAATTCCTTTAGATAATATTACGTTAAAGAGGGAATTGAATACAATCAGACAAATAGCCACAAAAAATCAGTTCAAAACCAAAACTATAAATTCCATCATAAACATAAAACAGAAGCAACTAATTCGTAAACAAATTTACCCCATCTCCAAATCAGATAATAATAACAATAAATTTATAAAACTAACATATTTTGGACCAATTTCACAAAAAATAGCTCGAATTTTATCAAAAATTAACATAGTAACAGCTTTCACACCCTCCCATAAAATTTCTAATCTCTTTTTTAATCCGAAAGACGAAGAGAACCGACTGAATAATTCTGGAGTCTATAAATTAAGTTGTCAAGAGTGTAATAGTGTGTATATAGGTCAAACGGGCCGACCTTTCCATAAAAGGTACAAAGAGCATGAATCTGCTTTTAGGAACCGGAAGAATAATTCCAATTTTGCGAACCATTTCTTCACTACAGATCACACCTTCCCAGAATTGAACAACCTTGTTATCTTGCACGTGGAAGCGAAAGGGAAAAAACTTGACATCCTGGAATCCATAGAAATTGAAAAATATAAAAAGCACGTACCAATAATAAAACTACTTAACGAACAGACGGAACTTTGGAAAACCCCTCTCTTCGAAGCTCTGCCGAAGCCTACAATCCCCATATATAATAGTTGAGATCTAATTTGTTCGTTCAGTTTGAAAATGTAGTAAACACTACGAAACTCGAGTCACTGTATATCAGTTATAATAAAAAGTGATAGAAAACAAAGTAATTCCTTATTTCATTCCATTTCAATTTAAAAGTGTTAAATTTGGTGCAGATTCTAAAGAAATCTGCACCCGCTTCAATTTCTCTTTCAGCCTCTCGGAACATCACGAATCGATCAAATCAGATAAATCTCATTCCGATCGTTCTGTCAATGCCAAATCCGGAGAACGGCACGAATAAACGTCGGAAAATACGTGTCTGCACTGCTAGAGATGACTCCAGCGTGGATGAAGGGTGGGAACAACGCTGCCCGATGCAAATTCGAACAGATAAGTGCTATATTTATGGCTGTAATCGTTGCTGATGGACGAGAGGACCATACGTCATTTTCCGAACGTATTGCCCAATTGGCCCTGTTTCTGATCGCATCGCGGTGTTTTTCGAATCTGAATTGATGTTCCGGATAGGAGAATCGATATGAAGACTGTGTAGTGTTATGATGGAAGTTGGTGGCACTTTAAATCATTGACTATTAAGCTACGTGAGCTTTCAAAATGAATAAATTTAAGAACACGATTTATTCGTTCATATTAGGAAGATGTCTCGAAGTTGCGTTTGAAGTGGATTCATACTGGATTAGTTGTAAGCAAACTGCAGTCTACTCAAAGGAGTAACACTTAAATACTACGCCTTCAGCGTGTAAAGCACACCATACAGTGCATTTTTCGGGATGCAATGGAACCTGCAGAACTTCTTTAGAATTGTTTTCACTCGAAATACGGCAATTTTGCTTGCTTACATAGCAGTTCAACCAGAAATGAGCTTCATCACTAAACACAATTTTACGATAAAAAGTGGATCAACTTCAAGCTGTTCTAGGGTCCAATCAGCAAACAAACGACGCTTATTACGGTCAAGTGGCTTTAGCTCTTGAACCAGTTGTATCTTTTATGGGTGTAGACCAAGATCTTTACGCAAAATTTTCCATGTGGTTACAACTTGTTGTAAACGTCGACATTCGTTTGGTATAATCATCAACACTGACTTACAGCAGCGATATTTTCTTCTGTACGTACAGAGTTCTTTGTCTTGTTGTTGTTGTTGCATCGAGCAGAGAAAATGTTATCCGAAATCTATCGATAGAACGACGAATAAGCTGCTCTGATGGACGATTATGTAAACCATAAATTTCACGAAGTGCTCTATAAGATTAACGAATAGAACATTGATTTTGAGAATAAATTGCAACAATTTGTAAACGTTATTGCGGCGTTAGTCTTTCCATGATAATTTGTCAATGCTTACTGAACAGAAATGTCAAAACAACATGGCTTCTACCCTCTGTCAAATCACAGTTATCTCTATCGAAAATTCTATCACTCTAAAAAACACCCGATACTTTAGAAGCTCATAAGACAAGAAATATAATACAGGCTATGGTCAGATGAATCAGAGTACGCATGCAGAGATCATGTCCGAGGAAAAACTGGCGATGGTATAATAAAAATACAAAAATTCACAATTCGTAGACCATTGGGTCATCCACCAAAACGTTGAAAGGAAAGCTGGAGCTCTATGTCACAAGAAAAGATAGAACAGAGGACCTAGATCGCATTCTCATTGAAAAGAAGAAGACTAACTGAATAAATTCCCTATATTAGTGTGCAACATAATTATGCCATTAATATTCAGATATTTGACGGCCTTCCCAGGTAGAAGACATGTAGCATAGGATGATTTGTCGGCATCTCATAGGTAGACCGTGAACGCAGTCGTGCGCGAGACAGTAATACCAACTTCGCAAAATACATACGCGATTCTTTGTGCGGAGGTATTATTTTTAGCGGAATATCCATCATGAGCATGGAGCGCAGCCCTGGAATAAGTGTCATATCCGCTGTCGAAGTCAACATTAACCTTTTAGCATTATTAAAATTCATACGCCGTATAATGCGTGTTTATATTCCCTCCTTTCGAATCGTTCGATTTATGGCGCACAGCTCGCGGGGCTATCTGCCTACAGCAGGAGGATCAAAAGTTTGCGCATACATAAAACACGGTTGTCTCCTCGAATTTTTCATCAGAAGATTCATCTAAGAAGATTTGTTGAAGTTACGGAAATGCGAGAAGTTTTAGCCATTTATAAATCCTCCACGCGTCTTCTATAGGTCAGATCCAGATACATACAGTATCGATGAATGAAACAGAAAACATTCATCTAAGAGTATGATTGATTATTGAAATCGCCTAACACTTCTTCTTCATTCTCGCTTCTATCAGTTAAAATACCTGATGTACATTATGCAGTTACATTTAGAGATTTACACAGATAGCAACATGTCTTAACTCTCTAACATAAAACAGTGGTACTCTTACTGAGCTTCAAAGATTTAAATCTCGGAAGTTTCCGTCGATAACGTCTAAACCGTCTTTAACCTCACTAACATCTAAACCGTTTTTAACATCTGAAGTGTCTTTACCGCCGACTCACCGACCCCCTCAATCGGAATAACCAGTTTGAACTGGCTTCAGCGCCCCTATAGGTTCAACTCTAATTTCGGGTGGAGAACGCCTCCTTACTATTTGTATGGACGAGTAGTAATTCCAGGAATCTACTCTCAAATATTATTATTATAGAAGAGCAATTTATCAGCAGACGTTGGTATCTGAGACCGTCCCGGGTGCATGCATCAAAAAAATTTGGCGGTGTTATGTAATGTCTTGTAGGAATTTTCTATTTTCTTTCTTATTATTATTCTATTCCTATATTTTCTTCTTCTTATTATTATCATTATATTCTAAAATTTTTCATGACCAGATCAATAAGTTTCTATCGGGTGTTTTTTCAGAGTGATGGAACTTTCGATAGGGATAACTGTGATTTGAGAAAAAGTATTATAGAAGCCATGTTGTTCTCAAATTTCTGTTCAGTAAACATTGACAAATTATCATGGAAAGATTCACGCCGCAATAACGTTTACAAAGTGTTGAAATTTGTTTTCAAAATCAGTGTTTTATTCGCCAAACTTATAGAGCACTAGTGAAATTTATGGTTTACGTAATCGTCCATCAGACCATCTTATTCGTCGAACTATCCATAGATTTCGGACAACATTTTCTCTACTCGATGCAACAACAACAACACAAAGAACTGTACGTACAGAAGAAAATATCGCTGCTGTAAGTCATAGTGTTAATGATGATCAAGATTTGTCTATTAGTCGACGTTCACAACGACTCTGTGCATCCACCACATGGAAAATTTTGCGTGAAGATCTTGGTCTACACTCATACAAGATCCAACTGGTTCAAGAACAAAAGCCACTTGACCATAATAAGCGTCGTTTGTTTGCTGATTGGGCCCTAGAACAGCTTGAGGTTTATCCACTTTTTAATCGTAAAATTGTGTTTAGTGATGAAGCTCATTTCTGGTTGAAAGGCTATGTAAACAAGGAAAATTGCCGTATATGGAGTGAAAACAATCCTCAAGAAGTTCTGCATGTTCCATTGCATCCTAAGAAATGCACTGTATGATGTGCTTTACAGGCTGGAGGCATCATCGGACCATATTTATTTAAAAACGATGCTGGAGCTAATATTGCAGTGAATGGTGCTCGTTACAGATCGATGATTAATGAGTATTTGGTTCAAAATTTGAATGGTATCGACCCAGAAGTGTTTGGGTTCCAACAAGATGGTGCTACACCTCATCATGTTACCGTAACAATTGATTTATTGAAATAAAGATTTGACGATAACATTATTTCGAGAAATGGTCCAATTAATTGGCCTTAAAGATCATGCAACTCCACCGGATTATTTTCTTTGGGGTTGTGTCAAGTTACTAGACGCTTTGAAAGCCAACATAACTCTTGTTATTGATGAAATAAGGCCTGAATTACTCGAAAAAGTGGTCCAACATTGGTCTGGTCGAATGCGGTTCCTCAAAGCTAGTCGTGGTGGACATATGCCGGAAATTATTTAAAAAAAATAAATGCCATAAAATAATCTTTCAAACAAAAGAAATTTGGCTTCAATCTTAATTCAAATGTGTTTTTCTCAATTTGAAGTTCTACAACTTTAAAAAAAATACCCCATAATTTTTATTTAGTCTTTCACTTATGGCAAAAATTCCAATTGAAAAATACTCCGATAATCAAGAAGAACTATCAACTTAACCTCTACTTTTGATGGACGTTGACCATTTTTTTTTCTGTTTTTAGCTCAGTTGAAAGCGCCATATCAAACCTGGTTAACTGGATTGCATGTTAAACCCATAAAAGCACGTCTTATCTCCAGTCGAAATGAGTTTTACGAATATGGGATCGAAATTGTGTCGTTCTAGAATGTCTTCTAAAGAAAATTCAGATCTTTCGGTACTAGTTGAATTGTAAGGCGTTTCATGCACAAACAATAGTTCAAAATGATGTGAACTGATTCGTGAGAAAATGAAATTCCAGCGGCCATCTCACTTCTACTTAAAAATAATTTTCAGTCACATTTTCATCCATAGTTCTCTATTGATGGTTGATAAGCGAAGCAAACATTCCACTACTTCACGACCACTTTTTGATATACTCTTATACACTTGTCTTTCATAAAGTTAATTTACTGTAAGCCCTGTGTAACATTTTCAGGTTTGGAACCCAAATATCTCGATTAAATTTATTAATGGGCAAAATCGGTCCACTGGTTTCGCAGTTAGTCACGTTAAGCTTTTTCTCACTCAATAGTTACAAAACTACTAACTCGATAGAAACAAAATTCGCTATTTAGTTGTATAATAACTGTACGAAAATTCGTGCCAAATTTCTTGTAGATAAGCCTTAAGGAGAAAATGATAATTTCCGAACGAACAAACTCGCAGACTTGAAATTTACCGGGTGGATTTGGAGTCTGAATATGTAAGCTATGCTCCAAAACGGATAAAATGAGTATAATGGTTTCTGGGTTTTTTCTATCTGAATTTTTCTCAAATGTTTCAAATCCGTTCGAGTTCAAATTCAGTATTTGAATGTGAAATAATGACAAGATTTTGTTAAGATCTTGTTAAATTACAAGAATTATCAGAATTTGTTTGTTTACAAAATTTTCGCAAAAAGTATGTAGAGGGGTGTGGGCCATTTGAAATTTGCATTTATGATCGGCTATAAATAAAAAATAATGAATTCTTTTGCAAAGCTATGAGTTTATCAGGAAGGTTAAACCTTGACATTCACGAATGAAAAAATCTGTTGCCAGACTTGAAATACCTACTACTTCAAAATGTAAACTCTATACGGCAAGCGAGAAGCCATTTAACCAAATATTCTTCATTTTCAGGAGTTTCTTCATAAGAATACTTTCAAAATTCCAAGAGGAAAGTGTATTTGTGTGGAATGGACTGTTGAAAAAACGCGCAAAAGCTTCTTTTTCACTTCACGTCAGTGTTTGTCACATTTAATCATTATATTTTTGTCAAATGGGAGGAAGTTGAAGTTACATTCATTCTGAAGTGTGAGAGTGCATTTTGAATGAAGCTTTGCAGGATAAAAACCTCGTAAATCAACAAGATACAGTTGCATAAAGTTGAGTGATATTTTGTCATTTGCAGGCTTGAAACAAAATTGTATCACGCAATATCTGATAAAGGTTGCCTTGGCGTTTTTGAAACATATGGTTCCTACTGAAAACCCAAATAAATTCAGTTTGAGTGATTTCCGATACCTCGTAAAAAACCCTTATATTCGACAAGAAAAGATAAAGTCGGATCGGCATCCAGATCTGCAAGGCAGCCGAAATCGCTCGCCGTTTCTTCACCATTGCCTCTCGAACACATCCAGTTCGAACGAAAACAATCCGATCGGAAAGACTAATAGTCCCGGATCTCGAGTCCGGAACTGCAAACGACAAATCGCACCTCGGTAACTAGACGATCCATTGTATCGACAATACGGCTTCATTTCACGACAAATCGAGTCGACCGTGGCGAGATAGTGAGACCCCGTAGCCTGGAAATAAAAAATCTCCGACGTATAAACCCACCCTTGACTGCATCCGGAACGTTTTCATTTGTTCCGGGCGATTCAATTTGGCCGATCTCGTCCTGCGAAATAATTTATTTCGGTTGCTGGTTCTGCGGGTGCGTCGGGCGTTGTTAGCCGGGAATAATGGCGGATCCCGGCCGCTCCTATCTAATGAATTCATCTATTTCGCTATCAAAATGCGATACGACGCGAAGCTACCGACGACTTCACCCTTTACCGATAAATAACGAGGCCCTTTCGCTTCGAATTTATATCAAATTACAAATGGTTAATTTATGCCGGATCGTTAGCGTCAGTGAGCCGTATGAATTTCGTGTCTTCATTAGGCAGCTGCATCTGATGATTGACTGTCTGATCACGGAAACGAAATCGCTGGTTTAGAGGTGCGCGTCTCAATTAGTACTGTTAAACTTACTTTCAAAAGTCTTGCACAGCCTCCAATACACGTACATTTTCAATACATGGATATGTTGGCTCTAAAAATCAAATAAACGTGAAATTAAAATACACATAATGAGAACAAGGATGAACCAGATTTTTCCCCGAAAGAGGTGCACTATTGGTAGCTCGAAGATATTTGGAGGTCATATATAGAACAACTATTTCATGACACATGGGCTGACCAACCAGGGACAGTTAATGGCACAGGACCATGTATATTACTTGATGAAGTTCGAGCAGCGTTAAGAACGTTGAAGGAAGGGATCTCTTGGTCATGATCACATCAATTTTTAATCGACTATATATGGTAAGATTCGACGTGAATGGCTCAGATCGGAATTAATTACCTTGCCAAAGGAGATGGGAACTAAAAATTTGAGGACCATAGAACCATTAGTCTCATGAAAAACCTTCTGAAATTGTTTCTCAAGGTCATCCATAAGAGAATACACCAAAAGCGCGAGGAGCAGATATCCCGAACTCGGTTTGGATTCCGAAATGCAGTAGGAGCCAGGGGGGCAATATACAGAGTTCGACACCAGGAGATGATGTAGATACTGAAGGATATTGGCCTGGATGGAAAGGACATTCGAGTGATAACTGATCTGTACTGGAATCAACCTGTTTCACTCAGAGTCGGTGATGAGACAACAAAAGATGCGGAGATACTGAGAGTTGTAAGACAGGGTTGTATTCTCTCTGGTTCTTGTTCAATCTTTATTCAGAATTCATATTCAGAGAAGCATTAGAAAACCCAGAGCGCGGCATTCTTCTCAATAGAGAGAGAGAATCAATAAAATCCGGTACGCTTACGATACGCCCATTTTCGCAGACAGTTTGGTGACACTGCAACAACTTATGGATAAGCTGTCAGCTTCTAGCCAGCTATATGACCTAGATATTAACATAAATGGAACAAAACTAATGATCATCAGCAAGAAAAACAAATATATTTCAGCTTTACATCAACTAATAACCTATAGAAGGAGTAAGCAGATTCACTTACCTTGGAACTAATGTGAATGAACAGCGGGATCATTAATCGGAAATACCGAAGAATTGAGAAAGCCTCGTCGGCGTTCGATAGGACGAGAAATCACATAAGGCTGAACACCAAAACAAGACTCCTGCGTTATGTCTTCTCTAATTTGTTCTACGGTGTAGAATTGTGGACACTTACTCAAGCAATAACAAAAAAAACTTGAGGCCTTCGAGATGTGATTGTACCGAAACAACTTGAAAATATCGTGGATACAACACATAAAGAACAATGAAGTTCTCAGAGTATTGGATTAATGAACTCATAAAAAAACTCTGAAAACAAGAACGAAGCCACTTGGGAGATTAATCCCTTATATTACAGGAAAAGATGATCAAACAAATGATACATTGTTTAAGTCATTTCCAGACCAGAATGAATAGAATTTTTTAAATGAAATGAATCACTTTTTTCTAAATCATATTGAAACTAAGAACAGAAATATTACGGATGCTGCAGCAACCATAAAACACAAGATATGATGGTATACCTGTTAGTCTTCCGACCGATACTTTTAAAACCATTGACATATATAATTAATAGTATAATCGAAACAGGAAACTATCCACAAACTCTAAATGAATCTTGGGTTAATCTAGTTTACAAAAAGGGTAATAAGAACAACTATGACAATAACAGACCAATATCTCTACTTTCAAACACCAATAAGATCTTCGAAAGAATAGTTTTTGATAGAACTATCAACTTTTTTGACGCCAACAATATCCTAGTAGGACAACAATATGGTTTTAGGCAAGGAAAATCAGCAATAAACGCTGTATATCAGGCACTCAATTCAGTAATAAAATCATTGAAGAAACAGCATCTAAAAGCAGCACTCTGCCTCGATCTAACAAAGATCTTCAACAGGGTGAATCACAAGGTCTTAATGAAGAAAATGGACAGATACGGCATAAGAGGTGTAGGTTTGAGACTTTTTGCGTCCTAACTAAGTGGTAGAATTCAAAGAACAACTGGAAAGACTACTTATGATGAAAAAATAACATCAGATGCCTTATTTATAGAAACAGGTAGCCTCAGGGCTCAACACTGGGCCCCTTGTTGTACATAATATATACCAATGATCTTATTAAGGAAACATCCAACCGTACCTTTATGTATGTTGACGACGTATCAGTGTAGTGGTACCACTGCATGAATGACAAATAAAACTAAAAGACAATCTGCAAAAGCTGGATAAATAGTTCCAACTTAACGACATCACAAAAAAAAATGCTATATTTAGACAGAAAAATAAACTCAGTACCTTTCCTGGGAATTCAGATTGACTACAACTTGAATTGGAAACCACAAATTGACAATATCGCTAAAAACCTGGCAAGATACTGCTTTGGTCTGGGAATGTTAACAAATACTGTCGGTTTTTATGCGGTCCTGGCAGCATACCAAGCTTATGTGAATTCAAGACTCAGGTATGGGATTATTTTCTGGGGGAATTCAGTTGGAACTGAATAGGATTTGTATACTGCAAAAAAGATGCTTAAGGATTGTCTTTTAGATGAAACAATCTGGAATGTTTTCATTCAAGTTTTCTGAAATGTTTTAATCTGATGAATTAGCCCCTGATAGAAAAGATTTACTTTTTAGAACAATAGTTTCAAGAAATTAAGCTCGATGTTTGGGTGCCATACCAATTAACACCAAACATCATGATGGACCAACTTTCCATCTGCGAAGCCTTCGCCAAACGGAATGAAATGGATCTAAAACAGATAATGACTGGGGTAGAAAAATGGGTCACATGCGACAATGTTGTGCGAAAAAGATTCTGGTCAAAGCGCGGTGAAGCAGCTCAAACGGTGGTCAAGCCAGGACTAACGGTTAGGAAGTTTCTGCATTTGGTGGGATTGGAAAGGAATAATTTATGATGAGTTGCTTCCATATGGCCAAATACTAAATTCGTATCTCGTCTGTCAACAATTGGACCGTTTGAAGCTAGCGATTGGCCAGAAGCAGCTTGAATTGACCAACAGAAGAGGTGTTGCATCAGAACAACGCCAGGCCACACACGTCTATAGCAACTTGTCAGAAATATCGGGAGCTTGGTTGGAAAGCTTTAATGCATCCACCATATAATCCAGTCCTGGAATTAAGCGATTACCATCTTTTTGTGGCCTTATCAAACCTGAGTGATAAAAAGTTAGCATTAAGGAAAGATTGTGAAAATCGATCACTAAAGTTTTTCGCCAATAAGGACCTAGACTTCTATGAGAGAGGCACTATTAAGATACCTCTAAAATGGACAAAACGGTGCATATTCTATCCAAAACAGACAATCCGAAACATTGTGAATAAAGTCTTGAATCTCACGCAAAAATGCAGGATTTTTCCCCAGCCTATCTTTTAAATCCAATATTTAAAAATAATCAATCAAATCAACATCTGACCTAAACGTCGATATCAATAATGGGAATAAAAATCAACGTGGAAAATGCGATAATTCGAAAGAAATCTCAAAGTTTCACAATTTGAATGCTGCATTATGAACGATAAAATCTTTTTAGAGAATAAAAAAGAAATCGCTACCTGGATGTGACATACCGTAAAACGTCAGGTATACCTGCGAGTCTCAGTCTGAAAATGCAGCCAGAGTATTATAACCGACTTTTCCCATTATTCCCTGAGCCCCCAATGCGCTTAATTAGGTTCGGAGTTTTTCCACGCTGAAGGTGCTGTGAAATTTTAATTGTATCGCCAGGATAAATTTTCCAGCGGTAAGTTTTCCGATTCAGACGTTGAGAATGTTTGTTTGTTGTGCGCGGGAGAGCCCACAAAAGTTGGTAATAATTTATATGTTGCGGGAAAAGTATCGGTCGGAAAGTTTGAAGGTAATCATTGAGATTGTCGGTGGTGAAGGGGAATGGGGTAATTTTTGTGGGGGGTTAGGGTAGCCGCGAATAAGGTGGTTTCCTCACGAAAGTTTGTTCAGGGGAGGAATCCACACAATTTCAATCCAAAACTTTAGGTCTAACTGCTCAAAATTGGAAGGACTTTCTTTTTAAATATTGTGTAGTTGAGTGTTATCTATTGAATTAAAAAAGGTGGAAAACAATGGCGTGAAATCACGAGTTTGTTCACATAACCCGCGATCCTACGAAATTTTGTATTTCTCCTATCTTTAAGCTTGAGTAAAACTAAATCAAGGTGAATTTGACCCTAGATTATGTCGGTTTTGAGAGCCGCTGTGGTTTTTAGCTTATTCACATAGACCTGCGAATATGGAGAAAAAAAATTTTTTTTTGAATATAACTGTTAGGCAGATCTTTACCGTATATATCTTATTAAGAGTATAAGCTATTTTAATACATATTTCCATATGTCGGGTCATTTCAACAAACATCCTTATAAACATTTTGAGCAAAAAGTAGCCCGATTTGGTCAAATCGATTTCTCGAAACTTCTCTGTAATATTCAACATTAAGAAATCTGCAGCGTACCTATATTCGCCTCCCATAGCATAATATATAGATTTACGTTGAAATGCTCAAGTCAGACACAGTCATTCCGTGATTACGATTTGGAGTAAAAAAATTTTTTTCGAATGTAACTGTTAGGCAGATCTTTACCGTATATATCTAATTAAGAGTATAAGCTATTTTAATACATATTTCCATATGTCGGGTCATTTCAACAAACATCCTTATAAACATTTCGAGCAAAAAGTAGCCCGATTTGGTCAAATCGATTTCTCGAAACTTCTCTGTAATATTCAACATTAAGAAATCTGCAGCGTACCTATATTCGCCTCCCATAGCATAATATATAGATTTACGTTGAAATGCTCAAGTCAGACACAGTCATTCCGTGATTACGATTTGGAGAAAAAAATTTTTTTTTTGAATATTACTGTTAGGCAGATCTTTACCGTATATATCTAATTAAGAGTATAAGCTATTTTAATACATATTTCCATATGTCGGGTCATTTCAACAAACATCCTAATAAACATTTCGAGCAAAAAGTAGCCCGATTTGGTCAAATCGATTTCTCGAAACTTCTCTGTAATATACAACATTAAGAAATCTGCAGAGTACCTATATTCGCCCCCCATAGCATAATATATAGATTTACGTTGAAATGCTCAAGTCAGACACAGTCATTCCGTGATTACGATTTGGAGAAAAAAAAATTTTTTTTGAATATAACTGTTAGGCAGATCTTTACCGTATATATCTAATTAAGAGTATAAGCTATTTTAATACATATTTCCATTATCGGGTCATTTCAACAAACATCCTTATAAACATTTCGAGCAAAAAGTAGCCCGATTTGGTCAAATCGATTTCTCGAAACTTCTCTGTAATATTCAACATTAAGAAATCTGCAGCGTACCTATATTCGCCTCCCATAGCATAATATATAGATTTACGTTGAAATGCTCAAGTCAGACACAGTCATTCCGTGATTACGATTTGGAGAAAAAAAATTTTTTTTTGAATATAACTGTTAGGCAGATCTTTACCGTATATATCTAATTAAGAGAATAAGCTATTTTAATACATATTTCCATATGTCGGGTCATCAACAAACATCCTTATAAACATTTCGAGCAAAAAGTGGCCCGATTTGGTCAAATCGATTTCTCGAAATTTCTCTGTAATATACAACATTAAGAAATCTGCAGAGTACCTATATTCGCCTCCCATAGCATAATATATATATTTACGTTGAAATGCTCAAGTCAGACACAGTCATTCCGTGATTACGATTTGGAGAAAAAAAATTTTTTTTTAATATAACTGTTAGGCAGATCTTTACCGTATATATCTAATTAAGAGTATAAGCTATTTTAATACATATTTCCATATGTCGGGTCATTTCAACAAACATCCTTATAAACATTTCGAGCAAAAAGTAGCCCGATTTGGTCAAATCGATTTCTCGAAACTTCTCTGTAATATTCAACATTAAGAAATCTGCAGAGTACCTATATTCGCCTCCCATAGCATAATATATAGATTTACGTTGAAATGCTCAAGTCAGACACAGTCATTCCGTGATTACGATTTGGAGTAATGCGATGAGTTTAATGCGAAATAGAAAGACGAAACGCAAAAAGCAAAAAGTGTCGTTACAACTTTTGGTCTTAATTTATTCCGTCTAGCCCCCTTTCGCAACGCGCGATAAGGAACTTCGTTCCAATATTCATCCTATTTACTTATACAATCTCCATTCAACTATAAACACTTGACTAAACACCGAGGTACACCCGAGACTAGATCACATCCATTATTTTCGGTGATGGTATTCCAGGACTTTAAAACTGACTGAATTAAATGATCTTTATTGCATCACGCTGCTGGTTCAACTTCATTAGTCCCCATATGTTTTTAATGGAACTAAGATCTGATGAAGCTGCTGGCCATGAAATGGTTGTCACTTGGTGTTCTTGCATTATCCTGCTGAAAACGCCACCCCTCTGGATATAAAGCATGCGCCGTTTCAAAGAGGAAATCATTTAGAATGCCACTATTCACTTTTAATGGTACCATCAACTATACAGTGAGGCGTAGCACAACTCTGAGATATTGCTCACCAAAGCGTTATTTTGGTGAGAAATTTGGCAATTTGAACAGTAACAGGTTGTTGTGATTTTCACCAAGTTGAAAACAACTACAATCAGATATAAAGACATTCTATCCTTCCTTCCTTTTGTAAAGGTGTCATTATAGGAATGTCCTTGATATGTAGCCTTGTCTTTTCTGTGACATACGGACTTTTTCTGGACAAACTTTTATATTTCGTTGATTTCCAAATCTTTTTGGCCAATTTGCGAAACCCCAGGGGCGAATTGTGTCGTCCTAAGACCTATAAAGCATTTAAATTGTTTCCTTTAATCTTACGCGGTTTTCCTGAAACTGGTCTATGTCTCATATCCATGAAAATTTTATCCACTTTATTGTCTCATATACAGCACTTTTTCCCAGTTCAGTCAAATGCACCAAATTTTTAACGTTTCGAAAACCTTTTCTATTAAATTATCCACCTGCTTTATTTTATCCAATTGCGATATTTTTCATAAGTTGTATTCCTGTGGACAATCAACAATAGTTGACAAATAGTGTTGTCATGAAACTTTGGCCACAGCCGATTATCTGCACAACCTAATTTATAAATTATTTTTATCTTAGAATGTTACAAAAAGAAGTACATTAAAATTATGAAAAATAATAAATTCCGAATACTTTCCAGACGGACAAAATAAATTTAAAAAAAATTTAAATAAAAATTGACAATTGTTGTGAATTTATGGAAAACATTCTTCCTCTTTGCCTCACCCTGTACATAAGCACATTACATCTGAAACGTATAAAATAAATCAAGAAACTACATTCTTGGAATCTCCTTATGATTTAACGAATTTCATTCACTTAAACGCATTTGCATCTCAAACGAAATGTAATGGAACCTTTTTTGAAATTGATAACAAACAGTGATGAAAAATGGATAATTTTTTAAAACATCGAACGGAAAGGCTTACAGTTTAAAGGAAATTAACCAGCGCAAACAGTGAAAACTGAAAGGCACCAAAAGAAGATTATGCTATCTATCAGTTTGGAGATATTAGAGGTACTGCACACTTTGAACTACTTCCTAGGAACAAAATGGATGAACTAGATGTGTCGGATGTTTTTTTTTAGAGTGATAGAACCTCAAATTGAAATAAAACACATTCAAATCAAGATTGAAGCCAATTTTTTTTTATTTGAAAGATAATTTTATGACATTTATGTTTTAAAAATAATTTCCGGCATATGCCCACCACGACTAGCTCTGAGGAACCGCATTCGACCAATGACTTGACATAGCACCAAAGAAAATAATCCAGTGGAGTTATGTCGCATGATCTTGGAGGCAAATTAATTTAACCATTTCCCGAAATTATGTTATAGCCAAATCTTTGAATATTGTTACATGTTAGCATAACTTATAGCACCATCTTGTTAGAACCAACACACTTCTGGGTCGATATCATTCGAATTTCGAAACAAATCATCAATCTGTAACGAGCACCATTCACTGTAACATTAGCTCCAGCATCGTTTTTAAAGAAATATGGACCGATGATGCCTCCAGCGTGTAAAGCACACCATACGGTGCATTTTTCAGGATGCAATGAAACCTACAGAACTTCTTGAGGATTGTTTTCAATCCATATTCGGCAATTTGGCTCGTTTACATAGTCGTTCAACCAAAAATGAGCTTCATCACTAAACACAATTTAGGATAAAAAAGTGGATCATCTTCAAGTTGTTCTAGGGCCCAATCAGCAAACAAACGACGCTTATTATGGTCAAGTGGCTTTAGTTCTTGAACCAGTTGGATCTTGTAAGGGTGTAGACCAAGACCTTCACGCAAAATTTTCCATGTGGTGGTTGCACAGAGTACAACTTGTTATGAACGAATAGACAAATCTAAATCATCATTAACACTTTGACTTACATATTTTCTTTTGTACGTATAGTTCTTTGTCTTGTTGTTGTTGCATCGAGTAGAGAAAATGTTGTCCGAAATCTATCGATAGTTCGACGAATAAGCTGCTCAGATGGACGATTATGTAAACCATAAATTTCACAAGTGCTCTATAAGTTTGGCGAATAGAACACTAATTTTGAAAATAAATTTCAAAAATTTGTAAACGTTGTCGTGTCGTTAGTCTTTTCATGATAATTTGTCAATGCTTACTGAACAGAAATGTCAAAACAACATGGTTTCTTCCTTCAAATCACAGTTATCCCTATCGAAAGTTCTATTACTCTAAAAAAAACACCTGATAGATTGTCGCTAGTTGGGCAAATTAAATTCTGCAGTTGAAGAAAAACGACTAGAGTTGATCAATTGCAAAGGAATTGTTTTATTCTACCACGACAACGATTGACCAGACACATCATTGGTCATTCGTCAAAAATTATTGTCGCTTGGTTGGCAAATTATGTCACATATACCGTATGGCTCATTTAACGCCATCAAGTTATCATTATAGAAATTCTATGAGCTTGAAATGATGGAGTTCAATAATTATATAAAAAACGCATTTCATTTGTAGAGGTAAAAACAAAATATATATATATATATATATATGTATATGAATATTTGGCCAATTTTTAATACTTCAAAATAATTTTTATTCATTCAATACAGATGAATCTCATTGTCTTTTCCACGCTTAGGGAACAGCATCATTCTGCCTATTGTCCGTAATTTTCGAGTTCTGAGCCCAAATTAGTCTCTTAGGTTGGATTTACTGATGAAGAATCCGAAGTCGAAAATAATTCTCTCCAGACGGCATTCGTAAACACGCCCAGTTTCGTATGGAAAGAACAATTTAATTTTTCAAATATTCGGAAGTACAAATAGCTTCTTCAAGAAGTAATTCACAGATATGAAGCGCGCAAAAACTTCCGATCTCACGTCAGTATTTTTCACATTTTTTGACTTGGATGGATGGAAACGATGAACTCAAACCTTGATCAAATGAATGGCGAGTTACAAAGCTGCAACTGTTAACGCCCCACTGCTTATCAAGAAAACCTTCCGCCTAGTTTTGCTCGATTTTCATCTCGTTATGTCGACCAAGCGATGCGTACACAACATCCAATATACCCCATTTTTCATAAACTTTCAACGTGAAAAATGGATGGAATGGATCCATTTCATCGGAAACTTTTTCATGGAGGTCAAGTAAGAGACCTGGGGCGAAACATTTCACTGAAATTATTTTTCCGCTCTACCTCTTCGCGAAATTTGTTTCGACTCAGCACGAGTCGATTTTAGAGTTTCAGAAAGTCAAATGTATGATTCCTTTGACTTCAATATGAATCAGCAAAATCGACACTAATTAGCTGAATATTATCACGTTGTAGCATGTTTCGCGAGTGGAAACGTATTGAAGTGAAATTTAATAATATCGATACGTACGTACGTAGTATTATGTGTTTCAAGTCCCCGTGCGATATACCCGGTAGTTTTCTTTTAGATATATAGATAGATTTTAGTGATAATCACAGATTCTAGATCTTGGGAAGACACAATTATATTAGTATCATCAGCAAAGAGTAAGAAGTCGTTTCCAATGTTGGTGATACCGTTTCTTGAAATGTATCAGGCTCACGTTCCAAAGCCTCTGGGAGATCGTCATCATAGACAACGAATAAAATAGGTCCTAAATTAGTGCCTTGTGGTACGCCAGAAGTTATTGTAATTTCCGAATATTTTTCCTCATTCACATTCAATACGACTATTTGTTTTCTGTCCTTCAAGTAATTTTGTATAATTTTTGTATATACAATAGTTGAGACATAATTTGTTTATTCAGAAAATATAGCAATACAACGAAACTCGAGTCACTGTATATCACTTAATAAAAGTGATAGAAAACAAAGTATTTTCTCGTTTCATTCCAATTAAAATGAACTATTACAAACTAATGGACTACTCCATTCAATAATAATTATTTCATTGAGTAAAAATGAATTTATGTAGGTGAAAACAACACATTCGAATAGGTATACTGTATGCGGGAGTGATTATAAATATCAAACTTACACGATTTGTTCACCAAGAGTGTTATGAATGACCAGTTTCGATTATTGCATCATGATCAAGCGTCACAAGGGTGACTTTTACACTCAGATTGATTGAGCTTGCCTCCAGTTCGCAATCGAAATGCGACATCTTGCATAAAATTTATCATATTATCGCAATATCTCCAAAAATCGATTTCAGTTTCCAATTCATATCAGTTCTCGAACGAAATTGTGCACCGAAATCGAGGCTTTTATTGAAGATGAACCAAAATCAATATACATTGATGTATTCCGGGAATCATCCTATTCACGTCCTTTCAACTTTCAACCGATTTTGACAATTCATGCGGAAAAGGGCATGTTAACTACCAATGTTCCAGATAACGTTTTCAGACAAATATTCAAAACAGTATTCCATGGATCTCCACTGGGATCCTTTCACGAGGTTCGATGGACCACGAAGACATTTCATCCAGAATTAATGCGACGAGAGGAGTCACAACGCATAGGCGTAGGTAAGTTTTGATCCTAGAGAATCCCAAATATAATTATTAATAGTGAAATGAGAATAAGTTACTTGGTTTCAATTAATTAAAAGAGATTCAGTTAAATTTAAAATGAATAAATGTTTACAGATAAGTTTTTGTACACGTTTCGACCTATAATTTTAGGAGCATAGGTTAGTGAGATTTTTTTCGAAAATTCAAGCTTCATTGTGAAAAATTTGTTGAACATTCAAAGTTCAAAGTATTTTCAGTCGCCAGCAATTACTTTTTCCCATCTTCTCGGCAAAGAACTCATTTTGAGCAACTTGTTTTTGAAGAAGTTCTTGAGGTTATCTTTTGCATTTCTGAAAAGGAATTTGGTTTTCATAAAACAAGGAACGAAACAAAATTTTGTACTGTTCAAGTATTAATATAATAATTTTTTAATTGGCAATAATATATAATATATTTCTTTGAATTTTTTCATTACCTTTGGTACTGTGTAATGTTAATTCTATGAGGTGTTTTTTTAGAGTGAGAGAACTTTAAATTGAAATAAAACACATTTAACTTGAGATTGAAGCCAAATTTTCTTTTTATTTGAAAGATAATTTTATGACATTTATGTTTTGAAAATAATTTCCGGCGTATGTTCACCACGACTAACTCTGAGGAGCCTCATTCGACCAGAACAATTTTGAACCACTTTTTCGAGTAACTCAGGCCTTATTTCATCAATAACAGGAATTATGTTGGCTTCCAAAGCGTCTATTGTTTCTGGTTAATCAGCATAAACCAATAACTTGACATAACCACAAAGAAAATAATCTATTGGAGTTATCTGGCATGATCTTGGAGGCCAATTAATTGGACCATTTATCGAAATAATGTTATCGCCAAATCTTTCTTTCAATAAATCAATTGTTACGGTAGCAGCATGAAGCGTAGCACCATCTTGTTGGAACCAAAACACTTCTGTGTAGATACCATTCAAATTTTAAAACAAATAATCATTTATCATCGATCTGTATCGAGCACCATTCACTGTAACATTAGCTCCAGCATAGTTTTTAAAGAAATATGGACCGATGATGCCTCCAGCGTGTAAAGCACACCATACAGTGCATTTTTCAGGATGCAACGGAACCTGCAGAACTTCTTGAGGATTGTTTTCACTACATATGCGGCAATTTTTCTTGTTTACATGGCCGTTCAACTAGAAATGAGCTTCATTTATAAACACAATTTTTCGATAAAAAAGTGGATCAACTTCAAGCTTTTCTAGGGCCCAATTAGCGAGCAAATGACGCTTATTATGGTCAAGTGGCTTTAGTTCTTGATGGGTGTAGACCAAGATCTTCACGCAAAATTTTCCATGTGGTGGATGCACAGAGTCCAACTTGTTGTGAACGTCGACGAATAGACAAATCTGGATCATCATTAACACTATGACCTACAGCAGCGATATTTTCTTCTGCACGTACAGTTATTTGTCTTGTTGTTGTTGTTGTTGCATCGAGTAGAGAAAATGTTGTCCGAAATCCATCGATAGTTCGACGAATAAGCTGCTCTGATGGACGATTATGTAAACCATAAATTTCACGAAGTGCTCTATAAGTTTGGCGACTAGAACACTGATTTTGAAAATAAATTTCAACAATTTGTAAACGTTGTTGCGGCGTGAGTCTTTCCATGATAATTTGTCAATGCTTACTGAACAGAAATGTCAAAACAATATGGTTTCTACCTTCTGTCAAATCACAGTTATCTCTATCGAAAGGTCTATCTTTCTAAAAAAAAAACACCAGATATATTTCTACTGCATTGACACATTATGTTCTAAAGACATTTGTTTAATTTAATTCTAAAAGTATTTTTAATAAATTTTTTTTTTAATCAAAATTTGTAGAAGGTTAACAGAATAAACCTGTATGATATTTAAAATTTTGTAATAAAACTTCTATAAAAAAAAACTCCTTTTATTATTACATTCCTTTCTATTTATTTTTTCATTCCAAGAGCGTCTTCTTAATTGCGCAGAAGAGAATCATCACGTTGTTTATTCTGATTTTACGTTGATTTCGCTGCGTTTTATTCACTTTCATTCATTCCAGGACGCGTTCTATGCCTCTATCTTCCTTGTGTATGGTCCAGTAAGAGGAATTTGAAGCCATCTTGCGTAATTGTATGGGGCCCGCTGACAGCGTTTCGCAAACACGCATTCTATCCGATCCACCTTTATACGCGACATCGGAAAAACTTTCAAAGGCCTGCAATGAGTATTCTACAAAGCTTGTTCCGCCATTGAAACTGTCTCTTTTATTCATCTGGTGGCAGGCCTTGTGACATCAATAGATGGAGCTCCAGAGTATGATGATAGCTATACTTAGGTAAAGACCTGGTATGGCTATGCTAAAGAGGAGGATTTTTCCTGTTAATTCGATTCAACATCAGTATTCAGCGCAAGATGGGTGAAAGGTATGGAAGTTCAAATAAAAACACATAAAAGTTGTGGTAATAGCCATCGTATAAGATATTGTTGAAACGGCATATAGACTCGGTGCTTATGGATATTAATGAAAAATGAAACACACACATTGCAGCGGAGCCAAAATGTTTTCATCCCATTCCAAATATCATTTTCGTAATAATTATAATTTCATAATAATGTTTGAAAATTATATCGTTTGAATTCTCTCCACGATGTCAATGTGTCCACTTTATCATGACATATTTTGGCCAATATGTTGACAATAATCACTCTTAAATTGTTTTTCAAATCCTCAATTTATACGATGTCAAGATCACAAGATATTGCTAGATATAATAATGATTCAAATTCCAATATACTGTCTTCTATACATAACCATGTTTATGCAGAGACTGATTCATGCTTCTTTTCTTTTACAAGTTCCGACGCATAACTCACAATTTTTACAGAATATCACTATATACGTAAAATCACTAGTTCTCAGGATAGCCAACAGATGTGCGTTTATGAAACTGATACGTGGCATTGGTCCATTTAAGAGATCCTTTTTCATAAAGGGACTTCATCATAAAGGAACCTTTTGATGTTGTTTATGAAACTGGCTGTAAGATAAAAAGACGGGTCATTAGTCAATAATTGGACTAAAAAAATTGCACAATCGATAATGCTTGGACTTCAACTCTTAAGCCAGTTAATGTTTTTTCACTTATTGATATTTTATGATGAACTCTTAGATATTCTGTGATGATACCCCAGAAACTGTAGCTTGTCCGAGATCAGTTGTACTCTGGTTATTTAATATGTTATTATATTAAATGGGGATGTGATGAAATATTTGAACGATATATCCGATCTATTGCTGGGAGGTTGTATTTTTAGAATAATAGAACTTTCCAAAGGGATAACTGCGATTTGACATAAGGTAGAAGCCACGTTGTTTTAACATTTCTGTTCAGTAAGCATTGACAAATTGTCATGGAAAGACTCACGCCGCAACAACGTTTAAAATAGATAGATTTCGGACCACATTTTCTCTACTCGATGCAACAACGACAACAAGACAAAGAACTGTACGTACAGAAGAAAATATCGCTGCTGTAAGTCAAAGTGTTAATGATGATCCAGATTTGTCTATTCTTCGACATTCACAACAAGTTGGTCTTGGTCTACACCCATACAAGATCCAACTGGTTCAAGAACTAATGTCACTTGACCATAATAAGAGTCGCTTGTTTGCTGATTGGGCCTCAGAACAGCTTGAAGTTGATTCACTTTTTTATTGAAAAATTGTGTGAGGAAGCTCATTTCTGGTTGAACGGGTATGTAAACAAGCAAAATTGGAGTGAAAACAATCCTTAAGAAGTTCTGCAGGTTCCATTGCATCCTGTATGTACTGTATGGTGTGCTTTACACGCTGGAGGCATCATCGGTCCATATTTCTTTAAAAACGATGCTGGAGCTGATGTTACAGTGAATGGTGCTCATTACAGATCGATGATCAATGATTATTTGTTTCAAAATTTGAATGGTATCGGCCCAGAAGTGTTTTGGTTCCAACAAGATGGTGCTACACCTCATGCTGCTACCGTAACAATTGAATTATTGAAAGAAAGATTTCGCGATAACATTATTTCGAAAAATGGTCCAATTAATTGGCCTCCAAGATCATGCGGCATAATTCCAGTGTATTATTTTCTTTGGGGTTATGGCAAGTCATTGGTTTATGCTGATAAACCAGAAACAATGGACGCTTTTGAAGCCAACATAACTCGTGTTATTGATGAAATAAGGCCTGAATTACTCGAAAAAGTGGTCCAAAATTAGTCTGGTCGAATGCGGTTCCTCAGAGCTAGTCGTGGTGAACATATGCCGAAAATTATTTTTAAAACATAAAATTATCTTTCAAATAAAAAACATTTGCCTTCAATCTTAATTTAAATGTGTTTTATTTCAATTTCAAGTTCTATCACTCTAAAAAAAACACCCAATAGATGATAATAAATTCCGTATCACTGAATTCATACTTGAATCATTTACTCCCAAAAGCTCCCATTCTTCTTAACTCTCTGTCCACGACACACGTAACCAATCTCTTTCCAGAAGCTATAGCAAGAACTTAAACCGAGATATGTCTCATTCTCAGTTCCGCTCTGCAATGATGCAAGTTTACGCTGATCCCTATGGGAAAAACGGCATAACGGAAGCATAAAATTCTTGCATAAATTCAGCCCTGGCGAGAAATCCATTCCGAAAAGAGAATTACATTGCAATTTTTCTAGGGAAATTAGATTATAAAAAGACAATATAATGCAGGCAACATCGCAGCCAAGGGGAATGTTTCATATTCTCATTTCCGGTGTACGTAATTAAGTCACAAAGACCCGAACAGTAGGAGAGAGCCAAGATCAGCATTTTCGAGCTGGAGATAAGCAGAAGAAGGATTAGTTTCGTTTGGGTGGCAATATTTTCGCGAAAAAATGTACTGTCGGATATACCGATTTCGATAGACAGGTACTAATAAAGATGATTTATTCATAAGGATTTTTTAGAGTGTTCTGGCTTAATTTGACTTCAGTTTCGATAGAAATCTTGAAAAATGTTGGATTCCCTTCCTAATCAATTCAGTCCCACATGACGTTATGACGTAAATTTTTTTTTCGGAGGTGAATGAAACCGAAATTTTTAGAAAAATATGTATAATTATACCAGTGCTTTAACAACTTACACAATCATTTGCTTGAAAAAAAATGTATTCTAGTTACATGCCTTATACTATCATCATTTTTCTTGGATTTGTAGAAAACTTGTTCAAAACTCTCGTTCCAATTCAGTCCTTCTTTCCTTAAAAAATTTACGATGGACGCTCATCAAACTCAACCCAGTTAATCTGTCCTTCCCCATTGTACTTCTCAGCCAGGTCTTTACCCTTCGAAGGGTACTGAAAGATCGTTCATCAGTAGCCGTAGTGGATGGAAAAGCACTTAAAATGAGGAGTGCATGCCTGATTGCAGGGAAAAAAATATTAGCCTCCTCCAAAAGTGATATCACCCAAGTCAAAAAATTGAAGAATGAAAGATCTGCGTTTTTTCCAAATCCTTTGAAGTACTTTTTAGCATCTTTAAAGGATGAAGATGGGGTAAGGCAAAAGCAGGTGTAGAATTCAATGATAAGGTTAAAGAGTTGAGATAAGGGATAATCAACGATCCTCTCCAGTATTCAATCTCAGATGGCAGATTACTTCCTTGTATTTGCTTTTTAACAATTCGTGGAACTGTGAAGTCAACGCCGATTTTCTCCGCGATATCATGTGATTTTTTAAGTACATCCTCAGAAATATGTTCAATTTCTTGTCCATTTTTCTTGATGGCATCAAGGATTTCACCAATGTGTGTACTCACCATAATCAAATCCATATTTTTACCTTGTAGAACTTTCACAACGGGTTCCAAAATCACAGAATACTTTGCAATCATGACTAAACCTAAAATGAGAATTGATTTAGTTACTGCACAGTGTAATTGATAGGCAAATTTTCTTGTAGAATCGTTTCTTTCGATCGAGAGATGTTCTAGCGCATTGACGATTTCATGAAAGCTGTTTGAAAACTTTCTGATGCTCTTGTTTTTCTCAGACCATTTGATCTCACAGTGCCTTGATAAATTAGGAGCACAAGTCCTGCAGGTTGGCGACTCACGAAAGAACGATATTGTTTCCTTAACGGTTGCAATTAAGTTTCCTATTTCCGTTAGTTTGCTAGCATCATTGACCACAAGATTTAGTTTGTGGTTTGAGCAATGAAAAAATAAAGATTTATAGTACTTTTTCCTCAAAATGTATACCACTGTATACCACCTTTTTTCCAGCCATCGTAGAACATCCGTCAAATACAAATCCAACTGCTGAAAGATTGATTAATTAAAAAAATCTGAATTTTGCTAGCGATTGTAGTGGCCTCTTGAGATTTCAGCTCAACAAAGCCTACAATTCCTCTCTGATTTTTTGTTGATTCTCATCATAAAATCGCAATGCGATAAAAAGCTGTTCTTTCCCAGCGATATCTGCTGTTTCATCGGCCATTACAGCGCAAGCTTTTGCTTGTTTACAGCCATCAATAATTCTTTCTTTGAAAACTTCACCATATAATCCAATAATTTCATTCTGAATTTCTGTTGAAGTGTAGACTGTATTTTTCGACATCTATCCAAATGATGCTTTAGTTTTAGATCACCACAGTCAATTCTCAAATTTAAAAGGTCAAAGAAACACCCCTCATCTCCTTCCTTTCCTCTAAGTGACAAATTATGAGTTCCACAAAATATGATACAAGAAATAAGTGAAAAAAATATTTGTTTGTTTTCTTCAATCATCTTTTGGTGACCACTTTCAAACTATACATCAACTGGAACGTTTTCTAGTGATGCTTTTGCAGGAACTGAGTTTGAAAATGTAGTTATACTACGAAACTCGAGTAACTGTAATTAAGTAAAGTTAGTGATAGTAAATAAAGTAATTTCGTTTTTCTAACTAAAATGATCTATCACAAAGTAACGGACTACTCTATCCAATATTTTTTTTTTATTATTGGAGTACAAATAAGTTTCCTCCGTTTTTTAACACAAATTAAACATTTATTATAGAATAACGGTAATATAAATTTATTTGAAATATTGCCCATCACTTGCAACCACTTTTTCCCATCTCTCAGGCAACATTCGAATCCCACGTCTGAAGAACTCCTTGTATTCTGAGGCTATCCACGAATCAACCCAATTTTTGGTATCCTCATAAGATGTGAACCGCTGCGCCGTCAGAGCATGTGCCATGGACCGGAACAGGTGATAATCGGACGGTGCAATGTCTGGTGAATACGGCGCGTGGGGTAACACTTCCCAATCAAGTGTTTCCAAGTACTTTTTCACGGGAGCCGCAACATGTGAATGAGCATTGTCATCAGAAGAATAATTTTTTCGTGTCTAGAATAGTATTGAGGGCGTTTTTCCTTCAGAGCTCGGCTCAATCTCATCAATTGTGTTCGATAGAGGGCTCCAGTAATTGTTTCGCTCGAATTAAGCCACTCATAATACACTACATCTAGCCGATCCCACCAAATACACAGCATAAGTTTTTTTTCGTGAATATACGTCGAAATCACCGTTTTTAAACTTTTGAAACCACTCTCGACACGTTCTCTCACTCAAAGCACCCTCACCATATGCTTCTACGAGCAATTGATGCGCCTCAGCAGCAGATTTCTTTAAATTAAAGAAGTAAACTAATATTTCCCGCAATAAAACGGCGGAAACTTATTTGTACTCCTAATATTAAAATAGTGATTTCAAGAATTGTAATGTATTGCAGCAACAAAATTTAATAACGAGTAATTTTTTTACTTCCAGGTGGGGGGCAGCTGCCCCTCTGCTCCTCGCTGGGTACGCCCATGGGGTTTTCCAATAAGATATTTGATTTTGAATATCCCGCTATCTGGGCAGCTGCTACACTTGAAGTTGTCATCTTTTGACATTTGTGAAGAAAAAACTACGCCATTACTGAAAATGAAAAGATGCACGCTGCAACAACACAATGAAGTTGTTGAAATTCACTACAAAAATGTTTCCTCTTTACAACGAATTTCTCTTAAAATATACTGTTTTTTTATATCAAAATGAAACCTGTTAGTGGAAAAACCTTCGAATTGAAATATAGTCTGGGTCACCTTCTGGTTTTGAGCTACCTGTTCGCTTAGACTTGACGAGCACTGAGGTCATGCATGCCGATATTCCATAATTTTTTTTACGGAATTTGAAGCATTTTAACGGTTCGATTTCCGTAAACGGGTTTTCAAATATGCGGTATTTATCGGTAGCACGGGAATTTTTCCGTCCATACCCGATCCCTGCAGTTTATTAATGAAAAATAATGCCCGTCAAAACGGCAATTCGCAATTTCAAAAGGCCGGCGCACGTGAAAATTAATTTTCCACGTTACCAAATGGCGTTTCGCTTTTTGTAAATTAATTTCCATATGGTAGGCCGACTGGAGGGAAAACGCCGTACAGCGTGCGGGGGGTTCAGAATTAATTAGGCGAGACATTTGCAATTCGTTTGCGCGTTTCCGCTTTGATCTATGCGCATTTGGGTAAGGTCTTCCTTTTGGGAAAATTCGAATCGTCGGCCAGCTTGGTAATTATTACGGGTTCTTCTGATATATATTTTGTGGGGCATATTCTGGTATATATTATGCTGAAATGAATCGAACGAGTTCTCTTTTCTGGTTGGCAATCGTGGGAGAGTGGAAATATTCTGCTATTTTAATATTGGGTCTTTTCAACGTTACTCAGAACTTGCAAATATGAAAAGTATACGGTTTTCAGATGTTAGAATAAAGTATCGGCTTGAATGTGGAAAATGATATTGAATTGAACTACTACACAAGAAATAGAGAAAGGTAGATGCAGAAAAACTGCAGTATACAAGACTAGTTGGATTGAAAGTATGGATTATTACCGCCTGTCAGCTATATCATCCGTGAATAGACTTTTGTAATATTCATTTTGAATCAATCAATTTGTATTTGACAGCTGCTGAAATAAGACAACCTCGTGAGTGTCGTCGAAAATGGACAAGAGTGGATTTCGTGTACTCATAGGGCATTATTTTAAGCTAAAAAAACCATCACCGAAATCAATGAAAGCTTGATGAACATTAACGGTACACTGCACCATTAATTTCAATGGTTAATAAGAAGTTTACTTAATTTCGTTGTAATTGTAGCAGGATAAGTGACATTTAAGATTCAGGTCTTTACGTCAAAAATCGTTGTTGTATTAGAACATCAGAGAATAAAAGTGCGCGAGGTGGCTGAGACTATAGGCATTTCAACAAAGTGACTACATACATTCTGTCAAGAAAGTACCGGGAATTATCGATTTAAATCTGGCGGGGCAATGAGGCAGGTAAAAATTTGTTTTCCTAGGTTGGTACCACTGTCCTTAATTACTATGCCAAGCTTGAGCGGGATCTGTCAACACGAGTGTTTGCAACAGCTGATTAAGTCAGTCGATGTCAGAGTGCGTGCCGATTTTTACTATGGGTGATTACGTAGAGCAAAGAATTTGTTTAAAGTTTTGTGCTGCAAATGAATTTTCGTGTGCCGATGCATTGAAAATGTTGCAAAAGGCCTTTGGTGATAATGCTCTGTCGAAAACTCGTGCATATCAGTGGTACAGAGCCTTCAAGGACGGTCGTGAAGTGGTCGCCCATCGACGGCTTCGATCGAAGATAACGTCGATAAAATTAAGGAAAGGGTGCTGGAAAACCGTCGTACCAGCTTGAGAGAGATAGCACATGATCTTAAGATATCCCACGAGTCCGCACGTACGATTTTGATTGATATTTTGGGCATGAGAAAGGTGGCCGCACGACTCGTACCGAAAGACCTGAATTTTCTTCAAAAACGTCATCGCGAACAGGTTGCTTCAGACATGCTGGATCGCTGTAATTCCGATTCCACATTCATGGAACGCATTATAACTGGTGATGAGACCTGGGTCTACGAGTACGATATGCAAACAAGCCAGCAATCATCGGAATGGGTGGCAAAAAATGAGCCGAAACCGAAAAAACCACGCCAAAGCCGCTCGAAAATGAAGGTGATGCTCATTGTTTTCTTCGATATCCGTGGCGTGGTGCACTACGAATTCGTTCCAGAGGATCAGACGGTAAACAAGGAGTATTACCTAGGCGTTATGAAACGTTTGCGTGAGCGTATCCTTCTCACCGAGCTACGATTGTGACTGACTTTCTCGCCAAAAACTCAACAAACGTGCTTCAGCAACCACCGTATTCGCCGGATTTGGCTCCCTGCGACTTTTTCCTCTTCCCAAAACTAAAATTGCCCCTTCGTGGCACCCGTTTTGAGTCGATTGAAGCCATAAAACAAAATTCGGCGCGAGAGCTAAAGTCCATCCCGGAAAGCGCCTATAAAAAATGTTTCGATAATTGGTCGATAATTGTCGTTGGCATAGATGTATTGGAGCAAATGGAGCCTATTTTGAAGGCGACCCAATAAATTTTGACGATTAAATGTAAAAATGTTGTTTTAATTGAAAATTCCCGGTACTTTCTTGACAGAGTAGTAAATAACATTTTACATGAAGATTTGAGCATGAAATAGCTATTTGCGCAATGCGTGGCACAATTGCTCACATTCGACAGCGTGACTACTTCATGGAAGTGTTCGGCAATATCCAATTGCAACGCGAGTCCACTAAAATACATCGGAGCCTTAGAAAAAACTAAAACAGCTTTCATTCGGATTGCGGTTTTATGATGAGCATCAACAAAAAATCAGAGAGGAATTTGTAGGCTTTGTTGAGCTGAAATCTCAAGATGCCCCTACTATTGCTAGCACAATTCAGAGTTTTTTAGTTGATCAAAATCTTTCTGCAGAGAATTGTGTTGGATTTAGATTTGACGGATGTTCTACGATGGCTGGAAAAGAAGGTGGTGTGCAGGCCATTTTGAAGAAAAAGTACAATAAATCTTCATTTTTTCATTGCTCAAGCCACAAACTAAATCTTGTGGTCAATGAGGCTAGCAAACTACCGGAAATAGGAAACTTGATTGCAACAGCTAAGGATACAATATCCTTCTTTCGTGAGTCGCCTACCCGCAGGACTTGTGCTCCTAATTTATCAAGGCACTGTGAGATCAAATGGTCTGAGAAAAACAAGAGCATCAGAAAGTTTTCAAACAGCTTTCATGAAATCGTCAATGCGTGAGAACATCTCTCGATGAAAGGAAAGTATGCTACAAGAAAATTTGCCTTTCCATTGCACTAAACTAATTTTCATTATAGGTTTAGTCATGATTGCAAAGTACTCTGCGATTTTGGAACTCGTTGTGGACGTTTCTACAAGGCAAAAATATGGATTTGATTATGGTTAGGAAACAGATTGGTGAAATTCTTGATGTCATCAAGAAGGATCGACAAGAAATTGAACATGTTTCTGAGGAAGTACTTAAAAAATCACATGATATCGCGGAGAAAATCGGCGTTGAGTTAATAGTTCCACGAATTCTTAAAAGCAAATAAACCATCTGAGACTGCGATTGAATACTGGAGACGATCGTTGATTATCTATCCCTTATCTTGACTCTTTAACCTTATCATTGAATGTTAGATTCCCATACGAGAATACACCTGCTTGTCTTATTCCATCTTGATCCTTCATACATGCTGAAAAGTACTTTAAAAGATTTGAAAAAAAACACAAAATCTTTCATGGAATTTTGAGTTGGATGATATCTCTGCAGAATTAGATTTATGGTATGATCTGTGAAAAAAAAAAGATTTAGCAAGGGACAATTTTAAAGGATATTGAAGTGGCTGCACCTTTGGAGGAGGCTAATAGTTTTTTTCCCTACAACAAGGCACGCACTCCTCATTTTAAAGGCTTTCCCATCCACTACGGTTTCTGTTGAAAGATCTTTCAGTAACTTTTGAAGGGTAAAGACCTGGCTGAAAAGTACAATGGGAGAGGACAGATTGACTGGGTTGAGTTTGATGAGCGTCCATCGTGAATTTCGCAAGGAAAATCAGGATTGGATTGAAATGAGACTAAACTAGAATAAATTATCTTTTCAAACAAATAATTGTAATAACTTAGTTGATAAAGCACTGTTATATTTATTGATATTTTTCTAAAAATTTTGGTTTTATTCACCTTCGAAAAAAAAAATTCCGTGATAAAATGTTCCCGACTATGATTTGCCCCCCCTTGATTTGATCTTGATTACGCCCTTGAGCGCTTATGAGACATTAATTTAATTCTTAGTTTTTGAATAAATATTTTTGAAATTAAAATTGTAGGAGACTGACAGATTGAATCTGTTTTGACATTCAAATTTTGTAATAATCCTTCTATCAAGTAAAAAACTGCTTCTTATTATTTTACTGCATACATTGTGTTAAGTTTTCAGTTGTCTGAAGATGAACTACTGTTTCGAAATGAAAAAATGTATAAACATTTTTTGTAATTAAAATAAAGTGATTTTCAGAAATTTCTTTTAATTAAAATCTTTTATAGTATGCACAAAACTGGACATCAGAAATGTTTGAGTTGCCAATGTTGAAATTACCGATCAACAAATGCTGCAACCATCATACTTCCGGGTTTTAATTACGTAAAAGTTCCTGTTCGTATAAACAGACTATGCAAATATAATCTATTTAGGTCGCATTTTAAACGATGTTCGGTATGAAATATTTCGAAAAACTTGTGTAATTTTGCGTTCCACGCGTTTTATGATAGTGTTCGTATCGAACTGGTGTATCATCAGTAGCTCTTAATAACCGTCAATGACCCATCATCATTCCGCAAACGTGAACACGACCTTTCGAATGCAAAACAGAATATTTCGCAGCGTTATTCGAAACAGCTGGAAACATAATAAAAGACGAATTTGATACATCGGTTCATAAAAATGTGATAAACATTTTTCAATAGCGAAGTTCAAGCGAGGTCACGGAGACTATGAACTCATTAGCCGACACCAGGGTCATTAATGCTAAAATTACGTAAGACTATTGATTCGTTGATTCAAAGCAGTTCGGAATGAACATTATTTTCAAATATATTATTAGCAATGGTCTGGGTATGCCATTATTTTTCGGCATCAGTATGCAACGCTATCAGGGCCGGTCTGCCACTTGTTGCATAATGAATTCGACTGTTTATTTATAGGATTTGGACTGCTAATATGCTAATATATGGAGGACACAAGGAAAGGAAGGAAATCCTTACACGGTTCTTGCATGTGTTTGAAAGGAAAAGTGAGATTTTCGGCGAAGTTGTCTGATGACTTTCTTGGGTACCTCGACTGCGACCTAAGAACCAAGTAACTTGATGGCTGCGAGATCTCATGGAGTCTTCTCGCGCACTCACATCAGGGTGTTAATTATTTCGTTAAAATATCTTAATTTTATGAATTTTAATCGAGAACTGGCTAATTAGGAGAATTAGTGAATAGAAACTACAGGAAACTGAACATTTGAAGGGCCTGTTAGAAGAATAGAATAATTAATAATAATATTTAAATAAGGTTGTTCTGATTTTTACAAATTTTTATTGTTATGTTTACAACAATCGTTTCGCTATCACAGTAGCATCATCAGACAAGATTACATTTTGAATAACTAAGCTTGTTTCCGCAATCCGTTGCTATTTATATTACAGTAAGTACAATAAATTTTTATTGAGCCCTAAAACCCAAAAAAGGGGTATCTGCAAATTCCAGCTTATCTGAATAAATTTAACAGAGGTGAGTTATTTAAATCTATTTGTTCGTTAAGTAATATTCCAGATTTAATATGTTTATTTATCTCTAGGGATTCTTACAGATTTAAGGCATAACTTTTACTTTCTATATGTAGAATTTCAAAATTATGGTTGAAGGTATGTCCTGATTCTAACAAATGGTTGGAATATGTAGAATTACTTTTATTATTGAGGAAACTCTCCAAATGTTCACAAATTCTATGTCGGAAAGTTCTTCAGTCTGTCCTATGTAAACTTTAGGGCAATCACGGCAGATTAACTTATAAACCCCCGATTTATCATCTTTATCTGTAAAGTCTTTATTATTTTCAATAAACTTACTCAAGTTTGAATTGGTTTTAAATGAAGTTCTTAAATTATATTTAGTTTTGAGGTATGCAGCAATTTTCTCAGAAATACCTTTAGTGTATTTCAAGGACATGTATTTAAACCTTTCTTTTATATTAGGAAACACTATATTTATTATTTTTATTCATCAACAATTTATCTATCAACTTAGGATCATAGTCATTATTAATAGCTATTTGTTTAATTATGTTAAGTTCTGAAATATAATTCTCTCGATTCATGGGAATATTAACGAATCTATGGATCATACAATTGAGTGCTGATAATTTTTGATTTAAAGGATGATTTGATTTATTGTGTATATTAGAATCCGTATAGGTTTGTTTGTGAAATATTGAAAAATCATGTGAATTATTTATTCGAGTAACAGTTAAATCAAGAAAATTAATAGAATTATTATGTTCGGTTTCCATAGTGAATTTTATTGAAGGATGTATTTCATTGATGAATAAAAAGAATTTTTTTAAAAGTATGTCTGTACCTGTGAAGCAACAGAAAATATCGTCTACATATCTATATCAATAAAAGAAGTATTTCTTAAGTTTTCCTATAGCGATGATACAAGTTAAAGAGTAAAAAAAAAACCCATGAAATAAAATAATAGGAGGCTTTTTGATAGAAGAAATATAACAAAAATTTAATATCAAAACAGATTTAATCTGTCAGTCTTACAATTTTAATTTCAAAAAACTTTTAGAATTAAATTAATGCCTTATAATCACAGTTTATATTTAATAGACGTATAAAATCAAAACTCAATAGACAATATCAAATGGAAAAATAAACCAACAAATATAAATTGCCACTTAAAATTAATAAATGAATATTTGAAGGAGACAAAATTATGTTTCTTCGCCGAAACGAGAAATTATGCGACCAGGGAATTTTTCTTGCAATAATGCCAAAACGGGTCGTGTTGTGTGGCTTGTTGCATCAACTTGCTGGAACCGCATCTCTTTCAACTCCATATCATTAATTTCGGGCCAGAAAAAATCGGTAATCATTTGGCTATAGCGATGAGAATTGACGCTTTATGTGACACCTTCTTCATTTTAAAAGAAGTACGGGTCAATTTGTGGATGTAATGGTCCCTAACAGCCGATACATGAGGATTTTCACTGTCCCAGGTGCGACAATTTTGCTTGTCCAGTCAGTGAAAAATGTGCTTCGTCGCTGGAGAAAATTCGATGCGAAAAATCGTCATCCAAACGTTGTAGTTCAAGCATACCCAATCGGCATATGTTCTACACGTTCTATGGTTAGCTGGCTTTAGTTCTTGTATCAACTGAACCTTGTGAGGATGGAGACGCAAATCCAGATGCAAAATACGCCATAGCGCGCCGATGAATTGATTTTGAAAATTTTTACTGGGCTGTGTCAGAACATAAATAACTTTCCAACTAACCAACACTCGACAATCTCTTCCCTATTCAAAAAATGTTAGTGGTTGATGGCATCTGCATGGGAGAGTTTTTTGGAACAAACTCATGATGATAAATCCCCCCCCCCTCAAAACAGACTTCAAAAATTGTTCGTTTTCTGAGTTCTTTAGACATTACTTATTATTATAACAATAATTTTTCGTAAGGGTTCTAGAATGAATTTCTGCAGAACACTTGGTTTGCAAGGAAAAACAAGGAGAGTATACTCCATAACCATTCATCAATATCGAGTTCATAAACACCTGCCTATCCTGAAATTATCGTTCCGCTGGGCGTTTGTTCACTGGCTAAATATGGGACAGATATGGGAACCCGGCAAATACTCCGGAACTGCGATTGCGAAAAACTCGGATGGCCCGGCTTTCAATCATCTCGCGATTCCAGCGGTTCGTGGTGATTAATGACTCGGTACGGTGAAGGCCTCCATTAGCGATCAGATGATGCACTAAATGGGACCACTATCGACGTATGCACAGACATTTCGGAGTATAAATCAAAATTTTTCAAAAGTTTCGAGCGAAAAATTCATGAGATAAACTAGTTATTTCACCTAGAAGTTCATTTGCTATTCATTGAATCGTATACGCTATTCTGTTTTTCGATTTTATATCGGGTGTTTTTTTTAGAGTGATCAATGATTATTCGTTTCAAATTTGAATGGTATCGAACCAGAAGTGTTTGGGTTCCAACAAGATGGTGGTGCTACACCTCATGCTGCTACCGTAACAATTTATTTATTGAAAGAAAGATTTGACTGTAACATTATCTCGAAAAATGGTCCAATTAATTGGCCTCCAAGATCATGCGACATAACTCCACTGGATTATTTTCTTTGGGGTTATGTCAAGTCATTGGTTGATGCTGATAAATCAGAAACAATAGACGCTTTAGAAGCCAACATTACTCGTGTTATTGCCGAAATAAGGCCTGAATTACTCGAAAAAGCGGTCCAAAATTGGTCTGGTCAAATGCGGTTCCTCAGAGCTTGTCGTGGTGGACATATGCCGGAAATTATTTTTAAAACATAAATGTCATAAAATTATCTTTCAAAAAAAAGATATCAATCTTAATTTAAATGTGTTTTATTTCAATTTAAAGTTCTATCACTCTAAAAAAACACCCGATATACAGTATGGCCCATCTAGCGTTTGCATTTTGAAGAAGTGATTATTTCGAGATTGGCAAGTCAATCAGGTTTTGACAGAAAGTTAGGTTAAATTTTTGACATAAACGAAATGGGGCGATTTACGCTCGAACAATACTGGGAACTATTAAAAACTTTTTTCAAAGTGGTAAATCTTCTTTCCAAACTCTGAAATTTATATGGAAAATTCACTAGAAATTAAATGCCCCCACGGCAATTTGTGAAGCGAGTTCTTGAAACTGAATAGTCATTTGATGAAAAAATCCTTTCACGTTCTCGTCCAGTAAGCACACCTAAAGACATTGCCTCTGTAGCCAAGAATGTGACTGAACATCCATCAATATCAACTCGTCATCGTGCTGAAGAACTGAATTTCTCGCACTCCTCTGATTTTGCATGAGACCGCGGTAGGAAGGCTTACAGAGTTTAAGTAATGTAAAAAGTGAAGATATTCCAAAAAATGTTACATTAATAATAAACCGAATTCAACTTATGCCAACCATTTGTTAGAGACTGGCCATAATTTCAATATGAACTATGAAATATTACATATCGAAAACAAAAGTCAGAAACTAAATCTGTTAGAAACTTTAGAGATCAATAGATATAATAAAAGACCAATTTTATTGAATGATCAAATAGATTTAAACAGATCCCCCCTACTTAATATTTTTCATTAATTGTATACCATCTCTTTCCACCCCTTTATTTTTTGTACCAGAGCTGTGTATTTAAGGTCATGTTTTGCATTGTATACCTCAGTTTAAATACTCACCTGATGAAGTCATGGTATGACGAAACAATTGTCGTGTAAATCAATGAAATAGCGGAAGTTAACATTTGTTTTTCTTATATTGAAAATGAATTTCCGTCAAGTAAAGACCGAGACAATCAAAAATAAAAAGTGAAGATTTGCAATCAACCGATGCATTTCCACTTCGCTCACTGGATGAATATGAGCATTTTTCCAGAAAAATTTGCGAAGTAAACTGATCTTAAGAATTGAATTGAATCAGTCCTTACTTGGTGAAAATCCACATTAAATAATATTTGAATAAGTTTATTCTGATTTTCACAAATTTTTATTGTTATTCAAAATGAAATCTTGCCTGATGATGCTACTGTGATAGCGAAACGATTGTTGTAAACATAACAATAAAAATTTGTGAAAATCAGAATAATCAAATTTAAATATTATTTGATCTTAAGAACTCTCATCAAATATAGAACTCAGCTCACATATATGTTGGTACCAGTTTAAAAAGAAGTCTAGATGTATTCCTAAAAACTTGGTTAATTCTGTTATGCCGACATCTGTATTGTTGAGGTCCATAGTTGCTGGAATACTTTCCTTGAATTGAGTAGTCCTGAAAATCACTTTTATCAACATTTATAAGTAGCCCATTTTGAGCACACCTGACACTTATCGAGTCGAAAACTATCTGAGTCTGCTCCATGCCGGATTTTAAATCATAATTACTCACTAAAGAGTTTGCGTCATCAGCAAACAAAAGCATTTTTATCCTTCTTGAGATGGAAGAAAACAAAGACTCATGTAAGTCGTTAATGTATATCACAAACAGTAGAGGCCCCAGAATACTACCCTGAGGAACACCCATAACTACAGTTTCATCCTTTGATAAGTGATTCCTTTCGCCAGTTTCAATAGAAACTCTCTATATTCTATTCTTGGGGTAACTCAACTACCCCAGTTGTCTCGAATACCATATGTATTTAATTTGTTGAGAAACCTTTCATGGTTGACACAGTCGATGGCCTTAGAAAGGTCCAAAAACAGTCCAACAGGTAATTCTCTACGTTCAAGCGCTTCTAGAATTTCAGAAGTCAATTCATAAAGAACAGTGCTGTTTCTCTTGCCTCTCAGGTATCCATGTTGGTTTTTCGAAAATACTCCAAATTTATGGAAGAAGTTGAGCAGTCTGGTCACCAAAACTTTTTCAAAAATTTTTGAAAATGAAGTGAGCAGGCTTATTCTTAATGTCATCAGGATCTCCTTTCTCATAAAGTGGTTTAATCAGAGCTAATCAAAGGGCCGATGGAAACGTACCCTCAGTAAATGCTCAATTGATGATATGCATTAAGCAATAATATGAATCGACTTTTTTATTAGGGATATAGGTATATCATCAAAACCACAGGCGTTCTTATTTTTCATGTTTTCAACAATATTTATTAGCTCGCTCTCAGAAACAGGAAAATAATAGAAAGATTTATCATTCCGGGCATTAATAGAAGGACCACATGGCCATTTTTCCAATTCGCAATTTGTTGTTGCATCTACATTAGCGAAATATCAATTAAAATTGTTTGCAAGGACTTCAGGATTTGTAATATGATCGAAAACATTTCGCTTAGTCGCATGTTTCCCAGTTAATTCATACAATATGTTCCAAGATTTTTTGCACTTATTCTCACTGGTGAGATTAATAATAATAATAAATTTCGAGTTATCGACGCGGTAATTACAAATGGCATTTTTGAAGATGTGCCGCATGTTTTTGGAGTGTTTTTTTAAGAGAGTTATTTTTCGAAGAAATCCTTGAGGTTATGTTGTGGATTTCTGAAAAGGAATTTGGTTTTCTCAATAAATTGTTACGAAACAAAGTTTGTATCCTTCAAGTAGTTCTTTGGATTTTTTTATTGATCCTGGTGCTGTGTAATGAGTGTTAATTCAATATGTCTACTTAATTGAAACTTTGTTTTCTAAAGCATTTATTTAATACAATTTTAAAAAGTTTCTGAGAAAAAATTCTGTGAAATTAAAATTGGTAGTGAGGTTAGCAGAAACAATCTGGGTGATATTTAAGACATTGAAAAAGTCTTCTATCAAGTAAAAACACCCTTTATATTATTTTAGAATGACGTTATTTAAAATAATACTATGAATAGATTTCCAGTAAAATATTTTGTATTCTACTCAATTTAAAATACATATTATTCTAATCAGAAAACTAATTACATTTATTAAGCCTTATTACAATTCAAACATTTTACCCATTTACGAATCGCAGTTCCGCCCGCATAATATCTTTGGGAAAATGGGAAACCTTCCACTTTATCTACCGCTCGAACGTTTTCATCGGCGCTAATTAAAGAAAGTCCTTATTCCGCGAAAGTGCGTAATCTGACTGTTCCGGCAAACATCCGGAAGCGGGATAAATATCGAACATAGCTCGTCGAAACGACCGAAACGTCGGAAAATTGCCTTTTCGATGGTTTTCCCGGAGGCGGGAAAGTCTTCGGACAGGTGTCGACGAGCCGGAAAGCAATAAAACTTTTCAGGTGACGTAATGAAGACCATCAAGCGCTCTAACGGCTGTTCTTCGCGTTCGTGTTGGACGGGGAGGATTTTCTAGTTAAAATTTTCCTGGTCCAGATGTTGCATAAATTAGGAAAGAATGGAATTATAATCCTGAGCGTTCGTTAAGATTTGCTCTTGTAAATTGTGCAGCAACACAAAATAAATATTAGGGGAGAACGTTCTGAATTGAGATGGTAACAGTCTGCCTCACAAGTGATTTAAACCAATAGAAATGTTTGTGGACGTGGATAATTTGCAGCGAATTTAAATTCAATTTCAGCTTGAAACGATTTTTACGGTTTTCAAAGATGTGAACTGCCAAATTCTGAATTTTTCACATTTACATAAAACCTCTGTAGGTTATTTTTTCTGTTTATTCAACAAACTAACGTCAAATATAAATAGTAATTATTCTTATTGACATTCTGACATCAGAATGGTATTTTTCTTTAAATATGAAATATATTATTATATTAAGTGGCGATATAATGAAATATTTAAATAATATATCCAATCTATTGCTGGGAGGTTCAGAATAAGTTCGATAATTTTCTTCAATAATATGAATTATTACTTATACCATTTTGTGCCAACGAAGTGAAAGTATATCATGTCATATCATAATTAAGTAAATTAACATTTGAGTGGATACTTGATATAAGAATAGGGTGTTTTTTTTAGAGTGGTAGAACTTTCGATAGGGATAACTGTGATTTGACAGAAGTTAGAAGCCATGTTGTTTTGACATTTCTGTTCAGTAAGCATTGATAAATTATCATGGAAAGACTCACGCCGCAACAACGTTTACAAATTGTTGAAATTTATTTTCAAAATCAGTGTTCTATTCGCCAAACTTATAGAGCACTTCGTGAAATTTATGGTTTACATGAGAGCAGCTTATTCCTCGAACCATCGATAGATTTGGGACAACATTTTCTCTACTCGATGCAACAACAACAACAACATAAAGAACTGTACGTACAGAAGAAAACATCGCTTCTGTAAGTCATGGTGTTAATGATGATCCAGATTTGTCTATACGACGACGTTCACAACAAGCTGGACTCTGTGCATCCACCACATGGAGAATTTTGCGTTAAGATCTTGGTCTACACCCATACGAGATCCAACTAGTTCAAGAATTAAAGCCACTTCACCATAATAAGCGTCGTTTGTTTGCTGATTGGGCCCTAGAACAGCTTGAATTTGGTCCACTTTTTATCGTAAAATAGTGTTTAGTGATAAAGCTCATTTCTGGTTGTAAGTCTATGTAAACAAGCAAAATTGCCGTATATGGAGTGAAATCAATCCTCAAGAAGTTCTGCAGGTTCAATTGCATCCTGAAAAATGGGTGTGCTTCACACACTGGAGGCATAATCGGTCCATATTTCTTTAAAAACGATTCTGGAGCTAATTTTACAGTGAATGGTGCTCGTTACAAATAGATGATCAATGATTATTTGTTTCAAAATTTGAATGGTATCGACCAAGACGTTTTTTGGTTCCAACAAAATGATGCTACTGTAACAATTGATTTATTGAAAGAAAGATTTGGCTATAACATTATTTCCAGAAATGGTCCAATTAATTGGCCTCCAAGATCATGCGACATAACTTCACTGGATTATTTTCTTTGGGGTTATGTCAAGTTATAGTTTATGCTGATAAATCAGAATAAATAGACGCTTTGGAAGCCAACATAACTCGTGTTATTGATTAAATAAGGCCTGAATTATTCGAAAAAGTGGTCCAGAATTGGTCTGGTCGAATACAGTTCCTCAGAGCTAGTCGTGCTGGACATAGGCCGATATTTAAATAATATACCCAATCTATTGCTGTGGTGTTGTACATTGACGTTCATAAAATATGAATTATTACTTATACAACTTTGTCCTACGAAGAAAGAGTATCATGTCATTTCATAATTAAGTAAATAAACATTTGATGTAAGTATCTAAATGAATTTGAATTCAAAATTTCTCTAGGAACTTCTTCAATATATACCTATAAAAAAATGTTGAGATTCCAAGAAATTATCATAATATATAGGGTGTTTTTTTAGAGTGATATAACTTTTAATTGAAATAAAACACATTTAAATTAAGATTGAAGCCAAATTTTTTTTTATGTCAAAGATAATTTCATGACATTTATGTTTTAAAAATAATTTCCGGCATATGTCTACCACGACTTGCTCTGAGGAGCCGTATTCGACCAGACCAACTCTGGACCACTTTTTCGAATAATTCAGGCCTTATTTCATCAATAACAGTAATGTTAGCTTCCAAAGAGTCTATTGTTTCTGGTTTATCACCATAAACCAATGACTAGACCTAGCCCCAAAGAAAATAATCCGGTGGAGTTATGTCACATGATTTTGGAGGTCAATTAAATGGACCATTCCTCGAAATAATGTTATCGCCAAATCTTTCTTTCAATAAATCGATTGTTACGGTAGGAGCATGAGATGTAGCACTATTTTGTTGGAACCAAAACTACTGGGTTGACACCATTCAAATTTTGAAACAAATAATCATTGATCATCGATCTATAACGAGCACCATTCACTGTAACATTAGCTCCAGCATCGTTTTTAAAGAAATATGGACCGATGATGCCTCCAGAGTGTAAAGCATGGTGTGCTTTATACACAGTGCATTTTTCAGGATGCAATGGAACCTGCAGAACTTCTTGAGGATTGTTTTCACTCCATATATGGCAATTTTGCTTGTATACATAGCCGTTCAACCAATGAGCTTCATCACTAAACACAATTTTACGATAAAAAAGTGGATCAACTTCAAGCTGTTCTAGGGTCCAAGCAGCAAATAAACGACGTTTATTATGGTCAAGTGGCTTCAGTTCTTGAACCAGTTGGATCTCATATGGGTGTAGACCAAGATGTTTACGCAAATTTTTTCATGTGGTGAATGCAGAGTGTCCAACTTGCATTGGAATAAATAAATCTGGATCATTATTAACACTATGACTTACAGCAGCGATTTTTTCTTCTGTACGTACAGTTCTTCGTCTTGTTGTTGTTGTATCGAGTAGAGAAAATCTTGTCCGAAATCTATCGATAGTTCGACGAATAAGCTGCTCTGATGGACGATTATGTAAACCATAAATTTCACGAAATGCTCTATAAGTTTGGCGAATAGAACACTGATCTTGAAAATAAATTTCAACAATTTGTAAACGTTGTTGCGGCGTGAGTCTTTCCATGATAATTTGTCAATGCTTACTGAACAGAAATGTCAAAACAACATGGCTTCTACCTTCTGTCAAATCACAGTTATCCCTATCGAAAGTTCTATCACTCTAAAAAAAAGACCCGATATAAGGTTGTTAGGGAAGTAATTCCTTTTTTTCCTGACAGAGGATATAATTATATTTTTTCGAACCCAACTGCACTCTTAAGCCGCATTATCACTAAATTTTTTGAGAGCTGATATAGCAATGCTTGTGTGTGAAAAAGTTCAATGAATTTTATGCAGTAGATTTTGGTTGGTGCCCCCTTAAATATGGGGAGAAATAAGCAGCATTTTCGTCATATTTTACTTTTTTACTATAAAAAAGATAAAAATGCTGTTCAAGCCAGAAACGATGTGTATGGAGAAGATGTGTTGACAGTACGCCAGTGCCAGAACTGCTTCGCAAAATTTCCATCGGGCAATTTTGATGTCGAAGATGCACCACCTTCCGGAAGGCCGGTTGAAGTTGATGAAGACAAAAACACCTTGTAACAATGTAACGGTGATAGATATTGACATCAGTTTTCGTCTATCTAGTATAGAAATAGGACTTTCTCTTCAAAAGTGTCCAATTTAGCTCACCTGTAAAGAGTTGAAAACCGTCTTTCCTTTAAAAACCGACTGATATCTCGGCTTCATAACATCGACTTTGCATTCCACGAGAGCCCCAACCCGAATTCGGTCTAAAATCAAATTTAACGAAAGGATGTCTAACGCTAGCGGATCCGTCGACGAATATTAATCGGAATTAATTAGAAGTTCCAAATTTCCACCTGTAGGTAGGTGAGGAAACTTTCGTCGAGTCCTAGACGTTCCCGAACTTCCCTCGAATGTTTTCCTCTTAGGGGGCGAAGGGAGACGTGGTGTTTTCTTCGGATTTTCCGGCGGAAGCGGAGATTTTCGACTGGGGATACGGAATTATGGAGACGAAAATTCTCAGAAGTAATTGTGAAATTATTTAATTATGAGAGATGGGACGAAGTTTCGAAGAATTTAATTGGGAATTATGATTTCGGAGCGGGAGTTCTTCAGGAGAACCTGAGTGACTTCCGTCAAAGAGGCTTTTTTGATGAAATATTTCGGCACGCTCATACTGACTTGCCATCGTAATATTCTCCTAGAAATCTGGTTTGTGAAGCTTTTAATCCTGAAAATTCTTTCGACTAAAAATAGGAGGATGTCATTTTCCTAGTACTAAAAATTTAGTATTTACGAAAGCGTCTTCATTTTGTCTTCATTTCAAACTAACCATGTAGTGATAAACGAGCTTCAGGATTAGTAGTCAAGGAACACTCGACTGAGGTGAAGTTTTCTGCGATACTGTCGACCACACTTAGAAAATGCGCCTCCTCTTGAATAACTCAATAACTGTCATATGGCAACATAGCAACTTCATTGTATTCTTCGTGGGGTTGGTGACTGTGGTGTGAGGATTATTAACAATTGTCTATACACGACACTTCAGTTGATCATTGTACTGAGTATCACTAGCAAGGAGTCTGAATCTGAATTATTATTATTATTATTTATGGCGAGCGGACGTCTGTCCACCCTACTACTGTATCCGCACGTATTATTGTGATTCACCCCTAATTTAAATCTCCCCGACGAAATTCAGTTTTTGGATACAACTGATAATCTTGTTCGGGGGTATTTTTTTTCAGTTCGCAGTGGGCTATAAAAGCCTGACCAAAGACCTTGAATCTGATGCGACTGACCGCTGGGCACTCTGAGACGATGTGCATGGCTGTTTCAGTGTCCTTAAGACACAGCCAGCATTCATCGTCTTCAGCCAAACCGATTTTGTGTAAATGCGCTTTCAGTCTGCAGTGACCTGTCATAATTCCGACAAGTGTTCTAAGTTTGGCCCTATCCAACCTAGCGCTAGGTTCGCCATCTTTGTGTTCGAAGCTGTTCCAAGGCCAGAATGGCTCCGCCAGAAATACTCTAGCCTTGAGTTCATTCTGCCTATGCTTTGGTAATAGAAAGTTCTACAAATCTAGACATTGACTGCAAATCTGTTAAGTACATATATTCGTTATGCACAGAACACTAAGATATTGAATATGTACTAGCGCCATCTAGTACTCCCAAATATACGAGTATGGTTCAAATATGATCGAGACAAACACTTACGTTTATTAATTATCGAACATTCATCCTACGGTCCTCCAAAATGAGTTGTTTTACGCGACGAATGTTGTTCGGTGTGACGTTTTTTCGCGGTCGACGATCATGCGGCTCATTCTCGACGGTTTCGCGGCCATCCTTGAATGCTTTGGCCCATTCAAACACGGCAGCCCTACTCAGGCATTCACTATCGAACTGCTTTTGCAAACGCACAAAAATATCGGTGTTTTTAACGTCATCTCCCACTAAAAAACGAATGATTATACGTTGCGCAACGGCAGTCAGCACTTGACGTTCACTCATGGTCGTAGCAGACACGTGAAACACGTGCTCCGACGAAAACAAATGCCACACTGTTGGTAAGAGACCCAGCTATCTACAGAGTTTGTCCCGATTATATTTGAACCGTGTATATCGTGTATGTATATTTGCTTGTACTAAATGGCGCTACTGTATGATTAATACCTTAGCGTCCCTGTGCACAGCGAATACAGGTTCTTGACTTTAACTTTATTATAGCCCAGCCTTTTACATACGGTTCGTAACAATTCAATATATTACCTTGACATCCTGCTTGAAGAAGGTGGCGTGCATTCGAAACTAGCTAGCCGATAATACTTAAAACTCTGAGATCATAATCGTTTTAGGTTTTAAAAAAGTAGACCTTTTAAATAATCGGATAAATTACGATCAGCAGAAGCTAAGATAGTGTAGAAGACATAACCATTATTTGCATGGTATGGCTAAATAACCCTAATTCACTGTCTTAACCACAAATAAAAGAAGACTAGGGCAACTTCATCTCCTGATAATAATAGACACCAAAGTTGTATGTAGACATCACAGTAACATTTCACGAAAATATTATATTCCTACTGAAAGAACCAAATGGCTATGTGACAGATGATGTGTGGTATAACCCAGCACAGGATTTTTGGAAATAATCAATTAGGTCGGCAAAGAAAGAGCACTTCACAATTGCAGTATGTTGGTTAAGTCAGAGGTTCCAAGTTGGATGAATACTGCTGAATTTCTGTCTTCATTCAACGATCGAATACATTCTGAGAAGCTTCTCCAACGAATTGAAAATTGTAGCCAAAATGAAAAAGACTGAAAACTCCTTCGATAAAACACCAGCAATTTACGATCGAAAGCCGCGGACAGCTGCGAAGCATGTTGATCTCCCCGGCCTACTAAATATAGAAAATGTCATCGAACCATGTAGAAAGACAAACAGACGGCAATTAAAACAATTAGACGCTTTCGTGGCGATTAAAACGACGTCACTTGGGTCGTACATCACCGAGATAAATCTTGCGTGAACTGGGGGGTACTCGATGCACACTTGCTTGCCGTTTCTGGGTCTTTCAGAGGGTCGTAAAGAGCTTCCCTTTTGGCTTTTCAGTCTTCATCAGGAAATAAAACGTTGAGAATAAGGACGACCGAGCTCATGGCCAGTGCGATGAAGTTATTCATGGTGTTTGATGTTGAAAGGCAAAACACTGCCCTCGATAAGCTCTTTTTTGCGATAATCAGATCCACGTGGTTTGAACCAGTGCTCATTTTTAAAATTTTAGTATATAACTATGTTCATACAAAAATGTACGTCAGGAAGAATTGAGGGAGAAAAATTCTCCCGGAATATTTTGTGACTCTTTAAGAATATCAGTTAATTTTGAGCTGGAATAGAATAAACGAAATCTTCAGTTGAAAAAATCTGGACGTTTGCAAAAATAACGACTTTCGAAAGCAATTATCTAGAAGCTTGCGATATGCAAAGTAGATTTTAAGCCACATGATAGTGAATAGATTAAAAGAAAAAATATCCGAGGAAATATGGACCGATGATGCCTCCAGCGTGTAAAGCACATCATACAGTGCATTTTTCAGGATGGAATGGAACCTGCAGAACTTCTTGAGGATTGTTTTCACTTCATATACGGCAATTTTGCTTGTTTACATAGCCGTTCAAACAGAAATGAGCTTCATCACTAAACACAATTTTACGATAAAAAAGTGGATCAACTTCAAGCTGTTCTAGGGCCTAATCAGCAAACAAACGACGCTTATTATGGTCAAGTGGCTTTAGTTCTTGAACCAGTTGGATCTTGTATGGGTGTAGACCAAGATCTTTACGCAAAATTTTCCATGTGGTGGATGCACATAGTTCAACTTGTGAACGTCGACGAATAGACAAATCTGGATCTATGACACTATGAGTTACAGCAGCGATATTTTCTTCTGTACGTACAGTTCTTTGACTTGTTGTTGATATTGCATCGAGTAGAGAAAATGTTGTCCGAAATCTATCGATAGTTCGACGAATAGGCTGCTTTGATGGACGATCAGGCAAACCATAAATTTCACGAAGTGCTCTATAAGTTTGGCGAATAGAACACTAATTTTGAAAATAATTTCCAACAATTTGTAAACGTTGTTGCGGCATGAGTCTTTTCATGATAATTTGTCAATGCTTACCGAACAGAAATGTCAAAATAACATGGCTTTTACCTTCTGTCAAATCACAGTTATCCCTATCAAAAGTTTAACACTCTAACAAAAAGATACGATACTACCGTCTATTAATCTTTTTTAACTGAAGTTAATTTTAATCTTAAATTTATATTTTGAGTCGAATAGAAAAATTCAAAATGCCTTTTCATACATAATGATAGATGTTATCAATTTTGATTGAGTTACTACTAATTCAGAATCCACGGGCCAAAGTCTTTTCGAGAGATATAGTTATCGTAATGGTTTTTACGGCATTAAAAAATATTCTCGAACTTGTTGTTAGACCTTCTGTAACATTCAAAAAAATTCATCAATAATTTAAACATACATTGCCATTTCGCCTCCTTTTTTCTTAGACTAAGTCTAAGTGGCGTTCCCCAAGGGAGTTTTTCTTTCCTTGACTTCTCGATGAGGTGTTAAATCTCTTATTCATATTCTGCGAGATTGGCTCTAATCCTTCAATTTCGAATCCGCGAACTTTGATAGTACGGCGCTTCTGAATGCCCGAACGGCGCCGTTCCAACGGAGTCTAATCAGGTAACACTCGAGTCCAAAAAAACGGTAACCCAATTCGGGAAGGCTTCGAACTCCATCAGCCTCTGATTATTCAATTAGGGGAACGTCAATTCCATTCGACCGCGGTGACGTTCAAACGGCGGCTTCGCTTTTTTCGGACGCCCGATTTCCGACCGAATTGGAACAATCGAAGAATCGGGGCGTCGACTTCAAAGACGACGGCTTTGGATTGCCGCCGTTGGAAAATTCTAATTCGCGGAGGGGCAAAAATCGCGATCTGCATAATGCAATTCTGCATTTCGCGAAGCCGAGGCGGGATCTAAGAATCGTTTCCTCAGGTTTTGGAAGGCAGAGATTGATTGCCTATTGTCAGCCATGAAGATTGAATATAACTTTTTTTTATTCAAATCGAGATCAGTAAGGTTTTTCGAATCCTAGTTATTATTCACACATTTCGGGAATATACATCGGACTCAGAAAAAGTGTATAGTACCGCGAAAAAAATTCTCCACAAAATTTATCCTAAATAATAATCCCCTAAAATGGGGATTTAATCACATGGGACAAGAATAAAGTTACTCATTGCACTACTTGAATTGAATGGAATATAAGATCATCTTATACAAACAAAACACAGCAAAAGTTTCCTCCAACCTATATTTACACATTATCCATTTAATATGTAATTTGTTAATTATTTCAATAGAATGAAAAACTACCTTGACAAGTTTAACATTTCGGCACCTGCGCAGCATGGCTTCAGATCAAGTCGTACGACTCAAACGGTTGCCATTAGTTTTGTAGAGTTCGTATATGATTGTCTGGATAACGGCACATATATCGCCGGTTTATTTTCGACCTGTCCCGGGCATTCCATTGTCTACCTTTTAAGTGTTATAACCTGGGTTTCAGGGGTGTATTTTCAGACTGGTTGCTTAGTTATCTGGAAGGTAGATCTACTGTCAAGGTCCAGAGCTCTTTGTCTGCTGAGCGCAATATAGATTTGGGAGTGCCTCAGGGTTCGGTCCTGGAACCACTTCTATTTTTACTTTTCATTAATGATCTTCCCTTAAATTTCCGGAAGATACTCATCAATTTTACCACTGGTAAAATGGACTTTCAATCTCTGTCACCGAATTTAAAATAGTTTTGTTTGCTGATGGTACCTCAGTGGCGGTTGCGGCCAGACCTTCGATGAGCTTCAAATACGTTGTGAACTTCTGGTGCAAAGCTTTGGGATGTGGTGCCATGTAAATAGGCTAATGCTGAATGCTGATAAGACTATTTGCATTCACTTTTTTATTGGGAATAATGATCGCAAACTGATCATTCGACGTTTGGATATTGTCACCGCTAGATAGTGCTAGATTTCTTGGCATTCACATTGATAAGATTTGAAATGGAATACACATATTGACGTTTTGTGGAAGAAATTAAATTCCTCTTATTATGCTATCAATAGAGTGAAACATACACTTCCCATGAAATTCGTCATAAACATTTACTAAAGTTTGGTGTATAGTCACTTATCGTACAATATAATGTTATGGGGTAACTCAACCTACGTTGGTAGAGTTTTTCTTTTGCAGAAGCGAATTCTGCGAATGACGTTCACAACATATCTCCTCGATATTCATTTAGACCTCTCTTTTTAGATTCTTACAATAGGATCCATTTTCATATTGAGACGCTTAATTTATATTAAAGAGAATGAACAAAATATACAAAAATTATCCAGTTTTCATGACCAGAAATGAGGGTATATTATACATTTCGATACATAGAACATCTAGATTTGAAATGTCCCCAATGTATCAGAGTATTGTACTATATAATCATCTTCTACAGCGTCAGGTCTCTTAGTACTAGAGACTTTAAAAAATCTGTTAAATCTTTGTTATTGGAGAGATGTTACTATAATGTGTATGAATATCTCTCTGATTTACTGTAACCTCTGATTTTGACCTATCCTATACATGTATTTGTCTAAAACGATCAATGAACAATTATTATTATTATTAGATTACAATCATCCAGGAACTCTGGAAATTCGTTACAAGTAGACTGTTCATTGGAGGCGAACAGCTGCTGTTTTACAGCAAGCGTGCAGCGAGCCTTAGATGTATCGTTCCCGTCTCCCAGAAATCAATTTAATCTAAGGCTACATCGTCTCCGAAACGAAGCTCCTAAAAAAACGGTCGAAAGATCGTTTATGAGCTTCGTTATTTAATTTTAATGATGGAATATGATTCAGGTTCGTTAAGAAGTTTCGATATTATCCTTGTGAAAGAGGCACTTCGTTCTCAGGGATGTCGCTTCCCAACTTTCCCTGAAGGCCTGCTAATGAAACTTGCAGAGGGAAATTTTGGAGGAGGGCTCGTTCAACCGAACTGTTTTGTCGCGAATAAATCAAGTTTGTGAGAATTATGTTCTGGATGTCAGATTGTCGCAAGAACAAAGTAAGGGTTGTTTAGAAATGAATAAGGTGAAGAATATTTCTTGAGAGGAAAACAATTTGAATTGAAATAAATTGCAGAAATATATTTTTGATATTCGAGAAATAAGCTTAATTTAATAGGTTATCTTATGATATTGATACTTCAACGGGTATGTGGCACCACAGATCTGGCGTAATCAGTCCATCCAATTTTCACAAACTTTTCTCTGAAGATCATGTGGTGTTTCGACAGTACTGTATCGAATAGTGTCTTTCCAGCTCTTAGTTGTTTGTAATTTATCGGTGTTCGTAAAGGATAGACTCTACACTACCAATACTGATGCCAACTTCAGCCGAAATGTCCCGAACGTTCATCCTACGGTCCTCCAAAATGAGTTGTACTACTCCGCGAATGTTGTCTGGTGTGACGCTGGTTCGCGGTCGACGATCATACGGCTCCCTTTCGACGGTTTCGCGGCCATTCTTGTATGCTTTGCCCCATTCAAACACGACAGCCCTACTCAGGCACTCACTACCGAACTGATTTTGCAAAAGCACAAAAATATTCGTGTTTTCAACATTTCCTCCCACTAAAAAACGAATGATAATACGTTGCGCAACGGCAGTCGGCACTTGACGTTCACTCATGGTCGTAGCACACGCAGGAAACACGTGCTCCGACGAAAACAAATGCCACACTGTTCGTAAGAGACCCATCTGTCACATACTCAAGCCACGGCCTTTGAAACATACATACGCGTTATCTACAGAGTTTGTCTCGATGATATTTGAACCACCCTCGTATTTTTCTGGATGTCCCCTATCATTACTTACAGATCTGGTGTATTTGAATGTATTGGGTTTCTGTTTGAGTTACCCTGATAATGTTCAATATCAAATTGCTTAAAAAAATCACCGAATTTGAAAATTTCAACTAGGATCTCTAGAGAACAAAAAAGCTTATTAACTAAAACCCATCCGCCATCTCTTTCCTATTAAAAAAAATTGGGGATTGTTGTCACCCTCAGGTGGTTTTTTTCGGAACAATGTCGTCATAGGAATTCTTTCACCCTAATACAGAACTTGAAAATTATTTCGTGAATAATGAATCCATTTTGAAAATTTTAACTTGGTTGTGCACAGAACATAAATAACTTTCAATCTAACCACCACTCTCTTTCCTATTCAAAAAATGTTGGGGGCTGATTCATGGGGGTGGTTTTTTCGGAACAAACTCATGATGGAAAGTCGTCCCCCTCAAAACAGAAGTTGACCTGGTTTTTTTTAAATCTTCGAAAATTTTTCGTTTCTGAGTTCTGTGGGCTCAAATTTTCGTTGGGACATCCTGTATATAACTTTTTACCAGTATTTTATGTTACTTACCTCAACTGGTAGGCAGACCTGAGCTTTTAAGCTTATTTCTTAAATTGACTCTTCAGAGACGGCCAATGCAACGCTTAAGGAAGAACTTGAAACTAGCCAGTTAAAAATACCGCAAGATGATACTATATTTGCCATACGTGTCCCTCTGAGCTTTCAAGTGAAGAATTCACGAGGGAACAAGGATGTTTAACTACATGGTTCACTTACCTTGTAATGTTGAAGATGTGGAACTGAGGGACCCTTGGAGGGAACGTGAATTATGTTGGAGTAGCGAAGCGAAGTCCTTTTGAGCCAATTTCTTTAAACGGGACTCCGCTTTCTCGTCGCAACAGTGACCACTGCAAATATTTCCTGGAAAAAAAGTTTTTAATCAGTTCTGTCATTAGGAAAAATCGAAAATAAAATACAAACTCTGCACAGGATTTTTTCATCACATTATCAAGGGCTTTCAATGGGCCCCATTTTCAAATTGACATAACGCACGGATGGCAGCCATTGTTTATTTGTGTACACACTCCAACAACGTTTACAAATAATCGAAATATATTATTTAAATATTTTAATATTGGCCTTCTACATATTTAATTTCAAAAAATCATATTCAATAATTATAACTTCTGAAAATGAATTAAAATAACGTCATATAAGTACCACTTATATCAAATGACATATAAAATAAACATTCATTATAAGACATCCAAATGGTATAACAAAATCCAATAAATAAAAATTGTTAACCAAAAACCTATAAATTAAATATTTTGAATAGACACGCCGCACGGCTTGAGACTATAGCAAAAAGTGTCGTTACAACTTTTGGTCTTAATTTATTCCGTCTAGCCCCCTTTCGCAACGCGCGATAAGGAACTTCGTTCCAATATTTATTCATTATACGGAGATTGTCTTTCATTTCACCAACAAAAAAAAAACGAAATTACGAATAACCCAATATTTCGATAAAATTATAACTCCGAGTTAATCGAAGCTACGAATCGAATGATTTTCCCCAGAAAATCCATTTAACCCACGTCGATTATTCAAAACACGATGTCGGCATTGAAACCGCTTTTGTGAAACAACCTCATAACATACGATCAAAATTTCATCGCGATGCATAATTAAGCGAAAATACGCGCCGGTATCAAATTGGAAACGGTTTCATAATTCAGTGCCGCACTAAATCATAAATCAGTCGTTCTGCATTACCGCTCATATTTATTGCCTCGCTTTTCTGAAAAGTCAGCAGCGCAGCGCGGCAGCCGTTTCGAATTCGCGACATCGGTCGTCCATGTTATAATTGAAAATTGAACGCAGGCAGAGTGGACTGTATACGTCGTGCACGTATGTGCCGGCATTGTCGCATTGTGCCGTAGAACGACCCGAAGGCAACAATGCATTTCGCAGGTATCACATTCCGCTAAACCGGCGCATTTTCTGGGAACGGATGCACGGTGTCGGTTTCGCGACGTTGCCGGATTTATCCGGTAGAGAGGCGATCTGTACACTCGTTACTTGAAAATTGATGATTAAGGGCGCTTTCAATTGGTTAAGGTAACATTGCGCAGAAAAGAAATGAACACCATCAAGCAAGTAGCCATAAAGAATCATTTCGGAAGGAAAATCATACACTCTTTACATTGGGTTGTTCGGAAAGTACTTTCGGTTTTTCTTTAGAAAGAATGAAAGATAATATTCGTATAATGAAGAAATATTTCATTAAATTATATATGGGCCATTCTGGTCCAAAACCTTTTGACATATTTCTGGTGGTAGCACGCCCATAAAATGTTTTATCCTTGCTGGCAAAAAACGGATTCAGGTGACTTTTGACCTCTTCATTTGAAGTAACGGTTTTACAGGAATACAGATGGAGAATCATAATATCGGGTATTTTTTTAGAGTGATAGAATTTTCAATAGGGATAACTGTGAAAGAGTCACGCCGCAACAACGTCTACAAATTGTAGAAATTTATTCATGTGTTAACCATGATCGTCGACGTTCACAACAAGTTGGACTCTGTGCATCCCCCACATGGAAAATTTTGCGTAATGATGCTGGTCTACAACCATACAAGATCCAACTGGTTCAAGAACTAAAGCCATTTGACCATAATAACCGTCGTTTGTTTGCTGATTGTGTCCTAAAACAGCTTGAAGTTGATCCAATTTTTTATCGTAAAATTGTGTTTAGTGATGAAGCTAATTTCTAGTTGAACTGCTATGTAAAAAAGCAAAATTGCCGTATATGGAGTGAAACCAATCCTCAAGAAGTTCTGCAGGTTCCATTATATCCTGAAAAATGCACTGTATGGTGTGCTTTACACGCTGGATGCATAATCGGTCCATATTTCTTTAAAAGCGATGCTGCAGCTAATCTTACAGTGAATGGTGCTCGTTACAGATCGATGATCAATGATTATTTGTTTCAAAATTTGAATGGTATTGACCCAGAAGTGTTTTGGTTCCAACAAGATGGTGCTACACCTCATGCTGCTACCGAAACAATTGATTTATTGAAAGAAAGATTTATCGATAACATTAGTTCGAGAATTGGCCTCCAAGATCATGCGACATAACTTCACTGGATTATTTTCTTTGCGGTTATGTCAAGTCATTGGTTTATTCTGATAAACCAGAAACAATAGACGCTTTAGAAGGCAACGTAACTCGTGTTATCGATTAAATAAGGCCTGAATTACTGGAAAAAGTGGTCCAAATTTGGTCTGGTCGAATACAGTTCCTCAGAGCTAGATGTGGTGGACATATGCCGGAAATTATTTTTAAAACATATATGTCATAAAATTATCTTTCAAATAAAAAAAAGTTTGGCTTCAGTCTTAATTCAAATGTGTTTTATTTCAATTTAAATTTCTGTCACTCTAAAAAAATTCTCGATGGTTTTCGGAAAAACAAATAGAATCGAATAAATTTGATGTTTTGAAGTTTTCAAATTTGAATAATTGTACTTTTAATATACAGGGTGACCCATCCTAAAAATATTTTCAGGATGTCCGAAAATATAATACATACTTAGGTTCGGGTTTTTTAATGGCAACCCCTTACTTTTCATATTATACATATTTGGATTTGCCACTCAATTGTCGATAAAACGCACCCAGGTTTCAACAGAATTCGATCATCTGTTTTCCAGTGAACTCTTCAAGCTTCTGCGCATCTTTTGAAATGGGCAAGAATTCGATGTCTGTTTTCTATTGGTTTTCAAATAACAAACTACAAATTGAATTGACTCGATTTTTTCAAATGCAACACCCCGTATTTTATTTCACCATTTCATGACATTTCATAAGAGCTTTTGTCGATATAAGGTTTGTGAGTCTACTTTGTGAAATTCGTTAAATAAATTTCAAAATAAGAAATGTTGATGGTATCAGTACAATAAAGTAGAACATTGTCGTTAAATCGGAAACATCTATACAAAATAAATGAAAAAAATGTTTTCGAAATTGTTATAGTATTGTTTGAAGAATAGTGGTAACAGAAACCGGAGAATATCAAGAAGCAAACAATTATAGTAACAAGAACATGAAGCGGTGAATAACAGAAAACCATGTGAAAAAAATGTTGAGAGAAGCATATTATGTGTCTAGACCGACTGCTTTTAAACGTTGCTTCATGGAAAAACGGAATTTTGTTTAAAATATTATGGTCCTCTTCAATTATGCCATTCATTTCTATACAAACCGCAACTCTCTTAGAAAAATCAGTACCATACAGTTCTTGATGTAGGTTCAGATGAAAAGGATTTAACTTATGCTTCAATATCATTCGGTTCACACCACTTTGTGAAATATTCTTTTCAGCTGATATTTCCCTTGTGCTCACTTGAGTATTTTCCTGTAGCATCAATAAAACCTGTAGTTCATTCTCCTCATCAACTCGATCACCAACAACTTTTTTTTTTAGAAGTGAAATCGCTCAACCTTTGGAATGAAACCACCTGTGGAGTTCTTGCTTCCGGATATTTTTTATGGTATATTCTGTGTGCTAATAAATTATTAGCTCTGCTATAACAGAGGCCGTTAAATTGTCTTTCAATCTTTTAGATCAAGGGTAAACCACAGAATTATTTATTTGTAGTTAACCTTACACTCCATTTAAAGTTTTCAGTATTCATTTACCAGAAGTTTTCTAAATTGTTGAAGGGTGAGTAAAAATTTGTTGTTGATTGATGTTATATTTTATTGAATATAGAGTACTGACGAAGCAAAGTCTCTCTTAAAACTTGTTTTTCAGTAATGTTTTCACATATCTTGAGATTTTATAGAAAGTAACTTAGTTAGATATCCAATAATATTAAATACTCTAAGTAAAATAGTTTTATGATGCAATTCTTGAGATTATGTTAAACATTGTTGGAAGATATTTGTTTTCATAAGATTGATCAGCAGAAACAAAATTTTGTCTATTCAAAATATTTAATTTATGGGATTTTGGTTAATAATTTTTATTTATTGGATTTTGTTATATCATTTGGATGTCTTATAATGAATGTTTATTTTATATGTCGTGTGATATAAGTGGTACTTATATGACATTATTTTAATTTAATTCCTGAAGTTATAATTATTAAATATAATTTTTTGAAATTAAATATGTAGAAGGCTAATATTAAAATATTTAAATAATTTTATATACCTTCTATCAAGTATTAACCTCTATTTATATTATTTCATTCATAATATATAATAATTCGGTTTCTTTAACATTCTTTATACAGATAGTCCTTGTGCTATAACAGAGGCCGTTAAATTGTCTTTCAATCTTTTATATCAAGGGTAAACCACAGAATTATTTATTTGTATTTAACCTTACACTTCATTTAAATTTTTCAATATTCATTTACCAGAAGTTTTCTGAATTGTTGAAGGGTGCGTAAATATTTGTTGTTGATTGATGTTATATTTTATTGAATATGAATTAGAGTACTGGCGAAGCAAAGTCTCTCTTAAAACTTGTTTTTCAGTAATGTTTTTACATATCTTGAGATTTTATAGAAAGTAACTTAGATAGATATCCAATAATATTGAATATTCTAAGTGAGATAGTTTTATGATCAAGTTTCTTTTCATTTGAATCTACATGTGAAATTTTCTCAAGATTTTCTTTCGAAAGGAAATCTTAAGAAAATTTTACATGTAGATTCAAATGAAAAGAAACTTGATTATTGAAATTTTCAAATTCGTTCACAATAAAAATAATTTAAAAAATAATGAATGACTGTATGGAGCTATGTAAATCCAAATATTTGAGATGTACAACAAAATAACGTAAAAATAATGAATGACTGTACGGAACTATGTAAAATTATTTGAGATATTTAAATGGGTACCATCTGTTTAATAACCTTCTTTGTCGATTGCCGACATTCCGATATCTGTTAGAAGGCCCCTTTTTTTAACCGGGTTTTTATCACGTTCCGCTTGTAAACCTCTGTACCACTATTAGTTGTTAGAATCTATTGAAATATTCAAAATATTTATCACTTTTGTTCAAATACCTCTGTACCAATGTTAGGTCTTCAGTTGTCTGATGATGGGATAGTTCATTTCACGAAACTCGAGTCACAAGAAAATGTGTAAAATATATTTTTATTGGTAGTAAAATATAGTAATTTCTACAATTTGTCTTAATTATGATCGACTACCAAATAGTAACGGCTGAAACAATTCAGTATCTGAAACAATTTTCAGTTAAACTGTGTTTTATTGACAGTGACAGTACTATACAGTAAAGTTCTATGTGAAAAAATGCTACTGTAAGAAACGATTTTGAATTTAGTAAAATAGCACAGTATCAGTCAAAGTGCGAAAAACAAATCGAAATGATTAGGTACAGAATAGTGGAGATATGTAGAGACGTGCAACAGAATTACTCTGTTCGATATTCAACATATTACATTGAAATAATCTGGAAAAAGTTGTTGTATTTTATAGGTCAGTGGTGAAACTTGACATTACCCCTAAGATTCGCTTTCCCTGACTTCTTCTTTTGTTTTTGAACTCCTAAATTCATCAAAAATTCACCAGCTCTAATTCGTAAAACCTCATACTTCAAAACTTCATTTTTCCCGGCGGAACTAACTCAGTCTGAAAAAAGAAGCAGTAATAAAATATTCACGGCTTTTTTACCTCCAAAGCCGAACCACTTCGGCTGGATAACACGAGGAGACGAAGGAAGAATGGCTCTTTGACGTGAGTAAAGAGAGTCGTTTTGGCGAATTTAGAATTGCCGCGATTCGCCAGAAGATGTGGGTTTACAATAATGGAAATAACGACTGAATGAATGGCGCTCGCTTTGAGGGAGAGCCGGGCATAAAAGGGAACTTTGAGGACGTCGGAAGAGAGCCCTTGCTCTGTTTCGAGTAACATGCTTCGGGACGGGCTGATGAGTTCGAGATAACCCGCTTTTCGAACAGAGAAAAACGGGCTCGTTAAGTTTGATATGAAAGAATTTCATGATTCGAGTAAATATCGTACGATTTTTATTAGAGTTCGGTGCCGCGAGTCGTTTTGTCAAGAAAGGGGCGATTTTATTATATTTGGTATTAATTTTCCAAAATGCACAAAGTTCCGTGGAATATTTCGTTCATATTTCAGGAATCAAATAAGGAACACAAAAAATTTCGAATTTCATTTAGGAAAGAAACAGTTTAAAGGCAAAGTCTTCCCTGAAATTATTCAATATTTACAACAATTGGAATTGGAATAAAAAAGAAATTACATAAATAGAGGTTAATTCTTGATAGAAGGTATATAAAATTATTTAAATATTTTAATATTAGCCTTCTACATATTTAATTTCAAAAAATTATATTTGATGATTATAACTTCTGAAAATAAATTAAAATAATGTAATATAAGTACCACTTATATCAATTGACATATAAAATAAACATTCATTATAAGACATCCGAATGGTATAACAAAATCCAATAAATGAAAATTATTAACCAAAATCCTAAAAATTAAATATTTTGAATAGACAAAATTTTGTTTCTGCTGATCAATCTCATGAAAACAAATATATTTCAAAAATGTCTAACATAATCTTAAGAATTTCATCATAAAACTATCTTACTTAGAATATTCAATATTATTGGATATCTAACTAAGTTACTTTATATAAAAACTCAAGATATGTAAAACATTACTGAAAAACAAGTTTTAAGAGACTTTGCTTCTTCAGTATTCAAATAATTCATATTCAATAAATATAACATCAATCAACAACAAATATTTACTCACCCTTCAACCGTTTAGAAAAACTTCTGGCAAACTGAAAAATCTTTAAATGTAGTGTGACGGTTAACTATATATAAATATTTCTGTTGTTTACCCTTGATCTAAAAGATTGAAAGACAATTTAATGGCCTCTGTTATAGCACAAGGACTATCTGTATAAAGAATGTTAAAGAAACCAAATAATTATATATTATGAATAAAATAACATAAACAGAGGTTAATTCTTTATAGAAGGTATATAAAATTATTTAAATATTTCAATATTAGCCTTCTACATATTTAATTTCAAAAAATTATATTCAATGATTATAACTTCTGAAAATAAATTAAATTATAATGATTTTTTATATAAAGTAACTTAGTTAGATATCCAATAATATTGAATATTCTAAGTAAGATAGTTTTATGATGAAATTCTTAAGTAACATAAATAGAGGTTAATTCTTGATAGAAGGTATATAAAATTATTTAAATATTTTAAACATATATAATAATTATATATATATATATATATATATATTAAATATATATATAATATTCTTAAGATTATGTTAGCCATTTTTGAAAGATATTTGTTTTCATAAAATTTCGTCTATACAAAATATTTAATTTATAGGAATTTGGTCAATAATTTTTATTTATTGGATTTTGTTATACCATTCGGATGTCTTATAATGAATGTTCATTTTATATGTCAATTGATATAAGTGGTACTTATATGACATTATTTTAATTTATTTTCAGAAGTTATAATCATTAAATATAATTTTTTGAAATTGAATATGTAGAAGGCTAACTCAAATAAAAAAGAAATTACTTCGTGATTGAGGATACAGTAACCTCAGTTTCGTAGCCTTACTATATCATCCAATTGGTGTATCCAGTTGTAATTCAAAAGTTTTTACATATGCAAGGAAAGTTTCGTTTGTGTAGAACTTCTAAAAATGGGAAATACCACAGGTCCCTCTGATTATTAATAGATGCAAGATCCTGAATTTTTTAGAAATCTTTAACCACTCCAGGATGTCTAGTTTCCTTTCTTTCGTTTCCAGATGTAGGATTTCAAGATTATCTAATTCTGAAAAGCATGACTTGGTCCGAAAGAATGTTTCGCAAAACTAGAGAAATCTTTTCGATCGATGTTCTTTGAACCCTTTTGTGAAAGTTCTCTCGGTTTGTCCTTTATGTGAGCAACCGCACTCGTAACTATTTGATTTATAAACTCCTGAATTATTAAGCCGGTTGTTTTTGCTTTAGCATTAAAAATTGGTTGCAAATTTTATATGAGGTAGATTCGATAAATGACGCGTCCTGGAAATTTTTCTTGCAATAAAGCCAAATTCGGCATCATTAATTTCAGGCCAAAAAAAATCGGTAATCATTTGGCTATAGTGATGAGAATTGACGGTTTGAGTGACATCTTCTTCATTTTCAAAGAAGTGCGGTACACCAGACAAATTTGCAGACCACACAGTGACTTTTTGTGGATGTAATGGTCCCTCAGCAGTTACATGAGGATTTCCACTGCTCTAGATGCCACAATTTTACTTGTTTAGATAGCCACAGAGTGAAAAATGTGCTTTGTCGCTGAAGAAAATTCGATGCGAAAAATCGTCATCCGAACGTTGTTGCTCAAGCACCCAATCAGCATATGTTCTACGCCAGCTGGCTTTAGTTCCTATATCAACTGAACCTTATAAGGATGAATATGCAAGTCCTGATGACAAATACGCCATAACGTGCCTTAATGCTATGCGCGCCGATCAATTGATAAATTTAGATCTTCTTCAACACTTTCACTTACAGTAGAAATATTATCGGCCGAGCGTGCATTTCGATGATGTATTGGCCTTGAGACATCAGTAGCAGATCTTGTCTCTTCGAATTTTTCACTGTGTTACCAATTGTACGCTCTGATGGACGATTATGTCGACCATAATCTGCTCCTAATGCACGAAACGTACAGAATCATTATTTGAAGGACAATATATCCACAAACAATGAGGTATACAGATTACTGGCATCAAAAAAACCTAAATCGGTTGCTTCAGGTAATTTAACTATCACAGAATCTTTCAGAAACTGCAGATTTTATTGCAATTCGACATAATAGCGTTGCGTGGACATTAATTCAATATTTGAATACGTAATTTATGAGTGCTTTAGTTCCAGGGAACAGCGTGCTCTCGTTTCACTTACATGTCTGTAGTTTTCGAATTTTGGGCCGAACATGATCTCAAACGACTATGTTAGACTCACTAATGAAGAATCCTGCCATAAACACTGGAAAGCTTTGAGATCTAATTGCCGCGGCTAAGTTCGTTAATAGACACAATCGGTTCAACAGTTTCGCAGTTATACACTTTTTAAAAATGTTCATATTTTTTCCCATACTTTCGAAACTTAAAATTCGATCAATCTGAAATTAAGCATTTAGAAGTAAAAGAATTACGAGCATGTTTGTGCAAATATTCGTGAGGATATGATTCAAAGTCCAAAAAAAAAAAAAAATTTGTGAGGATCGTTGGTGATATGAACTGGCGTGCAAAAGACTTCACATCAATGTTTTTCACCATTTGATATAGGTTATAGACCAATCTTTGTCTTTGGCGATAAAGTGCATAGTTATACATTTAATAACTAAGCAATAAAAGCAATATAATGAATTAATATGTTATAAAAATGTACAAAACCCGATTCAGACATCCAATTCGTCAAATTTATTTCATTATATTCGCAATAGACTACATTAGTCATTATAATTTTGTCCTCTTCTGAAGGCACCACTGCAAACAACAATAGAGAAATAAGACATTCATTGCCCATGATATTCTGATAGATTCAAATACAATCGACAAATTGCACTCATCCAAGCATGAGTTCGTTAGATGAGTTACATACATTGAATGTGCAAATTGGATGTAAAGGAACATCGACCTATTCCATGGATCCGGGTTGCAAATTGGCGAATGCGCCACAGACCTCAACCCGATCCATATTGTTGCAATAAAATTCAATTTATTCCCACTTAACGGCATCATAACGGTTCGGGTCGATGTTATCAGCGGTAAATCACCGATCTCAACCTCTTTTCGTGTTCATTTTCGGTACTACGTTCGTTTTTATTGCAACAGTTATGAGAGACCGATCTGAACTTCATTCGAAGAAATTTATTAGATTCTCGATAACAGGCAAGGGAAGAACAATTTGATGATGGGTCGAAGCAAGTCCAATTATTCCGGAATATCGCGTTGAATATATATATGAATGAAATCGTTTGTTTGAACCATTATACTGTTATGAGGATGCATATTAACTTGAATGGAACTAGACTTCAAACAAACTGAAACTATTAAACTTTTTTCTTCGAGCCGGATCTTGATATGAGAAAACACAGAAAGAAGGGACAGGGTAAAATTCGGAAAAGATTCATCTTCCCAAATAATCTACATTGGTAGTTGCAAAAAGATTATTTCGCTGAACTTTTCACCATAGTTTATTCCATTTTTTAGCTAGGATGATAAACAATGTGGATTATTTCCAAATCACCTTAGTAAAACGATAAAATAAATAGTTATTTCACTATTCCTGAACAAAGTTGAAGTATTCTTCGATAATTTAAGTTTGTATTTCGCTTTACTTACAAAACTGAAATTGTGCTCGATACTTTGGAGATCACATGCATCAATTTTTTTGTTTTTTTGCTAAAAATTTTCAACAGGTTCAAGTGTACCTAGTGGCTCATTGAACTACACGACAAAACTGTATCAATACATTATATTAATCAATCGACTGAGCTTGTATAAATGATTAAAGCAGTAAGCATCATTAAACCGACATTAAAACAGTAACTGCAAAAATATTTTTTTGTAAGACTAAAGGTTTTTTCCGGCTAGGACTGCAAGAAAGTGCGTGTACAAGTCGAAAGACCGATCCAATTGATAAAAAACCATTTACATATGATTTTTCCTCTATTTGAACCAACAAAAGAATGTATGATATTTCTCAATATTACCCAATTTTCGGCTTTCAGAGACAACAGTTAGACATGCCCCCTAGGCGTAAATGTCGTACCGGTTCATTTGATCTACCCGAAAAAATATAATTAATCGATAATATTGATCAAGCGACTACACTAGTATTTTTGGTTTTCACTAAACAATTTTGCTTACCTAATAACCCCCGTATACCGAATTTGATTTCTATCTGGCAAATTCTAACAGATAATTACAAAAATACCGGTTTTAGGGGGTCGAAATGAAGAGACTTCAACTACCCAGCATTTTACGATGTAAGTTTATATGAAGCTTTTCCCATATTTCGACACCGAGAATCACGTATTGAAATATATTAACGTTGAATCAGGACAGCTGTTTATTTTGAGTATGAGGTACAAATACGATAAACAAAAGATATTCGGGAAATCATGGTTAGGGAAGCACTTATCCTTAACGGGTCTTAACGGGGTGAAAATAAGTTTCCTACCAAAGATTATTTTTCCGGGAAAATGCTCATTAGCAGTCATGCAATCATTAGGCCACTGAGTGAAGTGCAAACGCATCGGACGGTCAAGAGGCTTTACTTCTTCCACTGGTTGAACTTTGTAAACCTTCATACCGAAGTCTTTAAATTCTCCTCAGATAAGTACGAGAAATGTTCAGTTCTTGAACACGATGACGAGTTGATGTTGATGGATCACATTCTGGACCACAGCAGCAATGTTTTCAGGTGTGTTCAGAAGACGAGAACGTAAACGGGTTGTGTCATCAAATAAATAATCTAGTTTTCACGAACAAATTGATCCACGAATACCGTGAAAGCATTTCATTTTCTACGTAAATTTATAACATTTTCAATAGAAGATTCACATTGCAAATGATTTTCTGATATTTCTCAATTATGTTCAACCGTAAATCGACCCATTTCGTTAATGTTAAAGATTGAGCTATTTTTCTGTCGAAACACGAACGACAGAAGTGTTGACGAACTCGAAATAACCACTACTTCAAAATGCAAACTTTAGATGGTCCATTCTTTATGAACTTCACGAAATTTTACTCGAATCGTTAGTTTACATCTAGCCACTCGATTTGGACTGTACTAAAGGCCAACTGTTATTTAATTTCACCAAAAATTTCTCACTAGTAGGCAGTATTTAATCGTTTGAGATCAAAGTTCACAAAATGCCGACATTTGGACGGAAATTATGCACTTTGGTATGAGCCCTAAAAAGTACTCTGGCTTCAATAACAGACACCGTTACGTGAACGTCAATTAACAATTTCGCGATAAAAACCGAATTATCCTTACTCGGATCGAAGCCGGTCTTTCGAGGACCACTTGAAATAATGCAAGAGATGACGGATCGCTACTTGGGTTCAAGAGAGGCGAAGGCGAAAAAGGAAATAACAAATAAAAAAGTTGCTGCCCGGCGCGTAGGGTCGAGGACAAAAAGGTACCTAAAACTGCGACCGGTAACCGGTTACTTATATGGATGCCGTTTTGCCCATAAGCATTCGATTCGACGATGTATTTGTCCGTTGTTGCGATTCTTCGGGAATGTCGAGTCTTCCGCTTACCACGAGGGTTTCTGGAAGTCTTTGTTCGGTCGTTTCTTATTTTGGAGTCATTATTGTGAGTTTACTGCCACAGAGTATTCAAAGAATGTAACTAGGGTCGTATTGGGTTGATATAATGATTTCTTTTAGCGCTATGTTCGGTTCGAGAATGCCTGACCGAACTGATTCTGAACCGATTTCTAACCAACTCGGGAAACCAAAAGTTTTCGGAACAAAAAAATCCGATCTGGAGCTTTCATTTATAAAATTCCAAATTATAAAACTGATCCTCCAAATATTCCATCTCTCATATCTTGTAATGTTTCTTGGCTTGTATCAAGCTTTTATTTCTAAAGAAATGTTTTAACGCAAATAATCCAACAATATGTCTCAAAAAAAAATAACTAAGAACTGTACGTACAGAAGAAATTATCGCTGCTGTAAGTCATAGTGTTAATGATGATCCAGATTTATCTATTCGTCGACGTTCACAACAAGTTGGACTCTGTGCATCCACCACATGGCAAATTTTGCGTAAAGATCTTGGTCTACACCCATCCAAGATCCAACTGGTTCAAGAACTGAAGCCACTTGACAATAATAAGCGTTTGTTTGCTGATTGGGCCCTAGAACAGCTTGAAGTTGATCCACTTCTTTATCGTAAAATTGTGTTTTGTGATGAAGCTCATTTCTGGTTGAACGGCTATGTAAACAAGCAAAATTGCCGTATATGGAAAGAAGTTCTGCAGGTTCCTTTGCATCCTGAAAAATGCATTGTATGGTGTGCTTTACACGCTGAAGGCATCATCGGTCCATATTTCTTTAAAAACGATGATGGAGCTAATGTTACAGTGAATGGTGCTCGTTACAGATCGATGATCAATGATTATTTGTTTCAAAATTTGAATGGTATCGATCTAGAAAAGTTTTGGTTCCAACAAGAAGGTGCTACACCTCAAGCTTCTACCGTAACAATTAATTTATTGAAAGAAAGATTTGGCTATAACATTATTTCGAGAAATGGTCCAATTAATTGGCCTCCAAGATCATGCGACATAATTCCACTGGATTATTTTCTTTGGGGTTATGACAAGTCATTGGTTTATCCTCATAAACCAGAAACAATAGACGCTTTGGAAGCTAACATAACTCGTGTTATTGATGAAATAAGGCATGAATTACTCGTAAAAGTGGTCCAAAATTGGTCTGGTCGAATGCGGTTCTTCAGAGCTAGTCGTGGTGGACATATGCCGAAAATTATTTTCAAAACATAAATATCATAAAATTATCTTACAAATGAGAAAGAAATTTGGCTTCAATCTTAATTAAAATGTGTTTTATTTCAATTTAAAGTTCTATCAGTCTAAAAAAAAACCCGATACAGGATAGGGTGATGGTAACCTAAATACTGCCAAATATCGGGAGCTGTTACAGACCCAAATTATTCTGAAAATTCGACAACTCCCAATCAATTTCGATGATATCAAGTTTCAATAGAGAGAAGAGCATTCTTTTCGAGTTATACGCTGGATGATTCATAATCATAACGCGCATATCTTTCCATAATTCCAATGTTCGAATGGACGGTCGGAGTTTTTAATTCATTGAATATCGTATATCTAGAGCGTGATTTTCCAAACCTGTACATTTTAAATTGGAAGTTTTCTCTTAGGCATGTGTATTAATTTTCAAAATTAATCGTTTAGTGTAGTAGTTCAGAATAGTTTCTGAAATATGAAAATTATCCTATTCTGAAATCTAATATCCGGTGTTTTTTAGAGTGATAGAACTTTCGATAGGGATAACTGTGGTTTGACAGAAGATAGAAGCCATGTTGTTTTGACATTGACTCTGTGCATCCACCACATAGAAAATTTTGCGTGAAGATCTTGGTCTACACCCATACAAGATCCAACTGGTTCAAGAACTAAAGCCACTTGACCATAATAAGCGTCGTTTGTTTGCTGATTGGGCCCCAGAACAGCTTGAAGTTTATCCACTTTTTTATCGTGAAATTGTGTTTAGTGATGAAGCTCATTTCTGGTTGAAAGGCTATGTAAACAATCAAAATTGTCACATATGGAGTGAAAACAATCCTCAAAAAGTTCTGCAAGTTCCATTGAATCCTGAAAAATGCACTGTATGGTGTGCTTTACACGCTGAAGACGTCATCGGTCTATATTTCTTTAAAAACGATGCTGATGCTAATGTTACAGTGAATGGTGCTCGTTACAGATCGATGATCAATGATTATTTGTTTCAAAATTTGAATGGTATCGACCCAGAAGTGTTTTGGTTCTAACAAGATGGTACTGCACCTCATGCTGCTACCGTAACAATTGATTTATTGAAAGAAAGATTTGGCGGTAACATAATTTCGAGAAATGGTCCAATTAATTGGTCTCCAAGATCATGCGACATAACTCCACTGGATTATTTTCTTTGGGGTTATTTCAAGTCATTGGTTTATGCTTACGTAACTCGTGTTATTGATGAAATAAGGCCTGAATTACTCGGAAAAGAGCTAGTAGTGGTGGACATATGCCGGAAATAATTTTCAAAACATAAATTCCATAGAATAATCTTTCAAATTAAAGAAAAATTTGGCTTCAATCTTAATTTAAATGTGTTTTATTTCAATTTAAAGTTCTATCACTCTAAAAAAACACCTGATAGATTACAAGAATTCAGTGTGAAATTCTCAGCTGCTCGAGATAAGAGAATAAGATGATTTTGAATTCGTTTCAAAGTTGTAACTTGAAATATAAGTGAACCTCAAAAAATTTTCCCAGTTCAGTGTCGTATTTCATCTGCCACTCGCCTGTTATGCATGATCGTAAAAAGCCTTATCCGGAAAGATTTTCTCCCAAGCTTACCCAAACTCCTCGCATCATACTCCGATCATAAAGTTGAAACATTCCGGAAGTATCGCATTCAACTCTAGTGCCCCGAAACTATAAAATCCGTAGTTTCCGGCATAACGCAGAGTCAGTAGTTGCGAATAATTCGCAAACTATCCGCCGTTGACTTTGGCCGACAAAGTTCTGGCTTTCGAGCGAATTTTCAAACAGAAATGAACTTTCGGGTCGACGACGGCGTACAGAGTTGGCCGACGCAGAGGCACAAACGGATTAAGGGAACTCTGAAAGTGCCGAGTAATTGTTCTTTAACTCCACGGTCACGACGGGTTCAATCCGCGCCAGGATCGGCTGCAGGTAGGGTGGGTTTCATGTCATTGTTTTGGCTATTTGTCGACTAGATGCAAAATTCAAAATAAATTACAATTCACACGATACCACAACACCAATAAGACAAAAAACTGCAAGGGACTAAGGGGATGTTGACGCTCTGAGTGTTACAGAAGATGTAAATTGGTCACGTGAATTCTACCAGGTGTTCATAATGGCATGTGATCATGGCTCTTTCACCAAGTGACCACTAAGCAGTCTTCACAGTACGCTCCTAGAGGTAGAAAGTGTGATAAGGATTACTCCATATCATCGCGCGAAGCGAGAACCCCTCCAAAGAGATGAACCTACCAGCTTTCAGTTTGGGCTTCGGCTCGAAAGCCAAAACCGTCTGACTGGTAGCAGTGAGGCACTATTCAACTGGCTCTGCAGGCCAGTACCCGAGTTGGCTTGTACCGCAACTCACTCGCCGGAAGGGCTTCTTATCCGAACACCCGAACGCAGTCCCATGAACTAAGATAATCCCAACATTGATAACTTCAATTGATCCTGGTACGAGCACTGTGAACACGGCCTGTACGTCATGACCCACGAACCCATGTGAGGTCTTTTGATTGATCCTGGCGTCAACCACTAACAGCTAAGTCATTTGGTCGAGATCCCTAAAAAGTAACGCATCAGGACAAGGCCGGTCGAACCGTCAAGTCCCGCTAAAACCTGAGTAACTTTCAACCACTGCCCCCTCGAGTCCAACACCAATGGCCAGGTGGTACAAGTAACACCTAAGGGCAATCCACCCTCCAAGATAACGCAATATAATACATAACGCACTCGGCCATTGAACAGAACAATCCGGAGATTTACTGCAATATGGTAGAGTATGCTAGTTTCAAAGGAGAAGCCCTGTGCTGGACAGACTCCCTGTCACTGAGTTAATCAACCGGCTCAGCCCTCCATTTCACCAGAACGGAAAAACATTCGGAGATCTTCCACCACACAGGTCCAGTGACTGGCGCGAATGGCATTACGGCACCAAGACTTAACCCTCCATTTCGTCGGGACGAAACTAGGGTCCTAGTCAAGACAAGCGCCCGATATCGTCAAGATCTAATGCCTGGGGGGCAGATGTAAATTGGCCAATAAATTAAACCAGCACGCCATTACCACCCTATATTTTAAAATAAGTGAGGCTGAAAAAACAAATATACCGAGAGTACAAGATTAGCCAAGACCGATATCTGAAAATTAACGAACTAAATAAAAATATACATGAATTGATTCTCAAATATAGACCTCACAACTACTTGGAAGCTTGTAAGGAGATAGCAAGCAAAAAAGACAGAACATACTAAAGAATTTTTAAAAAACTTTCAAAGTACACAACCCATAACCTAAATAATCCTATCCAAATCCAAGGGAAAACTGAATAATGACAGAGATATTACTCATGCTTTCGTTGAACATTATGAGAAGCTATTCGAGAAGTCGACCAACAAAGAGTATGATGAAGACCATAAAAAGAAGGTAGACAAGGCATGAAAATAGCTTCTCACAAAAAAGACTGAAAGACGATATTGCAATCATTACAGAGGAAAAGAATTATAAAGCACTACACCTTCCCTGGCTATGATAACATCCCCAGAAAATGGTTGAGAAAATTAGACCCGCTTGACAAACTCTTATTTTCCAAAAGAATGGAAGAAGGGAATAATCATTACCATTCCGAAAGCAGAAACAGACCACAGTAAATTAGAAAATTACAAAATATCACTTTGCTTCCTGTTCTGAGTTGAAACTTCAAAAAAAAAATTGACAGAAAGGATTAACGCCAAGCTGTCTTGCATGGTATGATTTATAAACTATTTCAATAGAGAAAAAGCATGGTAGGACTCTAAAGAAATATATCGAAAGGCTACAAAAATTAACAGACAGCACTGTAGCATGGATGAGACGCTGACGAATAGAATCCAACCCGAAGAAGTCCAAGTTCATCATATTCCATTACACCATAGAGAACAACTATCAAAGTTTCAAAATTGGCAATGAAACAATCATACCAACTACTAAGTGCAAATATCTGGGAATACTGATAGACAACAAAATGAGTTTCAAGCGTCACATAAAAACCCAGAAAAAAACAGCCATCACACGAGCCAGATACTTCAGATCAAACAGCCATTGCTATTTATCATATGATCTGCAGACCACTGCTGGAGTATGACCACATAATATTCTCAAATGCAACAAAAAACTGTAAAAAAAAGGAAACAACTTGCCTTAGAAAGATAACGAAGACACCCGAACAATCCTCTACACAATCCTTCTAACATCATGTTATGCGTGACAACAGAAGTGGAGCTAATACTGAGCAGTCTGTATAGGCTAAGCATGAAATTCATTGGAACCAGAACAACAGGACCATCATGGAACCACTAATACATCATTACATTAGATACCTAGAAAAGACAAAACTACCAGCACTCCCAGAAATGCATTCTACGATCTTGATCATCTTCTGTTAGCTCCCGCACAAAAGTAATTTCTTTTGTGGATACACTTTATGACAGTTGTTTGACTTACATTCTTTTAACGGGTCAAGAAGGTGAGGATCTCTTTACAAACCTCTTGAAATTTGGTGAAAGAATTCAGTAACTACGTTATAATCAATAAGAAAATAAGCTATGCGCTATAATCTGAAAAAGTTTCAATAGTTAAAATTTCGCAGAATGAAGTACTCAGATAAAAATTTCATTTGTTTCTGCACATTCCCCATATTCACAGAATGTTAAATAATTTTAATATAAATAATAAAAGTCAAACAAAAATTCTTCCGAATCGGCTGAAATAAAAACAGAACTTTATCCTGTGAAATTTTTCCTCTAGTTCTGCGGAAAATGAATGATTTAAGAAAGACCTGTATATGAGGAAAATATCCGCCTTCACAAAAATTGAACACATGACTTGTCACCAACCAGGGTGAAATCGTAGAAACGTACGGACATTACTGATGATGTATCTTTTCCCGCCTTTCATGCAACACAATGGAAGGTCTCGCGTTTCTGACGCGAGAAGATTAGACCGGACCAACGATGGCGATCGATGGAAAACACGAACAAACCTCTTCGCCATTGTGTTACTGTTCCTTTCCGGCGTCTGAACAACGCCCGGAGATCCAGAAACTCTGTGAACAAGGCATCCCCGCGGACGAAGAATGCGAGCTGAACGGCGTGGGCGAAAGAAGAGAAAGAACGCAGAATGGCAGAGACGGCATCAGAGTGAAATTGGTCACTTATACTCGTATGTTATTCTGATTTCAACTGTAGAACTTGTTTCGCCCCCCAGGCATTAGATCTTGACGTGATGGGGGCGCTCTCTTGACTAGGACCCTAAATTCGTCCCGGCGAATTGGAGGGTTAAGTCTTGGTGTCTAACGTAATGCCATTTCGCGCCAGTCACTGGACCTGTATGGTGGAAGATCTCCGAATGGGGCCCTAGTTTTACTCAGGTGAAATGGAGGGCTGAGCCGGTTGATTAACTCAGTGACAAGGGAGTCTGTCGCAGCACAGGGCTTCTCCCTTAAAACTGGCGTACTCTACCCTATCGCAGTATAAATCTCCGGATTCTGTGTAATGGCCGAGTGCGTTATGTAGCATACTGCGTTACCTCGGGGGGGTGGACTTGCCCTCAGGTGTTACTTGTACCACCTGGCCACCCCACTTGGTGTTGGACTCGAGGGGGCAGTGGTTGAAAGTCCGCATGCTGGACTAGGGGGGTATTTCATTTATCTGTTCGCAGACCCCCATTTTCGGGATATTCTCATGAAACGACTCGGGGTTTAACGGGACTTGACGGTTCGACCGGCCTGTCCTGGCCCCTGGATCTGTGCGTAACTATTTAGGGTTTGTGGATCTCGACGAAATGGCTCCGCCATTAGTGCTTGACGCCAGGATCAATCAAATGACTTCACATGGGTTCGGTGGGTCAGGACGTATAGTCCGCTAGACGGTGCTCGTACCAGGATCAATTGTAGTCGTCAATCTTGAGTTTATCTTAGTTCTTGGGACTGCGTTCGGGTGGATGGATAAGAATTCCCTCCGGCGGGTGAGTTGCGTCTCAAACCAACTCGGGTACTGACCTGCTGAGCCAGTGGTACTTATATGACATTATTTTAATTTATTTTCAGAAGTTATAATCAATAAATATAATTTGTTGGAATTAAATATGTAGAAGGCTAATATTGAAATATTTAAATAATTTCCGATCTATTGTTATTCTCAAAAATGGAATTTGTTCCACAGTTTTGATTTCTGTGTTTTGGGTTATTACTCTGAAACTTTGCTCATCATTTTCTCTGAATATCATTATTTTAGTTTTTGTAATATTCAATAGTAAATCATTTTCCGTCAGCAACTTACTAATGCTCCCTTATTCCTTTTCTACAACTTCTTTGCATTGGTTCTTATCTGCAGCTTTACATATCAGTGATATATCATCTGCAAACATCACGGTCTCGTTTTCAGATATTTTCACTATGTCATTGGTATACAGTATGTATAAGAATGGTCCCAGAATGGACCCTTGTGGGACTCCTTGTCGTATACACAATGAATCAGATTCAATATTTTTTCCTTCATTGTTTGTCTTTACCACTCTCTGGGATCTCCCGGTTAAGTAGGATTTTATTAGGGCATTACCTCTGATATCATACTTACCAATTTTTTCCAGCAATATTTTGTGATTTACTCTATCAAATACTTTTGACAGATCCAGGCTTACTGCGACTGTGAACTCCTTTTCATAGTGGATTTCATGGCTGACTGTAATATTTGATAAACTGCCTGGATTTTTGATTTTCCCTTTCTAAAACCATACCATACCGTACTCACCTGACGAAGTCATGTTTTCATGACGAAACAATTGTTGTGAAATTAAATAAATTAGCGGAAATTAAGTTGTTTTACTTTAATCATCGAGATGTATCTCCGACAAGTAGAGGCCGATACAATCAAACATTTCTAAAACCACATTGTTTTTCACAAGTATCCCGTTTTTCTCTGAAAAGATATTGATTTTATCTAATAATGTTCTCTTAAATATTTTATCTATATTTGATACCGGTCTGTAGTTTTCTGCGACTTCTTTATTACCTTTTTTGTGGAGTGATATCAATGACGATGGAATCCAGCTATGATTGGTGATTACTGGTGGTTTTTGAAATTAGATTTGACCCCTCATAAAAGGAAAAAATAAAATTTTATTATTATCTGAAGTCAATATTTTTAATCTTTGTGTTTCACTTAAATGAAAGGTACGTTTAGTAGGTGTTAAACTGAATAAAATCGATATATATGGTTAAAAAATTCTATCGAGTTTTTTTTTTAAGTGATAGAACTTTAAATTGAAATAAAACACATATAAATTAAGATTGAAGCCAAATGTTTAATCATTTGAAAGATAATTTTATGACATTTATTTGTTAGAAATAATTTTCGGCATATGTCCACCACGACTCGCTCTGAGGCATTTTTGGACCACTTTTTCGAGTAATTCAGGCCTTATTTCATCAATAACACGAGTTATGTTGGCTTCAAAAGCGTCTATTGCTTCTGGTTTATCAGCATAAACCAATGACTTGACATAACCCCAAAGAAAATAATCCAGTGGAGTTATGTCGCATGATCTTGGAGGCCAATTAATTGGACCATTTCTCGAAATAATGTTCTCGCCAAATCTTTCTTTCAAAAAATCGATTGTTACGGTAGCAACATGGGGTGTAGCACCATCTTGTTGGACCAAAAACACTTCTGAGTTGATACCATTCAAATTTTGAAACAAATAATCATTAACCATCGATCTGTAACGAGCACCATTCACTGTAACATTAGCTCCAGCATCGTTGTTCAAGAAATATGGACCGATGATGTCTTCAGCGTGTAAATCACACCATACAGTGCATTTTTCAGGATGCAATGAAACCTGCTGAACTTCTTGAGGATTTTTTTCACTCCATATACGGAAATTTTGCTTGTTTACCTAGCCGTTCAACCAGAAATGAGCTTCATCACTAAGAACAATTTTACGATAAAAAAGTGGATCAACTTAAAGCGTTCTAGGACCCAAGCAGCAAATAATCGACGCTTATTATGGTCAAGTGGATCCAGTTCTTGAACCAGTTGGATCTCGTACGGCTGTAGACCAGGATCTTTACTCAAATGTGGTGGATACACAGAGTCTAACTTGTTGTGAACGTCGACGAATAGACAAATCTGCATCATCATTAACACTTTGACTTACAGCAGCGATATATTTTTCTGTACGTATAGTTCTTTGTCTTGTTGTTGTTGTTGCATCGAGAAGAGAAAATGTTTTCCGAAATCTATCGATGGTTGGATGAATAATGCTTTGATGGACCATTATGTGAACCATAAATTTCACGAAGTGCTCTTTAAGTTTGGCGAATAGAACACTGATTTTGAAAATAAATTCCAACAATTTGTAGATGTTGTTGCGGCGTGAGTCTTACCTTGATAATTTGTCAATGCTTACTGAACAGAAATGTCAAAACAACATGGCTTCTACCTTCTGTCAAATCTTAGTTATCCCTATCGAAAGTTCTATCACTCTAAAACAAACACTTGATACCATAATATGTTTTTCAGTTTTATGTTACAACCAAACAAATTTTTTTTGTCGGTTAGTCTTATTAGTAGAAATCAAGCGTATTACTCAAATTGACATCAATACTAAATACATTTCCGTCAAGTGAAGACCGAAGCAATTAAACAACCAAATCGTATTCTGGATTCGAGATGTCGCCAAACCCCTGATAGTAGAACAAACGCCGGTATGCGCTAACGAGCGCGTCCTCATCGCAATTCAGGTCGCGTACCCGTCGAGTCGTTGGTCCTCTCGAATATAGATTCGGATAAGACAAGCGATCCTCAGCACTTGCATACCAGTCGCTCCAGATTTTTTCGCCCCCCGAAGACGACGACGCGAACTACGAGAGCGCGTCCGTCGCCCCGGGCGAAGGAATGCGGTCCGTTGTCGGCTGCTCTGGCCCTCCGACCGTCCGGATTCGATCGCCCCGCCGGCTCGCACATTCGAATATTTCGGATATCCGTCGTTCATCGGGGAATCCGTTTATTCGGTTATTGGTTTTTTGGGACGGGAGAATCGGTCGACGTATTCGACGGTTATTGTTGACGAATATTGCATCTCGTAAGATGCGTAGAAGGCGGGCGTTCTTGCGTGCGTTGATGTATGCGGGTTGGAAAGGGGGTCGTAAAAAGAATTTCATCACGACATGTCGCATAAAAGAACTCGAAAGCTGTCAACAACTTCGGGTTGTCGGAATCTCTCCAGAACGTTAATCAACTCTATTTATGTAAATAGAATAAGAAAATTACCTATAAATAAAAGCTGGATAATTCTCCGAACCCTCTATATATTCAATCCAAACAATCTCTTGAAAATATTTTATGATTAGATTCAATAAAATACCTTAGGAAACACCGTTCTACTTCCTAGACATATATCGGATGTTTTTTTTTAGAGTGATAGGACTTTAAATTGAAATAAAACACATTTAAATTAATATTGAAGCCAATTTTTTTTTAGTTGAAAGATAATTTTGTCATTTATATTTTGAAAATAATTTCCGGCATATGTCCACCACGACTAGCTGTGAGGAACCGAATTACACCAGACCAATTATGGACCACTTTTTCGAGTAATTCAGGCCTTATTCCATCAATAACACGAGTTATGTTGGCTGGTTTATCAGCAATTGAACCAATGACTTAACCCCAGTGAAGTTATGTCGCATGATCTTGGAGGCCAATTAATTGTATCATTTCTTGAAATAATATTTTCTTTCTTTCAATAAATCAATTGTTACAATAGCAGGATGAGGTGTAGCACCATATTGTTGGAACCAAAACACTTCTGGGTCGATACCATTCAAAATTTGAAACAAATATCATTGATCTTCGATCTGTAAACAGCACCATTCACTGTAACATTAGCTCCAGCATCGTTTTTAGAGAAATATGGACCGATGATGCCTCCAGCGTGTAAAGCTCACCATACAGTGCATTTTTCAGGATGCAATGGAACCTGCAAAACTTCTTGAGGATTGTTTTCACTCCATATACGGCAATTTTGCTTGTTTACATAGCCGTTCAACCAGAAATGAGTTTCATCACTAAACACAATTTTACGATTAAAAAGTGGATCAACTTCAAGCTGTTCTAGGGCCCAATCAGCAAACAAACGACGCTTATTATGGTCAAGTAGCTTTAGTTCTTGAACCAGTTGAATCTTGTATGGACCAAGATCTTTACGCAAAATTTTCCATGTGGTGGATGCACAGAGTCCAACTGGTTGTGAACGTCGACCAATAGACAAATAGGTATCATCATAAGTACTATGACTGACAGCAGCGATATTTTATTCTGTACGTACGTACAGTTCTTTGTCTTGTTGTTGTTGTTGCATCGAGTAGAGAAAATGTTGCCCGAAATCTATCGATAGCCCAAGTTTAATGTGAAGAGGAGGCAGATGGACATTTTTGAGGTCCAAACATTTTGAGATCTCGGTTTAAATCCGCTTTTTGCTTGCCAAATTTCTGTTATATAATGCTGATTTATAGCACGGCTGTCCCATATACAAAGAAATCAGCAATATTTTGTAAATCCCCCTGAAGTCCCACTAAAAATTCTATAACTTTTGAGTCCCCACATATCTGCCATTTATAGGTGTTGTAGTTTATTTTATCGAAAAGAAAGCGCATATTTCCACAATTTCTTTCATAGTCACTGAACTGGTATAGAAAGTTTTAAATTTCCATTTTGCAATAACACAGCTTTTTAACTGTATTTAAACGAATCTATAAATAAACGCCGTTCAGAGAGGGAATGCTCAATATCAAGTTCCTGCATTAAACCATCAATATTAATAGAAGCACACAACGAGTTTTCCATACTGTAGAATGCAGAAAACGGAGCATTTCTTTTTCTGAGATTCACAATTTTCGTGTTGTTGTCTAATAAGTTTCATTCCTTAAGACGGGAACCAAGAAGTTTCCGAAAATATATGACCGATTCAGCTCATTCAAGAAATTAACCGAGATAAGTGTATCACAAGATCGAAGAAGTGAACGGATCCGATGGATAACTCTGTACAAGAGCCAGCAGACTTTAAATCAGAAACATTCCCGAAGGAAAGTTCAGAATCAAGGATCAGAATATACAGATGAAATTAATAATGCTCTGAATAAAATGAGTAATACTAAAGCTCCTGGAGAAGATGGAGTAGCTGCAGAGGCCATAAAAATGGAAGGAGCTATTCTGGTCGATAGAGTTCGTACTCTTTTCAATATTTGTCTACACAGCCACAGCATTTCAGATAACTGGAATAACTCAGTTATGGTCTTACTCCATAACAAAGGTGATAGAACAGATCTTGGGAATAACAGACCAATTAGCCTACTTAATCATCTTTACAATTGTACACCCTTGTAATAATAAACTGACTACAAGCTAAATTGGACTTCTATCAGTCTCGAGAACAGGCTGGCTTTCGCTCTGGGTTTGGTACCAATGACCACCTCCAATGTCTAAAAATCCTTATAGAAAAGAGTCCTCTTGTGGTGGTGTTCGTTGTTTTAAAATAAGCTTTTGATACCATCGAACCCCCTGCAATCCTAGAGTCACTACAGGAGAGTAGAATTGACCACCGATATTGTGAGATCATTAAGAACATATACGGAAAAGAGATAACAACTACAAATCTTCAATCTTCTACTAAAACATTTAAAATTTAAAGAGGAATTAGACAAGGCGATACTATGTCACCTAAGCTGTTCATTACAATTCTTGAACACGCTCTTAATTTCCTTGGGAACGAAATGGAATAAACCTCGATGATGCTAGATACTTTAACTCCGTTTTTCAGACGATATTGTCAGCAGAAGCTGAAGATATGCTACCGGAACTTCATCCATTCCGTGCAAAATGTAGGGTTAAAATAAACTTTTCCAAAACCTAAATGATGACCAATCTGGTGTCTAGTGAACCAATCCACATAGAAAATGAAGTTATAGATATAGTTCACATATATATAATGAGCTTCAAATTCACAGAGACAATCAAATTTATAAGTTGAGTAGAAGGATAACTTTGGGATGGGCTGCATACGGAAAAATGAAAGACATGTTAAAAACTGACATCCATATATATCTGAAACGGAAAGCATTTAATCAGTTGATTCTGTCGGTCTTAACATACGATGCGGAGACGTTGACCTTGACCAAAGCGTCAGTAAATAACATTAGAGTTACTCAAAGACAAATGGTAAGGTCGGATTGTCATTGGGGGACAGAGTGGAAAATAAGGAAATAAGCAGAAGAACTGAGGTGGATGATATCATCGAGCGCATAACCAGACGGAAGTGGAAATGGGCAGATGTTGCAAGATTCGGAGACGGGATATGGACAAAAATACCAAGAGCCCACAAGAGCTCCCTACCCGCTGAACACACAACCTGAAAACAATTTCAGAAACTGGATCGCGGCTGGCCAGGACAGAGAAGATTGGAAGCGTTTAGATGAGGCCTATGTCCAACATAGATGCATGAGACTGTAAGAAATAATGATGACGATTTATACTCCTAATATATCAAAGTATTGTTGACTAAAAGTAGAATGAAGTTTATTTGTTACATGTGTCTATGATCACAATTTATACCTGCCAGATGCAATGACCGTTTTATTTTAACACTTCAAAAATGGCGCGAAATTCAAATTAAATATTTCTCTGAAAAATACGTCATAATAAGATCTATAAAGTTAACTCTATGTGAGTAAAATCGAATTGTGGATTATTATATTCTGAAGCAATCGTGAGTCGTTCAGAAAAACCCTCTTAAATCAACACGAAACAAACCATTCGTATGTCTTCAAAGTTCTGGGAAAATCGCACGGGGAGATTTTCCCCTATCACGACGGAAAATATCATCTGAGGGGGTGCATAAACAGCCTTCAAAGCGCAATAAAACACACTAGGCGTCGGATGAGCAAGAAACAATTAGAAATTGAGCCACGTTCAAAACTTTCGAATTTCTCGATTATACCCTCACTTCCCGTTTCTGCTGAAGACCGAGATTACCGGAGTTGGAGGCGAAGAAAGTTCCCGCGCATTTTCCGGAGTCGTTGTGGATCATTCTGATGTTTAGAGCGATGAACAAAGATAACTTTCTAACTTTCGTTAAGGAGTGGGAACACTTTAATTTGCATCGTGAGCTTGTAAGAGGGGAGGCAGATTCGTTGAGTGAAACTCGGAACTGTTATGTAGGGAATTCAGAGAATAGAATTTTGAGTGATGTTGAAATAACTCATCGAGTGTTAACGTTTAAGGTGAAACGTCTTCTTACATCTCAACTCCAGAAAGGAGGCATTTCATAACAGAACGAATATCACCAGTAGGAAAACTGAAAAGAATTTTTGGATAAAACAAAAATTTGAATTGAGAAAGTATTCACAAGGTCACTATTAAGTTTTGTTGACAGATACCGAGCTGTGCTGACCAACTCGCACTATTAACGAACGATTTGCTATAAAACTCTTCATTCATTTCAGGAAGACCCCCCTAAAACCTAAATTGAACAATTTATCCAGAATGACGCTGAAAATCATGCAGTCAAATTCCCGGTTTCTCAATGCTTGTTACGCCTACCGAAAGAAATATCTACCAAATTCCTCAGCCACCTCTGATTGACTGGGAATCGTTCGTCCGCGAACCGTCAACACGATACTCCCAGCAGATGTAGTGGAACCTGTTTCACTCCTTACTGTGTTCCATATAGTTTTATTTTTATTATTTGAGCAATCTATTAGATTCTTGAGATAATGTAATTTAGTTGAATTCAATAGGGCTTCATATTCTTTTTTAGCAGACAAATAAAGGCTTGTAGGCTCCGATTTCAAGCTTTGGAACAGCCAATCTAGCCCCTTGAGGTCATTGCTAGCTTGTTTGTCCTCATCAGAAATCTAATCAGTCCTATGATTCATAAGACAACGTTTTCGCCTGCATGGCAAGCAGAGTCGAAAAGGAAAAGAGACTGCAGGATATTGTAGAAGACCTCAAAACTATGTTCAATATCCGCATCGCGATAAATGGCGTCAAAGCAAGCAGAAGCTGACAAGAGGGACAGGTTCTGTAAATTCCCTTCAGATATACAACGAAATGTACGATAAATAGTTTTTTCAACAGCTTTTAGAGCAGAAAAATCACAGGTGATATTAATCATTCTGTTATCCCCGATATGAGTATCAACCACCTTGACAGACAAACTATCACAGCAAACATCGGTCAGAATATAATCCAACTTTTAGGAAGTGGTTATACCATGCCTGCTCGTGAAAACTCTAGTAGGATCTGTAGATGTTATACTCAGCAGACCAAATTCCAGCAGTAAATAATCCAAACAGGTATGGGAATCAAAATAATTGATATTTAAACCACCGCAGACAAAAACACACCCTGATCCTGTAAGACAATAATCCAAAATAAGCCAAATACTTATAAACTACCCTGGAGAGACCTGTACACATTCACACTGTAAATATAATTCGTCATATGTTTTAGCTTTATAGCACAAAATTCACATTCAGTTTCCAATGAAAATTTGTTAATATAAGGAAAAGAATAATAATTTTTTATCACTTCTTACCTTGTAGCAAATTTAATGCCGTTTCCAGATATGTTGTCAAATTTGATGAGGCTACATAAATGAAGTATAATTAATTTTATGGAATAACTTGATAATCATCAACATCAAAATTTCGACCATGTGTTATATGAAATTTTTTGTTGCAAATAACTTGACAAATTCCCTTGAAGTTTGGTCCTTTTGAAAGTAGACACGTGTAAACTCCCGAATATTATAGAAGATCCTTTCAAAATCAGCAAGAATGTTAGAAAGGTTTTTTCAGTACGATAAACGAATTGATATAATCACACATATCGGTGTCTAATTTTCCGAGTAAGAATATTTCCGAAATAAACGTTAATATATAGTTCTTCATTGTCAGCGGCATCTTAAACCCCCCAACTGCAAATCCAAAAAAGTCAGGCAGGAAACTTGCCTTCCCCCATTGTTTATGATACATCGTAGAAAAACAATCCGGGAAAATCTATTTGATACACCATCCATCACCGAGAGCGTTGCGTCTTGATGGATCTAAGCAAAATGAACGATACCGACGTGCGACGAACCGCTCCTACGTATTCTCGCTACACCCAAACAAATTACATAATAGAGCGGCCTCTTCAACAGCTGTAACGTCTTGGATGCAAGAGCCTCTCGACTATGAAGATTAACAAATTAAACAAATCTTGTACGTGTCCGTCAGCGAGAAAGCTACTGCATGAATTATCTAATTACGTTACATGATGGGAAGTCGGCGTCTTTAATTCAACAGTAGCGTATCCTGGTTATGTTTCGTTTATAGAGTAGTTTAATCTTCGTGAACTTCATGAACTATGAAACTAGGAGAAAACAGTCTATCCTTTTTTTGGGTTTTCAAGGAAAATAGGTTTGAAAAACTGGATTGATTAGGTCAAAGATAATAAAAATTATTCATAATTAACATTATTATATTAAGTGTGAAGAATTGCTTGGTATGTACAGATTCCTTTTTAAATTCTTCCCAGTAACTGATTAAACGTTAACAAATCAGTATGCAAAGTTAAAACACTATCTTGTTCGTGAAATAGTTCTTCTTTTAGCTTTTTCACCGTTGTTGATTTTACACCGAATTCACTTTTTCTGTATTCATTTATGGTTCACCTTTCGCAAATTACAATCTAATTACAAATAAATAATGTGGATAAAACATTCACTTCCAGACCTTTAGTGCGTTATGGGTTATTAACAGAAATACGTGTGACTATAACTTGAGAAAACGTAAAACTAGCGAGCGGTTTATTTTGTGCTTTTTGAGCAAGCTACTTTTTCAGGAATGTGTTTTCAATGCTACTTTGTGGATAACTCAAATGAGAGAACTGTTTGGTTATAACTTGAGAGACAAAGAGAAATGTAATTAGAATTTACTTCTATAGAATTTATGTGGGATCAGAACTTAATGTTCGAGGAGCAGAGAATATTGCGTGACCGTTTGGTCGAAGCACGAAGAGGGCCAACGAGCGACTTCGATGGATGTCTTCAATTGAACCTTTTGGCTAAGTGTCAGAATGAGAGACTCTCTTAGGGCTCGAAATGTGGTCAGGTAAACTCTAATACGACATTCGACTGTTGTCGTCTTGAAACGGCGTCGGTTCTAATAGGTTCCTGAGAAAACTGTGAAGGACACATATTTTCGGTCCTTAACAGGCCCAAAGGTTTCTAGGAAAAAATCAGACATATTTGTAAGGCTCTGATTCTTGACTCGGGGATCATAATTGTTATGTGTCTGCATAGTATATTAAAATTCCTTGTTCGATGTAAATTCGAACAAGAAGGAACAAACAAAAATTAGTTCAATTGACTGAAGTTGGAAAAAGTGCTGTATATAAGACAAGAAAGAGGATAAAAAATGACATGGATATGAGGCATAGGCCAGTTTCAGGAAGACCGCGTAAGATTAAAGGAAACAATTTAAACGCTCTATGGGCCATGGAACGACACAATGAGTCTGGAGGTTGGAATAAAAACGCGTTAACAAAAACTCACTATACTCTTGCTTACTCTGAAAATAACTTAATGCCACAACTCATTCAGAATTAAACTTTCGGTTTCGTATATCAGTTTATCTCAAAGCATGTGTTTTGCAGAGGAAAGATACTCTTCACAGCAATTGTCGATCACAAACTCTGCTCCTTCCAGAAAAATTGGTGAATCTGACAACGCCCGGTCTCATACCGCACAGTACAAAAAACCAATCCAGATGTCCGGTTTGGCAACGTTCCCTCATGAGTATGCATACCGCTTTTTGCCAGGCGAACACCCGACAATAAATGGCGGTACAGAACAACTATTTACGACGGGGTTGCCTTGTTTTTCCTGCCGAGACGTTGTAGTACAACTAAAGTGTATTGTCCACGGGTTTAACGGCCGAATTTCATACGGACGGCAGGTAGAGGCCGTTATTTATCTGGGGACGCGTATTCCTACTCGGAGGAGTAATGGCTGGGAGGAAGAAGGGTGGTGCTAGGGGTTTAATCTGGAGGTGGAGTTATTTGAGGCACACTCAATTAAATGTTTGCGTCTGAGCACTCAAGGGTTAAGGTGCACTAGGCGGAATTAACCAGGCTGAATGTATGTAGATACGGGAGAGTGTAACCTTTGCAGTTTAAACTTCGAACTTCAAGTACAGTCGGATTTATGCCTTCGTACTTTTGTATGGAATCTTCGTGTGTTCATTCTGGTTCACCACATATCGCAATCTTCAACTAGAAATAGGAATTTATAGCAACGAAACCTTACTAAATATCTTATCTACCCGAAAATTGTCGAATCTCAATTAACTCATAAATATAAAGGAGCTTGTGCTCTTCAAAGTACTGCAGAAAGACTTACTAGAACGTTGAGGAAATTTATAGGGAAATGATAAATTAAAAGAGCACAGAACCACGTAGCAGAATATCAATTGAGGTGATCGAGGACTAGCAGAAAGTAGGAAACCGAACACAACCGACATCAATCATTCTGGTTCTTGGTATCAGTATTTGGTAGCAAGAATAATTGTCGTTAACTTAACACTCATTCCTTTAGAAAGTATAGGAAAACGATGTTTCCAAACTCCTTACTTTGTCTCCACCACATTTCTAGTTCATATAATTGACTCCTTATATCAATTTTCAGCTGCAGTTATAGCTTCCGGTAACTTTGTCATAAGATAAGTCTGCAAACTATAACCACTATCAACCCCAAGTAACAAATACGGTCCAAATTTACCACTCTCATATTTGTTTGGTTTGATCATGTGTTGAGGCAAGTAAGTCATCTAACCACAATATTTCTGATTCTCAAGTCTGAATCACACACGATTAGAACGTTGAGGGCAAAATAATGTTTTCGACATCGAAAGATCTCTGCATCATCACCACCCGGTGAAGTGATTTTAAATAATGTGCAATCTACAGCACCAATGACACGTGGAAAACTAGCAATGGCATAAAACTTTTCCTTCATAACGAACTTGAATTCCGATTGACGATACGATCTGATCGCCACAAACTTCTTCACAATTATTGGAAATTCGGTGATCGGTAAATCTTCTCCTGCGTCATCAGAATTTGGCAGTGACCAAATAGATGTTCGCGGAAACGAGATTTCGATTAAGGGACCCGCGAATCACATGAATGAGGGAAACCACGCGTGGGTCTCTGATTTCCACGAAAAATCGGCCGCGTCACGTGGTGAAGTCGAAATAAAACGCCGCTTCAACCGTCGTAAATCATAGAGGCGTTAAATTTAGTCCGGCGACCGCTCTGTGCATGCCAAAGGTTCGCGAATCTCGTCGGAGTCCGATCCAAAAATACGCGGAACAATGAAAAATGAAGAAAACGAACGCGTGTTACGGCATCGTGGGTTGCGAACGGAAATCGATCGTGGGGGCGTCGGAAAACGGTACGACGCTGGTCGGTTTTTGGAAGGGAATTTTGTTAGCGGATTTTTCCATGGGGAATGTTTTGCATATTGATATGACGAAGGGGGGTTAACGGTTTTGGTGAAAAATTCCTCGATGGAGGTTTTTGCTGATGTTGATTTCAAAACGGCATGTTTTTCGCTGTTTTTGGTATTTCCCGGCGATAAAATTCATGGTAGAGCTCGTTATTTGAAGCAATAGCGGCATATTATCACTGTAATTATGCAAAATAGTCGGAGTATTGCGTTTTTATGTTGTTTATCATAGGTGGCTACTGGAGTTTCGTGAAATATTCGATTTTCATCTGAAATATCCCGACTTGTTGTTACAGCTAAATTCCTAATAGATATTTCCAGTATTCAGTATTTTAGCCTATGCACGAATAGACGGACACCTATCAAGAGACATCCCTAAATACTGTGGTTCCAGACTTATTGGGCCATTGTTATTCAACATCGTAATAGATGATGTCAACGAAAAACTGCGCCAAAGAGGAGGCTGCAGAATGGGTGACAAAGAAATTCAAATAATTTGCTTCGCAGATAATGCCATGTTACTGGCAGAGAATGAAGATGACCTCCAGAGACTCCTGCATGTTTTCAATACCACTGCAAAAAGATGTTGATCTCAATCGATAAAACAGAGAGCATGACTACGTCAAAAAAACTTCTAAGATGGAAGCTGGGGGTTAATGCTGAGGTTATTGAACAGGAGTCATCACTCAGATATCTAGGTGTGGATTTAACAAACTATGGGAACGTAGAAGAGGAAGTGAGACAACCAGTCGCTAAGGCTAAGGTGGAGAATGTCTGAACAATACGATCTGGAAGAACAGGTATCTCAGAATGGAAACAAAGACATTCATATATAAAACAACTATTAGATCAATCATGACATACACGGTAGAGACATCCAAGACCAGACAACTTCTGGAAACTGCAGAGATACGGATTCTGAGACGTTTCTCAGGCAAAACATTGAGAGAACAAAGTGAAAATACCAGAACAGAGACGTACAATATTAATGAGTGAGTGAAACTAAGAAAATGGAGTGGAACCAGCATATAAGATTGCAATGAACAAGTCACCAAATGGACGGCAAAGCGCTGGCAGAGTCAAAAAGAGATGAAGCGATGGCATCGACCTAGGATGAGATTTTTTATAACCTAACCATTTATCGATTCTGAATTTCTGAAATTTCATAGTTGATTATTATTGAAAACATAATTTTAATACATGTGAATTCGAACGTTTTCCTCTCTGTCGTTTCATAATATAATCGGTTTATGTTTGAGATAAACCAATAACAAAAAATTTGAGGAATGTTAATCATGATCGTAAGATCACTTCTGGGACAGTGGCTTCGCATGGAAAGGCAAAACATAATATCACAAGGAGAATCCTAGGTAACGTACAAAAACGTCATGTGTGCTTTACTGAAGCTATGAGAACGTGTCTAAACAAGACACATGAGATCATCGTGGATTTTTGACCTATTCACCTGGTAGTGTACAGAATGAGTCATTACATCAGTTTTAGAATCTCCAGAGCAGGTATATAACCAAAGATTAGAGAGCTTACTCACAAAATACTCTACCTGTATACTTTTCTAATGACTAAACTATAAAACATTTTGACTTTTTTCTTCTTCTTCTTCTTCTTCTACTTATATTAGGCCCTAGGCCTGTTCTTCACGATTTTTTTTCATCCTCTCGTTTAGTTCTGCAGCCGTATTTGTGATGTGGACTGCCAACTGTCTCGCCATCTTTTGAAGGGACGTCCTGGTGGTCTTTTTCCAGTTGGTTTCAAATCCCTCGCTATTCAGGCTAATCTTTGAGGGCTCATTCTGCTTACATGCTGGTTCCACTCTCTTCTCCTTTGTCTTCCCCATCGCACAACATCCTGAACATTACATCGCTCTCTTATTTGACTGTTTGGTATTCTGTCCAGTAATATTTCCCAGCTATTGCCCTTAACGTTTTCTTTTCCGTGGTCCTTAGAATCCTCTTCGTCTCCGCTGTATCGGCTCTCGTCTCCATAGAATATGTCATAATAGGCCTAACACATGACTTATATATGCGGATTTTCCCGTCCGATCTCAGATCTTTATTCTTCCAAATGACATCCCGTGAGCATCCCAATATATAAGCTGCTTTGTTGGCTTGTTTTCGTACAGTTGTTTTCAGGTCTCCGCAACTAGAAACTTCCACCCCAAGGTATTCGAACTTCGAAACTTGTCCGATTATTTCATTGTTTATTACAATTTTACATCTTATGGGTTCCCTTGCGACAACTAAAGATTTGGTTTTAGCTGTTGATATGCTCATATTGTACTCTCTTGCTGCTAGTTCGAATGCATGTGCCATTCTCTGTAGGTCGTCTTCGTTGTCCGAAATCAATATTGCGTCGTCTGCATAACACACAATTCTTATCAGTTTCGTAGAAAGCCTGTATCCCTGTTCTGCATTTCTTACTTTCTCCACAATTTTGTCCATTATTATGCTAAAAAGTAGAGGCCTTAAACTGTCTCCTTGGCGAATACCAGATGTTATATTCACCTCTGCTGTGAGTTCATTGTTTATCTTGATTTTAGTTTTGTTGTTAGTATTGAGATCTCTAATAAGCTCTACTATACTGCTGGGTTGATTTTGTTTTTTCAGCAGTTTCAACACATCTTTCAGTCGGACGCGATCAAAGGCTTTAGCAAGGTCTAAAAAGCACATGTAAACAGGTTTGTTGAACTCAGTAGCCTTTTCTGCGATTTGCCTTACTATGAAAATTGCATCTGTTGTTGACCCATTCTTCCGAAACCCCTGTTGCTCTTCACTAATCGAATATCCTTCACTAATCTTATTGGCCAAAATCTTAGTTAGCAGCTTGAGCGATGTATTCAGCAATGTGATGGTACGGTAGTTATCAGGATCCTTCTTATTTCCCTTCTTATGTATTGGTACCGTTATACTTGATTTCCATTGGTCTGGTACGCTCTTTGTAGTCAATATCTTTTGGAAAAGAACATGCATATTTTCTACTATCATGTCACCTCCATACTTCAGCAGTTCGTTCGGTATGCCGCCGGTCCTGGAGCTTTTCTTGACTTTGAACGAAAGGGGACAGTAGGTGCACCACCAACTTTTTCACAAATTAAGCCTAAAAATGTTATGAATATAGCAGGAAAACCACCACGAACAATCAGTCTGAAGTATTCAGAACATTTAGTCAGTATATTTGAATCCAGGTGGAAGTTATCAGAAATGCCTTCTAGTGATTCACTCCGATAGTGAAAGTGGCTATCCGAGCCAAAAGTTTAGTTTTCATACAATATTTTTTTACTAGAAAATGTCGTTAGCTTCCCGCTCAACACTCCTCTTTCATTTGGGCTTGGAACCTGCAGTGGTGTTGGTGAGCTACTCAATCCACCCCAGCAAGTGACCCCAAGCAGAGCTTTGTATATAGGCCCCGATATTATGAAAGAAATTGAATCGCAGTACCTTGGATGGGCAGGCCACATCCAGAGACTTCTCGACAATACGCTCACCAAACTATTATGGGAAAAGATACCGACAGGGAAAAGTTTTTTTGGTAGACCGCGTTTACACTGGACGTGCAATGTTAAAGCAGATCTGGCAACAATGAAAATACCCTACAATCCGAAGAAAATGAATACGTCATGAAGGCACGTGGTGCAGACCTAAATATACCTTCTTCCAATCAATTCAGAAAGCTTAAGGTAGGGAGATCCAAACATAATTTGTAAGAACAAAAAGGTTAGCTTTCCCGCCAGCTCCCGTACCTTCTTTCCCACGTTTTCCCATGTATACGAAATTGGATAAGACGAATCGAGAGCCATAAATTCCGGCTGAAGGAAAGCGCGAAAAGCGTGTACACAACTGCATTTATCATGGGAAAGAATATGGCCGAGGAAATTGAAACGATATTTCAAAATGATGAGACGTGTTCCGTTTCATCGTACGTGTGTACGTTTGGCCGTCCGACAGCCGTTCCCTTTTATTTATTTACGCTTCCGGCACGCCACTTATTGTCGCCGTGCCCGAATACGTCAAGAGTGCGGAAAAACGATATTCGATAAGTGTAGGGGATTGAGGAGACGCTAGCGAGACGCTTTCGACACGATGGGGGATGGGTCGTGAAGTGCAAAGATATGTGTCGACCTTGTATTTCGCTTTTCAAATAGATAACAACTTTTATTCGACAACTGAAGTTCTCACAGAAAAGGCAGGTAGTAAAAATAAAGTTGAAAAGCACTGACGCGAAGTCGAGAGCTTCTGCGCGCTAGTTCATATCATCCCCGATCTTCACAATACAATTGTTTTGGTCTTCCAATTATACGATCTTCAAGAAATTTTGTTTTAGCCTTCTTGTCGTTACTGTTCATGTAAATTCTTAATTTAATCTCGATCGTGTGATCCCATTATTATTATTATTTATGGCGAGCGGGCATCTGTCCACCCTACCACTGCGTCCGTACGGACTATTGTGGTTCATCCCTAATTTATATCTCCCGAAGAGATCCAGTTTTTGGATAAAACAGATAATCTTGTTCAGGGGTAATTTTTTCAGTTCGCAGTAGGCTATAAAAGCCTCGAATCTGATGCAACTCACCGCTGGGCACTCTGAGACGATGAAAATGGCTGTATCAGTGTCCTCTAGACACAGCCTGCAATCATCGTCTTCAGCCAGACCGATTTTATGCAAATGCGCTTTCAGTCTGCCTTGAACTGTCATAATTCCCACAAGTCATCCTAGTTAGGCCCTATCCAGATCTAGCGCTAAGTTCGCCATCTTTTTGTTCGAAGCTGTTCTAAGGAAGCCCTTCGAATGTTTCAGGCCAGAATGACTCTAGCCTTGAGTTCATTCTGCCTGGTACCGCCTGATTAGCCACCATTCCCAGGAATGGTTCCGGTCCTACCATAGGCAGCGCAGCTCCAGCAAACGCCAGCCGATCTGCCTCCTCGTTACCCAAATAGTTTGAGTGGCTCTGTCATACATACCGAGCCTGTTTAAAGCTGAGCGGCAACTCCAGACTAGAGCTGGATTCCAGAGCTTTTAGTACTGACTGACTATCAGAAAATATTTTGATTTTGCCGTGGTAGATTTGCCGTTTTATCAGCAGTTCTGCCGCGGTCTCAATGGCAAATATTTCTGCTGTAAAGGATGTAAATGGCGCTGCTACCGTCCTCGTGAACACCTTAAGTCACTCAATTGAAACTTTGACATCCACAATTGTTTGCCACAAGTCTAGAATAAAATGAATTACCTCATGGATAACTTCTGGATTACTCACTACAAGGAACAATCTTGGAAGATTACTTTTAAAGCAACCCTTCAATTCAGAACTAAAAAATAAATTCAAGACATACATAACTCTAATTGCCAAACTCACCAGGAACTTAAAGGAGATTACTATGCGAACCAATTGGAAAATGCAGAGAATGATCCTAGGAAGCTATGGAATATAATAAATTCAATCTCATCAAGAAACGCTGGGAGGAGCAAGGGATGTCCATATGTTGATGAAATCATGAGCATCAAGGGTAGCACTAGAAAGGTTGATTTACGCATTACGCCTGAAAGCGTAAACGAATATTTTTGTACCGTGGGTGAAAAAATTGCAGAGAGATGTAAATCTTGGTCCAGGGATGCAGCACATATTCGTCTCGTCGAATCATATCAGAGCATTTTGAAATTCCACTCACGACAAAAAGTGACCTATTATCTATAGAACAAGGCATGCGTGGTAATTCTGTGCCTTGTAACTTTCGGCCAATATCAATGCTATGCACGTTAGGAATTTTGCTTTCAATGAAATTTCTAATGCAGTACCTACGTAACAATATATAATTAGAAGAAAAACTATAAAGACAACACAATATACGTCCATAAAAAAACACAATACGATCAGTCGTTTAAACCAACTTCAGGAAATTACTTATTCACTATCGCTCCTTCCTAATTATGACATACGATCCGAAAAGTTACATTTCATTCCCAAACGCACCACCGTCACGATTTTCCATTGTTTCGCAAAGGACTAAATACACAGCCAACGCCGTCAGGAATTTCCTGAGCCATACTCGCTGTTCGCGACTGGAAAAGTAAAAGGTTAATTATCTCTGATAAAGATCGAATGGTTGTTTATCGCCGTTGTAGAATTTCTTGCGTTAAAGTTAGATATATTGTGTGTACAAAATAATTCATTCGTGTTGCGGTAGAATCGGGAAATGGGACGTTGAACTCACTCGGGGGTATTTGGAGTCAGCTTGTGGGCTTTCCTCCATTGTCTGTAACCTCCAGATGCGATAGGGACCATTAGAAATGCATTATTGTTAATGCACCGTTTCAGATAGAATCAAAAAATTCAAGTATCGATCATTGGAAACTCGTTTTACGGACTTTACGATATTCCTTCGGATGGAGAGATTTTAAATGAGTTATATCAATTTGATGCATAATCATGGTTAAAGAGTGTTTATGATTTTGAATATATTCCAATATGGCAATCCCTAAAATGGAGTGTTCATGAACTACGACTTAACGGTCTATTGTGTTCCCCTTTCTTGTTCTAACTGAGATGTAACCTGAGTTGGAGCTTCCCACCCGGCTTTAAAGTTCTCTAATAAACGCTAATAGCTAAGAGAGAGAAATTGTTTCCCGAAAAACAATTTCTCCATCTTTTGTTTCATTACACAAGTACTTCTGTCTTTGGTTTCCAATGGCGACATTTTCTGTCTCAAGATGTTCAGGAACTTCTTGCTCTTTCCCACAGAATTTTCATTTGTCATTTTCAGCTAAACCTAATCTCACCAGATGTTTTATGAGGCAACAATTTTCTGCAAGGAAGCCTGTAAGAAAGCGTAGCATGTTATCGTCGAGGTCAAGATCAGTTGTGATCTCTCAGTGCTTAAGTTATAGGCACTTTCTAAAGTACCTTAAAACTGGAAGATTCCTCGAGAGATTGATTGTCTCCCTCGATTTCCTCTTTCGTCATGAACTTTTCTTTGTAGGTGTTTCCCCAAGTCACGAAAATAATCTGGTCCTACAAAGGTTTCCGTATCATTAGTTGGCCTCCATGTTACCTTGATTCGCAAACGCCCATTTCAAAGAGATTTCATGGTTTTTTCCTAATTTACTCAGCCTTCGCAGATGATGTTTGAACTGACAATGTTAGAACAATGTGCTTTGTTGGCAGCTTGACTATCGAAGTGAATTAAATGTGCGACAGCCTTTCTTAATTGAATTGCATACATCTTTCTATTGCCTAAATTTTTGCTTGAAAGATAGGAGGGCAGGAACCTGTGCAGATTTTTTTTCATTCTGTTAAAAATATATTCTGTTGTATCACATATAGTTCCAGAATTTTCAGTATCACCGGCTAGCTAGTTAGAAATTGGCGCCACCTTCTTCAAACAGGATGTCAAGATAATAATCTGAACTCAAGGTGTAGGAGATTTATAATTTAAAGAAGGAAATACAGCGCCAATGATTTATTAAAGTGTTACAAACTGTATGATTATTGAAAGGAGAAAGGAGGTGCTTTTTAGAGAAGGTTCACTATCGCAGGCTAGACTATAATATATGATGATATTTTATAACTTTAAATCAGATGATCTATTAGAAATATACACTAAACAAATAATCAAAAGAAAATCTTAGATATCTGTTAAATTTGCACAATAATTAACAATTAAATCAATTATCAAATAGCTTTTGATTATTCATCAATTTACTGGTCTAAGGTCGAAAATACACTGACCTCGATATGAAATTGTCAAATGATCAGAATCTAACTACACTTCTTTATTGATGGGGGTCTAAAGTTGTATCTTAAAATTCTAAACGTCCTCTTGTTCAATGCAAGTCGTCCAACGAGTACCAGTTCCCAATTTCTTCAATGGAAATGTTACGAATATAAAAGAAGTTAGTCCGAAAAATATCGACTTCATTGGCCAAATATACATCTAAAAAATAAAATCCAAGGCAACAATAATTTCTGGAGGTATAAACAATCATTCAAATCCAAAATTAATTGATAGTAAATTCTTCGAAAGGTAGTGATCCAACTTTTAATTCATTCAATTCCACCAAGTTATCAATCAATCAGATTCAATTAAAATGTTCAAAATGGACGTCGACATCATCGATAAGAAAAACATAATTACGCAGTAACTTCAGGCAAGTACTCCTGGCCTAGAGATACTTGATAAACTGTACTATAGATGGATATGTTTCAGAATGCCCGAATTTCAACTGCGATATTAAAGTGTGACAATTTTTCTGCAAATAAATAAAAGTATTGAAAAAAATTGATGGGATGGAACAAAGTTCCTTTCGATTAAATAGTGAAGGAATTGTAATAAAATTTTATTTTTCTTAAGTTATAATAATATTTTTATATCATTAACAAATATAATGTAATATAAAATTAATAAGTAGGCTCAATTTTAGTAATAATTGTTTCATGGTAACTGAAGGAGGAAACATATGTTTGGGATTCTATTTTATTTGAATGTCTTGAAAAAACATCGATGGAAGTATTATATTTTGTTGTTGATTCCGCTGGATTATTGTTTATTCTTGAATCAAATTCTTCCTCTAGAAACTGTAGCAATGGTTTTTATTTTTCATTACTGAAGTTGATGTTAAAATCACCGGTCAAAATGAGTGGACGTGTATCTAAATTTCTGTTGTATCTGCTAAACGTTTGAGATACATCTTCAGAATATTCTAGCAGTGCTCGATGACTGAACTCCTGAATATCTATTTATTTGTTATTTGGTGAGACATATATGACTGCCATGATTAAAGTAACGCCGTTTTCCATTACACACTCTGCTGCACATAAATCTGCTACACTTGTACGTCTTACGTGCAAGTCCTGAAGATTGTTCATAATGACCGACATATTTGGTGTTACAAGATTGGTCGTATAATTTGTGTTGTGATAAATCGCAACTCCACCTGAATGAACAAAATAACGTTTAAAGTGAGCTATACAATTAAAATTCGGTATATCACATTCTTCTTGATTGTCCAATCATGTCTCTGATAATAACAAAATGTTGGTCGATTAAATCAATTAAATGTTTACGAAGGCTTTGGACGTTGAAAGTACATGATGAAATGCCTTTATCTCTAGTAATGAAATCAATGACTGATTTTGCCTTCGTTTCAAGCTTATTTAATGACAATCTCTGAAACTCTTGTACTAGAGATATTGTTGATGAAGCTTGTACTCGATTATGATGAAATCGAAATTTAGTTTCATCATCATCAAATGTAACGATAAATAAACTTTCGATGCTTGTTACACGAGAGAGAGCAACATAAACAAGTTGTTGTGGATGTATATTGTTATACTAGTAAACAATTTGATCAAATGTTCCACCTTCTGACTTATGAATAGTCATAGCACAAGCAGAAATTATGAGAAAGTGTTTACATTTAACAGTAACTGCTTTATTCCTTGTCATGGTAATGTTGGATGTTCGCCATTCAATAGGTACAGCAGCATTATGTACTTTGCTTGAACAGTTAGTAAAGCAGCTTTTTTTCTTGCTTTTTGCCCAGCCTTTGGTGATCCACAGAATCCGAGTCAAACTCTGCAATCTACGTTGTCCTCATTGAAGTCTAGGTGAATTAATTTACCAACGGCACCATTAACTAATCCATCACTTACATCGATGTTAGTTGTGATAAGGTAATACCTTCCTTTTACAAAAATGATTTGGTAAGGTAATCCCCCAGTATCGATGACAGATTTTTTGTGTAGTTGTAATCTCAAAGAAGCTTCTTGTTCTAGATTTTTAGATCCAGTTATTATATCCTTTGCTATTGAGATGACTTTATCTGGGGCTTCTTGCAAAATTGAATTGTTGTAACTGTCTACAGCGACATAAGTATAAAATGAACGAATACCATGAGGACTTAATTGTTGAGGTTCTTCTTTTTTGAAAAATGTTCATTCGATAATTTCTAATTGAAACTGTTCCAAAACTTCACCATTGCCAATCTTTGTAAGTATCAATGAAAATGCAGACACCGTATACACTCAACAAAAATAATCGTCGCGACACCACACTGTTTAATGCGAAATAGAAAGACGAAACGAAAATAACTGGCTTGCTTTCTGAGAGAGAGAGAGAGAGAGAGAGACCCGTGCACGCCACACGGCTTGAAACTACATCAAAAAGTGTCGTTACAACTTTTGGTCTTAATTTTTTCCGTCTAGCCCCCTTTCGCAACGCACGATAAGGAACTTCGTTCCAATATTTATTCATTATACGGAGATTATCTTTCATTTCATGTTTTATAGGTTTTAAGGTCATGGTGCACTAATACCCACAACTCTCAATATTTAATAAATTAATGAATAAATAGCACCACTGCAAAAAATCCAGACAGGGTTCCATTCTTTCAACATACCCATTGAAATTTTCAACCGTCCCTTCGCAGCAAACATCATCAATTCGCGAAGCAAACAAGACCCATTATAATCCTCCAACGATCCAGATGAACTCTCCTAAAAACATAAATAACCGGACGAGGTCCCCCCGTACCTCTTTCGCGTTCAAATTTAACGGCGATGGCGGCGCGATGATACAAAAAGTACATGATTGTTAACGATCAAGCCCCACATTATCATTTTCCCAATCGCCGGCGAATTTTCCAGCTCGGAATGGGGGGTTTATGAACGGCGCGGGGACCGAAATCGACCCGGAACAGGCGATTCCGGACTTCGCATAATCTGCATTTTAATTGTGACAATTCGGAGCCGGTCCGGGTCGCTGAATGGGCGATTTTCGAGACGTAGTCAGCGTTGGCGAGCCGGCGAAAATTTTGTTCGTTCATTGTTTATCGCACAATGGGATTTCGTCGAAGCTGATTTTATGACGGGGCCGAAACGGTTTTCCGTGTAAAGCCCGTCTGAGCCAAGTTCAGGACTGATCACATACAGTTTCGGAGTTTCAGTATCACCACCTAGCTAGTTATAAAGGGGCACCCCCATCTTTAAGCAGGATGGATGTCAAGGTGATATACTGAACTCACTGTGAGGGAGATTTATAATTTAAAGAAGGAAATACAGCCACTCAACGGATTTATTAAAATATTACAAACTGTATGGACATTGAATGGGGCATAGAGAATGATTGTGTGCTCTCAAGAATGTGTTCACTATTGCAGGCTTGGCTATAATACAAGATGATATTTAATTGCTTGAAATCAGATGATCTATTGAAAATGTACAGTAAGCAAATAATTGAAAATAAAAGATCCCAGATATCTGTTCACATAAATTTGAGAAATAATTAAGAACTAAATATATTCGAAAACTGTTTTATATCACCCAGACTTCGATGTAGTCCAAAGTCGAAAATGTACCGACCTTGTACTAAATTGTCAAACGATCAAAGTTCAAATACTGCCTAAAATGATGTGTTCGGATCCTTGATCCTCGATGATGGGGATCCAAGACTGTATCTTAAAAAACTTAATCAACGCACGTCCTCAACCCTGTACCAGTTTCCAATTTCTGAATTAAGTCATAAGATAGCTGTTAAATATATGTACTGGTTTAAAATCGAAAATATACTGACCTTCAATGGAAATATTACGTAAGTAAAAGAAGATGGTCTCTCGGTTAATCCGAAAATATCGAGTTTATTGGCCCAAAATAACCCCACACCTATAATCTAAGGCGCCAATAATTTACGCAGGTTTAAACAATCTTCGCAATAATCAGAAATTAATTGATACTTTATTCTTCGAAAGAATTTCAGGCATTTCAACTTCAATTCGTTCAATTTCAGCAAGTCATCAATAAATCAAAATCAAAGATGTTTAAAATGGACGTCGATCCCGTCGGTAAAAAAAACATAATTACGTCGTAACTCTAAGAAAATTAGCGCTCCTAGCGCTGAAGTGAAGAAGTACCGCACAACGGATACCTACGAGGCGTGTTCAAAATATTCTCGGTATCGGGGTGATTTTCTTATAATGTGAGTACTCTGATTATCTCATTTACTAGTGGCACTATCTGAGGGTATAAATATAAAATTTCACTAATTTACGATCATTAGTTTTCTAGGTATCCCCAATGAAAGACGACCAGAATGACTGACCCAATAATGAAGAAAATAGAGTATTGCGCAGTTATAAAATTCATCACTGAGCAGGGAAAAAGTCAAAAAATAATTCATGAAGAGATCTTTATCACGACTGTGCCCCGGCGTTATCTACTGTTCAAAAGGGGTCAAGCGAATTCAAAAGAGGCAGAGGAGGGAAAAAATTTAAGACGACTCTCGCTCGGGCGGGCCCGTTAGCAGCACCATTGAAGAAAATGTGAAAAAACTGGAAAAACTGGTACTCGAAAATGCCAGAATAAAAATCAAGATGTTAGCAGAGATGACAAGATGGCGATATTAATAACTATAGACCTATAAGTCTTCTGAGTAACTTTCTGAAATATTCGAGAAAATTATGGTTAATAGACTAATCAGTTTTTTCAGGAAGGTTCTCAATCAAACAAACGAAATACAAAGAAAATTAAAGAACACCGAGACGGCGATCTACGAACTGATAGACTTGAAACTGAGGGTTTAGAGATGAATCAGCAGATGCTGGGCTTTTTTTCAAAGGTTTTTGCTTCGGAAACTCCAAGCATATGGAATACGAGGTGCTCAACTTAAGTTCTTCGAGAGCTGCCTTAGTGGACGTTCTCAGCATGTGAATATCAAGATTGATGGAGTTGAATATACATCCGTAGATTCAATTATTGAACAAGGAGTGATACAGGGAAGTGTTCTGGGACCAATTTTTTTCGTCATTTATATCAATGACATACCTAATATTGTTAAATATATACTCTCCACATTCAGCGGAAGAAATGATTTTCATACCATCAATTCGTGAACTTTGCTGATGACTCAAACATTTTCTTGCGCGGAAGAAATTGTGAAGATCTCCTAGGCCTTCTTGATTGTACTCATAAGAGTGTATTATGCTTATATTTTCCGACCGGCTTCAATGCCGAAAATCAACAAATCTAATGATTAGCACTTGTCCCTCAGCCCTTTGTCTGAGCGGACGTAGCTTAAGACTTTCTTCCAAGGGAAAAACGTCAACTGGTTACAAAATTGAATCGTTATTGGCGTAACTATCTAATTAGACCACGCAACGTCACTTCGCAGTCATATCAGTATCTGATAGCTGTTTGCGTTCGCCGCTCGGAGCAATTTGCTAATCGGGAATCCGTACTATCCCGATATGCTCGTATTGTTTGCGGCGAGGTTATCGCAAGATCTCGATAATTAGAATAATGTATTTCAGCGTGCATGTTAACGAAGATTGATGCCGGCGATAAAAGATCTCGCGTCAGGTGAGATAGTGCCCGAGCACAGTGAGCGAAAGCTCGTTCGAATCCAGTTTAAAATAGAATTTCGTTCATAGGTCAGTCAGGTTGTGAAAAACGATACTTTAAACAATTATGACAGCGGTGATTTAACGCCAGGAGCTCAAGTGCTCTCCTACTGTAATAGGTTTTTCTGTGTGCGCCTTCCATCGTTGATTCATCTTCTGTAAAGGATTTCCCAATGAAAGGTTTCATTTCGAAAATAGCCCGCTATCTGGGGAGCTGTCATCTTTTGACATTTGACAAGTAAAAACTATGCCATGACTACAAATGTAACGATACACACTTCAACAACGCGTTGAAATTTCTAACAGTTTGGATAGAAGATTCATCACTTTGGAAGTGTCGGCAGACTCAAAATGACCATTAATTCAAAATGCAAACTCTAAATCGCCCACCGTTCATCTAATATGAAGCCAACTAAGTTATTATCCAATAAATATATAAAATACTCAAGTTTTTCTCATGGAAAGAAGTCAAGTATACCCATTCTTCTCTTCCAAATCAGGCCATAAACATCTTATCGTTGAATCATTCGAAGAACCTTAGCTGCCCTACCTGTGTAGCTCGTTTAAAATTTAACGTCCGGGCTTCGGGGACAGCAGGTTTAATCCTGTTGGGGCGGCTACTTCCGGGGCTTTTAATTCGATAGAGGGATGGGAGCAGAGGCGAGGATTATGGTTACTTAAGTCCGGTAAGGATTAGACGAAGGGTTGGATGATGATGCAGGTGGTTAGTATGGGGCGTTAAATATTTATGATAGAAAGAGGCTTGGTCTGGAAATAGAAAGGCTGCGAGCATGATGCGGTTGGAATGCCAGTCTAGTAAGTAATGGTAGTTTTAGGAGTGTATATTTCCTCATGGTAGAGTAAATGAAACTTCAGAAGAAAATATAAAGAAAATAATATTTGCTTTCATTTTCTTGGAGTGTAGACTTTTGAAATATCGAAAAATTATTATATTCACTTTATCGACATTCAATAATGTAGAAATTGACAAGCAATAGAATTTTTTTTAAATATAATATCCATTATAACTGATTAATGAGGAACGTGAGCTCCTGGCAATAGAAAGTTCTACAAATCGAGACAATGTAACATACTACTATAACACTTCTATACTCAAACTCGATAAGGTTATGTTAATAACAGGGGCCAATTTCAAACATGCGCACGTTTCAAATTTGTTGGTTTTCATCAGTGCAATGAATGTCAGCGACTACAAATCTGCCAAGTATCTATATTCGCTATACACAGAGACACTAAGGTATTGATCATACACTAGTACCATCTAGAGTATGCTAACATACATAGAAGACATACCTTTGCGACCCAATTGAAGTAAAGAAATTTATTCCCGACACATACTCCTTATTAATGTACAGATCAGCCGAATTAATTCATTTAAATATGAAAATGCCAATTATGAGCATTACGGCATATTATGGTCTGGCTTGAGCATGAGAAAGTTTTTTTCTGCGTTTTTAACGTGAAAAAATCGGGAATACATACATACTATAATTTTTCTATATTCTCCAAGTTTCAGGATATCAATTGTTTTGTTCTGAAGCTTTTCGTTGACGATCCAGCAAACTACTTCATTGTGTCCTGGTTCATACTTGATTTGTTCGTTGAGTTTTTCCATTGAATATTTCGGTAATGTATTTCTTAATACCAATTCCTCCCCCTGATTTAATTTTCTTCTTTTCAGTTTATGGAAACTGAGTACTTTAGTACATTTTTGAACAGAACGACTCTGGAGAATTTCATACTCCATTTTTCCTGCCACTCTCTATAGCTTCTAGCAAATTTGAGTATTCCACACCTTACTAGCATTTGTCAAAATTCTTGAAAATGATGCTTTCACTAATTACACAAAATATACATTATTTCCTGGTCTTAAACTATTCTAAAAAATTTACCTAATTTTTTTCTCAATTTTTGATACCTGTTTCATTTTAATCAGTAGAGATAAATTATACTTTTTCTCAATAAGTATTCTGAATGTTAAAGTTACAAAAAAATATTCTGCTTCTAATGCTTCTAACTTAATAATTACTTAAAATTCCTTATGAAATTGATTGAATTTCTTCAGCTTATAAGGTATTACAACATTATTCATGTTTAAACATGTTCCAGGGTATTTCTTATATACGCATTTTCAACATTACTGATGTATTGAATTGAATCAGTCCTTACTTGGTAAAAATCCATATCAAATAATATTTAAATAAGGTTATTCTGATTTTCACAAACTTCAGTTCAGTTATTCAAAATGTAATCTTGCCTGATGATGCTACTGTGATAGCAAAACGATTGTTGTAAACATAACAATAAAAGTTTGTGAAAATCAGAATAACCTTATTCAAATATTATTTATTACTGATGTAGACAATATGTTTCCTTGAATTGATTGAATTTTGATTAATTTTGCCCAATTTGCATTTCTTCGGTAAGTTAGATTTGACTTGGCTTGTTCATTGTCAATAATTTCACTAAAATTAATATAGGTTATTATTTTTATAAAGTGAAATAAAACACATTTAAATTAAGATTGAAGCCAATTTTTTTTGTCCACCACGACTAGCTCTGAGGAACCGCATTCGACCAGACCAATTTTGGACCACTTTTTCGTAATTCATTCCTTATTTAATCAATAACACCAGTTAGGTTGGCTTCCAAAGCGTCTTTTGTTTATGGTTTATCAGCGTAAACGAATGACTTGACATAAACACAAGGAAAATAATCAAGTGACATATATCTCATGATTTTGGAGGCCAATTAATTGGACCATTTCTCGAAATAATGTTATCGCCAAATCTTTCTTTCAATAAATCAATTATTACGGTAGCAGCATGAGTTGTAGCACCATCTTGTTGGAACCAAAACAACTCTGGGTCGATACCATTCAAATTTTGAAACAAATAATCATTTATCATCGATCTGTAACGAGCACCGTTCACTGTAACATTAGCTCCAGCATCATTTTTAAGGGAATATGGGCCGATGATGCCTTCAGCGTGTAAAGCACACCATACAGTGCATTTTTCAGGATGCAATGGAACCTGCAGAACTTCTTGAGGATCGTTTTCACTCCATATACGGCAATTTTGCTTGTTTACATAGCCGTTCAGTCAGAAATGAGCTTCATCACTAAAACAATTTAACGATAAAAAAATGGATCAACTTCAAGCTGTTCTAGGACCCAAGCAAACAAACGACGCTTATTATGGTCAGGCGGCTTTAGTTCTTGAACCAGTTGGATCTTGTATGGGTGTACCGAAGATCTTTACGCAAAATTTTCCATGTGGTGGATGCATAGAGTCCTATTTGTGCACGTCGAAGAATAGACAAATCTGGATCATCATTTACACTATGACTTACAGCAGCGATGTTTTCTTCTGTACGTACAATTCTTTGGCTTGTTGTTGTTGTTGTCAGAAATCTATCGATAGTTCGATGAATAAGGTGCTCTGATGGACGATTATGTAAACCATAAATTTCACGAACTGCTCTATAAGTTTGGCGAATAGAACAATGATTTTGAAAATGATTTTCAACAATTTGTAAACGTTGTTGCGGCGAGAATTTCTCCATGATGATTTGGTAATGCTTACTGAATAGAAATGTCAAAACAACATGGCCTACCATGTAAAATCACAGTTATTCCTATCGAAAGTTCTATTACTCTAAAATAATTGATTACTCTCAAATAATTGAGAAATTTCTTCGTATTGTATCACATGCACGTGTCAGTTATCTAATGCTGTGTCTAAGTCGTATCTTCTTTCATTGTATATTTCTTTGATATAACTTAATTTTCATATAGGCCATGCTTATCCAAAAAGTCGTTAGTTTTTGCAGACATTTCTGGTGAAAAAATTTATTTTCATATATCTTTTAAAGATCATTTTGTTTATTCCAATAACTCCCCACTGAAGAGATTTGGGTCCGAATTTATCAGTTCCTTTCTCTGGAGAATATGCTATATATTCTTTAGAAAGGAGAATAAAAAAAGCCTTTTTGAATTATATGTTAAACAGTTTTTGGTGATGGAACTTGTGATTCTTTAACATCCAATCGAAACATATTGTATAAGGTGATCTAAATGATTTGGTCATTATTTTATATTTCTTTTGATTGGACATGTTTTTCAAAAATTCATCTCTAAATGTTTTCATGAGATTCATTTAGATTCAAATCTGTAGAGATTCCAGCTATATCTGTAATATGCAAATACTTCTTCATAGTAAATTTTCAATATATATATGAATTTCCGATTTTTGACTAACATTACAAAGAATTTTCACCCGAAAGAGTGTTGTGTACCCTGAACATGTTTTTTCTCCAAATTGTTGGCTTGGTGAGCATTTTTATGAATTGAATTATTAATAATTCTGTCAGGCTTGATTTCATTCAAATAATTTTGAACTAGTTACTCCCTAACGAGTCAACTTATATACGTCGGTAAGTATTTTCCTTGGATTTTCTGTATAATTGTTTGTTTTACTAGTTAATTGCATAACAGTGTATGTGTATCATTCAATTAAAGTGTACAAAGGATATCCATCAAGTAAAGAGAAGCAAGACTCGAAGTCATTTCAATGTGTACCACAAATATTTATAATAATTTAATGGCTTTGTTATTTTCGACAAAAAGAAATACTAAGCCAGGTTTATCACCAGATACGCCTCTCATAGTCCACTCACGTTTCACGTTCAAAGCTTTATCCCGAAACAACCGGCGCGATAAACTATTATTTTCCCAATTGTCGAACGTCCCTCCCAAACAACAGGCGAAAATCCAATAATCCCCCCGGCTCTACCGCGATAGTCGCCCACGAACCACCTCCCCCATTTGCCTCCCTCTAATCTCGACGAGATTGCGTCCGATCTCCAAACAATACGATCGAACAAAACGGACGGCGTAAATCTGTGCGACTGCATGGAGGCATTGGAGTTCGGGGGCCGGTACAACTCCACCCGCCCCTGTGCATATTTGAATTGGAGCGGGCGGACGCGGGAATTGTCCGAGAACTTGTCACCCGCAGCGGACGACGCGATATGCGGACGTAGAACAGACCCCAAAAAGAAAATTAGAAAACGCAGATGAATCGGGTCGTTGGAGCTCGAAAGAATGGTTTAATTCCTGCGGGAATTCCCGGTCGAATCCGGAAACGTCTGACGGAAATTTTTGGAGCAGGAATTCGCTTTGTTGAAACACAGCGTCGACAGGCTGATCTACACTGAAAAAGGTGAGAAGTGTTAGGAGATTTTGCTACACTAGTTCATATCACTACTAAATTTTTTTTTTAATGTTTTAATTGAACGATCCTCACGAAATTCCGCAAGAACATGCTCGTCATTATTCTACTTCCAAGTGCTGAATTTCAGGTAGATCGAATCTGTAGTTTTCCATTTTCCATGATCAATTCGAACATTTGCGGCTGTTTGTCCTCGATTACTTCACGAATTATATATTTAAGTTCTTGAATGGATTGTGGAGCATTGGCATAGACCTCATCTTTCACATGGTCCCAAAGAAAAAGTATAAAGTTGTTGAATCACAAGATCTCGGTGATTAATTGTAATCACCTCTCAAATTCTTTTTGTAATATTGCGATTGTTTACTTGCTTTTGTGGCACGTAGCGCCGTCTTTTGTTGAAAGTAAACGTCGTCCACATCAATATCTTTCAATTCCGCTCATAAAAACCATTAATCATAGCTCAACAGCGCAATCCATTCACCGTAACAGTTGTACCAGCCCCATTTTCGAATAAGTAAGGCCCAAAGACCGCACTAAACAGTGACACGTAGAGGATAGAGAGACCTTCCAACAATCATTCTTGGATTTTCTCACTGTTGTAGCCCGAGAAGGCGCTTCACGACGACCCACAAGAACTTTAGTTTTGCGAACTGTGACTGCAAAGTTTTGACCATTTTTGTATTGTACTTTCACATTAAAATAAATTAATTCGGCTGATCTGTACCAAAATTCAAGGAGTACAAATAAGTTTCCGCCGTACGGAACCCAATTTCCTTGTTTATGAATCATTCATAATGATTTTAAACGATGTGAGACTGCTTGCTGAGTGACTTCTAATGTTAGAGCAAGTTCTTTTTGTGTCTGAGATGAATCTTCCTCCAATAATTCCTCCAATTCTGCATCCTCGTAAATTTTTGGCCTTCCACTGCGATCTTTGTCTTCTACTTCGAAATCACCGTTTTTAAACTTTTGAAACCACTCTCGACACGTTCTCTCACTCAAAGCACCCTCACCATATGCTTCTACGAGCAATTGATGCGCCTCAGCAGCAGATTTCTTTAAATTAAAGAAGTAAACTCATATTTCCCGCAAATGACGCTTACTTGGCTCAAATTTTGACATTTTCAACTTATAAAAATTATATTTTACCAATATAAAATCCATGATATTAATAGGTTATGTTGTTCTTGAATGTCCGAACTATTTTTTAAGCCGGTTATCATTTGCGAAAGCTAACCGAAACTCCGTGCCGGGCCATCTACAATAAAACGGCGGAAACTCATTTGTACTTCTAATAGAATGTTCTAGAAATCGAGACAGTGTAACATACATCTGTCAACAATTCTATACTCAAACAAACACGACAAGATTTTGTAGATCATAGAGGCAAATTCAAGAAATGCGGACGTTTCAAACTTATTGGTTTGCTATGCAATTCAATGTATGCTAGTGACTCCAAATCTGTCTAGTATCTATATTCTTTATACACAGATACTCCAAGATGTTAATAATACACTTGCTCCATCTAGAGTATTCAAAATACATACCCAGAGACTCTAAGATATTAGTAATACACAAGCGCCATCTAGAGTATGCAACAACACAGAATAATGTTTGATTGTATCGGTCTCTACATGTCGGAAATACATCTTGATGACTAAAGTAAAGCAACTTAATTTCCGCTAATTTATTTAATTTCACAACAATTGTTGAGGTGAGTTTCCTTTATCTGCGCTTGTGAACACTAAATTATTATCTGAAATTTTATTTCTTATTGTTCCAACTGTGTTTTTGATATTAATATTATTGTAGGCAGCTGATGGTTTCTTTATCTGATTAATCAACATATATTTATCTTCATTAGAATTTTGATGGTCTTTCAAAGCAATTTCTGAATCTATAGCAAGATATTCTAGATATTTGGAATTATTATTAGGTAAATTAAATTTTTAACCTTTTCCTAATAGTTTGATTTCGTTTTGCGTGAATTAGACATCCGACAGATTAACAAATTTGGGATAGAAAACGTGATCTGAAAATTTTTGTTGTTTAGTTGAATTTTGTGTCTTTTGATTATTTTTTCTATGTAATAAGTTTTTTAGTTTTTTATTCTGTACTAAATATTTTTTGTATATGGATTCGTTTACATCTTGTCTAATATTCGTATCTAGATCATCAAACAAAATATAATGGAGTCTATGGGATAATTCAAAATATATTACCTTAAGGTATTAGCAGTACAAATAAGTTTCCGCCGTTTTATTCTAGATGGCGCGGCACGGAGTTTCGGTTAGCTTTCGCAGATGATAACCGGCTTAAAAAATAGTTTGGGCATTCAAGAACAACATAACCTATTAATATCATTGATTTTATATTGGTAAAATATAATTTTTATAAGTTGCAAATGTAAAAATTTGAGCCAAGTAAGCGTCAATTGCGGGAAATATTAGTTTACTTCTTTAATTTAAAGAAATCTGCTGCTGAGGCGCATCAACTGCTCGTAGAAGCATATGGTGAGGGTGCTTTGAGTGAGAGAACGTGTCGAGAGTGGTTTCAAAAGTTTAAAAACGGTGATTTCGACGTAGAAGACAAAGATCGCAGTGGAAGGCCAAAAATTTACGAGGATGCAGAATTGGAGGAATTATTGGAGGAAGATTCATCTCAAACACAAAAAGAACTTGCTCTTACATAAGGAGTCACTCAGCAAGCAGTCTCACATCGTTTAAAATCATTAGGAATGATTCATATTTAATTTGTGTTAAAAAACGGTGGAAACTTATTTGTACTCCTAATATATGCAGGTTATTTCTCTATTCTGGTATTTTAGTTTTCTGTCCATTTTCAGCCAAGTTTTCATTTCAAGATTTTTCCTTTCTCTGCGGATTGGCTTGTATTCTAAGTTTTTAGTTGGATATAATTGGGGAAGACTATACATTTTGTTAAGAACCAAATATTCTGGTTGGTCGTTCTGCGTCGTAGTTGTAGTTTTGAGTACCATAAGACCAAAAAGCTGATATCAGCTTGAATCAAATGTTTGATTGTATCGGTCTCTACTTGTCGGAAATACATCTTGATGATTAAAGTAAAACAACTTAATTTCCGCTAATTTATTTAATTTCACAACACTTGTTTCGTCATGACAACATGACTTCGTCAGGTGAGTATGGTACTAAGTACCATACAAGACGTATATAATCAAATTTTTTTGAAATTAAAAGTGTAGAAGACTAACAGATTAAATATGTTTTGATATTAAAATTTTGTTATATTTCTTCTATCAAGTAAAAAGCCTTTTTCTATTTTAATTGTTATATTGATGTATGTTACACTGTCTCGATTTCTAGAACTTTCTATTACCACAGCTCATACTCCTTCTTAATGATTTTTTGTATTTTAACAATTTGAATGCGATATTGAAGCGAGTATCGTTCCATTCATAGTAATGGCGCAGTTTTTACTTGTCAAATGTCAATAGATGACAGCTGCCCAGATAACGTGCTATCCAAAATGAAACCTTTTAATGGAAAATCCCTTATAATGTTGTGTAAACAATAAAATTTAGCAGAAGTTGAAACTATTTTTCATTTGCAAATTTCAAGATTGATTTCCGTCAAGTAAAACCGTGAAAAACTTAGGAATTGGTTCGTTCTTCTCAGGTATCCTAGGTGGCGCGACGATATTTCACGGAAAGCAAGAGGACGTTTAGTCCCTGCCTGGTGAACGGTATAACGACTAAAGAACCCGTCGTGTCGTTATTAGGGTTATTATTCGAGGGTATTTATGTCGATTCGACGTCGGGTATCGATTGAAAGCCGTCTAGGATAACTGGGGAAAGCGGTTTTGTGGGCAAGAGCCACCGGTATTTGCTAACGTTTCACGGAATTAGTTAGCGCACGCTGGAAATGAATGGGGATTGAACCCTTTCAAGAGAAGTGTTGCTTTCCATTCATCTGACCGATTCGAGTAGGATTACGTTCTATTCTTCGGGCTCTATTTTGAATAAACAGGGGATTTTTGCAACAAGGTGCATTCGGGGAATTCTGGAATAAAGAGGGTTCTTTCAAAATAGTCCCTTCGAGTGACGCCGCCATAGGAGAGTTGAAAGGTGAATAATTCATTGACGTTCTAACAATCGGACGTAAACATGCAGAGTAATGGCTTTATAAGTGGAGGGTGAGATTTCTAAAGTGAATGAATGAATCAATTTTATTCATAATTTTTGGAGGAACTTCAGTAGAATTACCTATTCTGTAGATGAGGTCCGTTGAAGAATGTTGAATGTTGAATTTTTTCTGTCAATATTTATGATCGGTTTTGTTAATCAGGTTTTCTGGCACCTTTCTTAGTTCCCAAATATATATTTAAGTTTGTGCACTAGATAATATTTAGATACTTGAGAATAGAGCTTTGTGGTTTTGGGGATGTAGAGTCTGAGGTGAGACAACAGGTAAATAAGGCAATGAGCTGGATGCATGAACAACACCATATGGAGTAACAAACACTTGCGAACCGAGACAAAGGCAAGAATCTACAAAGCTACCATAAGACCAATAATGACGTACACAGCAGAAACACGACCAGACACAACAAAAACTAAGAGGTTGTTGGAAACATATGAAATGAAAGTCCTAAGGAAAATAGCTGGAAAAACGCTATTAGATAGAGAGCGCAGTGACAACATAAGAAAAATGCGGGGTGGAAGAGGTGAATGAGTGGATCCTGGGGAGAAGGCACGTGTGGAATGCACACATAGACCGAATGGATCCTGAGAGAGTGGTCAGAATCGCACGTGATAAATCTCCAATGGGAAGGAGAAGTGTAGGAAGACCGCGAAAAAGGTGGAGCGATAACCTGACTGCCAACTGAACACCGGACAAGTTACGAAGAAGGAACAGGCAAAAATGCCTATAATGAAGAAGGAAGAAGAAGACTAGATAATATGTTATAACGGTAAATAATATGAGGCTATCCAACCTTTATACAATTCCCACCCTATCAATTCTCAACATGTGACTTGACAATTTTTTGTGTGTGGAATCTTCACTATCTTATCACTTAAATGAAAACAATAAACCAGCAAAACAATATTCGGTGAAAAATGCCAGGACATCCAATTCCCTAGTTTTAAAGATCATTATATCGCCAATTTTACTCGAAGGAATCGATCAGTATCTGTAACAGCCCTACGAAGTAATTTTTTGAGGACCAATAGACGAGTGTCTTAACCAGTACCATAAGGATTCTGTTGCGTTCCTCAAATTTAAGGGCAAGAAGACCTTTAAGAGTACCTCAGCTATCACCTAGACATAGAGCTACCCTTCGGCAATAGGCAGAACACCACCAAGACTAGCTTTTACCCCAATGACACAATACTTTTTTTGGACGAGTCACGATTCGACACCTACAAAGTGATAGTCGACGAGAGTTTGGAGAGGTCCAGGCAGACTAGAGCGACTCTATTTCGTCCGGGAAGTTGTGCCCTTTCAAGGCGGATCAATAATGTGCTGGGGGGTTTAATGTTCGGTCTAACGCCCCACCACACCGCACACGAAGGATTCGAAACATTCTTCAAGAGAACGATATACAGAGAATGAACTGTCCTGACTTGAATCCAATTGAGCACGTATGGGATTACTTAGGGAGAGTAATATCCAATCACCAAAACCCACCTTCAACTTCACAGGAATTGAGTTTAGCCCTTCAGGAAGACTAGAACGATATGCCTGAAAATTTCATTAATTACTTGATTCGTGGGATGCCTAGGCGTATTGGGCTGTTGATTGAAAGAAGAGGTGGTAATACGGACTATCAAATTTGGATTCAGTTATGGAATAACTATAATTAATCAAAAATATTTTGTCTCATCCTGTATAAAGCAAAGAGTAACAAACAGAGATTTTCTATCAAATATATTGCAGTTGAAATACAGGAAAATATTCATCTCATTACTAAAACATAGATTGTTTATTTCTTGAGAAGCCTAGGGGGGTCAAGACTTTTGACCCCCTTTGATGTGTGTTAGTTTTAAGTCTCAACACATATAGATTAATCAATTGGTAATAATGACAATTATTGTCACTCTATTAATGTAAAATTTTTCTTCACGCTTTATATTGATTATAGAACATTGCGAACCTAAATAAATGTTTGATTAATTCGGTCTTTACTTGGTGGAAACTCATTTTAATTGAAAAATATATAAGAGGCAGTATTTAATTTCCACAAAAATGTTTAATATAACAAATGTTTCACCACGCTGTGGCTTCATTTCACTGACTTATGGAGTCTAGTATAACAGAGTTTAAATACAGTTAAGAACGTGACGAAATAATGGTAAAAACAAGTCATAGAACTCAAGGTGTTTATTGGAGTCGACGTTCACAACAAGTTGGACTCTGTACATCCACCACATGGAAAATTTTGCATAAAGACCTTGGTCTACACCCACAAAAGATCCAACTGGTTCAAAAACTGAAGCCACTTGACCATAATAAGCATCGTTTGTTTGCTGATTGGGCAGTAGAACAGTTTGAAGTTGATCCACTTTTTTATCGTAAAATTGTGTTTAGTGATGAAGCTCATTTCTGTTTGAACGGCTTTGTGAACCAGCAAAATGGCCGTATATGGTGTGAAAAGAATCCTCAAGAGTTCTGCAGGTTCCATTGCATCCTGAAAAATGGATTGTATGGTGTGCTTTACACGCTGGAGGCATCATCGGTCCATATTTCTTTAAAAACGATGCTGGTGCTAATGCTACAGTGAATGGTGCTAGTTACAGAACGATGATCAATGATTATTTGTTTCAAAATTTGAATGGTATCGACCCAGAAGTGTTTTGGTTCCAACAAGATGGTGCTACACCTCATGTTGCTATCGTAACAATTGATATATTGAGAGGAAGATTTGTCGATAACATTATTTCGAGAAATAGTCCAATTAATTGGCCTACAAGATCATGCGACAAAACTCAACTGGATTATTTTCTTTGGGGTTATGCCAAGTCATTGGTTTATGCTGATAATTCAGAAAAAATACACGCTTTGGAAGCCAACATAACTCGTGTTATTGATTAAATATACTCGAAAAAGTGGTTCAAAATTGGTCTGGTCGACATATGCCGGAAATTATTTTCAAAATATAAATGTCATAAAATTATCTTTCAAATAAAAAAAAAACTGGCTTCAATCTTAATTTGAATGTGTTTCATTTCAATTTAAAGTTTTATCACTCTGAAAAAACACCCGATAGATTCACCATAATTTAGAACTATGTTGTAAATGACTCATATAATCTCTAAGTCTATTCTCTCTTCATATATCATTTCAGCTGGGGAGATAAATTCAAAGTTAGTTTGTCTGCAGTACACTTTCAAACCATCTATGTATCTTAACAGAAATTTGATCGGACAATTTTATTACATACCAACCTTAAAATTTCGATAAAATAATAAGAAAAGGTTTATTACAAAATTTGAATATAAAAACAGATTTAATCTGTTAGTTTCTACAATTTTAATTTCAAAACATGTATTCAAAAAACTTTTAGAATGAAATTAATGTCTTACAAGCACTGCTCATATTTAATAGACGTATAAAATCGAATGTCATCATACAATATCAAATGGAATAAAAAAAACCCAACAAATATAAATTGTCGATTGAAATTAATTAATAAATAAATGTTTGTTCGTTTCGTTCCAAGCATGCGCACTGAACTCTTCAGACAAGCGTACGCAGCTCTGCTTGTAACGAAATGTTTTGTTTTCTGATTTTATATTTATGAAAACTAAATCTTTATCAATAAAATATCTATACGTGTACGATTTCAATGTCAAAACAACATTTTAATTCCCGAACATAGAAAATATCAGATTATGCGACTTTGCCAAACTAAGTGTTACTTAACGCGAGCTTAAGACAGACTCAAAATTAAATCTCAGCTTAAGAACTTAAAAAACGGTGCAAATGACTATGAAATTACGTAAAACGGCGTAAATGATTGAAAGTAAATCTGGTATTTTAAAACTCGTCAAAATATTCTCCTCAACGCCCCCAAACAATATACGTTTCCCGGGGGCCTAGGTACCCATTTTCCGGGTCGTAAAGATGAAAAAGTGCCCCCTCAATCTAGCATCCAGTTAGTTATGCACTCACTACGTACAGATTTTTCAACTGAGTGGCGCCTTGGGACCGACAAACAATGCTTAAAAAAGATGTCACGAACAGCAACCCCGAATGGATACGTCTAATAAAACGCGAAATTATCGCCGCCGCTGTTTTTCCACCCCCGAAACTGGCGTTGGGTGGGGTGGTTAAAATGAAAAATAACCGCCTTTCGTTACTCGAGAAAATTGGAAGTAAGTACTCACACAGCCTGCATTAAACGCGTCCGGACCGCCTGTTTTTCAACCAGAAGGAGAATGGCCCCGCGATATTTTACCTGAAATGAAAAAAATATTAAGCGCCTGTCGGAATCTTGGGAATTACTGGTGGGGTAATTGAGTTTTGAGTTACGATTTGGAAGGGAGCAGCCAGGCTTCTACAAGTATGAGGTGGTGAGGGAGTTTTTGGTGGATAAGTTGGGAAAATGGAAGAAACAGTAATGAATTTAATTCATAAAAATTTCACAGAGTTCTTAAAATATCATTGAACGGAAATATATTTTTTAAAAGGCAATTGGAGTTCTTAAAGGTAAGATCAGAAACAAAATTTTGTCTCCTTTAAATATTTATTTATTAATTTTAATGACTTTCGTATATCTGTTGGTTTATTTATTGCATTTGACATTATATATTGAGTTTTGATTATATACGTCTATTAAACGTAAGCGGTGCTTATTTTAGACATTAATTTAATTCTGAAAGTTTTTTGAATAAAATTTTTTCGAAATTAAAATTGTAGAAGACTAACAGATTTAATCTGTTTTGATATTCAAACTTTGTTATATTTCTTCTATCAAGTAAAAAGCCTTTTTCTATTTTATACTCCAAAAATGTTGTGAACTTCAAAATTGTGAACTTCACATTAAAATGAAAGTTTGTTCTGAGTTACGAGTGACCAAATGGAAATTAAATGAAAATTATTTAACAATTTCAACAGGAAATTATGATTTTAAATTTCTCAGGATAGCTCAGTATGGGTTTTTATACATTATTATAGAATAAATCAGAATATTATTTATCTCAAAATAATTACTAAATTTTAAAAAAATCCTATATAATGCCATTCTTTATATTGATCAAACTTACTCGACAAACATTTAGTGAAGACAGCAGTGTTTCATTCCCGTAATATAAAAAACAAATTCCACTCCAAAAATGCCCAACATAAACTTGAAAAATTCTTAAAAATAACCTCTCTTTAAAAGGCTCCTTCAAAAGCCTTTTCAAAAATATATAGTACCTATTCAGAAACGCGATTTGGGCTTCTCAATTTTATAACGGTAAATTTGTTTCGAGGTATAACAGAATTATTCTATCAAGTGTAAAATCCCCCCTTTTTACCATTCCTGATTCTTTATTATTTTATTTAATCATAAATAAAAACCTTTTGACATGAAAATTGACAGTAAAATAATAATAATAAATATATTGAAAATTTACTGCGACAGATTTTTTTTAAATACTACATTTAATAGCTGGATTAATTCCCCAAAACCTCTACAGATTCAATCTGAAAAATCTCTTAAAAACATTTGTGAAGAATTCGGAGAATTAATCCACCTATTTTTTGTAATATTTGAAAAAAAACCTTCGTAGTAATATATATATACATATATAATATATATAATAATATATATATAATATATATATAATATATATAATAATATATATATAATATATAATGTATGTATATATATATATATAATTATAAAATAAATAAATGAAATTTTTAATTAACTATTAGCAGAATTAATTAGAAAAGTGTACTCTTGAATGGGTTAATTTCATTATGAAATTTAACTTTTATTAAGTTTGAGTATGAATTCTTATTGAATCACCCTTGTATCTAATTGAATGATTTGGGTATGCGGCAGTTAACTCCTATAATTATAATTTTGGAATTGTCAATTGAAATTTTAATATCATTAATTTTGATTTGATTTATTAGGGAGGGTTCAATTTGAATTTTTAATAAGGTGATTTTTAAAATATATATTCGATAAAAGTAATTTGATATATAAAAATCAGTGACTAATAATCTAAATGTCTAAATTCTATGTTCTAACCTACTAACCTTAATTCTATTTATTGTAATACTAACGTAAACAAGCAATGATTTACTCTTCAAATTAAATTGGAAAACTTTACATAAATGAACTTATTTCTACCTTTGGTAAGTTTAATCATCCATTAACATTGTTCCTTTTATGTTGGCTTTACTCTATTTCAGGAATTTGTTCTGGTTCTTAGAGTATGTTTCTGAAATGTTCGGATTTCCCAGCCCACTTCGTTGATTGCTTCTTTTTGGATTTATATTGTTGAATTTTTGATTTATATGTGGGATATTTCCATTCAAAACACTCAGATAATGTATTTGATCACATTTACATTCACAATAATGTTAATTTCTTTTTAGGTTTTGGAACTGGATTATTGAAAGAGAAAATCTTTACTCAGAGAGACGTGAATGAGCTGCCGAATATTTTCATACTGATCGACGTTTACCGTGATTTTTCTTTTTATAATTCTCACGAAAAATTTCATTCCAAAGCTTACTAGCTTCTACCAAAATTATTGAAAAAATGATGCTTTCATTGATTTTACAAAATTTACAATATTTCTAAGTTTAAAATTAATCTAAATAATTATCTTGAATTTTCATCTAGATATTGATATCAATTTCTTGTTAAACAGAACAGTGAATGTCTGGTTTTTCATCCGTAATATATTTAGTGTCAAAATTTACGAAAGTTTAACTTCTAATGCTTATAACTTATAAATTACTTAAAATTACCTATGAAATTGATTACTTTACTTTAGATTATTTACTGTTACAAGTTTATCAATGCATAAACATCTTCAAGGATATTTCTTATATACTTATTTTCAAAATTTCTGACGTGGACAATATCTTTCATTGAATTAATTGATTTTTGATTAATTTTGCCTTATTTAAACTAATTTTGGTGAGTAATATTCAATTTAGCTTTGTCAATAATTTCACGGAAATTAATATTTGATTCAAGATAGTAATAAATCTTTTCAACAATTTCTTCACCAATTTCAAATTAGATATCTAAATTCAAATTACTTCTATTTATTACAACTTTGGCAGTCTTTACATTAAATAATTGTGAATTGAATACTCCCTATGAATTCTATACAGAATTTCAACAAAATTACTGATTTTTGATCATCGTTCAAAGAATTTTCACTTGACTAGTGGTTATGTACTAATCTGCTTTTTCTTCATAATTTTGGCTTGTGAGTATTTTTATGAATTAAATCATTAATATTTTTATCAGAATGGATATTATTTAATTAATTTTGGCCTGGTTACACTCTAACGATTCAACTTATACACAACAGTGAGTCTTTTCCTTAATATTTTGGTATAATTATTTATTTTTAACTGTAAATATCTTAACAAGTTTTCCATAATTTGAGTCTTTACACATGCGTGTGGCAGTTTTCAAATATGGAGTCTATGATAGTATCTCAATTTCGACATTTTTCTGTAAAATAGTCTAATTCTTGCAGGGTGTTCGAACACGTTTTTCAAAATTTGCTTTCAAGTAGAATATTTGGTGAATGAAGTTATGTACATATATCTTACTCATTGTTTTTATTTAGCATCCAAATTACTTCCAACTAATAACTAAGTATAGGTAAGAAATTCAGTTTATTTCTCTGGAGAATATGCTATCTATTTTTAAAAAATGGAAGTTGAAGATGAATTAAATGTGGAACATTTTTTCGCGAAGCAATTTGTTATTCCTGAATATCCAATCGAAAAAATATTTTCTTTGGTGATGGATTTAGATTAATTTGGTTAACACTTTATATTTTCTTTTATTCTTTATTGGTTAGCTGCCCCTAAGTGTGTTGATAAGTGCCACATTTCTGCAATTTGTTCCTGTGATCAGCAAAACCTTATCGAGTTTGTTTGAGTATGGAATTGTTATACAGATGTATGTTGCACTGTGTCGATTTGTAGAACTTTCTATTACCATAGTTCACACTGCTCATTAATGATACGCACACTTTAATTGTACTGACAAAACTGTAAATAAACTGAAAGACATATTACACTCAAACTCTGCTTAAGCATAGAGGATAAAAGAAGAATTACAACAATTCCTTTAAGCGGGCTTTTTCAGTGAACAATTGCCCGGTACTTTTTTAATTTTACGTATAATTCTAAACGCTAGGGGCGTTAAAAATTTCGTTCTACTATTCCGTCGACTTTTTATAAAGAAAAATAATAAAGCAAAACATCACAAAGACCTATCATGTTATATAACGTAGGCGTTAGAACGAAAATGGAAATGATCAAAAGTTTCATCGTTCGGAATTTAGCATAAAGCTCTTAACAACCCATCGTGAAACATTTTTCGATCCCGTTTTCATATCGGTCCAAAAATAATGCGATGAAATATAATAATCGCCTACGTGCAACAGGAATCAGTCCATATATAAAAGGCCGCGCGATCGTAAATATTCCAACGACCCAAAATGGCCTTTTAAGCATGAAAAATCGCCATATTTGTTCAAACATTTTCCGGGCGTTTTTGAATAATGCCTGATTTATCCCCTCTGACGGAATCATTCCTGGAATAGATGATAAAAGACTGATATTACCGGCATGAATATTGCGCATTAATTTGAGTATCTGTTTACTCCGACCCATTAATTTCTGTCCCGCGTGTTCGGTGGTCCATCATTTTTAATGGAGCTCCAATAAATTCGAAGGATACAGACAAAAATTATCGCCAAATCTGTACGTTTTTCCATTCAATCCGCGCCCGAACGGTGCCACAGCAGCTCGCATTTCCGTTCAAAACGCCCTGAAAGTGGGACCGAACGGAAGCACTTACTGAATATTTATGAAGCAAATTTTGCAACTATGTAGTACTTTGTGTTAAAATTTTAATTCGAATAGCAATAATTACTTAATGAATAGAGCAAATTATAAAGGGTTTATCAATAAGAGGTTTCATTTTGAATAGGCTGCAATCAATTTTGAAGCTGTCATCTTTCGACATTTGACAAGTAAAAACTACGCCATTACTAAAAATTGGAGGTACACGCTTCAACAATGCATTAAAATTGTTAAAAACTACAAAAATGGTGAAAATTTTGCTGTCACAGATCGCAAAATTAAAGCACTTTTGGGTCGTCGTTAAGCACCTTTTCGGACGGCAATAGTGAAGCTGGTGAAAAAATTTGAGCTGTTGGGACATGTTAGTGATGTGAAGAATCGAAACCATGTGCGTCGCTCAAAAACAACTGGGAATATTGCTGCTGTAGCCCATGGTGCTGAAGAAAAGCCAGATTTGTCGATTTCTCGTCGTTTTTTAGAATTAGGCATTCCATAAACGACATTACACCGTATTTTCAACAAAGACTTAGGTCTTAAGGATTTTGAAGTTCAACATGAGAAATCAAGCCGATCGATCACCAGCAAAGTGGTATCTTGGCTGATTGGGTCCTTTTATCGAAAAATCGTCTTCAGCGATGAGGCCTATTTTTACCTCGTAGACTACGAAAATAAGCAGAATTGTCGCATTTGGGGCTCGGAGAATACAAGAGTGATTAATGAAAAGCCTATTCGAAAATGAGGCTGGTGCAACTGTTACGGTGAATGGTCTGCGCTACAGTGCTATGATTAATGATTTGTTAGTGTCGAAATTGGAATATATTGATATGGACGACGTTTATTTTCAATAAGACGGCGCTACGTGCTAAACAAGCACCGAAACAATCGCAATTACGCATGAAAAGTTTCCTGGCCGTGTTATTTCTCGAAAAGGTGATCACAATTGGTCACCGAGATCTTGTGATTCGACATCTTACTTTTTCCGAGTGTTGAGAAATGGGTAGAAATTTCAAGTGGCTATCTGGAGAATGTGCTATATATTTCTCAAAAAGAAATGAAAAAAGACTTCTTAAAACTATATGGAGCTTTTGTCGGAATAGATTTTGTTATTCATAAATATCCATTCGAAACATCTGTGTCGGATGAAGTTTGCTACGTAATCGTGGTCAATATTCTGTATTTTCTTTCATTAGTTGACTGACGCACATATGTCAATATATATGACTATTCTATATGTTTATAAAAAACACAGTCTTTCTTGGACATTTAATTTAATTTTTTGGAGATTTATCAAAATTTGTAGATATTTCAGAGAATTTTTCTAGTTAATAATTGAAACAGAATTTTGCTATATTGTTTATGGAATAAATAATAAAATTTTTGAATGATTACTAATTAGATCACCCTTGTATGTAGTTCTTGTATTGTATGTTTCCGGCTAGCTCTTAAGATTATAATTTTGAATAGTTGAAATTTAAATATTATATTATCAAATTTGATTTGGTCTTTTAGGGAGGGTTCAAATTGAATTTTTTTAAAAGGTTGAATTTTTTAATTATATTATATGAAAGTAATTTGAAATATTATAATCAGTGATTAATAACCTGAATTCTAATTCTATGTTAACCTAACCCTATCTAAATATCCTAACGTAATTCTAATGTAAACAATGATTGTTATTTCTAAACTTCTTTCTGGAAAGATTAACAAGATTGAATTTTTACTACCTTTGGTAAGTTTGTTCATCAATTTATGATTGTTCCTTTTAATTGTCCCTTCTTAGTTTCAGGAATAACACTGGTTTCGTTGGAAACAACACTTCTAGAACATTCTGAAATTCACAGGCAACTTTGTTGATTTTCTTCTTACTTGTATTCAGTTTATCCAATTCGTTTGAAACTTGATTTCTATGTGGGATTTTTCCATTCACATTCGGGTAATGTATTTTCTGGATTCAATTTCCATTCACAATAACCAAATAATCTTCTTTTTTTAGTTGAAGATTCTTTTTGAGACTTTTTTAATTATGGATCAACAAGGATTCTGCTCTGCATATAATTGGAGACTGCCGACTTTTTCTCTGTCTGCCCTATTTATAGTTTTCAAGAAAAGTTGAATTTCAAAGCTTACTAGCTTCTGTCAAAATTATTGAAAAATGATGCTTTCTATGATTTTACAAAATTTAAAATATTTCCTGGTTTGAAATAGCTGTTGAAAATTAGCTTATTTTTAAACTACATTTTGATGTATGTTTCATGTTAAACAGAACAGTAAAAGTCTTGCTTCTCATCCGTACAGTATTTCAAGTGTCAAAATTTAACAAGATTTAACTTCTAATGTTTATAACTTATAAATTATTTAAAATTACTTATCCATTGATTAAGTTTCTTTAGCTTAGATGCAATTACAATTCTATTGATGCCTAAACATCTTGAAGGATATCTCTTACATTAATCATTTGAAAATATCTGACGTAGATGCTGTCTTTCATTGAATTAATTGATTTTTGATCAAATTTGTCCTATGTACATTATTCTGGTATATTTAATTTATATTTAATTTAGCTTGTTCTTTGTCAATAATTTCACTAAAGTTTATATGTGATTCATGATAATAACAAATCTTTTCAACACATTCTTCATCAATTTCAAATTGGATATCTAAATTCAAATTACTTCTATTTATGGCAACTTTGACTGTTTTTACATTGAATAATTGCGAATTGAAATCTCCCTGTGAATTCTATTTATAAACTGTCAACAAGATTACTGATTTTTGATTACTGTTCAAAGAATTTTCATTCGACTAGTCGTTATGTACTATGAATATGTTTTTTCTTCATAATTTCAGCTTGTGAGTATTTTTATGAATTGAATTATTAATATTTGTATCAGAATGGATATTATTTAATTAATTTTGGTCTGGTTACACTCTAATGAGTCAACTTATATACAGCAGTGAGTCTTTTCCTTAATATATTTATGTAATTATTTAATTTAACTGTAAATTCCATGACAATATATATATATATATATATATATATATATATATATATATATATATATATATATATATATATATATATGAACTGGCCAGCAAACTCACCAGACATGAATCCAATTGAGCACATATGGTATTACTTAGGGAGAGCAATATCTAATCGCCAAAACCCACCTTCAACTTTTCAGGAATTGAGTTTAGCCCTTCAGGAAGAATGAAACGATATGCCTGAAATTTTCATTAATGACTTGGTTCGTGGGATGCCTAGGCGTATTGGGCTGTTGATTGAAAGAAGAGGTGGTAATAAGGACTATTGAATTTGGATTCAGTTGTGGAATAACTATAATTAATCAAGAATAAATAATCGATAAATTTGGATTTCTTCTCATTTTTCCAATTTTGTCTCATCCTGCATAAAGCAAAGAGTACCAAACAAAGATTTTCTATCAAATATATTGCAGTTGAAATAGAGGAAAATATTCATCTCATTTTCAGAACAAGATTGTTTATTTCTTGAGAAACCTAAGGGCGCAGAGACTTTTGAAGATGTGTGTATATGTCAACAAAAATTAAACTTTTGTGAAACTTAAGCCAAGTGGATTGTTTTCTTTACCTTATTAATTGGGTAAATTTCAAATTCAAAATGCTCTACACTCATATCAATATCAACTTCTACCACAATTCAAATCAATAAATACTCTAGAAAAGCATTGATTGTAGGACTGATCTTCTACTTAAACGATTCTCATGAAATTCAGCACGAACATGCGCGTTATTAGTTTTCACCAATTATTTTAGGAAAAAATTTGAAATTACTCTCATTAATCAACTCATGGATTCGAATCCACACATATGGTATTTAAAGATTGCAAATTTCAGCTTCTATTAATTTAAAAGTTGGAAAGAATTATCGTAATTTCCCCTAGCAAATATTGCATGTTTCTTCATGTAATAGTTTTGAAACTAGTTTCGAAAATATTTGAAATAAGAATTTTAAATGATTATAACTCGGGAAAGTTGAGCTGCTGAGTATCGAAGTTCGACTGCATTTATTATGATTATGAGTTCGCATTTAATGAGTCTCTATAGCAAAATAACATTATTCGAATATAATACTCATAAGACCAAAAAATAATCAAACGTATACATAATTTTGATTTGTGATCTTACAATATAAACTCTATTACACTGCTCGTTTCATTTCTTTTATTCTCTCAGTTCCTTTTCTTTCTTATAACATTTCAGTGAATAAAACCACTTTATTCCCAAGATTCTCTCATTGTTCTTTTGAATCGACTGAAAGCTTAACGGCACGGTTTTTTGTCTGCTCCCATTCTTTTTTCTCGTTTAATGTAGTTTAGATGTTTGTTTGCTCTGCTCATTTCGTACAATGGAAACTTTAATAAAGATTTTTGCGGAATTCATTCGTTTCCCGATGAATTTCAGGGGAGAAGAAACACAAATAGCTTGGGGACTTTTGATGGCACAAAAGATTATATTTAAGACGTCTATTCTGACATGTCCCCGTTGAATTTTGTGCGTTTTTCGATATCAATATCCATTATCGAATTTTATCTTTCAGATCGAACAATAAACACATCAAAATAATCTAGGGAACAAAGATTAAATTTTAAGATACCTCATGTATAACATCGATAATTTTTTACACTAATTTTCCTGAAAGCCTAGTCATTTCAAATAATTTTTGATTCAAAACCCGAAAATTACAAACATGTTGGCGAAACAACAGCACGATGTTGCCTGGACCTAACGCGCAAAAATGATATGGACAAAAAATAATATATGGTCCAAAAAGTATTTGAATACTGGACTCAAATGAGGATAATTAAACACTTGACGTTGGTTTTGTTTGAAAGCAAGAAAAAGTTCTCATCATTCAGATAAGCATAGCTTCAGAAGTGGTCGATCAACTGAGATGACTGCACTCGATTTCATAGAATCAATTTACGAATGTATCGACAACAAAACTTACACGTTGCTGGCTTGTTTTTTTATTTTTCTTGTGCCTTCGACACACTTGGATTTGAACCCATTTTAAATAACTGTTACAACTAAGGGATTATGGGAATATATCTATCAGAGAACCATGAGTGTAAAGATTGGGTCCACTTATTCGGCTCAATTCCATATCGGTTGTGGGGTTTCTCAAGGTTCTGTGCTGGAACCACTATTATTTTTACTATTCATAAATTATTTATCTATTCACTTGGCTTTCTATCTGCTTGTGTTTTTTGCTAATGACACTTCGGTTGTGGTCAAGGCTCGTAGTTGCTAGGAACTTTGTTACGCTTGCGTGGCAATAATAAGTCAGTTCGTTATTTGGCGCCAATCTGCTAACACTAGTAAATTCTTAGGTATAAATGTTGATAGGAATTTTAATTGTTCCATGCATATTGATATGCTTTGCAAAATAATGAATAGTTCGTTTCTTGCCATCAGTGAAGTAAGGGATATGTTACCGCTCAATTCATTAATTCATAACCTGGTTTATAGTAACCTCTTCTACAACATCCTACTATTGAGTGTCTGGATGCACTATCAGGGGTTATTCAATTCCTGGGGAATACTAGAAGGATTGCAATGATCAAACTACGAGCCAAACGTTGAAGAGATACCATGAAGGATGTCGATCAAAATCATGTAATGCAAAAATGCTTCGTTAAGGAGCCCTCTGAAGATGACGTCCAGGCAACACTTTTTGTCACATATCTCCAAAACGACAGCTAAAGTGTTGAAATTTTACACATTGGCTAATATCAAAAATATGCACCGAATGGTGCGATTGCATTTTTTTCATGTTAAACATAAGCGTATCATTTTGGGGGGGCGGAGGGTATTTTTAGTCACAACTCTTTTAATGTCTAGAACATCCACTAGAAGCTTGTCGGTTTAATTATAGGACTGCCTGTATATGTCGGTCCATCATAAAGCACTGTCTATATAAATCCCCAAGGACTTAGCGAAGTACTAAGATTTTAAAGAGATATCTCCGTAAGACACCACGTGATCCCCACTTTCAATTTTCAAACCGAAATGCATGCAAATCGTGTTGTCAAGATTAAGAATGCATTTCGAATGCAGCGAACATGCCAATGTTTGATGAAGTAATGTCAGCTCCTTAAGGCTCCGCGCAGCGACCATTATTGAAGTATCATCAGTAAAAACTGCAATCAACACTTCCGTCAAATAAGCAGCTAAATCATATAATCAATAAATAATACGAACAGAGGTTATCCCAGAACCGAGCCCTGAAGAACCTCCAGGTCCACCCCAGCCAACTGAGAGCGATTCATCGATTCTGACAGACAGTACAACATGATTTATCGCGGAACCAAATATAAAGCAGCACTAAAAACTATAATTTTTTAAAACAGAAGCAATAGGTTTGAAACAATGCAAAAAAGGATGAAATTATTAATTGGTTAAAAAACGGACAACTAAACTAAAAACAAATTATTTTACAGTTATAGCATTAATACTTCTGGAGCTCTCTCGTAGTCAATTCGAAATTAGCAAGTAACGTACAATGTTAAATAAACTAAACTTTTCAGGAATGATATCCCAAATTAATAAACCGTCTCATCAAATTCGAAATCCACGCGCCCGCTAAAACCGCAAACCCGGTTGCGCTTCGCGACCCCACGCTTGATAAACACCTCCGGAACTTTCAGCAATAAATCACGAAAGATTGGGGGGTAGCGTTATACCCCCCATAATTGTCTGGTAGTGCCTGTAGCACGTCAGGCGGGACTAATGGAATCTTTTTTCGTGACGGATCAGGGCCGTTTTTGCCGCGAGCCGTCTCTGGGTCGTCGGTCGGCGCCAGTGGTATCGATTCCGGGGGGGACCAGTCGAATTGGGGTCGTATTTTTTAGCGGGTCCTCCCATGCCCCTTTTACGAGCCTTGTTGTCTAACAGCCCACATTTCGGGGATCCCTAGGGCGCGAGAGAAGTGGCGTAAGTTGGAGACGTCGATATTTTTGTCTGGGTGTATACCGGGTGGGTTAGGTTCCAACCAGGTCTCTATTTTTTTTTATTTGCAAGAAACGTTCAGTTGATAAATTACACACTGTTAAAAAAGTACCGGGAGTCAATCAATGAAATACAAAATACAATATATATTAATCATCCGAATTTATTGACCCTGAGATGTTTTCGTGGGTATGGGAGATTGATTGTTTCGTGTATCACACATACAGAAGAGTTAAAATAAGGCATATACTCTCAATGACAGATGCTTCTCTTTTTCTTCGAGCCCCCTCCGCGATAGTAGAATGAGACTATGCATATAAACGATGTAATTCTTTATACCTGACTAGTTGCAAGCCTTTTCGATACGTCAACACCAGTACTTAGTGTGGTCTGCTTGGGCCATTATGACCTAATCTTGTTTGGTTTGCTAGTAACCCACAATATTATAGTCAAGTGTCTTATAAACTTCCACCAATTGCAAGTGACAGACCGAAGCCCATTTTTTTATCTACGCTCTTAGATTCCTCTTTCATTTTTTCTTTTTTTGCTTCTGGGGCAGCAGCATCAGGAGCCGCTGAAGCTGCTGGAGCTGCAGCAGCAGCAAACTTGCTAGGTTCCTTGGGGTATTCCTTATTAGTTTCATCTTCCTTAAACTCGACATTTGTAGGGGCAGAAATGACAAACATGTTCTTGAATCCATTGGCGATACTGTGGGGAGCAGATGCTGTGGATGGATAATTGATAGTCAACGAAGTAGCAGCTACGAATTGAACTTCAGCTAAAAATTTCTCAATGAGCTCCTTGATATCCAAAATCTCAGAAGCAAAAATGGTGGCATAATCATAAACTTGCTCTACACCCAAACTATATGAGAATGCAAAGATGTTCAACATGTTAAGGAGTGTGGCTTCGGAAGCTCCTACTTTGTGTCCAGGTTTCAAGATGTGCACATCAATGATGATTTCAAAAGTACCCTTAGAAATTCTTGTTGGAATGGACAAGGCTTGGAAGAATAATGTACGGATGAGATGTTCCAAGCCAAGTGTGCATGATCCTGGCAAGAGGTTGTTCGTAGATTTTGCGAGATGGTTAGTGTTCCACACATACAGATGGTTGAAAATAAAGCACATACACTTGATGATAAAGAGTTCTAATACTGAGCACTGGTCACCGAACTATGACGAGGAATGTGTATCGGCGCTTAAAGCAGTTTATGTTCCACATAATCGGCCTACCGAATGCACAATTAGCTCCACCATCCGTAAGTTTGAGATCCAATTTTCATTATTAGATAATAATCGACCAAATAGACCACACTCAGCACGTAGTGAAGAAAATATAGGAGCGGAGAGTGTACGCGAAGACCGTGAAGTGTCGATTCGTCGCCGTTCAGCTTGGCCTGTCATATTCAACAACTTATTTTACGTAAGGATCTCTCTTTAAAAGCTTACAAAATTCAACAAGTTCAAGAACTGAAGTTAACACGAGGCATGTGCAATCTGCAATTAAATCCCCACCAGAAAAAGTTCCTCTATATGAATCACCTTTTATTAGTAGTTTAATGCATTCCATTCATTTGAGACATCTAAAATTAATTCATAATGAATCAACTAAGAATTCTTGCAGAAAAAGAGTAAAAACTTTACCACTTCTGGGCTCAAATCAACCTCCCAGATCTTAGAAAATATCAATTGTTATCAGAGAGCCAGAGATAAGGATGAAAATCTTAAAAATTGAGTTTTATTCGTGTCATAAAAGATTACAATTGACTGAAAGTTTCAAAGACAGAACATGAAATTCCCTATTAAGGGTGGAATGCCTTCATGATTTAAGGTTCTACAAAGGTTCTTCAAAGAATTTACTCTAGTGACTATATAGTGAAAATATTTCAAGTAGGAAGTGCACAATTTTGAGTAATAATTTCTATTTGAAGTGCTCTTGTGAAGAAGAAGGAAATTTATTGTGACTTCCAAAAAGAAAACTATAATGTCATTGTGCAGGCAGAATAAATAAGAATGCATTGCTTAAATTGACTTTTGGTGTATTTGGAAACATGACTATCATGAAGAAACTACCTTATTCAAATGAATGATGTTCGAAGAAACAGAATTAGATATTATAGCTGCTAAAAATTATCCCCAAATCATCTCACCGAAATATCATGAATTTCATAATAAATTCTGAACTCTCCCAATTGTACATTACAGAAAACTCTTCCTTGCCCTCGAAATATAAAGAATCACCATTCTAATCGATTCAAAGCAAGAGAATCCTACAGCAATCCTATTTCCAACAAAATCAACAATAGACAAGGAAAGAAGCAACCTTCAAGCAAAACTAAAACGGGAAAGGGAAGTCATTTTCCATCAAAATGTGATGAACAACCCATCCGGGAAGATTTTCGTTCCTCTCCAAACTTCTTAACGCATATCAAATATCTCCTGAGCGTGCACCCTCCTCTCCCTCAAGGGATGTGGCGAGTGACGGAACTATTCAATCCGCAAGAACAGTCTGCCACGGGATTTACAAGAAGCTAGTCCCGTAACTCCAGCAAATCCCGTTTTATGCGGAAGGATGCGTCGCTAATATCTCCACGTCTTTGCGGCCTCATCTGCAGCTGCATTGTTTTCGCAATTACTGTTCTGTTGTTTGTTAGTTTATCGTACGCTGCTATTCGGAGATTATTCCAAGAGATCAAGCGTCTTCGTTCTGGAAGGTTGCTATGGTGACTAAGTGTAGGAATGGGAGACGCGACGGGAAGGATTTGAAGATGGTTTGAAGTAGGAACATAATGTTGGATCAACCACTTACACCTTCCCAGAACAGTTCAGGTGATTCAATTGAAATCTTTTGCAGAGATTGAAGTGACTAGATCCTGAAGCGATTCCTATAAAGGGAACCATCAATCCATCCAAAAGTTCAAATAGTCTCGGGTTCTTTTCAGAAAAAATGAACCCTGAAAACTTACTACTTTTAGCCTTGTCGCAGCGGTTGTTAAAGTGACCCTGTTAATATAAAACATTGTCCTTTAACAATCTATAGAGATGCCTCAAATGAAACGCTCTCAAATAGAGGTCACTAGGGGACTCTCCTTCCCTTCCACGAACAGCTCAGATGACTAGAGAACGCTGATAATGTAAAATTTTAAAATCAATGCAGAAGTTGAACCAAAAAGAGCCCCGTAAGACTTGAGAGATACCATCAGTGAAGATCAATCAAACCATATTTACAATTAATGGGGCCTAATAATTATGAAACAGATAAGCCAAAAGCTTGATATATTTGGTCTTTCTGTTTTTTTCTTACCTGCAGAATTATCAGCAGTAGTTTGAAATATCCATAGAAAATGTTGTCCTTCAATAATATATAGGAGTGCCTCAAATCAACTGCTCTCAAAAAGAATACAGTAGAAGGCTGCTATCCATCCATGGATAATTCATATGACTTAGCAGTGCCGGTCTAAGTAAAATCTTTTGCAGAAATTAAAGTAACAAGAGTCCTGAAAGATTCAAGAGCCCACTATAAAGGAAATGATCACTTCATCCAAGAATACAAATAATCAGGTCTCATTCAAGAAAAGATGGATAAAATAAATCAATATATACGGACTTGTCGTTTTTTCCTACCACTAGGATATGCAGCATTGGTTTGAAGTGAACCAGTTGATACAAAATATCTATAGGAATGCCTCAAATCAACTGCTCTTATGAAGAGCTTAGTAGGATGCATTTCTTTCACGAAAAGTTCAGATGACTTAGTAGCGTAAAGTAAAATTTTTACCGAAGTTGAACTGGCAAGAGCCTCAAAAAACTTGCTATGAAAATAGGAAACCGCCCGCGAAGATCCTTTATTCCAAAGCGAATACTAATCGGGTCTTACTGTGACTCAGAGAAGCCAAAAAACTCAATATATTTAGCTTTATAATTTTTTCATATCAGAAGGATATGCAGCACTGGCTTCAAGTAACCCTTCTAATCTTTCACGTTACTTCTGAACACTCAGTAGGGATGCATAAAATTGAATGCTCTCTCAAAAGAGCTCAACAGAAGGCACTTAATGGAAAAGTGAAATGTCTTAGAACTGTTCAGATAACTTAGCAGTGTTGGTTCAACTAAAATATATTAGAAATAAAAGTCGAAAAGAACCTAGTAAGAAAAGAGGGAACTATCAAAAAAACTCAATAGATGTGGCCTTGTCCGTTTTTATTTCCAGCCTGATTTGAAGTAATCATGATACAAAGTCCCCTCACGGCAATTTATGGATAATTTTTTTCGTGCAAAATGGATCGTTCACGTTCTCGACCAGTGAGCACATCTCAAAACATTGCTGCTTCAGCCCAAACTTTGGCGGAACATCCATCAACATCAACTCATCATCGTGCTCAGGAACTGATTATCTCTCTGGGGAGAATTTTGCATAAAGACCTTGGTATGAAGGCTCAAAAACTTCAACTACTGCAAGAAGTGGAGCCTTCTTACCGCGAGAAAGCCGAAATATTTTTCAAAGAATTATAAAATAACTGACAAAGCGAATCTATCGGGTGTTTTCTTAAGTGATTTGTCTATTCGACGACGTTTACAACAAGTTGGACTCTGTGCATCCACCACATGGAAAATTTTGCGTAAAGATCTTGGTCTACACCGGTATAAGATCCAACTGGTTCAAGAACTAAATCCAGTCGACCATAATAAGCGTCGTTTGTTTGCTGATTGCGCTCTAGAACAGCTTGAAGTTGATCCACTTTTTTATCGTAAAATTGTGTTTAGTGATGAAGCTCATTGCTGGTTGAACGGCTATGTAAACAGCTCATTTCTGGTTGAAAAAGAGCCGTGAATGGAGTGAAAACAATCCTCAAGAAGTTCTGCAAGTTCCATTGTATGCTGTATTTCTTTAAAAACGATGCTGTAGCTAATGTTATAGTGAGTGGTGCTCGTTACAGATCGATGATCAATGATTATTTGTTTCAAAATTTGTATGGTATCAACTCAGAAGTGTTTTGGTTCCAACAAGATGGTGCTACACCTCATGCTGCTACCGTAACAATTGATTTATTGAAAGAAAGATTTGGCGATAACATTATTTTGAGAAATGGTTCAATTAATTGGCCTCCAAGATCATGCGACATAACTCCACTGGATTATTTTCTTTGGGGTTATGTCAAGTCATAGGTTTATGCTGATAAACCAGAAACAATAGACGCTTTGGAAGCCAGCATAACTCCTGTCATTGATTAAATAAGTCCTGAATTACTCGAAAAAGTGGTCCAAAATTGAACGGCTATGTAAACAAGCAAAATTGCCGTATATGGAGTGAAAACAATCCTCAAGAAGTTCTGCAGGTTCCATTGCATCTTGAAAAATTCACTGTATGGCGTGCTTTACACGCTGGAGGCGTCATCGGTCCATATTTCTTTAAAAACGATGCTGGAGCTAATGTTACAGTGAATGGTGCTAGTTACAGATCGGTGATCAATGATTATTTGCTGTTTTGGTTCCAACAAGATGGTGCTACATCTCATGCTGCTACCGTTACAATTGATTTTTTGAAAGAAAGATTTGGTGATAACAATATTCCGAGAAATGGTCCAATTAACTGTCCTCCAAGATCATGCGACATAACTCCACTGGATATTTCCTTTGGAGTTGAGTCATTGGTTTATGCTGATAAACCAGAAATAATAGACGCTTTGGAAGCCAATATGACTCGTTTTATTGATGATATAAGGCCTGAATTACTCGAAAAAATGGTCCAAAATACGTCTGGTCGAATGCGGTTCTTCAGAGCTAGTCGTGGTGGACATATGCCGGAAATTATTTTTAAAACATAAATGCATAAAATTATCTTTGAAATGAAAAAAATTGGATTCAATATTAATTTAAATGTGTTTAATTTCAATTTAAAGTTCTATCGCTCTAAAATAAACACCAGATACTTGAGATTCAATCATTTCAATACATTGGTGAAATTGAATTTCACTAATATCTTACATGTAATTTTACACCGTAAAACTTATTGATGAATTATTCAATCGACATACTAATCAATTCTTCCGCAACGCAATCAACGATGAAAGACCATCGAAAATAAGAAATCGTCGTAAAAACTCAGTTCCTCATCCTCCCATTCAAACCGTCTTCCATCGCCCACGCCAAGTTCGTCCACGTCGAACGCAATCACGCGATATCAAAAGCTGTAAGCGAAACGAAAGAAAATTGAATAGGGGGGCACTTTGCGCGATTAAAATCGCGTCGATAAGCGCAGCCGGAAAAAAGAAAAGACGGGATCCCAAATGGGATAATGCGATTAGCCAGAGCGCGTTCGACGCTCCCGATCCGCGAGCGGAGACGCGGGCGGATCTGTGCCCATTTCCTCCATTTCCGACACGATCGACAATGACCCAGATTTCGGGAATCGGGAAAGCTTAAAATAGCAAAACGGGTCAGCGGACAGGGCGATTTCGTTACGTTACCAACTGGAGACGACGTCTAGGCTAAGGGAGGCAGGATTGGAACAAGAAAAAGGGGTGATTCACTGTACTAGGACACAAGAATTCCAATATCACAGACCAGATAATCATAATCAATCAAGAATTTTGTTTGCTCCTCTCTGCAATATGAAAACTGATTTCCGTTGGGCAGAGTTGCCCCACAATTTTATGGTATTTGAAGTTACTGGATGGGAAGTTCAAGAAATCACCGATTTATCAAATTGCCCTCATTACATCCTTATTCCTAACCTAATCTTGTCAGAATGTAGGCCTAGAGACTCGCGGAAATCAACATTTCGCACATCCGGCTGGGTTTAAATCATAGCACCAAACAGGACTAGATCTAATCCCACCTGGTCGTAAATCAGCCGGCATAAATATCGAATCGTCAGAATTGGGTTCGAACCCGCCTTAAAAGGAATTGATATCGGATTATCCGATGATCTGCCTCGGGAAAAATGTGAGTATGTCCATTTAGGATCGATCTGATTAAAACCGAGCTTCTTATCTCGATGTCTTATCGGACACACCTCTGGCGATCGAGAACAAATTAATTTCCTATCGGCAATTACTCTCCAATAATTAGATTGACACGTCATATCAATTCCGTTACCATTACCGGGCAAAAAAATGATACGGGGCGTTCCGCATAAATTATCATACTGTGTGACCAAGACTGATATTGCTGATATGAAATGGGAAGGACCATTTAAGGTTTCTGTAGAGAAAATTTTAGTACTAGTCAATTACTTGATGAATAATGGAAGACACCTAGAATTCTCACGGTTATAATTTTAAATTATAAGTGAACTTCCCATTTTTGCTCCATGTTCTTCGAATTTTGGGGACTGCTCTAAGTTCTGGAGGAATATTTTCCAAATGAGGAAAAGTCCTGACGCGAAGTCAGCAGGAACGATGTCAAACTTATTGGTCTGAACGATGAGGGTTCTGTTAGTCCCACCTTTGGTACATAGACCACTTTAGTTAGTGTCCAGCTTGTAGGGATAACCCTCCAAGCCAGACTTGTTCTAAATAATTTCAGCAGATGCGACATCAACACATCCATGCCCTTTTGAAGTAGAGCTGGAAGGATTCCGTCTACCCCTGGTGTTTTGAAAGGTTTAAAAGACCTTATTGGGCCAGATTGAATGGTCAGGGTTGGATCTGGCGTTCGTTTCTTCCAGCTATGAGAATAGTGATTAAATGGTTTCAAATCTAAAGTTTTAAATTTCTAGATCATCCCTCGTATTTCGAAATAGCATCCTTAAATTCTCCCGCGAAAATTGTCCATTTCTCCATCAACAAGCTGTAAATTGATAGATAAATGTTATCAACTCGAAACAAAAAACCCGCCATAAATTCCCGGGCTTTCACTCGATTGCACTCGCCTCTAAACGGTCTCTATTATTCTCCCCTTTTCGCGCTCTAGCAAAAAGTTCCGCCCGTGATGTACCCCTCCAGAAAGAACGCAACAATTCCTCAGCGTCATCCCTGGAACGGTTAAAAAACAAATCGAGCAGCCATCCAGTCCGACCGATCCGTTTGGAGTAGCGGGAGGGAAAATTAGAAGTACATAAAAAGTTCCATTAGACACGACGCCCGTGAACGGGTTCCGCAGTTTCGATTGTCTCGTGCATTCGGCCGTATATTTTTCGGGAGACACGAAGTCGTTTGGATAAACCGGAAATCTACGGGGTTGTTTTGGCGTAAACAGGAAATGAGGCTGATGCGGAAGCGACTGCCATTAGACGATATAAGGCGCTTTAAGATTTGGTACACTATTGCCACAATTCTAACATTGAGTAGATAATATCATTTATTCAAGGAGTTGAACATCCAACTAACATATAGTTATTTTCAAAAGTCTTGCACCTTCGTATTTGAATTTAGGAATTAAATATATAGAATCATTCATTATGAAAGGAAGGGTAAATTATCAAAAAAGGCTATCACAAAAAAAATTTCAGTCCTTTTTAATTCGTGAGGTCCAAAATTATATCTTATTGTCATTCATTATTGAATTGGTTTAGTCAGGTACGCTAAGGGATTTTTTGCTTCAGATAGCACTTAAATTCTTGCTCTGTGGCAAGAAGGTCTATAGACTCATTACATAACCAATCAGCTCAGAATGACGACTTGGAGTGAGATTGGAAAAAAGCTGACAAATCTAGAAGTGATAGTTCTTGTATTACTCCACAAAATATACTGTTATATCGACGATCAAATAGCATGCAAAAGAGGCGTAGCTTGATCACATGAGTAATGATTACCTTATAAGAGTTTGGAGGGAACCAGGACGCCCTAAAAGACTACTAAACGTTCTCTCCCAGCATTTCACCAGCTACCAGAGCTTATGACGACGAATATTATCTCTCTTGTACTAACGAAAATGAGTATAACTTCCCAAACGTTTCAACCAGGAGGAATTAAACGACCTCAGCAGGGATTTCGATTCGTGAAAAAGAAGCTGGCTTCCAGAATGAACTACACACATTTATTGGAACAAGGAACACGATTATCTTTTACAGAACAAGAGATCTACTACCATTCTTCTGCCAAGAAGACAATCTTGTGTTTTGTAATGAAGTTAGAGGATTCTTGAAAAAATGGATCCTTCGATAATTGATGCCTATTTAATGACAGCGAAGTTTTAAATGTGTCCTTCTAAAATTAGGGTAACAAGTATTGATCATTCAACAAAAATGAAAGAAGAATATGACATCATAGCATGAACATCACTGCGTTGATTTGTGATAGGAGAAAGAAATGTCAATCACATTAGTTGGAAGAGAGAAAATCATTTTCCTTCACTGCATATTGAGCTGGGCCTAATGAGACTGTTTGTAAAGGCTTTCGATAAGAATGGAGCATGAAGCATACTGGAAAAAAGATACCTCCAGCTGAGTACAGAAAAAATTCAAACGAGAATACTTGAAGGCTCACCCTTTGTTTCATATTCACTATAACTTCAGGAAAATAAGAGTAAGTTACAAAACAATATTCAACTATTTTTTTTTAACTCAGCAGAAAACTTTGACTTAGTATCCTAGCTGACAGATAATGTATGCTCTCATGTGAACATTATTGTGGACTTGTTTTTGACGCATAAAAATTACGCTTGTGGCAAATAGAAACACAAGCAAGACGATAGTTTGGTAGATTTATTCTAAGAAGCAGTCTATACAGAATATTTTTGATGTCTCAAAATGCTTACGAATTTCCTGCTTTCCATCTCAGAATGTCTCACCTGAAACAAAAAGAAAATTTTAAAAACCTTGAAGTGGTTCAAATTATCATAATTATTCCAATAAATATACACACATCGTCAAAAGTCTTGCCACCCCCTATCAACTCTCAACTTTTTGAATGTAACATGACAAATTTTTGGGTGTGGGTATCACTTAAATGAAAACAATAAACCAGCAAAAACTATTTCTTGTTCGGGAGAATATAGGTGTATTCGAAGTTAATCAGTTTTCAGCGAATAACGAGAGTTGTAATATTGAGAATATTCCCTGGAATATTCCGGGACATCCAATTTCTTAGTTTGACCGGGAAAGAATTAAGAAGCTTTGTCGAACCACACAATTTCGCAACGTTTAAATATTCCACGGACTTCAGTAAGGCGCATAGTGGCCCTTTTCCTGGAAACCGGCAGTGTTGCTAGGAGACTGGTGCTTGGTCGACCCATAGTAACATCTGCAAGGGAAGTCCATTATGTCGCAAATTTTACTCGAAGAAATCGAACGGTATCTGTAACAGCCCTTCGAAGTAATCTTTTGAGGAACTAGTAGTCTCAACCAGTACCATAAGGAGACGGTTGCATTCCTTAAATTTAAGGGCAAGAAGACCTTTAAGAGTACCTCGGCTATCACCTGGACATGGACCTACCCGTCGACAATGGGCAGAATACCACCAAGACTGGCTTTTACCACAATGGCGCAACGTACTTTTTTCGGACGAGTCACGATTCGGTTTACAAAGTGATAGTCGACTAGAAAGGGTTTGGAGAGGTCCAAGCAGACTAGATAGACTCAATGTCGCCCGGGAAGTTGTGCCCTTCAAGGCGAATCAATAATGTGCTTGGAGGTATAATGTTCGGTCGCCGTTCCCCTCTTGTTATCAAATGTTAACAATGACTGGTGCCATCTACGTAGAAAACATCATTCAACCAATCATTGTTCCTCTCCGCAACGGATTTGAGGATAATTTCATTTATCAGGATGATAACGCCCTCACCACACCGCCCACGAAAGGTTCAAAACATTCTTCGAAAGAACAATATCCAGAGCAATGGCCAGCAAACTCACCAGACATGAATCCAATTGAGCACGTATGGGATTACTTAGGGAGAGCAATATCCAATCGCCAAAACCCACCTTCAACTTTTCAAGAATTGAGTTTAGCCCTTCAGGAAGAATGGAACGATATATGTATGTTAACCAATCTATAAAGCATACTATTATAAGCTGATAATTTTTGTGAATATGGATGGTTTGAAATAGAATGAATCGTACTATCTGTGTGTGTAGGTTTTCTGTTTATGAAAAAGTCGTGTCTATTATTAATTTTAGTGATTTTTAAATCTAAGAAATTGATGTTATTAGGAGTACAAATAAGTTTCCGCCGTTTTATTGTAGATGGCGCGGCACGGAGTTTCGGTTAGCTTTCGCAGATGATAACCGGCTTAAAAAATAGTTTGGACATTCAAGAACAACATAATCTATTGATATCATTGATTTTATATTGGTAAAATATAATTTTCATAAGTTGAAAATGTCAAAATTTGAGCCAAGTAAGCGTCATTTGCGAGAAATATTAGTTTACTTCTTTAATTTAAAGAAATCTGCTGCTGAGGCGCATCAATTGCTCGTAGAAGCATATGGTGAGGGTGCTTTAAGTGAGAGAACGTGTAGAGAATGGTTTCAAAAGTTTAAACACGGTGATTTCGACGTAGAAGACAAAGATCGCAGTGGAAGGCCAAAAATTTACGGGGATGCAGAATTGGAGGAACTATTGGAGGAAGATTCATCTCAAACACGAAAAGAACTTGCTCTAACATTAGAAGTCACTCAGCAAGCAGTCTCACATCGTTTAAAATCATTAGGAATGATTCATAAACAAGGAAATTGGGTTCCGTACGGCGGAAACTTATTTGTACTCCTAATATCTATCATTTAATTCTTCTTCATGTGTGAATCCAATTGTTCAATTTCTTAGATTCGAAAATCACTGAAGATAATAATAGATACGACTTTTCCATATACAGGAAACCTACGCACACAGATAGTACGATTCATTGTACTTCAAACCATCCATTTTCACAAAAATTATAAGCTTCTTATATTACGCTTTATAAATTTGTTAACATACCTATGACAAAAGAAAAAATTTGACGAATAATATAAAACTATTGAACAAATAGCTTTCAATAATGATTTTAATCCGTTAATTATAAATAATATACTTCATTGAATTACATAGGCCAAAAATCTGAAAAGATTGCTAGATATTTAAAGAAAAAAGAAGATTATAATATCTTTTAGAACCATTAATTATTTAGGCAGCTCAATAAAAAATAATAACTTATGCCAACCATTTGTTAGAGACTGGTTATAATTTTAATAGGAACTATGAAATATTACATATCGAAAACAAAAGTCAGAAACTTAATCTGTTAGAAACTTTAGAGATCAATAGATATAATAAAAGACCAATTTTATTGAATGATCAAATAGATTTAAACAGATCCCCCCTACTTAACATTTTTCATTGATTGTAAACCACTTCTTTCCACCCCTCTATTTTTTGTACCAGAGCTGTGTATTCAAGGTCATGTTTTGCATTGTATTCCTCAGTTTAAATACTCACCTGATATAGTCATGGTATGACGAAACAATTGTCGTGTAAATCAATAAAATAGCCGAAGTTATTATTTGTTTTTCTTATATATTCATTGATTTCAAGATTTATATCCGACAAGTAAAGACCGATACAATCAAACATTATATTCATTACTTCTTCAAAGTAACAAAGAAAACACACTGTTCCGAAGTTGTGTTTTTGCTTCTCTTATGTTCTTTAATAGCCAAAAGGTATGACGTATTCGTCCTTAGACTGCTTGCTGAGTGACTTCTAATGTTAGAGCAAGTTCTTTCGTGTTTGAGATGAATCTTTCTCCAATAATTCCTCCAATTCTGCATCCTCGTAAATTTGTGGCCTTCCACTGCGATCTTTGTCTTCTACGTCGAAATCACCGTTTTTAAACTTTTGAAACCACTCTCGACACGTTCTCTCACTCAAAGCACCCTCACCATATGCTTCTACGAGCAATTGATGCGCCTCAGCAGCAGATTTCTTTAAATTAAAGAATATTTCCCGCAAATGACGCTTACTTGGCTCAAATTTTGACATTTTCAACTTATAAAAATTATATTTTACCAATATAAAATCAATGATGTTAATAGGTTATGTTGTTCTTGAATGTCCAAACTATTTTTTAAGCCGGTTATCATCTTCGAAAGCTAACCGAAACTCCGTGCCGCGCCATCTACAATAAAACGGCGGAAACTTATTTGTACTCCTAATAGTAAATATATACTCCATTATCCCTGCAACAAAGCAGTCCGTAGAGTCGAATGATAACTCCCATAAGTTCAAGCTCATCACAACGAATCTTACGCAGAGATCCATGTAAGAATAGTTCTCATCTCTCATCCATCACTACTCGAAAGTATCACTAAACACATTCGTATACTGATGTGGGTACCTCAATGTGCGGAATTTGCTTTCTCGATGTTCGAATGTTTAACCGATTTTTGTGAGTATTCGAATACAGAGTTCTCGAATACTCATACTGAATAATGGATTTTGTCTATTGCTATTTAATGTTGACAGGGTATCATGAGTAGTGACCTTCAATGGTTTTTTTAATCAAAATAAGGAAGTGCTTCTTCTATCGAAATTCAACTCAGGTCCTCGTTCGTCCCTGTCTTCCTGCGAAACTGGATAGAAAATCCGGTGAACCGAAATAACAGCCAGACGGTTCGCAGATCCGTGTCCTGCCGCAATTTGCATATGTTGCCGTTATTGCGTGCTACAGCAGGACATCGTCGACAAATAGGACAGATAATTTGTTTGTGACGTGTTCATAATTTCAATTGGAATAATATTTTGTTTTTACGGTGACTACACAATGCTGTCTGGCGCGATTGCACATTTCGGTACGGCAGAACTCGCGACGGGCCGGGATTTGACAATGTTATTCGGGTTTATGAGGTTTTTCCCGATGGTTGGTTGGTACGTGTGAGAATTAGGGGGATGAAACGGGAACGAAGGGAATGCTGTTCTAGAATATTAGTCGAAGGGATAGTTTTCGATGAGGTTAGATGGAATAGGCGGATATTTATTAATATTTAAAATATGAGAACGATATGATAACGCTTTTGTTCGACAAAACATATGTATTCATATGCAGAGCGAATATAGGTGCGTGGCTGTATTGCATTCGTCGGCATACAACATTTCTTCTTTGATTAGCCAATAATCTATAAAATATGCACATCTATTGCTTATGCCCGACGATCAACAAACCCTATTCGGCTGTATTTGATTTTTGGGCTGTAACACAGATGCAAGATCTGTCCCGATTGGAAATCTTTTAAGTTTACCATGCTCAAACACGTTATCATATTTCGATGAAGTTATTTTATTCATTTGGTATTGGTTATATTGACAAATTTTCCTCTATATCAGGGATATGCAGTCAGGTACCACTTACATTAAGTCACAAAATTAACGGCAATTATTGAATAAAACACAAATTCAAATTCAATCCTAAGGATTCAATTTGTCATCCTCCGATTATTTAAAGCTATGCACATGTGCCAGTGTTTTTTTCCAGTCACCTGAATATTTTTATTAGCTTTTTCCGGAAGCTTCTTCAAGCCACGAACTAAAACTCATATTTTACTTCAGTGGAGTCAATTGAGCAGAAATTTTTATATGGGAAAAAGTAAATACCAAAATCTTCTGTTTCAGATTTTCTCAAGATTTATCATCAAACCTATGATTTCACCCTTACTTTTCACTTCGAATAAGCTATTTATATACAAACTGATCAAAAGTGGCCCTATCACAGTGGCCTGTGGTACTCCATAGGTAAGCCTATTCCTTTTGCTTCGTTTCCATGCACTGACAATTTGATTTCTTTTCGATATATAGCTCTAGATTAATTTGTAAATTTTCCCACGAAATCTGTAATTCATAAGTTTTTCTAGAAGTTTACACAAGGGATACAAGGGTAGCAAATGCTTTTGCTAGGTCTATTATGATTACCAGGGATGGATTTTTTGTCGATAGTTGTTCACTTGATCTCTATAACCACCCTTGAACAGAAGCTTCACGAATTCCAAATTTAGTATCCGGTTTTCTTTTAGAGTGATAGAACTTTCAATAGGGATAACTGTGATTTGACAGAAGGAAGAAGCCATGTTGTTTTGACATTTCTGTTCAGTAAGCATTGACAAATTATCATGGAAAGACTCACACCGCAACTATTCGCCAAACTTATACAGCACTTCTTGAAATTTATGGTTTACATAATCGTCCATCAGAGCAGACTATTCGTCGAACTTTCGATAGATTTCGGACAACATTTTCTCTATTCGATGCAACAACAACAAGACAAAGAACTGTACGTACAGAAGAAAATATCGTGCATCCACCACATACAACCCATACCATATCCCACACCCATTCAATATCCAACTGAGACAAGAACTAAAGCCACTAGATCATAATATGCGTCCTTTGTTTGCTGATTGGGCCCTAGAACAGCTTGAAGTTCATCCACTTTTTTATCGTAAAATTGTGTGGTGGTGAAGCTCATTTCTGGTTGAACGGCTATGTAAACAAGCAAAATTGCCGTATATGGAGTGAAAACAATGCTCAAGAAGTTCTGGTGGTTCCATTGCATCCTGAAAAATGCACTGTATGGTGTGCTTTACACGATGGAGGCATCATCGATCCATATTTCTTCAAAAACGATGCTGGAACTAATGTTACAGTGAATGGTGCTCGTTACAGATCGATGATCAATGATTATTTGTTTCAAAATTTGAATGGTATCGACCCAGAAGTGTTTTGGTTCCAACAATATGGTGCTACATCTCATGCTGCTACCGTTACAATTGATTTATTGAAAAAAAGATTTGGCGATAACATTATTTCGAAATATGGTCCAATTAATTGGCCTCCAAGATCATGCGACATAATTCCACTGGATTATTTTCTTTGGGGTTATGTCAAGTCAATGGTTTATGCTGATAAACCAGAAACAATAGACGGTTTGGAAGCCAACATAACTCGTGTTATTGATGAAATAAGGCCTGAATTACTCGAAAAAGTGGTCCAAAATGGATCTGGTCGAATGCGGTTTCTCAGAGCTAGTCGTGGTGGACATATGCCGGAAATTATTTTTAAAACATAAATATCATAAAACTATCTTTGAAATAAAAGAAAATTGGCGTCAATCTTAATTTAAATGTTTTATTTTAATTCTCTATCATTCTAAAAAAAACACCCCAAACGTTCGGAAACATGCTTTTTGGAAACTAAGGGGTTTTAATATTTCTTCTTTTATTTCCTTTAATGTTTCAGTATGTATTCCATCATAACCCGCTGATTTTTTGACTGAATACTATTAATCGTTTCACTTGAGTCATTAGGAAATAGAAAGAATGACTCGTATATGTATATTTTTTCTGTTAAACCATCGGATTTAGTCACCTTGTTTGCATAACTTTCATTTAGTTGACCGTAATAGTCATTAAAAAGGCCACATATTTTTTTATAATCTTAAGGTTGTCCTTATTATCTGATTCATAAATTCGTTCACTATGATATTCGAGTTTCAGATTTCTGATAATCGCAGTATTAAACAATTCAGCAGATTTCTTTAATTTGTAGATACTCGGACATTTGAGTTTCGAATATAATATTTTTTTATATTTTATATTATCCTTGTACTTTTAGATCTTCTGTGCAGATCTCTCAGAAGTTTTTTCAGCTTGTGCGAGTTAGGAGTTCAGTTATGTTCGGGGTAGGTTTTGATACTGCAATCTTACGCCACTTTAGGTCACAGCAATGTTAATTTTCGACCCAACGGTGAAATGGTGCCGAAACGCGTCCAACTAGAAAATTTCTATCCCACCTGAACAGGATTTGAACCTGCGACCTTTCGGTTACGAGCCCAAAGCTCTTACCACTGAGCTATCGACACTCAGTATAGATTGATAAGCTGACGTTTAGGAAGAATTATGCTCGAAGTGATCCAGTATTTGTTTTGACAATTTTGAGTGGTCAATTTCATTCAAAGACAACAATTTTCAATCATCAGTGTTTTCATAAACTGCCTGCATATCACAATTTGAATAATGAAGAGCAAAATTATTAAGGTTGCTCTAAAATTTTGTTTGCTATCATTGTAGGCTAAGAATTTTTCGATACATCCTCGTGTATTTAATTTTTTTTCATTTGTCCTCACAACCCTTGCTTACTTCCTCGAAAAGAGTTATGGGAAGTGGAGACCTTAAACGACCAATGTTCGACAATCGGAACACGACAACAGCATCCAGTCAATTCCCATTTTCCGGGCATCGCCATAAATACCCCGAGTTCCCGATCTGCATACCGCCAATTCGATTCCGGTCCGCGAAATTGGGATCGCGGCGTGAAAGAGATAGAAAGCGACGCCTAACGCCAGCGGGGGGCTTATATCTATGCACACATTCGAAAATCATTTCCACTTTATCAAATTCGCGAAGAATTGATGTTCCTGTCACGTACCGGCGGCAATAAAGCCATTCTGAATGCCGCCCCATTTATAACAAATATTGATAAAACACTCCAGCGGGCAGGAGACTACGGTAAACTGTATATCGTCCCGTCTCTCCCTTTTGTCGGTCGTCCGTTTTGTCCCGGCTGATGCTATGTGGTCTACGTAGATTACTTTTTCATTAATATAATATAAATTTACCTCCGTAGTTTCTTTTCCTTTACACAGCATGAGGGGTGCCACACGGTTCTATTCTTGGTACGAAAAAATTCATACGAGGATGTATCTATTCCTATGCATGCTGTACTCTGTACTATGCATACTCACTATAATCAATCTAGTCTTACCTATATTGATGTTGATGCCTAATTCTTTCCCTATTCTATTAATTTTATCCACCATGGTCTGCATATCTTGAATATTCTCAGCTAATATTGCTGTGTCATCGGCATACCTCAGATTATGGATAGGGTAACCGTTGATTTTAATGTCTTTCGATTCATTTTCAAGAACAAGTTTAAAAAACTTTTCCACATATATGTTAAACAGCATGGGCGACAAAATGCAACCCTGCTGAACTCCTTTCATTATGTTGATGTCATTGGTATGTACTGAGTTATTGATCCGAAATTCTGCAGATTGGTTCCAGTATAGTCTGTGTATTATTTGTACTTCCTTGTCGTCAATATCAATCTCTTTTAGAACTGATAAGAGCAAGTCATGTCGCACGTTACCGAAGGTTTGCCGATATTCAATGAAACATATGAACACATCCTTAAGTTGGCCGTAACATGCTTGGCTTAGCAAGTTCATACAGAACAGCGGTTCCCTTGTTCCAAGACCGTTTCTAAAACCAAACTGAGTCTTATCAGATGTCTCTTCACAAATTCAATTATTTCAAAAACCAAAACATACTGCATAGTTCAAAATATTCAGGAGGTGTATATATATATATATATATATATATATATATATATATATACTGCCATGGAATTTACAGTTAAATTAAATAATTATATAAATATATTAAGGAAAGAACTCACCGTTTAAGTTGACTCGTTAGAGTGTAACCAGACCAAAATAAATTAAATAAAATCCATTCTGATACAAGTTAATTATGAAGAAAAAGCATATTCAGAGTACATAACGACTAGTCCAGTGAAAATTTTTTAAACGCTGATTAAAAATCAGTAATATTGTTGACAATTTATAAATAAAATTCACAGGGAGATTTCAATTCACAATTATTCATTCAATGTAAAAACAGCCAAAGTTGCAATAAATAGAAGTAATTTGAATTTAGATATGTAATTTGAACTTGATGAATGAATTGTTGAAAAGATTTGTTACTATCATGAATAACATATAAACTGCAGTAAAATTATTGACAAAGAATAAGCTAAATTAAATATAACTCACCAGAATTATGTAAATAGGACAAATTTGATCAAAATTCAATTAATTCAATGAGAGATAGCATCTACGTCAGATATTTTCAAATGATTAATGTAAGAGATATCCTTCAAGATGTTTAGGCATCAATAGAATTGTAATAGCATCTAAGCTGAAGAAATTTAATCTATTTCATTAGTAATATTAAGTAATTTATAAGTTATAAGCATAAGAAGTTTAACTTTGTTAAATTTTGACACTTGAAATACTTTACGGATGAAAAGCAAGACTTTCACTTTTCTGTTTAACATGAACTCACCAAAATGTAGTTTAAAAAATAGGCTAATTTTCAACAGTAATTTCAAACCAAGAAATATTGTAAATTTTGTGAAATCATCGAGCGCATCATTTTTCAATAATTTTGACAGGAGCTAGTAAGCTTTGAGATTAAATTTTTCGTGAAAACTATAAATAGGACAGACACAGAAAAATTGAATCAGTCTCCAAATATTCAGAGTAGAATCCATGTCGGTCCATAATTAAAAGGTTTTCAAAAGTATCATCTAAAAAAAGAAGATTATATGGTTATTGTGAATTAAAATTGAATCCAGAAAATACGTTACATGAGTATTGTGAATGGAAACATCCCCAATAACAATCAAGAATTCATCATTTTATATCCGTAAGAAGCAATCAACTAAGTGAGCTGGGAGATCTAAACATTCCGGAAATATTCTTCAGGAAACAAAACAAAATCCTGAAATAGAGCAAAGCCAACATCAAAGGAACATTGTTGAAGGACAATTAAACTTACCAAAGGTAGAACTAAGTTAATTTATGTAAAGTTTTCAAATTCAAAAACAAATGATTCCTTGTTTACGTTAGAATTACGTTACGATAAATAGATAGGGTTAGGTTAGAACATAGAATTAGAATTTAAATTATTAATCACTGATGATTATATGTCAAATTACTTTAATGATATAATATATATTTTTTTTTTAATTCAAAAAAGGATGAAATCAAATTTAATAATATTTAAATTTCAAGAATTCAACAAAAAAACTATAATCTTAAGAGTTAGGTGGCAACATAGAATACAAGCAACTAGATACAAGGGTGATCGAACTAGTATTCATTCTGAAAATATATATATTCGAACGATATCAAATTTATTTTACCCCACTAAAGTGGGGTATTAAAATTAAAAATTTTAATTTTTATTCCATAATAATACATACACACATATATATATATATATATATATATATATATATATATATATATATATATATATATGACTGAACTGAATCACCAATTCAATGATTATTCAAAATGAATGCAATATTCTCAAATTCCAAGCACAATTCCATTGGATATTAGGTACACAATTCAGTGGTATCTGCGGCCAGCTGAAAGGCTCCTTTGGTCGAATTCCATCACGATGATTTCTTGCAGAAATGCACGCGAAAATGGAATACCTGAGACCTACAAGGCTATCTCCTCCATTTAATCTCGGAGCGGGTGCAATATCTGACTCAAACTTATTAATAGCTCACCCAAACGCGGTTTTCGGAATATCAATCGAAGAGCTCTTGATATTTCACGAACTCCCACGCCATCTACCGCGCATACGTAATCGACTGAGTGGACGCAAAACAAACAAAAACGTTCCAGGAGACGGAGGGCGGAGTGTCCCCTCTAATTAAACGTGCCGAAAGTCGAAAAACGCGACCTTCATATGCTCATTTTAAATGCAAAAGTCTCCCCGGTATAATTGGATATAATGGCCTGTTAAATCCGACACCGTTTGGTCTGTTCGGGACGATTTTCGCGGACGTCGAAACGACGCGGCGGTTTCTTTTTTTGGGTGGTCAGCGCGAATGGTCCTTCGATTCGGATCTTGCCAACGTCGGGGTTCGTTAATTGGGTGAAGAAATGATCCTGCCAAGTCTAATTCGTGAGAAATTGGAATCAGGCGCTATCGATGAGCAGTTCTCCGTATTCGAAAGTTGTTTAAATATCGGGTGTTTTTTTTAGAGTGATAGAACTTTAAATTGAAATAAAACACATTAAAATTAAGATTGAAGCCAAATTGGAAAGATAATTATATGATATTTATGTTTTAAAAATAATTTCCGGCATATGTCAACCACGACTGGCTCTGAGGAACCGCATTCGAACAGACCAATTTTGGACAACTTTTTCGATTAATTCAGGCCTTATTTCATCAATAACACGAGTTATATTGGCATCCGAAGCGTCTATTGTTTCTGGTTTATCAGCATAAACCAATGACTTGACATAACGCCAAAGAAAAAAATACAGTGGAGTTATGGAGGCCAATGAATTGGACTATTTCTCGAAATAATGCTATCACCGAATCATTCTTTCAATAAATCGATTGTTACGGTAGCAGCATGAGGTATAGCATCATCTTGTTAGAACCAAAACACTTCTGGGTCGATACCATTCAAATTTTGAAACAAATAATCATTAATCATCGATCTGTAACGAGCACCATTCACTGTAACATTAGCTCCAGCATCGTTTTCAAAGAAATATGGACCGATGATGCCTCCAGCGTGTAAAGCACAACATACAGTGCATTTTTCAGGATGCTATCGAACCTGCAGAACTTCTTGAGGATTGTTTTCACTCCATATACGTCAATTTTGCTTGTTTACATAGCCGTTCAACCAGAAATGAGCTTCATCACTAAACACAATTTTACGGAAAAAAAAACCAATTTTAATGTGAGTCAATACTTGATAGAAGTAAAATTTAAATGACTTTAAATTCAGAATTATATATTCTAACTTCTACATTATATATTGAAACTATATACAAAAACTATCAAATTGATTTCCTTATATATAAACAATATGAAATATTTTTCAATGTCTCGGAAAAAACCTTTTTACATCCCGACTTGAAATGTATTAATACAAATGTATTAACGAAAACTATAGAAGTATGTATATTAACATACAAATACAAGAAAATCCACTATTCCAAAATTATCTAAAATTATCGAAATAAAGGATCAAATAAAAATAATTGAACGAGAACTCGAACATTTGATAGCTATTTCGGCCTAAATGGCCTCATCAGAAATGTATTGAATTCAGATTCAAATATATAACAAGATCAAAATTCAACTTACCAAAATAAGATAAAACATGGAACGAATAAATTTGAAGTAAGCTTTAAAGTATCCGAAATAAAACAGAAATGATCAACGTATTGTTACGTATAACCTATAACTATTTGTACTCGGATTTTCTTGTATTTGTATGTTGATATACATACTTATATAGTTTTTGTTAATACATTTGTATTAATACATTTCAAGTCGGGATGTAAAAAGGTTTTTTCCGAGACATTGAAAAATATTTTATATTGATTATATATAAGGATATCAATTTGATAGTTTTTGTATATAGTTTCAATATATAATGTAGAAGGTAGAATATATATTTCTGCATTTAAAGTCATTTAAATTTTACTTCTATCAAGTATTGACTCACATTAAAATTGGTTTTTTAAATTATGAAATAATTTGATATAGAGTCTTTATATCCACAATATATTCCTCAATTATTTATTATTTTTGAAATTCTGGTTATTTTTCTTATCATGGGACATTATTTGGGGTGAATTAGTTTTGTTATTGTTTTTCTGTGTTCCGAGTACAAATAGTTATAGGTTATACGTAACAATACGTTGATCATTTCTGTTTTATTTTGGATACTTTAAAGCTCACTTCAAGTTTATTCGTTCCATGTTTTATCTTATTTTGGTAAGTGGAATTTTGATCTTGTTATATATTTGAATCTGAATTCAATACATTTCTGATGTGGCCATTTAGGCCGAAATAGCTATCAAATGTTCGAGTTCTCGTTAAATTATTTTTATTTGATCCTTTATTTTGATAATTTCAGATAATTTTGGAATAGTGGATTTTCTTGTAATTGTATGTTATTATACATACTTATATAGTTTTTGTTTATACATTTGTATTAATACATTTCAATGTAAAAAGGTTTTTTCCGAGACAATGCAAAATATTTTATATTGATTATATATAGGATATCAATTTGATTGTTCTTGTATATAGTTTCAATATATAATGTAGAAGTTAGAATATATAATTCTTAATTTAAAGTCATTTACAATTTTACGATAAAAAATTGAATCAACTTCAAGCTGTTCTAGGGCCCAATCAGCAAACAAACGACGCTTATTACGGTCAAGTGGCTTTAGTTCTTGAACCAGTTGGATGTTGTATGGGTGTGGATCAAGATCTTTACGCAAAATTTTCCATGTGGTGGATGCACATAGTCCAACTTGTGAACGTCGACGAATAGACAAATCTGGATCTATGACACTATGAGTTACAGCAGCGATATTTTCTTCTGTACGTACAGTTCTTTGTCTTGTTGTTGTTGTTGCATCGAGTAGAGAAAATGTTGTCCGAAATCTATCGATAGCTCAACGAATAAGCTGCTCTGATGGACGATTATGTAAACCATAAATTTCACGAAGTGCTCTGTAAGTTTGGCGAATAGAACACTGATTTTGAAAATAAATTTCAACAAATTATAAACATAAAAATCAAAATATTTATAAGAAAAACTGTTAAATGTACCGAACTTTGCTGACTTCTATTTTTAACACCGTGCAACACACAAGTGAATGCACCGAATCAAAAATAACAAAAGAATTTTTTCAGGGCGAAATGTCAACTTGACAACAGCCATCTACCAGAACAAACAATGGATTTTTTTCCCCAAACTATCATAACAAAACCATGTTTCATTTGCCAACTCGTTCTATCTGGACACCCCAACATTTCAAACCCTTCCACGGGAATATATCGATTACGCCGCCTCCCGCTACCGGATCTCATTAGTTTCCAATCCGGCTTTTCCTTCTGATGTTCAACAGCATAGTGTCGACGGCGAAATCCGTTTAACGGTTCCCGGGGGAAGAGCCCCCCCATCAATTTTTGACGGATCGAAATGCCCCGGAAGTGCCCCCGCTGCAGTTCGCTACTCGACCTAACGCATCCGCAGAATTAGCCGCCGACAGCGATATCGTTGCCGCTTAATCCGGCACGCAAAGTTTCGGTTGCAAGTTATCCGACCGTGGAGTGAGTTCGGACGGAGTTACGGCCAACTCGGATCGCGTACAGTCCGAATAATAACGTCGTTATCAGCGCGCATTGTTCCCCTACGAAATTGCATTACTGCTGACCTACACTTATCGCTTTAGAGTTGCTTGTGACGTGCAGAACATGAAGCGAACAAGGCACGGGCCGAGGATTACGCCAATTTGGGATGATTCATGCAGACAGTTTTGTTTTTCGATCCGGATCAAGAAGCGTGTTGCCCGACCGAGATTATGGGACGGCGTAAAGTTAAATTGGGACCTTGATAACGGGTTGGTCTTACGCCCGTCGGTGACCAAAGTGCGACTTCCTGGTACAGCTATATTCGAATGTTACATTAGTGAAGTATACGAAATCGTATACAAGTATTCGAAATCCCAATGTTCTTCGTATATCTCAAGATCCCATTTCAGTCTTCCAATCATATCATTTTTCAAATGAAATATTGGATTGAAGGGTTGGTCAATAGACAAAGTAGAAAATGTTGATGCTGGATACTTCGACACGACTAAGCAATGCGAATCTATGAAAAGTCCATTTAACTTCCTCTCAAAGAGGAAGTCAAAGCCCAAGCAACAAAGGCATCATTAATATCAGGCTACCCAAGAGATATAGTTTGGCGTAATAAACACATAAGTATGATAATAGAAACCAGAGCTGAGAACACAGTAACTAAGCGACTTTTAAGGACAACTGAAATGCAAACACTAAGGTCAATAACAGGACATACTCTCGGAAGAGAAGCGAGGAAATAAGAGAAATGTGAGATTCAGGACGTGGTAAGCTGCTCAAGAAACCGAAGAAGAGAATGGAGAGACCAAGTGGATAAAATGCCAGATGACAGGTTGGCTAAGATAGCAAAGGAAAAAAGGCCCAATACTCCTAGACCACCTGAACGACCACCTATAAGATGGTAAGAAAGCTGGTCTTCATCATCCCAACTGCGCCTGGAAAACCACTGATGCAAGCACAGGACCTTAGTCCTACCGTAAGGGGAAGAAGAAGAAGAGGAAGAATTCATTCGTGAATCATTAGAAGAGAAAGTAAACGGAAATGACGATACACCATATCGAGTACAAGTATTCGAAATCTGAATCTTCTCGATATGTCTGGAAACCCACCTCAATCTTTAAAGCCTATAAGTGTTCAAATTAAATATTGAGGTGAAGTTAAATAGAGAGCCCGTTGAAGATTTGGTCTTATAACTGCCAGTGGATAGAGAGGAAAATAAATAAGTTTGACATTCTAGATCTTTCGACGCCAGGAAGAAATTCGATTTAACTGCAATTCAATGTTCATTCGTGGAGATTCTTCGTATAAGAGGATGTAATCGGAAGATGGGACATCTTGAGTGCAAAAGTATTCGAAATCTGAATGTTCTCGCTATATCTCGAAAACCCAATTTCGGTATTCAAATCCCGTCAGTTTTAAAATTAGGTTTTGCATTAAAGTTAAATTGGGAGCTCGTTGAAAGGTTGATCATTATCAGTGGCCAAAGGGAAATACATTGTACTATATGTACCTTCCTGGACTATAAAAGAATTCGAATCTACCTGTATTCGATTCAACTGCATCCGAATTCGTGAATCGTTGGCATAGTATTGGATAACTGAAAGTGATAATATATCGAGAACTCTATTTCAGTATTCAAAACCAATCAGTTTTCGAACTAAATATTGAAAGAGTGTCGAATCTCGACAGACTTGGTTTCGCTTATTTAGATTTCAGACTGTGCCATTTCTCTTGGCTAGTTTGAGGATATGGTCCTTATGACACTGGATGGCTAAATTACACAACATTTATTACTTGTAAAATAAGAAGGAACGGTTTTTTACTTGATAGAAGGATTATTACAAAATTTGAATATCAAAACAGATTTAATCTGTTGTCTTCTACAATTTTAATTTCAAAAAATTCTTTGAAGAAACTTTAAGAATTAAATTAATGTCTTTATAGGCACTGCTCATATTTAATAGACGTATAAAGTCAAAATTCATCATACAATATCAAATGGAATTAAGAAAAACCAACGAATATAAATTGTCAATTGAAATTAAAATATAAATAAGCAAACATTTTTTGTTTCGTTCCAGGCATGCGTAATGAACTCTTCAGACAAACTTACGAAGCCCTGTTTGTTACAAAATGTATTGTTTTCTGATCCTATATTAATGAAAAATAACTCTTTCTCAAAAATATAAAACATAATTTCAAGAACTTCACAAAAACTAATTCATTTGAAATATTCAATATATTTAAATAAATTACTTCAAAAAATCTCAAAACATGTAGCATATCCTCAAGAAATAATTAAAGTTATGATAAGATCAGTTCAACTTTACATGTAAAAAAATAATAAAATCAACTAAACAATGTATAGACTTACCAGTGCCATTTTAGAAATACGATTCTCAACAAACATCAAAGTAGGTACCTTTATATCCAAGGTACTCTATGTTCCATGTTCACAGAAAATCATACAAAGATTATAAGGCACTTGGCCTTAAACTAAGGCCTAAGTGCCTGTTGAGAATCGTATTTCTAAAATGGCACTGGTAAGTCTGAACGTAATAGGTAACACAGTGAAAAAAATCGAAGAGACTGGATCTGTTACTAAGTCTTAAGGCCCATACATCATCGAAATGCACGCTCGACCGAAAATATTTCTACTGTAAGTGAAAATGTTGAAGAAGATCCACATTTATCCATTCATCGGCGCGCACAATATTTGGACCTTTCTTACGGCACGCTATGGCCTATTTTGCATCTGGATTTGCATATCCATCCTTAAAAGGTTCAGTTGACACAAGAACTAAAGCCAGCTGACCATAGATTACGTAGAACATATGCCGATTGTGTGCTTGACTACAACAACGCTGGATGACGATTTTTCGCATCGAATTTTTTTCAGCGACGGAGCACATTTCTCATTGGGTGAAAATGTTGAAACAACATGGCTTTTACATTCTGTCAAATCACAGTTATCCCTATCGAAAGTTCTATCACTCTAAAAAAAACACCCGATATGTACGCCAATTATCCACTCCAATATTTGAGCCGTGTATTTGATTAGATACACCCAAAATTAGTATCTTACCAATCTAAGAAAAAAAATAATCTTGTGAGCACGGACAAGTCAAATTAAATACCTTTTGAGAAAGTGACATGAATGTTGAAAATCCTCTTCCCTCTACTTATTGAATATGTCGCAATGCAGTCAAAATGTAACATCCCCAGAGGCTTAAATATTGATGATATACAAAAAAGGTTTTCAGTTTTTCGTGCTTTCGACCTTATTCAGCCTTTTTATGATAACATTCCATCTGTATCCCGCTTCGGGTACGTTTCTTCCTAAAGTGATACAATTTCGGGGCTTTCAGCATTTTAATTACTTCTCCACTTGACTGGTCAGGTAGGCTCGTTCAAACATTGGGCAGGAGAACCATTCTCGTGAACATTTTGCTGAATGAAATGTTGATTGTTCTGTAGTTCTTTTACAGCCGAGGGTTCTTTGGAATGCTGTGTGTACTACAATCGGTTATTTTCCTGCTCGAAAATCATTGTTTGGTTAACTTAGCGTTCCTTTGGGGATAGAGGTCTTACTTTTATAATGTTTTACAACTTAAGCGGCCATTTTAGTTTTAATTTTAGCTATCAAAAGTTGCAGCGTTCATTCACAACGAATTTTTCTGTTGGCTATTGACTTAAGTGTAAAATTAGTATTACTACTTTATTAGTTACTTCACTTTGAGAACGGATGAATTTCCGTAGAAAAATGGCTGTCCAAAAATGTTGACCTTTTGCACTAAAATAAGATGGAACGAAATAAGAAATTACTTTGTTTTCTATCACTTTTTATTATTACTGATATACAGTGACTCGAGTTTCGTAGTGTTTACTACATTTTCAAACTGAATGAACAAATTAGATCTCAACTATTATATATGCTGATTTTAGGCTTCGGCAGAGCTTCGAAGAGAGGGGTTTTCCAAAGTTCCGTCTGCTCGTTTAATAGTTTTATTATTGGTACGTGCCTCTTAAATTTTTCAATTTCTATGGATTCCAGGATGTCAAGTTTTTTCCCTTTCGCTTCCACGTGCAAGATAACAAGGTTGTTCAATTCTGGGAACGTGTGATCTGTATTGAAGAAATGGTTCGCAAAATTGGAATTATTCTTTCGGTTCCTAAAAGCAGATTGATGCTCTTTGTACCTTTTATGGAAAGGTCGGCCCGTTTGTCCTATATACACACCATTACACTGTTGACAACTTAATTTATAGACTCCAGAATTATTCAGTCGGTTCTCTTTGTCTTTCGGATTGAAAAAGAGATTAGAAATTTTATGGGAGGGTGTGAAAGCTGTTACTTTGTTAAATTTTGACAAAATTTGAGCTATTTTTTGTGTCCATTAAAATGAAGTATCACAAAGTCACGGACCACTCCATCCAATATTAAAATAAGAAACGAGAGTGGATCAAAATGAACCGGATTTTCCTCAGATTAGGGCACTTTTGTTGGAATTGTTATAATTAATCTGGAAGCAATGATTAGCCTGTATGTGTTCAGTTTTGTAAATAAATAAACATAACAGTAATATTTAAATGAGCTTATTCTGATTTGCACAATTTTTTATTGTTATGTTTACAACAATCGTTTCGCTATCACAGTAGCATCATCAGGCAAGATTACATTTTGAATAATAAAAATTTGTGAAAATCAGAATAACCTTATTTAAATATTATTCAATATGGATTTTCACCAAGTAAGGACTGATTCAATTCAATATTTAAAATATAACATTTGTTAAGACAATCTGCTAGAATTTTAACACATTATGTTTTATAGTTGATTTCGATTATTGAATGAAGAGCATTTCCATTTATAAATTGTCACGATTTACTTGTGAATAAATTTTAAACACAAAACATCGGGTGTTTTTTTAGAGTGATAGAACTTTAATTTGAAATAAATTAACATTTGAATGAGATTGAAGCCAAATTTTTTTTTATTTGAAAGATAATTTTATGACGTTTATGTTTTAAAAATAATTTCCGGCATATGTCCACCACGACTAGCTTTGAGGAACCGCATTCGACCAGCCCTATTTTGGACCACTTTTTCGAGTAATTCAGGCCTTATTTTATCAATAACACGAGTTATGTTGGCTTCCAAAGCGTCTATTGTTTCTGGTTTATCAATATAAACCAATAACTTGACATAACCCCAAAGAAAATAATCCAGTGGAGTTATGTCGCATGATCTTGGAGGCCAATTAATTGGACTATTTCTCGAAATAATATTATCGCCAAATCTTTCTTTCAATAAATCAGTTGTTACGGTTGCAGTCTGAGGTGTAGCACCATCTTGTTGGAACCAAAACACTTCTGGGTCGATACCATTCAAATTTTGAAACAAATTATCATTGATCATCGATCTGTAACGAGCACCATTCACTGTTACATTAGCTCCAGCATCGTTTTTAAAGAAATATGGACCGATGATGCCTCCAGCGTGTAAAGCCAGCGTGTGTACAGAGCATTTTTCAGGATACAATTGAACCTTCAGAACTTCTTGAGGATTATTTTCACTCCATATATGGCAATTTTGCTTGTTTACATACCTTTTCAACCAGAAATGAGCTTCATCACTAAACACAATTTTACAATAAAAAAGTGAATCAACTTCAAGCTGTTTAGGGCCCAATCAGCAAACAAACGACGCTCATTGTGGGCAAGTGGTTTTAGTTCTTCAATCAGTTGGATCTTGTATGGGTGTAGACCAAGATCTTTACGCAAAATTTGCCATTTGGTGCATGCACAGACAATTTGTAAACGTTGTTGCGGCGTGAGTCTTTCCATGATAATTTATCAATGCTTACTGAACACAAATGTCAAAACAACATGGCTTCTATCTTCTGTCAAAACATAGTTATCCCTATCGAAAGTTTTATCACTCTAAAAAAACACCCGATACATTACTTTCGTCTTAGAATAAAAAAAATAATATTAAAAATATGAAAAATAATACATTCCGGATACTTTCTAGATGGACTATACATTACTACATTAGGTTACTAAAAAGCAATACTTATATTACATATTTTTAAGAGGTTCCAAAATAGTCTGTGTTTTAAATTCATCAAAAATCTGAATAAAGCAAATTAGACTCGTAGAACAACTTTATAATTCTGCAAACTTTCGCTGTTTTCTGACTACTGCACGGACTTATGCATGTACTCATTGTACATATGTCAGGTTCGAATTATTTCACTCTCCCCTTCAACAGTTTTCTTATTTGGGAGTGGTAAACCTTAAAAATTCATGGACCTTTCCAAGACATCAAGTCTGCCTTGGGACCAATGAAAAACTCGCTTCTTTTTATCTGTTCGGCGTAAATCAACTGAACCAATAAACATCGAGATCATTCATTTTTTAATCGTCTCGAGCCAGTCCCGTGACGCTAGTTCGAAAATACTTCTCGATAAAAGCCGATCGATAACTTATAAACTTGGCGTACTTGTAGACGTTTATTCAACATTTGAATCTAGCGCAGAAACTAGGACTCGAGGAGCATTTTTATCGGTGCAAATGCGCTTTTAATGCACGTTTATCTAGTGATTGCATTTCATTTTAGCTCGATCAAAGGAGGAACTCAAATCGACAGGAGTCGTGGGTGAATTTCGTAACTCGAAGTGTTTATGGCTGATGAATGAATGGTGCGAGTTGTCGTACGAAATTTTATTAGGGGGTATATAAACAGGCGCCAGTGTTTGCGAGGGTTAATGGCTTCTTTATAAACTTAAGGAATTTCGCAGAATGAGGGTCTTTCGATAAGGACATCCTGCTTTTGACAGTTCGTTACACGGCAGTATTTGAGTACTGCAATATTGAGAGATAATATTTTTAATGGAAGGTGATTATTTAGGCCTAATCCTTTTCAAAGACCACCAAACATTTTGAATTATAATTTCGAAGACCGTTTTATAATGTTTGATATAATTCACTATTATAAAATAGAAAAAGGCTTTTTACTTGATAGAAGAAATATAACAAAATTTGAATATCAAAACAGATTAAATCTGTTAGCCTTCTTCAACTTTAATTTCGAAAAAATTCTATTCAAAAAACTTTTAGAATTAAATTAATATCTAAAATAAGCACCGATTACGTTTAATAGACGTATATAATCAAAACTCAATATATAATGTCAAATGGAATAAATAAACCAACAGATATAAGAAAGTCATTAAAATTAATAAATAGATATTTGAAGGAGACAAAATTTTGTTTCTGATCTTACCTTTAAGAACACCAATTGCCTTTTGAAAACATGAACACAACTTGAGGACTTCTCAAAGAATATAATTTATTTGAAATATTTGAATATTCGAATAATTTAATTCAGAAATCTCTCAAAAGATGCACTATCTCTTCAAAAAACAAATATAATTCTGAGTAATCCCTTCTTCGGTCCTAATTAATATTCCAAATATCAAAATTAAAAAACTACAACTATATCACAACAAACACGTATTAAGAATGGATGCATCGAAACAGACCAACTTTAACATTCAAGATTGGTCTATGTTCTAACAAAATCACAGAACAGTGTAAGTTATTTTTAAGGTTATTTAAATTCATTGACATTCCATAATGAGATTTATTGAAGCCAAAATATAATTATATATTATTTATAAAATAAAATAAATAGAAAAAGGCTTTTTACTTGATAGAAGAAATATAACAAAATTTGAAAATCAAAACAGATTTAATCTGTTTTGATATTAAAATTTTAATTCACTATTCCCAGGAAAACCATAGTTCTGCAAAACTAATGGGTTGATCAAAAAATCCTGTCACATTTTACAATAAATCAAATTGGCATCTAAAAGCCTTGCTGATGTCAAATATTTGCTAGTGACATCACTTCTTTGTTTATCAATCGTAAACGGTAGATACTACTATCGGGTGTTTTTTTTAGAGTGATATAACTTAAAATTGAAATAAGACACATTTAAATTAAGATTGAAGCCATTTTTTTATTTGAAAGATAATTTTATGAAATGTTTGATTGTATCGGTCTCTACTTGTCGGAAATACATCTTGATGATTAAAGTAAAACAACTTAATTTCCGCTAATTTATTTAATTTCACAATAACTGCTTCGTCATGACAACATGACTTAGTCAGGTGAGTATGGTACCATACTCACCTGAAATTTATGTTTTAAAAATAATTTCCAGCATATGTCAACCACGACAAGCCCTGAGAAACCGCAAACGACCAGCCAACTTTGGACCACTTTTTCGAGTAATTCAGGCCTTATTTCATCAATAACACGAAACACGTTGGCCTTCAATGCGTCTATTTTTTCTGGTTTATCAGCATAAACCAATGACTTGACATGGGTCGATACCATTCAAATTTTGAAACAAATAATCATTGATTATCGATCTGTAACGAGCACCATTCACTGTAACATTAGCACCAGCATAGTTTTTAAAGAAATATAGACCGATGATGCCTCCAGCGTGTAAAGCACACCATACAGTGCATTTTCAGGATGCAATGGAACCTGCAGAATTTCTTGAGGAGTGATTTCACTCCATATACGGCAATTTTGCTTGTTTACATAACCGTTCAACCAGAAATGAGCTTCATCACTAAACACAATTTTACGAATAAAACAGTGGATCAACTTCAAGCTGTTCTAGTTCCAATCAGCAAACAACGACGCTTATTATGGTCAAGTGGCTTTAGTTCTTGAACCAGTTGGATCTTGTATAGGTGTAGACCAAGATCTGTATGCAATATTTTCCATGTGATGGATACACAGAGTCCAACTTGTTGTGAACGTCGATGAATAGACAAATCTGGATCATCATTAACACTACTACTTACAGCAGCGATATTTTCTTCTGTACCTACAGTTCTTTGTCTTGTTGTTGTTGTTGCATCGATAGTTCGACGAATAAGCTGCTCTGATGGACGATTTTTAAACCATAAATTTCACGAAGTGCTATAAGTTTGGCGAATAGAAGATGGTACTTACTCATTGGTATAAAAAACCTCAAAACTTTTTTTATACCAAGTGAGCTACAATGAAATTTTAATCTGCACTTATTCAGGCAACCTTTTTATTGGTGTTCCAGCATCAAAAAGTATATCTTATCACAGAACAAGAAATTTCGCCATTTCTTCGCCAGAGTATGTAATTTCGACGTCCTTCACCATCGAAATGTATTGTCACGAATCTTAATGTCGCCAACTTCCTCCAAATATTATTTAAGGCAACTTGCATTTTCAGGTTACAGCATATTTTTCTCTGAAAACACTTGATTCAAGAGAGTAGGAATTTTCCACATTTCTCTTAGAAAACTAATTTTACCTTAGGAAATCAATCGATACTGACATTTACTCAACACAGAATGAGAGTGTAGGGAAAGCTGTTAAATTAAACGCACTATCTGAATTCAACACACAAATGCTCAACGTTGCTCATTAATTAGTTCATTATTTTACAATGAGTATATAATCTTTTTCAAACTAAAAAAACTAATTCAGCATTTTTCCTGATCTGCAAAAAAACCGAAAGTGTCCATATTGCCATATTATCCTTTCCTCGGATCTCGCATATGACCTAAGAACCTACTTTATCTAGCTTTTGTTACTCAAGAAGCGTGATAATAATCATTACAGAAAAATATAATGACACCTTATTACCTCTAAATGACGAGTGCCTGCTAACAATTTGCGTAGATTATAATTAAACGTAAGTATAATTGAATTAGAGAACATTACGGAATTCCTCGGCGATTTAGTTATGAATAATTCAGAAACTACACCGATTCGAGGAAATATCATTGTTTTTGACTAGTGATTTGTAGGACCACCCCTTGCCTTTTATTTATGAAGGATAATGTTTTGCGATCGAAAATATCGATAAGAATATGCCGCAGGACCTATCTGTCTAGTTAAATGCAAATGGGACTCAGATTGAGCTGTTGGTGTTCGCATAATTCAATTCAAAAATGTAAATTTTATTGAAATGATATGGATTATTTTCAACTATTCCATCTAGTATGATGAATTGCTCTGTATTTTATGACCTTACGAACAATATATGATATAAACAACTTGGAAGGGATTTCAATGAAGGTATTATCTGAGCAAACAAGTCTTTTGAAATTAATGTCTTGAAGAATTACTGATAAAATCTCAATCGGATTTTACAAGAATTCTTGATTATTTGTTGATATTAATCTTGATCCTTTCAGTTTATCAATTAAAATGAAAAGTATTCAGAAATTATTCATAAAATGATTAAAATGATTGTCATACTAGATCTAAGAAAAAAATTTTATATTTAATGACATGTTTGGAAGAAGTCTGTGGTTCAAATTTCAATTCTCTGTTATACACTTTACGTTCACATATTACGTTCATATATTCAAAATGTATATGACATATTAATATAATATTTGGTAAGTCCACATTGAAAATCTTTGTATACAATTTACTGAAGATCTTCAACAAGAGACGAAACAGTAAATGTCTTCATTTCGGAGAAGATCAGATATTGTGAAGTATTTGGTTCCATAAGAACCTAATTGAGCCCCTGAACATAAAACTGAAGTCAAAATAGGTCTTAGTTCGGAACTTTTCAGGTCAGTTTTTCTCCAAATCTGTCAAGTATCTATATTCGCTATACACTCAGACTCCAAGATATTAATAATACACAAGCGCCATCTAGAGTATGCAAAAATACATACAAGACATACCTTTGCGAGTTAATTCAAGTAAAGAAATGTATTCTCGGTATTTTCACGTTACCAAAGCAGAATAAACTTTTCTCATGCTCAAATCAGACCATAATTTGTCGTAATGCTCACAAATCATAATAGCATATTAGCATATTGTCGACTTTGAGTATAGGATTATTATACAGATGAATGTTACACTGTTTCGATTTCTAGAACTTTCTATTACCATAGCTCATACCCCTTATTAATGAATTTCTGGTACAGATCAGCCGAATTAATTTATTTTACGACGAATTTCCGTCAAGTAGAGACTGAAATAATCAAGAATACTAATTCATCTTCATGAAGTTATGCATGAGATTTCGTATGGTTATTTTACATTTAAATACAACATTTGAACTGGATCGGATTTGTAATTTTGACAATATTTGAAAAATGAAATTTCGAATGAGTTTAACTCTGCCGATTCTGTCCACTTTTGAACATAACTGATATATTAAGATGATTAAAGTTTGGTTAGACTTCTTGAACAACTTCTTAAAACAACGCCGACGGTATCGATTTTATTTCAAAATCTTCTTCAAGGCTATGGTTTTGAAGTCATTGCATGAAAAGTTGAGAGATCTAGAGAGAACAGTGAAGCAATAACTTTGACCTTCCTCCTTTCCTGAAACTTTAAAATTGGAGGAGGATAATATTTTAAATATTTAAACAGAATAACTCTGTGAAAATTCTACATTATTTCTTTAAAAAAAATCAATTGAAACTTCTTAGAAACACTTCTATTCAAGTAGACATACGGAATTCTAAAATATCATACAACACTCGAAAATAGAAAGGAGTTTGTAGAAAATATAGAATATTGGCAGAATTCAAATAACATACTTCACCGATACAGCTGTTTCATACACGGTCATTATGAATAACTATACCAAAAATGCTCTATATAAATAAAATACAGCCTGCTCTCTAGAACTGCGTTTGAAATTCTAGTCAATAGTTTAGTGGTTTATTATGAAGATCCTTGGTTGAATTTTTCACGGATGGAATTCGAGCAACAGAAAACTGATTATGCTCTAATAGCTCCAAACAATACAGAAACTGGTGGCAATCAAAATGTAACTTCTTGAGAGAAAACCATTCGTCTAGAGCCAAAATTACTGCGTGTTAGAACTTAATTCGTAGAAACTAAATATTGATTGAATATCATTAAAACGCAAGTCAGGAAAACATCTGTTTTAAAACCCCTGAAATTTGAATCTTGATCTAAGATTATCAATTGTAATCGTACCTTCAATAATTTCGTCACCAAGTTGAAATTACAGACGAAAGACGGTCCTTACAGTTAAACAATTTCGACAGAATTGATCACCAACCCGCCTCTAATTGCTTCATTACGAAGAAGAAACCCCCTCGAATACGTTGAACCAAGAGAAATATTCGACCCGTAACCAGTTTCTGCGGCATCTTTCAGGAATTCCAATCTGGTCCCTGACGGTACAAGCGACCCCTTCTTGTCTCAACCAGCTCGTAAGGCTGAAGAACATAACAATAAAAGTCGAGTTTCCAGACTGCATCAACTGGGTGTTGATTGACCGCGGTTACAACGAAGGGCATCTTCTTCAATCATCTGATGACTGAAGTTCGTCCGTTGAATATGATGATTTTCGGAATAATAAATTTCACATAATATTTCATATCTGTTTTCATCAACAATTCAATTATAAGCATATAAGAAATATATTTTCATTTTAATTTATTTTTATCAATATAACAAAAGCAGAAACTACTGATCTAATCGCTCTGAATTTTGGTATTTAGAAATACTCGTAGAATAATGAATGATGCTCATGATCGAGTAAAATTTCGTGAGAATCTTATCAACAGCTGGTCTTATCTTAAATTTAATTATGCCATGTGATTTTTCCAACAAGAAATAAGAATATACATTTTCCATACTCGACACAAAATACGGTCCTCAGCCTTCTACCCATGTTAGAGATCTTGGAATAATACTGGACTCCAAACTTAAATTTGATGTCCACATTGATTAAATTGCACACATCTTAGTGTCTATTAGTATTTATACTGAGGGCAGAGTCGTTGTATTTCTAATCAGAACACTCCACTAACGCTTTTTTATAGTTATGTGTTCAACAAAATTGATTTCGCTTCTGATCAATCAATCAATCTTTGCTGAAGTTTTTCTAGTCGTTGTACGTATAAATCATACATGTAACGACTAGAAAAACTTCAGCAAAAATTCCTTGGCTCTTTGAGTTTAAGATTCAATTTATATCTAAATAGAGAATCTCTAAATAATTGTAATATCAGACTCAAATATTTCAAAATGATTAGTATCCAGAATCGCAGATTAATGGCTGTGTGTGGTTGAGCATTGTCATGAAGTAGAATGACACTTCGGATGGATGTGTCTCGCCTTTTTCCTCGATAAATCAGCTTCACCTCATCAAGAGCTTGCACTAATACTCAGCATTGATCGCTATATTGTTCATGAATGAAATTAATAAACAGTAATCCTTCTCAGCAAAATGGATGCAAAAGTCTTTCTGCGATAAACATTTCATAATAATGACGCCCGATCAACTGTAGTGTACCAGAGCTTTGTCCCTTCCTCAGCAACCCTCCCCTTCCATTACATAGCATAACACCAAGCCCATCACTTTACGCAGCTAACGGTACAATATTCCTGCTTACATTCTATCTACCCTCGTATTTTTAAACCAAATGACGCAAATCGTTGAGATATAATATTATATGAGTACTATAGAGATTATATAGATATCGGGTGTTTTTTTTAGAGTGATAGAACTTTAAATCGAAATAAAACACATTTAAATTAAGATTGCAGCCAATTGTTTTCAATTGAAAGATAATTTTATGACATTTATGTTTTAAAAATAACTTCTGGCATATGTCCACCACGACTAGCTCTGAGGAACCGCATTCGACCAGACCAATTCTGGACCACTTTTTCGAGTAATTCAGGCCTTATTTCATCAATAACACGAGTTATGTTGGCTTCCAAAGCGTCTATTGTTTCTGATTTATCAGCATAAACCTATGACTTGACATAACCCTAAAGAAAATAAACCAGTGGAGTTATGTCGCATTATCTTGGAGGCCAATTAGTTGGACCATTTCTCCAAATAATGTTATCACCAAATCTTTTTTTCAATAAATCAATTGTTACGGTAGCAGCATGAGGTGTAGCACCATCTTGTTGGAACCAAAACACTTCTGGGTCGATACCATTCAAATTTTGAAACAAATAATCATTGATCATCGATCTGTAACTAGCACCATTCACTGTAACATTAGCTCCAGCATCGTTTTCAAGGAAATATGGACCGATGATGCCTTCAGCGTGTAGAGCACATAATACAGTGCATGTTTCAGGATGTAATGGGACCTGCAGAACTTCTTGAGGATTGTTTTCACTCCATTTACGGCAATTTTGCTTGTTCACATAACCGTTCAGTCAGAAATGAACTTCATCTCTAAACACAATTTTACGACAAAAAAAGGGATCAACTTCAAGTTGTTCTAGGGCTCAATCAGCAAACAAACGACGCTTATTATGGTTAAGTGGCTTTGGTTCTTGAACCAGTTGGAACTGGTATGGGTGTAGACTAAGATCTTTAGGCAAAACTCTCCATGTGGTGGATGCACAGAGTCCAACTTGTTGTGAACGTCGACAGCTCTTTGTCTTGTTGCTGTTGCATCCAGTAGAGAAAATGTTGTCCGAAATCTATCGATAGTTCGACGAAAAAGATGATCTGATGGACGTTTATGTAACCCATAAATTTCACAAAGTGCTCTATAAGTTTGGCGAATAGAACACTGATTTTGAATATAAATTTCAACAATTTGTAAACGTTGTTGCGGCGTCAGTCTTTCCAAGATAATTTGTTAATGCTTACTGAACAGAAATGTCAAAACAACATGGCTACTACCTTCTGTCAAATCACAATTAACCCTATCGAAAGTTCTATCACTCTAGAAAAACAACCGATACATGCTCTTGCTAAATAAAGTGGAGGACTTCATGAACTATACAGTGTGAGTGCAAACCCTCATCTAATTTCGAGCACCTAATAACCTGTGATTGTTATTCACTTTACATCAAATGAAGCATGTTATTATAATTAATATTTCATTATGTCCATGTAACTCTTTTCTAGGAAAAACTTCCGTTGAGCTACGATTACAAACGGAGCTCAACGAGCCTCCTAAATCCAACAGGTAACAATATAAAGTCCACTCGAACGTGGAAACACATACGGACATACATATGGATGGAACGGTGTTCAAACATCGTTTATCCAGTTTCTAATCCCGTAGTGGATCTGCGCCATATTTCACGGGTGCATACCGACTGTGTACTTAACCAAGGTGCCGTAATTAACGGTTGGTCAATGAAATATTGAATAGAATCGCCAGGAGCAAATACAGCGCTAGTCTGTTCGGCAGGGCGTGAGGATTATCTGGATGCAGCTAGGTTTAAAAGAGAATTTTGCTTTTGCGACGCTTAATAGTCGCTTGCATTAAAAAATCAAAAAACTGCTGGCACCAGTAGGATTATCACGCTAAATGAAACAGACAAACCATGATACAAGCACCGACGTGGCCTCAGAAACTTTAGGGCTCTCTAACCTTAAAAGTTGAAGAGATTGGGCTAATTCGTAATACTCAGTACCAAACATTCGCTTGACCAAATCGGTCTTCAACAAATGTAATATGACTATAACACCCTTAAAACATCGCATAAAAGTTCAAACTTTTATTTAATTTAGTTGAATCTTCATTGGGATATTTTCAACAAAGGTTATTTTAAATTCCACAAATTTATTGTAATTATCACAATTGTTTCACTATCACGGTATCATCGCCTAACAATTAATTTCAAAACCGAATTAAAAGTGGGTCATGAATCTAGCCTTTTTCAGAATATCCCTAGAAATGATCGTATTTTGATGAATCATCAGACCCCGAAAAGGTGATTTTCGATTGTAATGCATAAGGAAGATCGCCTTATGTTTGTTTCGTTTATTACAGCTACTTCATCAAAACTTTCCAGACAATTAATTAAATGTCGAATTCAAACTTATTATTACTATGACTTATATTGAGATCTAAGAACTTTATTAAAGAATTTTTTTCTATTAAATTTCTAATAGAAATAGAAAAGAAATCTTCAATCGACTTCTTAGACCTCAATATAACTCATAGTAATATTAGGAGTACAAATAAGTTTCCGCCGTTTTATTGTAGATGGCGCGGCACGGAGTTTCGGTTAGCTTTCGCAGATGCTTAAAAAATTGTTTGGACATTCAAGAACAACATAACCTATTAACATCATTGATTTTATATTGGTAAAATATAATTTTTATAAGTTGAAAATGTCAAAATTTGAGCCAAGTAAACGTCATTTGCGGGAAATAATAGTTTAATTCTTCAATTTAAAGAAATCTGCTGCTGAGGCGCATCAATTGCTCGTAGAAGCATATGGTGAGGGTGCTTTGAGTGAGAGAACGTGTCGAGAGTGGTTTCAAAAGTTTAAAAACGGTGATTTCGACGTAGAAGACAAAGATCGCAGTGGAAGGCCAAAAATTTACGAGGATGCAGAATTGGAGGAATTATTGGAGGAAGATTCATCTCAAACACAAAAAGAACTTGCTCTAACATTAGAAGTCACTCAGCAAGCAGTCTCACATCGTTTAAACCGTTCTTCTATAATAAATATTTAATTTGTGTTAAAAAACGGCGGAAACTTATTTGTACTCCTAATAATTAGTTCGAATTCGACATTTTTAGCAAATCTACCACTACTCTACCATAATCTACCATAATCCATTCAAAATCAAATCAGTCATGGCAAATTAAAATGTCAACATTTTTATTATTATTATCATGATACTCGTAGATCTTCTGTGAAGTTCCCTAAGAAGCTTTTTCTGCTTGTGCGAGTTAGAAGTCCAAATATACTGACCTTTAATGGAAATGTTACGGATTAAGCTCCCTTTCAAACTGGATCAGATGATAGATCCTCAAGTAAAGAAGCCAAAGAAGATGGCCCCCTGGTTGATCCGAAAATATCGTCTTTTTTGGCCCAATATAACTCCAAAACAAAAATCTATGGCACCTGTAATTTTCTACGGGTTCAAACAATCTTCCGAATAATCCAAAATTAATTAATACTATATTTTTCGAATGAAAGTCCGGCAACCAACTTTTGCTTCATCCAATTCCACTAAGTCATCAATCAATAAAACAGATTCAACTGAAAATGTTCAAAATTAACGTCGATCCCGTCGGTAAAGAAAACAATTACGTCGTAATTCTAAGAAAATTAGAGCTCCTAGCGCTGGAGTACCTACAATTAATACTTGACAAACTGTACCTTATATGGATCTGTTGAATATTTTAAAATGTTTGGATTTCAACGGCGAGATTAAAGTATGACATGTTACCTTCCATCTTTTCTCAATTCATAATAATATGACGAATATAAATATGAGTTTTGATACGCATTTTCTATATATAATTATTTTATTATACAGTTACTCCTAGATATTCTTTGAAGATCCTTCAGAAGCTTTTTCAGCTTGTGCAAGTTAGAAGTTCAGTTTTGTTCTGGATAGACTTTGTTACTGCGATCTTGCGCCACTTTAGGTAACAGCACTGTTAATTTTTGTGGCCCACACCCGTCCAACTAGAAAATTTCTTTTCCACCTGAACAGGATTCCGTAGTTTCATTCATAGACTTTCGAGCATCCCGTGTAACCAAGTCAATTTCCGAAAAAAAGTCAATATAATTAAAACTATAGCGGTGAACAATGGCTATAGAAGTGAAATCATTGCCAAAAAGTTTAAAAAGAAAACATACCACAATATTTAAACGAAAATTTATATCACTATAAATGATCCTTATGAAGAAAACTAAATATATAATATTAAATAATATTGAAATAAGGTTATTCTGATTTTCACAAATTTTTATTGTTAAATTCACAACAATTGTTTCGCTATCAGAGTAGCATCATCAGGCAAGATCTCATTTTGAATAACTAAGCTTGTTTCCGAAATCCGTTGCTATTTATATTACAGTAAGTACAATAAATTTTTATTGAGCACTAAAACCCAAAAAAGGGTCCCTGCAAATTCCAGCTTATCTGAATATATTTAACAGAGGTGAGTTATTTAAATCTATTTGTTCGTTGAGTTATATTCCAATTTTATTATGTTTATTTATCTCTAGGGATTCTAACAGATTTAAAGCATAACTTTTGCTTTCTATATGTAGAATATATATGTGATTGCCAAACATTTCACATAGAAAAAACTGGTTGAAGTAAATATTACTAATCATTTTTCCACAGCTTCTTCCCGGGAGGAAAACTGATCCTTATATCTAGTCTGTTGGCCATAATTTAAGATTTTTTTAAAATTTAATTCTAAATGTTTTCATTAGATTTATTTAGATCTAAATCTGCAGAGGTTCTAGTGATATTCTTTAAAAAAGGAAAATAAAAAAGGCCTTTTTTGAATTATATGTTGAACTTTTTTTGGTGATGGAACTTGTGATTCTTTAATATCCATTCGAAACATATATAAGGTGATATCCAAATAATTTTACCATTATTTTATATTTCTTTTGATTCTTTATTAGTTAATTTCCACCACATGTGATGATAATATATATGTCTATAAAGTGATAAAGTGTACTTAGGACATGTTTCATAAAATTTTATTCTAAATGTTTTTATGAGATTTATTTAGATTAAAATCTGTGGAGGTTCTGGTGAATTAATTCTAGTTATTATTCTATACCATTTTTTAAGATGTCGTGCTTATACCCGGTGAACGCAAACAAAGTGGGACAATTGAATTCGACCACATATTTTCAATCCTTGGACAAATCAGGAACCACAAATTTTTGAGGCCACTTTTGACTCAAAAGATACAGTATACAAACGTTTGAATGACATGATAATAACTCTGGTACGATAGCGCAAAGAAGGTATAATTTCAACATATTTCTATCACCGTAGACGGAAGTTTAATCTTCTCGGATAATCGGTGGGTGCCATATCTCATTAAATCTTTCCTCGCACAATTGCAGATTGTTGTTTTCATTATCAAGGTATAATTACGGCGTTCAATTGCTCGTAATTTAAATGAGAGTCATCAACATTATACCGAGATGAAACGACTAATTATGTTTGAGATGAAGGCCAATAGCACGGATTTGATCATTTCGATGAATAGAACTAAATTGAGGAAGCCACTCAGGATTTTTCTAGCCATTAACCGAGTTCCTTCATTTTTGAGCACGTGTTCGTGGAATATCGTGTTGCCAAATGTATGTAATTTTCGAACAGAAAAATGAGTGTCGATGTCTTAGTGGTTAGGGCATTGGTCTGGGAACAGAAAAGTCCTGGGTTCAAATCCTGTTCAAGTAGGTAAGAAATTTTCAAGCTGGACGGTTTGTGGCCACCATTTCACTTTTGAGTCGGAAATTAACAATGCTGTGACCTAAAGTGACGTAAGGTCGCAGTAACAAAGCCTAGCCAGAAGACAACTGAACTTCTTACTCGCACGAGCTGAATAAACTTCTGAAGGATTTTCACAAAAGATCTATGAGTATCAGGATAATATATCATATATATCAAGCAACTAGGTTGGACTTACGACCAGTTTCATAAACGAAATTAAAACCTCCTTTTTCCAAAAAAGTCTCCTTTAATGATAAAACGTGTTTCATAAGCAAATTTTAAGGTTAAAGGGAACTTGAAAGCGTCCTTTATCTTTAAGTGAGAAAATCGGACCTTTAAGGATAGAAAAGGATACTTTTACGAGAAGCTCGGTACTGCGCAGGTGCTCGGTAAACACAAAAACGTTAGATGATCTAGATTTATTCGATCTTTTTCGCCTGACAAAACCAACTGTTTTATCTTTGCTTCAAAAATGTGCAGATTAATTGTACTTCCCATCTAACAGGTAAAAAAATTTCGATTTATTATTTTGTTAATATAATTTTCTGAATCAAATCCAAATCATTAAATTGACAATTTTCAGAGGCAGCTGTATTGAACCGAAGAACCAACTAATTTTTGAGATTGAGATCTATGCAAATCTATGCAGATTTCTATGAAGTTTCTGCTTCTAGAATTATTCGAAGAGTTTCTTTTGCCATAGCATCCCTTTGTCCACAATATATAAGATGTGTGATGGTGGTGATGATGCAGAGATCTTTCGATGTAGAAAACATCATTTTGCCCTTAACGTTCAAACCGTGTGTGATTCAAGCTTGAGAATCAGAAATATTGTAGCTAGATGACCTAGCTCAACACATGATCAAACCATTTTAAATAACTTACTTGAAGTGACAATTTGAGAGTGGTGAATATGAACAGTATTTGTCACTTTGTCATAGTGGTTATAGTTTGCAGACTTATTTTATGACAAAGTTACCGGAAGCTATAACTGCAGCTGAAAATTTATATAATGAGTCAATTATACGAACTATAAATGTGGTGGAGAGAAAGTATGGAGTTTGGAAATGTCGTTTTCCTATACTTTCTAAAGGAATGAGTATTAAGTTAACGACCATAAGGGCAATAATTGTTGCTACCGCTGTTTTGCACAATATAGCTGTAGATATGAACGAAATATTTCCAAATGAATGATTACATGATGTGCAGGAGAAAGAGGACTTTCAAACAAATTCAACTAATGTTAATGCAGCTCGTTAAGGGAGACATTCGATTATTAATGAACATTCAGCTAATTTATAATTTATATTTGTGTGATAATTGAAAATAAACTTGCTTGTCACTTGTGAAATTTTTCTTCATATTCAATTTATGCCTTCAACATGACAAGATTTCATATTATTCTCATATGATTTTACTTAAGGTATGTATTTAATTTGATGCAGCTCATCAAATGAGATAGTTGTTTATTGAGGAACATTTTACTACTTTATAATTTATATTTGTATGATAATTGAAAATAAATTTTTTTGTCGCTTGTGAAACTGTTCTTCATATTCAAATTATGTCTTCAACATGAGAATATTTCATATAATTTTCATAAGAATTTACAAGGTATGTATTCAGATAGGTTTCTATGATTGTATTTCTGATTCATTGTTTTACTTTAGGTAACATCTGAAAAAGTTTCAAGTGAGAATAAAGAAAATAAGAAGGAACGGTTTTTTACTTGATAGAAGGATTATTACAAAATTTGAATATCAAAACAGATTTAATCTACAATTCTACAATTTTAATTTCAAAAAATTTTTTTGAAGAACCTTTAAGAATTAAATTAATTTCTTTATAAGCACTGCTCATATTTAATAGACGTATAAAATCAAAATTCATCATACAGTATCAAATGGAATTAAGAAAAACCAACGAGTATAAATTGTCAATTGAAATTAAAATATAAATAAGCAAACATTTAATTCTTAAAGTTTCTTCAAAAAAATTTTTTGAAATTTAAATTGTAGAAGACAACAGATTAAATCTGTTTTGATATTCAAATTTTGAGAATAAAGAAATGAAAATATTATGTGTTATCGGAATTTCTGTTTTTAATTCAAATTTGAGGGGATTTAATAGCCTGGAGCAATGCTGATAGAATACCTCTTTTCCAAGAATGTGGATTCAAAATGAAAAGAGGATGTAAGTATTATTATTTAATTTTTTCTTCATCTCCATAATTTGCAAATCTAATAATATTTTAAACTTCAAATGCTGCCATCTTTTCTTCTATTCTCTTCCTTGACAGTCACTATCTGAGCTTCTACTAGAGCTGCTTTTTTTATAATACATCTCCTTCGCTTCGGTAAGTGGGTTCGTAAATTTTTGGAAATTGGCTCCCTCAATTATAATGGAGCCCCACCACCAGTTTCTTTAATATGACTGCATTGAGCAGCTACCACCTTCCTAGTTTTATATTGTTATATTTGGATTTGAGCTGGTCCCTATTTCTCCAATGGAGGACTGTTGCATTGAAAGCAGTTGCTGTTCTCTGCCAGACTTTATCCTATAACATTAAAATTCTCTTCTTCAATCAATTCCAAGAGACGTAGTTCCTCCTCAGGTTTAAAAGTAATACTTTTTTTCTCTTCCCTTCCATATTCACTCATATTACTCACGTTTACAAAAATATAGCAATTTTCACAAATAATGATATAAATTCCAATATACTGTCTTCTACACTTAACCAGGTTTATGCAGAGACTCATTTATGCTTCTTTTCTTTTTCTTTTACAAGTTCCAACGCATAACTCACAATTTTTACAGAATATCACCAACTATATTCGTAAAATCACTAGTTCTCAGGATAGCCAACAGTCGTTATCATATGACTGGCGCATTAAAGGAAGTTTTAAGTAAAGGACGGTAGATGTGCGTTTATGAAACTGATACGTGGCATTGGTCCCATTTAAGAGATCCTTTTTCATTAAGGAGCCTTTTGATGTTGTTTATAAAACTGGCCGTTACTTTCTCAAACATTTTAGCTTTCATACCGAGAGAATTACAGATTTGAAACTTTCAGGGTGGGTTTGAAGACTTAATATCCCGAATAACTCTGAGCCACTGCGAAGATGCAAATTGAACAGTTAAATAAGGCCTTGTACACACAATCCGCAACGGACACATGCTCGTAATCATATTCAAACATTAATGCTATAAAATTATCTGCCAAATCAAGCCAATTTCAACGATAATGACAATGAACACTTTTCTTGCGTTTAATTTAAGTTTAAAGCTCTTCGACTATAAAAATGACGCCTTTTACATTTTTCGTGCCAACAGTGGAATTTTGAATCAGTACTGCGATGTTAAGATTGAGGCAATTTTTGATAAATTAATTAGCTAATACAATCTTATATACTAAAATAGAATTCATTTCAAAATTCATACGTTAATTCATCCAATTTAAGTCTTATAAAAGGCGTTGTAGTACACCCAAAACCCCCAAGCACCTGCAATAAGTCTGACACCTGCATTTCACCATATGCCGTCTTCAAATTCTTCTGAATACTCTTACCATATGACCGCTGAAGATTGTGACCAAATAACCCTAGTTAACGCGGGAAAATCGTCGCAGCTAGGTAACACTGACCTATAATGACATTCCTACCACCTGTCCGAGCTTTTCTGACATATGTCAGATACTTTTCTATGCTACCGCTTTGATTGATGACGTCTTTCTTTACTGCACGGGGATTAATGGTGTCATAATAATGTAATAGCAGGTAGTAGAGGAGAAAGCACGTCTGCAGGTCGAAGGAGGGTTGTGTTGGATTCAGTTATGTAACTTTCTATTTATCACCTTTTTACCCCATAGGGGAGATGCAAGAGGGTGAAGTTTTTATGGGATATTGTGTTTGTGTGTAAACTTATAATGTGTTTTTGTTAGGTGGTTGGGGAGGGTGTAATTTTCAGATGATATATCTTTCAATATATTATGTTGGCAATGACATTCAATTCTGCGATTAAAATACATCGGGTGTCCCTGAAAGGTTTGTTACCACCATACCTTTTTTTCATTTTAATGATTCAGTCTTAATTTCTAATGAATTAAGTGAATTATATCAATTGAAAAAAACCTTTCGGCAAACACCACAGATCAACTTATAAACTTATCATTTTTGATGTAATATCTATAGTTTTCAAGGAATTTGCTTCGGTTTAAATTTGTTATGAATTAAATTCTCATATTATATTTATTATTAAAATGCGTAGAAATGTTTTCAGGAACACTCTCTGTATATTTCAGCGAAGTATACTTTTCTTTCATGTTGAATACTTTATACAATTATGAATAAAAATCATAAAATTAGCCTTGAATAAGGTGAATATTTCCTAACGTGAATAAAAAATTAAAGTATACAAGGAATTTGTGCATCAAACTGATGATAGAGTAGTTAATACTAATGAAAATAAGACCCAATTTCTTCCAAATATGGGTCGTGTGAAAAACTGCTCCAACGGCAAAAAAGGGGTTTTAGCGTCGAATTGTGACTGGCGATGTAAAGTGTGTGCATTTCGATAAACCTCAGCATCAACTGCCAAGCCGAATTCGATACTGAATATTTTTGATGTCTCAAATTGCTTACGAATTTTCTGCTTCCCATCTCAGAATGTCTCACCTGAAACAAAAACAAAATTTTAAAAATCTTGAAGTGGTTCAAATTATTACAATTGTTCCAATAAATAAGCTATCAAGATAAAGAAAGGTATCCTGCAATTTAGTAGTCAACGCCGATAGAAAATGAAACTCTCACAAAAGAATCTAGGATAATGTAATTCAATTATATCATTTTATTTAAGTATCGGGTGTTTTTTTTAGAGTGATAGAACTTTCGATAGGGATAACTGTGATTTGACAGAAGGTAGAAGCCATGTTGTTTTGACATTTCTGTTCAGTGAATATTGACAAATTATCCTGGAAAGACACGCCGCAACAACGTTTACATATTGTTGAAGTTTATTTTCAAGATCAGTGTTTTTTCTATTCGCCAAACTTATAGAGCACTTAGTGCAATTTATGGTTTACATAATCGTCCATCAGAGCAGCTTATTCGTCGAACAATCGATAGATTTCGGACAACATTTTCTCTACTCGATGCAACAACAACAACAACAAGACAAAGAACTCTACGTACAGAAGAAAATATCGCTGCTGTAAGTCTGATCTAGATTTGTCTATTCGTCGACGTTCACAACAAGTTGGACTCTGTGCATCCACCACATGGAAAATTTGAGATCTTGGTCTACACCCATACAAGATCCAACTGATTCAAGAACTTAAGCCACTTGACCATAATAACCGTCGTTTGTTTGCTGATTGGGGCCTAGAACAGCTTGAAGTTGATTCACTTTTTTATCCTAAAATTGTGTTTAGTGATGAAGCTAATTTCTGGTTGAACGGCTATGTAAACAAGCAAAATTGCCGTATATGGAGTGAAAACAATCCTCAAGAAGATCTGCAGGTTCCATTGCATCCCGAAAAATGCACTATATGGTGTGCTTTACACGCTGGAGGCATCATCGGTCCATATTTCTTTAAAACCGATGCTGGAGCTAATGCTACAGTGAATGGTGCTCGTTACAGATGGATGATCAATGATTATTTGTTTCAAAATTTGAATGGTATCGACCCAGAAGTGTTTTGGTTCCAACAAGATGGTGCTACACATCATGTTGCTACCGTAACAATTGATTTATTGAAAGAAACATTTGGCGATAACATTATTTCGAGAAATGGTCCAATTAATTGGCCTCCAAGATCATGCGACATAACTCCACTGGATTATTTTCTTTGGGGTTATGTCAAGTCATTGTTTTATGCTGATAAACACTAAACAATAGACGCCTTAGAAGCCATCATAACTCGTGTTATTGATGAAATAAGGCCTGAATTACTCGAAAGAGTGGTCCAAAATTGGTCTGGTCGAATACGGTTCCTCAGAGCTAGTCGTGGTAGACGTATGCCGGGAATTATTTTTAAAACATAAATGTCGTAAACTTATCTTCCAAATGAAAAAAGATTTGGCTTCAATCTTAATTTAAATGTGTTTTATTTCAACTAAAAGTTCTATCACTTTAAAAAAAACACCCGATAATACGGCGTATCTATGATCATAAAGTCTTGGGATTCTCAGAAAGGACTTAATTTTCATTTTAGTATAATGAGTAGAAATACATAAGTTCGTGCGGTTTTGATAACAGATGTCCCTACCAGTTTATTTCATTGCTTCATCTTGCGTCTTGCATCTTCATTGTGAAGTGTCATTATTAGGCTTTTTTTAGTATATGTTATGTCGGTGATGTGTGAACAATAAAGATTCGGTGCACTCTGAAAATGTCAACATTTCTACCGAATAATTTGATTTAGCGGGGAGTTTTACATTGTTGCTTCAATATGAAAAAGGTTGCCGAAATTCGTAGTATTTTGGTTGATGTTCATGGCGAGCATGCTCGTCATAACGTGTCAAAAGTGGTTTATCTGATTTGAAAGTGTTCGAGTTGGAAGACGAAAAACGAGCACCACCAGAGTTTAAGGACGAAGAATAAGAGGCAAGGCTCGATACAGATCCATCGCAAACGCAAGAGGAACTAGTAAAAATTCTTGGAGTCACTCAACCAGCCATTTTACATCGTTGAAAAGCGATGGGAATGATCAAAAAGGTAAGAAATGCTGAAACCTTTTATATATTTTCAGCAGTAGGATCTCTAATGGTTATCATAAAATGGGAATTATTTCTTTAGCAGTAAATAGAAATAATTTAGCTAAGACGTTGGTTGAACAATAAAGAAAGGAACTCCATCTTTTCAGAATCGGGGGTTTATCAAATTTAATGTGAGGATTGCAATGAAACATATATAGGACATACAGGCTGATGTTTACAACAAAGAATGAAAGACATGTCTATATTTTAGAAACCAGAAATCAACCGATTTTGCAGAACATTTTTTTCAATGAGAAAGATGTCACTTTACTATATAATGTTAAAAAGGGTGAATTGATAGACTATTTGGAGATTGTTTCAATCAAAAAAGCCATTGAGAAAAAGGGGAATTTAACAAATTCCAAAATACTCTTTGGGAACACCCCTATATTGGATGCTGTTATTTAAATGCGCCATAAAAATACACAGATGTCCTAAGATCCAAAAGAACCTTTTCAATTTTAAGTCTAGTTCCTTTTTGTACTCCTTTGAAGATGGTCGAAAGACCGAAACACGTGTCAAGATTCTGAATAAATTATGAAACATGAAACCTGTGAATTTTTTTTATGAAATTGTTATAATGTTTCACCTAGGGCCAACCGCATACTCAATTCATTTAGCTAAATTATAATACGAATAAAATGAACCATTCGATATAACAAACATTCGGACAAAAAGATCATTGGATCGATATGCAAATTCTCTATGAAGTTTCAGTATTTTTCGACTGATAGACAGTAAAATGTGAAAACCGAAAAGTTAAATAGTTTGTGAAAAAGAAAATACCTCTCTAAATTAACACAACAAAACGATTTATTCTTGTGCGAAATTGGAAATCTTCAAATTTTTCTCTGAGAATAAAAGATATATTAACATCCAGACAGAGGAAACTGCTGTTGATCCCAATCTGCTACAAACAAAAACCACACTCACAAAGAAATCGGATTCAGAAAAAACGAACAGATGTTCCAGAGTTCATCTAAAAAAGGGTTACCAGATTGAAATCTCATGACCCCTCAAAAATAACAAGCAATATCACTTACAACTCTGAATAGCGACCCGCGATAATAACGAAATCATTTGGGGGAACACCGTGCGCAGTTGCCGGATTTTCGCTGTGCTAAATTAGCACGCGATGTTGCATGTTCCCGTCCACCAAATTGCCGCCTGCCAACTTCAGTAACGGAACGAATAAATCCCGAAATGGGGGGTCAGGGGGTTTCCGTGTAGGAAAAGGTGCGGAAAGCCTGAAAATAAACTCGTATCGTGCCATCCATGATCCGTTAAAATGGATTTTCCGGAAATTGGGTGTAGATGTCGCAACGCTGACGTGACATGGATCCGATAAAGTTAATTTTGGGGGTAGTTCGATGACGGGAAAATTATATGGTATATAATCCTGAAAAATATGTTTTAATTAAGGCTATAATTTTGGATTGTTGAGCTGAAAATAATGCCAATTTTATAGAATAATGCCAACTTTAAACCTAAACATGTACAATTTTTTAGGTGAAATATACTTACTGATAAAGAAACTGCAACAACCAGAAGGGGCTGTTCAAATTTTAAATTTTTTTTGGTAAAACGTAGATAGTATAGCAATGAGTAAATGATTAAAATTTGGAGAAAAAATCGTGAAGGTCTTTTCATGTAAACATTTTTTGTTACTTAAATATGTGGTCGTTTTTTGCAAATTTTTTAAATTTCACAACAAACCAGCTGTTTGAGGAGATCTAAGTGAATTTGAAAGAGGTCGAATTATTGGTCTACGGAAGGCGGGGTTGTCATTTCGAGAAATCGCTAACCGTACGGACAGAAATCCAACTACTGTTATGAGATGTTGTCAAGCGTGGTTTGATAATGCCCAAAATCGAGGAAGAGTAGGCACCGGGCGTCGAACGGGAACAAATGAAGTTCAAGATCGACGTCTAAGACTTATTATGGCTATTAGAGACCGATTTGCGACAACTCGATCTTTGGCTGATGAGTCGTTAGGTAAACAAGGCCATCCTGTTACTGTTCGAACGGTTTACCGCCGTTTAAGGTCTTTTGGACTGCAGCATTATCGACCCCATCTTGTGTTACCTCTGACGTTTGAGCTTCGCCGGCAACGTTACAGTGGTGCAGAGAACGTCAACATTGAAATGTGGAATGGCATCACGTCATCTTTTCTGATGGATCTCGATTCTCCTTGGGTGCATATGATGGCCGAAGAAGATTTAGACGACGTCGGAGAGAAAGACGTGAATCTCAGTTTGATATTGAGCGTCATGTACACCGGACAGTAGGCGTTATGGTATGGGGTGCTATTGCACATGCAAGTAGTACACTTTTAGTCTTTATTCGAGGTAACATGACAGCGCTGCGTTACCTCCAATAAATAGTGGAGCCATATGTTCTCCCTTACCTTAACCGGCTCGAGATTCCAATATTTCAGCAAGATAATGCTCGACCTCATGTTGCCAGAGTTAGTTTAAACTAATCTTTTGCCATGGCTGCCCAGATCCCCTGATCTTTCGCCCATAGAGCATATTTGGGACATCATGGGTATAAGGCTTGGAAATTTACACCAGCCCCCACGAACTTTGGCAGCTCTGAGACATGAACTGCAGGTAGCTTGGGATAGTATCCCTCAAGAAGAAATAGACCATCTTATTGCATCAATGCCAAGACGTGTTGGGGAGTGTATAGATAATCGTGGTAGACAAACACATTATAAAATTGTGAACCCTTCGTTTTTTTCTTCAAATTTCAATCATTTACTCCTTGCTATACTACCTATGTTTTACCAAAAAAATTTAAAATTTAAACAGCTCCTTCTGGATGTTGCAGTTTCTTTGTCAGTAAACATACCGTTTCTAGGCGCTTGTTCTAGAAAACATTTACAGGGTGACAAGAAAAACTTCGGAGAAATTTTACTGTGTTCTTGAACAAAAATATTTTAGCGCAGCCACATAATTTTTATTCTATTAGATTCTCTACACTTTCTTGTACTAATATGTGAATTTTCAAATTAATATTCCTTTATTTTGCAGTGTGAAACAAACGTGTCAAACAAACGTAGTGCAATTTTGGAGCTGTTCCGTCGAGGTGAGCGTCAATGCGAGATTTTTTTGCTCAATGTGCTTCGACAAACCGTGTCCGATGCTATTTGCCGTTTCAAGGAGTTTGGCCATGATAGACGTCGTCCAGGAAGTGGGAAAAACCGCACTGTTAATACGCCTAGCAATCACAACATCGTCAAGAAGCGAGTCAATCGAAATCCGAGGGCGTCGATAAGGAAAATAGCCCGTGATACCTGAATCAATTGTGAATCCGTTCGTCAAATGTCCGAAAAGGAGCTCAACCTCAAACCATACAAGCTACAAAAAGTTCAACTCCTCACGGATGAAAACAAGCGCGTACGACTCCAAAGGTGCCGCCAACTTCTTAGTCTCGCCGCCGGTCAGCAATGGGAGCGCATTCTCTTCATAGACGAGAAGCTTTTCACCGCATAACAATCCCACAACAACCAAAACGATAGAGTCTGGTCCGCAGAGGCATGGTCTGGTTTTCGTGGATCAAGGGGTCAAAATCAATCAAGAAGTCTACCGCTGCGACATGATCGAGGCCGTAGTACTTCCGTGGGCCCAGCAGCACTTCGACGACACGCATTGGACCTTTGCTCACAAAGCAAAAATGACGCAAGAATGGTGTAGGACCCATTTTCCGGGTTTCATCACATCTGCAGAATGGCCGCCCTACTCGCCGGATCTCAACCCAATGGACTACAGCGTGTGGTCGAGTTTGGAGATCAGGGCGTGTGCTAAACATCACAAAAATTTAGAGAGGCTGAAGCAATTCCTGCGCCGGGAATGGGACCGAAGAGCTGCGGCTCATTGGCAAAAACTTCATGTCTGAAGATATGTATCACCGCCAATGGAAGCCACTTCGAAACCGCTCAAATATATCATTACCAAATGTTTACGTTATTATTATTTGTTATTCTTTTGTTTGATTTCTTCTGTTTAATGAAGTTAAATGAAAAAAAGTTTGTCCGAGGTTTTTTTTGTCACCCTGTAATATCGAGTATCAACAATTCCTACCAAACATCGGTCAAATCAATCCAATTATAGAAAAAAATCGAAACGAAACTATCCCTGCCATAATAATGAATCGAAATCGCCAAGGATAGAACGAACAAGGTAAAACGCGGACAACCCAAACCGCGCCAATTCTTCCCTCCTAATAGCATTAATCCGGCTCAGTCCCGTTTATCCCGAATCTCGACCCGCTCTAATTTTTTTTCACGCTCCCGGCCCGGCCTACCGCCCGCTCTTCCTGCGATAATCAAGTGGGATTATCTGACGTGAACCCGAAACGGCGAACGCGCATAAATAAGTTACGGTTCTTCCCGCGGGAAAGTAGGGATCATACGCCGAATTTCGGGACGTTAAAAAGATATACAGACCGGGTCCGGGAGATCCGTCAAGAGGTTACGTCATAAATCGGGGCATTTTTCCGCTGGCGCGTAATGCACGGTTCCTATTAAGAGTTTGGATATCTCATTTCTTCGGGAATTTCGCCCAGGATTTATGGGGAGGTGGGAGAGAAACTGGCGAAAAAATATGGAACTCCTCCATGCGATACGACCCAAATTCATTTAGGATTCTTTCGCGAGGTTAAGCCTGGAAATGTAGGTATTATAATTTTTTTATAAAGGTCTCCTTAAACAAAATAAACTGCTCCTTTAAACTTAAAACCATGTTTCATCCGAGGACGATGCCAACAAAGCCCTTGGGATGCTACAGGCTGTTCGAACACAAGTACCAGTGGCCAAATTCTTCAAAGTAAGCTAAAGTGTCATATTACGTTCACCACCACGATACTTCACCACTGGAACTGTTTCTCAAAGACCCAGAAATAACAAACCACGTGCTACAACGTCACCGTTTTTCAACTCTTTCGATGGAAGCAGAATGGCAAGTCAACGTCTTCGAGATGCCACAGGTATCAGGTGTTTTTTTTTCAGAGTGATTGAACTTTAAATTGAAATAAAACACATTTAAATTAAGATTGAAGACACTTTTTTCTTATTTGAAAGATAATTTTATGACATGTATGTTTTAAAAATAATTTCCGACATATGTCCACCACGACTACCTCTGAGGAACCGCATTCGACCAGACCAATTTTGGACTACTTTTTCGAGTAATTTAGGCCTTATTTCATCAATAACACGAGTTATGTTGGCTTCCAAAGCATCTAAAGTTTCTGGTTTATCAGCATAATCCAATGACTTGACATAACCACAAAGAAAATAATTCAGTGGAGTTATGTCGCATGATCTTGGAGGCCAATTAATGAGAAATTTTCTGGAAATAATATTATCGCCAAATCTTTCTTTTGATGAATCAATTGTTACGGTAGCAGCATGAGGTGTAGCACCATCTTGTTGGAACCAAAACACTTCTGGATCAATACAATTCAAATTTTGAAACAAACAATCATTGATCGTCGATCTATAACCAGCACCATTCACTGTAACATTAGCTCCAGCATCGTTTCTAAAGAAATATGGACCGATGATGCCTCCATCGTGTAAAGCACATCATACAGTGCATTTTCCAGGATGCAATGGAACCTGCAGAACCCGAGGATTGTTTTCACTCCATTACGGCAATTTTGCTTGTTTACATAGCCGTTCAACCAGAAATGAGCTTCATCACTAAATACAAGTTTACGATAAAAAAGTGGATCAACTTCAAGCTGTTCTAGGGCCATATCAGCAAACGACGCTTATTATGGTCAAGTGGCTTTAGTTCTTGAACCACTTGGATCTCGTATGGGTGTATACCAAGATCTTCATGCAAAATTTTCCATGTGGTGGATGCACAGAGTCCAACTTCTTGTGAACGTCGACGAATAGACATCTGGATCATCATTAACACTATGACTTACAGCAGCGGTATTTTCTTCTTTACGTACAGTTCATTGGCTTGTTGTTGTTGTTGTAGAGTGGAGAAAATGTTGTCCGAAATCTATCGATAGTTCGACGAATAAGCTGCTCCATAAGGTTGGCGAATAGAACACTGAGTTTGAAAATAAATTTCAACAATATGTAAACGTTGTTGCGGCGTAAGTCTTTCCATGATAATTTGTCAATGCTTACTGAACAGAAATGTCAAAACAACATGGCTTCTACTTTCTGTCAAATCAGTTATCCCTATCGAAAGTTCCAACACTCGATACTTCAGTCTCTCGAAGCACAATCAGAAGACGTCTCCAATAAGTCAATCTAAAACTGAAAAGATTGTTAAGAAGAGTTCCGTTAACTTGCGAACAAAAGCCTCAATGATTAGAGTGGAAAATGTCCTTACGTACTCTTTACAGACAAGTAAAGACATGGACAAGTCGGCGAGTTCAGATGTGGACACGTTTACTCATACGAAGGAATAGCCGTCTGTTCAAGAAGTCCATTCATTTCGAGTAGGCACAATTATGATTTGGGGTGGAGTTTGTTTCGATGGAACTGACTTATCAGTACTTCTAAGAACCATGACGTCGCAGCCATATGTTGATGAAGTTACCAACAAAGTAATAAGTAGGTAATACTGCCAAGGAATACAAGGGTATTCTACATTTAGCATTACCTCCAAAATCCCCTAACCCAAATCCAGTCGAGCAGACTTAGGACCAACTGTAAGGTTGTTCTGAAATTAATTTCGTTTTTTACCGACAAAGGATTCAATTATATTTTTTCGAACACAACTTCACACTTGCCGCATAATCATTAGATGTTTTGAGAGCTGATATAGCAAAGCATGTGTGTAAAAAAGTTTAATTAATTCTACGGGGCAGTTTTTGGTTGGTGTCCTTTTAAATAAGGATAGCAATAGGTAGCATTTTCGTCATATTTTATTTTTTTACTATAGTCAAAAAAAAAAAAATGCTGTTCAAGTCAGATAGAAATTAACCGATGTATATGGAGAAGATGTGATGACAGTACGCCAGTGTCAGATCAGATTTGCAAAATTTCGATCCGGCAATTTTGATGTCGAAGGTGTACCACGTTCCGGAAAGCCGGTTTAAGCTGATAACGACACGATAAAGGCATAAGTTGATGCAAATTGGCGAATAAGAACACGTGAGATCGGTGAAAGGTTAAATTTATCGAATTCAACTGTTTATGACCACTTGAAACTGGGTTTAACCTTGAAGCTCCATATATGGGTTCCCCATGTTCTCACGAAAATGATCCATTTTTGAGGCGCGTTATTACTGGGGACGAGAAATGGTTCGTATATATCTAAGTCAAATGCAAGAGATCATGGACCAAAAAAGATGTTCCAGCTCAAAGCATTTAGAAAGCCAATATGCATAAAAACGGTGATGATATCTGTTTGGTGCGATCGTTTTTTTTATTTGGAGCTTTTGCCGGATAACACAACAATTAATTCGGAAGTTAACTGTCATTAGCTGGACAAACTGAATGATGCACTCCAACAGAAAAGGCCAGAATTAATCAACAGAAAATGTGTTAGTGTTTCACCTAGATAATACAAGTTTGGTCACTCGCCAAAAGCTTTTACAGCTTGAATGGGATACACCCATCATATTCGCCAGATCGGGAGCCTTCGGATTATTATTTGTTCCGGTCATTGCGAAATTTTTGGACGGTGAAACCTTCAAAACTACAAATCACCTGGACCAGTTTTTTCCAGCAAAACAAAAAATTTTATCAGCGTGAAATCATGCTACTACCAGAAAGATGGCAAAAGGTGTTGGACCAGAATGGCCAATATATAATTTAATAAAATATTTATCCATTTTACGAAAATTATCCTTCATTTTCCCAAAAAAAAAACGAAATTACTTTCCGAACAACCTAATACAATGAAGTCTTAATATCCACAGATTACAGCCGGAAACGCTCCAACAGCTCCGAGATCTTTTGCAGCAACAAACACAATTTTTGGTCCATTTTGAACAATTTAACTTTTTTTTAATTTACGAATACGTTTAATGATGATTTTATTATGATATTCCGACCGTCTGAAGTTAGAAGTTCTCTTAACCGATGTCCTGATGTCAAGTTGGTACTTTGCTTCTGTCTGCAACGAAGACGATATGGAATACAAACAGTGTGTTGACCCTCTGAACTTTAGCCCGCGTATTCATGCGTAATCGCGAACAGTAGAAATTTTTTATTATGTATAAATCCAGACAAAAGTCAGCACGTGCAGGAATCAAAATCTAAATTTCAAAAGAACCTTGGCTGTATTTTAAATCAGCAGTTAATTATAGAAAACCGCATATTCAAACTAAAAGGAGAAGGCTAATTGAAATACTTTTTGATTCAATTTTCAACTCGAAACTTTTTCAGAGGTCGAATAAAAATTTGGGCAAGTCGCTCAGCGCTGCATGAACTGCATACACATCCAGGTATCGATTTTATCGATTCGAGCGGCCGTAAAAACTTGTTTTCTTGTTGCCCAAACTGGGGTGAATTGCGGCATAATGGCATGAAAAATAAACAAGTTGGGTATAAGCAAGATATTCGTTGTTTGCCCAATGTATATAGCCCCAGATAAAAGAGATCTGAATCGAGATTGTTACCGTAAATTTTCCGATAAACCAAGTGGTACGCAAATACACGATCAATCGCAAATACTACCTTAGATTGGTCCTTCTTCCCGGATTTATTCGTTCGTATAAAAAACAATTCAATGAAGGAGATAGATTTATTCTTCGGTTGGACAAAATTACCGAGTTCATTTTGTGATACAGTGTATTTTCTCTTCTTTCACTTTATATTGGTTTGTTTATCCTTGAGCACGCTTTAGCAGTTTATGTTATGGCTACGAATAATGCAACTGCGATGATATTGTGTTTCTATATGAGATAAAACTTATCTGGATTTATACGTGAAACTCGACACTTATTTATTTTTTCCTTTTGACCGATAAGAAACCGAAAGATATCGAAGGTATTATTGGATCTCTGCTGCTGACTTTATGTCATATCACTGTCATATATTTTAATCGCATAGTAACATAAGAGGAAATTCGGAGCAGTTTCCTATGAAAGTTATTAAAGTAGAATATATCGGGTAATTTTTTAAAGTGATAGAACTTTCGATAGGGATAACTGTGATTTGACAAAAGGAAGAAGCCATGTTGTTTTGACATTTCTGTTCAGTAAGTATTGACAAATTATCATGGAGAGACTCACGCCGCAACAACGTTTACAAATTGTTGAAATTTATTTTCAAAATTAGTGTTCTATTCGCCAAAGTTATAGAGCACTTCGTGAAATTTATGGTTTACGTAATCGTCCATCAGAGCAGCTTATTCGTCGAACTATCGATAGATTTCGGACAACATTTTCTCTATTCGATGCAACAACAACAACAAGACAAAGAACTGTCGACGTTCACAAGACAAGGAACTGTACATACAGAAGAAAATATCCCTGCTGTAAGTCATAGTGTTGATGATGATCCCCATTTGTCTATTCGTCGACTTTCACAGCAAGTTGGACTCTGTGTATCCACCACATGGAAAATTTTGCGTGAAGATCTTGGTCTGCACCCATACAAGATCCAACAAGTTCAAGAACTAAAGCCACTTGACCATAATAAGCGTCGTTTGATTGCTGATTGGGCCCTAGAACAGCTTGAAGTTGATCCACTTTTTTATCGTAAAATTGTGTTTAGTGATGAAGCTAATTTCTGGTTAAACGGCTATATGAAAACAATCCTCAAGAATAATATTCAAATAAAGTTATTCTGATTTTTACAAATTTTTATTGTTATGTTTACAACAATCGTTTCGCTATCACAGTAGCATTATTAGGCAAGTTTACATTTTGAATAACTAAGCTTGTTTCCGAAATCCATTGCTATTTATATTACAGTAAGAACAATAAATTTGTATTGAGCACTAAAACCCAAAAAAGGGTATCTGCAAATTCTAGCTTATCTGAATATATTTAACAGAGGTGAGTTATTTAAATCGAATTGTTCGCTAAGTAATATTTCAATTTCATTGTGGTTATTTATCTCTAGGAAATCTAACAGGTTTAAGGCATAACTTTTACTTTCTATATGTAGAATTTCAAAATTATGGTTGAAAGTATGTCCTGTTTCTAACAAATGGTTAGAATATATTTAATTGCTTTTATTATTGAGGAAACTCTTCAAATGTTCAAAAATTCTATGTCGGAAAGTTCTGCCAGTCTGTCCTATGTAAACTTTAGGACAATCACCGCAGATTAACTTATAAACCCCCGATTTATCATCTTTATGTGTACAGTCTTTATTATTTTTAATAAATTTACTCAAGTTTGAATTGGTTTTAAATTAAGTTCTTAATTTAAAACCTTTATTTTTGAGTTATGTAGCAATTTTCTCAGAAATACCTTTAGTGTTTTTTAAGAAAATGTATTTAAAATTTTCTTTTATATTAGAATATACCATATTTAAAGCTATTTTATTGTTTTTATTCATTTGTATATCAACTTTGGATTATAGTCATTATTAATAGCTGTTTGTTTAATTATGTTACGATCTGAAATATAATTATCTCGATTCATGGAAATATTAATCAATCATTAATTATGGATCATACAATTGAATGCTGTTAATTTTTGATTTGAAGGATGGTTTGATTTATTGTGTATAATAGAATCCGTATAGGTTGGTTTGAGAAATATTGAAAAATCATGTAAATTATGTATTCCAGTAACAGTTATATCAAGGAAATTAATAGAATTTTTACGTTCCGTTTCCATAGTGAATGTTGTTGAAGGATGTATTTCATTGATAAATAAAAACAATTTTTTTAAAAGTCTGTCTGCACCTGTGAAACAACAGAAAATATCGTCTACATATCTAGTCCAATATAAAAAGTATTTCTTAAGGGGATTTTGTTGAATTTTAGTTTCAATATTGTCCATGAATATTTCTGCTAATAAAGGAATTAACGGATTTCCCATAATCAATTCAACAAAATCCCCCTAAGAAATACTTTTTATATTGGTATTCAATTCAATATTACTCAAGAAGTTCTGCAGGTTCCATTGCAGCCTAAAAAAATGCACTGTATGGTGTGATTTACACGCTGGAGGCATCATCGGTCCAAATTTCTCTAAAAACGATGCTGCAGGTAATGTTACAGTGAATAGTGCTCGTAACAGATCGATGATCAATGATTATTTGTTTCAAAATTTGAATGGTATCGACCCAGAAGTGTTTCGGTTCCAACAAAATGGTGCTACAACTCATGCTGCTACCGTAACAATTGAATTATTGAAAGAAAGATTTGGCGATAACATTATTTCGAGAAATGGTCCAATTAATTGGCCTCCAAGATCATGCGACATTACTCGACTGGATTATTATCTTTGGGGTTCTCAATGTCAAGTCATTGGTTTATGCTGATAGACCAGAAACAATAGACGCTTTGGAAGCCAACATAACTCGTGTTATTGATTAATTAAGGCCTGAATGACGAAAAAGTGTTCCAAAATTGGTCTGGTCGAATGCGGTTCCTCAGAGATAGTCGTGATGGACAAAAAAAATTTGGCTTCAATCTTAATTTGAATGTGTTTTATTTCAATTTAAAGTTCTATCACTCTAAAAAAACTCTCGGTTTTTCAAACTTACTTCATTTCCTTTAGAAATTTCGAAGCAAATCTCATCTCACCCCGTACAAAAAAACAAGAGCTTATAACTATCAGACTCATAACTCGGAATTAATCGAAAAAACTCTAAAACCAGACCAAGATTCTTCTGGCCGTAAATTCCAGTCAGTTTACTTAGGACTTAATCGAATTTTCTAATTTCCTCCTCTAATATATTCATTAGAATGAGCATGCCGGAGGAGAAATGGTAATAGGAGAAACTTTTCCTCGTCTTCGACGTTCGCATAAATCGATGTCGAAAATCGAGAAATAATACTCGAGTGTTCGGACCCGTCTTACCATATAAAGACGGAACTCCGCGGCACTCCTACACATTGTGAAATTATGTGTCTAAATAGACGAACCTGCCGTATATGGGGATTGTATTACCGTTCGAACGGTGCGATCAGATAAATACTCTTGAGACGGCGTCACGCTAATGGAGAAGAAATTGCCTACCAATTTTCCTTGCGAGGAGATTTTGTAAACGGGATTTTTATAGGTGTAAAATGGACGAAGTAAGGTCAGAGGAGGAAGAGGCGTCATATCTGGACTTGAAAAAGGTTGAAAAGAGAAGAAACTGCAAGTTCCGGTTATTTCGACACTTTTCTGTAAGTCGATAGCAGAGTTGTCGAGTAGATGCTTCCATATATACTAACCGACAAAGAAACTGCAACACCCAGAAGAAGCTGTTTAAATTTCAATTTTTTTTGGTAAAACATAGATAGTATAGCAAGAAGTGAATGATTAAAATTTGAAGAAAAAAAACGAAGGGTTTACAATTTTTTGCAATAAATTTGTTAATAATGTGTTTGTCCACCGCGATTATCTATACACCCCCCAACACGTCTTGGCATTGATGCAATAAGATGGTCTATTTCTTTTTGAGGGATACTATCCCAAGTTACCTGTAGTTCATGACTCAGAGCCGCCAAAGTCCGTGGGGGCTGGGGTAAATTTCCAAGTCTTCTACCCATGATGTCCCAAAAATATAGGCGAAAGATCAGGGGATTGGGCGGCCATGGCAAAAGATTGACATGGGTCGCTTCAAAAAAGTTAAAACTAAGTCTGGCAACATGAGGTCGAGCATTATCTTGCTGAAATATTGGATTCTCGAGCGGGTTAAGGTAAGGGAGAACATATGGCTCCACTATTTTTTGAAGGTAACGCAGTGCTGTCATGTTACCTCGAATAAAGACTAAAGGTGACCTACTTGCATGTGCAATAGCACCCCATACCATAACGCTTACTGTCCGGTGTACATGCAAGTCAATATCAAACTGAGGTTCACGTCTTTCTTCCCGACGTCGTCTTACCCTTCTTCGGCCACCATGTGCACCCAAGAAGAATCGAGATTCATCAGAAAAGACGACCTGATGCCATTTCACATTCCAGTGTTGACGTTCTTTGCACCACTGTAATCGTTGCCGGCGATGCTCAACCGTCAGAGGTTACACAAGATGGGGTCGATAATGCTGCAGTCCAAAAGATCTTATCCGACGGTAAACCGTTCGGACAGTTACAGGATAGCCTTGTTCTCCTAACCACTCATCAGACAAAGATGGAGTTGTCGCAAATTGGTCTCTAATAGTCATAAGTCTTAGACGTCGATCTTGAACTTCATTTGTGTCCCTTCGACCTCCGGTGCTTAATCTTCTTCGATTTTGGGCATTATTAAACCACGCTTGACAACATCTCATAACATTAGTTGGATTTATGATCGTATGGTTAGCGATTTCTCGAAATGACAACCCCGCCTCCCGTAGACCAATAATCCGACGACCTCTTTCAAATTCACTTAGCTGGCGATAAATTCCGCGTACACGTGTTCTAGGCATTTTAACAACTAAACATCAACTTTAGATCTCCTCGAACAACCGGTTTGTTGTAAAATCAAAAAAATGTGACAAAAACGACTACATATTTTAGTAACAAAAAATGTTTACTTGAAAAGAGCTTCACGATTTTTTTTCCAAATTTTAATCATTTACTCCTTGCTATACTATCTATGTTTCACCAATTTCAACAGCTCCTTCTGGGTGTTGCAGTTTCTTTGTCAGTTAGTATATTTTCCCGACATAACTGACAACGGGCGTCGAATAACTCAATCAAACAAACACTTCACAATTATGAAACTGTTCATTGTGTTGAAGTGTCCCTTCTCACCTGACTGTGAAAAAGGTAATAAATCCTACTCACTTTCCAAATTCTAGAAAATATGCACCAAGTTACTATCTCATTGTTTGGCCCAATTAAAATAACGACAGAATGTCAGAATCTCAAGACTGCGAGTATAATTTGCCTGTGTCACCAAGGCATATTTGCATTGTGATGTAACATTTTATGACCTCATTCATGAATAACAAAAGACCTGGAATAAATCAACTAAAAATACCTGGAAAAAATGAAATTTGACACCTACGGTTAATTTTGAAAAGGGCGTGAAGTGATTTTGCAAAAATCAAGTTCTCACAGTAATATTTTTTCCAAGTGTTTATATTGAAATATTAAAATATTTTGAGAATTCGACAGAAAAAAATGTAATACTAAAAACTACGACAAAAGATAGTAAGTACGAATTATTTCAACGGACGAAGCTGTTTTAATATGAATTCATTTTCTCATATGATAATAATTCGACAAAGATCGACTTCCAAGAAGCATGAAACAAGAGCAAATAGTGGTTATTTTCATTTTAATGGTTTCGCGCAATTCCAATGATGCTGTTCGAATATATATCTCCGGGAAAACCCCTGCGAATATAAACTACCTCATTTCAACGTTTGTTTATTTTGAGTTCCATAACTTAATTACAGATATTTGAATACGCGTGAAAATGTAAAAAAAAATCACTAAAGTCAAAAATACTCGTTTTATGAGAATTATTTCGGGAACTATTAGATCATGAGTCAAAAATTCTTAATAGGCAATAGATTACCTGATTAGTTCAAGTTAGCGAAGGAAATGTGTATAAAAGATTGCCATGCAAATTGAATAATGTTATTTTATTTGTGTCGCAATATTCTAATTAACTTCAAACCCGAGACAATTCCTGGAACGATACAAATTAAATTTCAAAATTTTCAAGAAGGAAAGTAGATGACAATAATGAAAAATATGAATTTTAAGTCTTTATTGGTAAATGTTTTTTTAAAAATTAAAAATTAAAACAGGAAAATAATTATAATATTATAATGAAATTAATATTCAAAGTAATAATTATATAATAAACCTGAGTAAATTAATTAAAAATAATAAGGACATTACACATAAAGATGATAAATCGGGAGTTTAAAAGTTAACCTCTGGAGATTACCCAAAAGTTTCCGACAGAATTTGTGAACATTTGAAGAGTTTCCTCAATAACAAACGTAATTCTACATATTCGAACCATTTGTTAGTAATAGGATATACTTTCAACCAATATTTTGAAATTTCACATATAGAAAGTAAAAAAAAATATCTTAGACTGTTAGAATTAAATTAATTTAATTCTAAAAGTTTTTGAATAAAATTTTTTTAAATTAAAATTGTAGGAGACTAACAAATTAAATCTGTTTTGATATTCAAAGTTTATAGGTTATTTACTTGAAAGAAGGAAAATTTGAATAACAAAACAGATTTAATCTGTTAGTCTCCTATAATATTAATTTTAAAAAAAATTTTAGAATTAAAGTAATGTCTATTAAATATAAGCTGCGCTTATTAGACGTTACTTTAATTCTGAAAATTTTGATAAAATTTTTTTGAAATAAATATTATAAGAGAGTAACAGATTAAATCTGTTTTGATATTCAAATTTTGTAATATTCCTTCTATGAAGTAAAAAATTTATTTTTATTTTATTTCATATATGATATATAATTATACTAGGTTTGAATAAAACACATTATGGAATTTCAGGGGTTCAAAGAAAACCATATAGTACCTTGCAGCTTTCTGTGATTTTTGTGACAAGAAATCTGTAGGTAAGTCGTATTTGTTGATTGATTTTATTTTTATAAATGTAAAGTTTGACTGATGAAGAGTTGACTGGAATTCTAATTGTTTTTTGAAGATGTAATACATGTTTTGAGAAATGTTTGAAGTAACTTATTTAATCATTTTAATATATCAAATAAATTATATTCTCTGAGAATTTCTCAAATTATGTTTTGTAATTTTGAAAAGGAATTAGTTTTCATATTGTAAGATCAGAAACAAAATGTTATCTCATTCAAATATTTATTTAATTAATTTCAATTGACAATTTATATTTGTTGGTTTATTTATTCCATTTGATACTGTATATTGAGTTTCGATTTACTATTAAATATAAGCTGTACTTATAAGACATTACTTTAATTATAAAAATTTTGAATATATTTTTTTTTAATTAATATTATAGGAGACTAACAGATTAAATCTGTTTTAATATTCAAATTTCCTCATTATTTTATTTCATATATAATATTTAATTATATTTAGGTTAAAAAATTTTCATTATATAAACATCAAGTGGTTCAACTAAGACCATAAACATAGATTCCAAAAGTCGTATGGGTAAGTTATTTATTGTTAATTGATTTTATTTTTAAATGTGAAGTTGGAATGACCTTATCTGAATTGTATTTATTTTTGAGGATGTGCTACATGTTTTGAGATTTTTTGAGGTAACTTATTTGAATATTTCAAATAAATTAGTTTTGGAGAAGTTCTTAAAATTATTTTGTGGATTTTTGAAGATTTAGTTTTCATAAATATAAGATCAGAAACAAAATATTTTGTCACAGGCAGAGCTGTACACCATGCCTTTCTGACGAGTTCAGGTGCGCATGCTCGGAACGAAACATTCAAATATTTATTAATTTAATTCTGAAATTCAAATTTTAGAAGACTAACAGATTAAATCCGTTTTAATATTCAAAGTTGGTTATCATGAAAAGAGTCCACTTTTGGTGAATATCATATCACGACCCTAATTCTAAGGAAAGAAAAGTATTATACTAAAAACTACTGAAAACAGCCAGCCATCCAGTCCGACGAGATAATCAGGAAAATTAAACAACCAAACTGAATCCCGGCAATATCGCGGTATTATCATCATCGATAATTCTGATGAATAGGCGATCCGCTTGTTCCAACGTTATGGCGGCATAAATAATGAGTTGTTGCAGTAGTGGGTTTAATGGGAAACCTAGAAATTGTACGTTTATCCCGATCATTATCTCGATACGGAAATAATCGGGTCGAATCCGATATTGCGTCGGCGATTGGCAAATATTTGTTCGTTTGGCGGTATCAGCGATATCGATACGCGAACTAGGTGAGTTCAATATCTTTTTTTTTCCGAAGAATAGGTACTATAGAAATATGATATTGCGGGTTTGTACAAGCTCTTGGTTTGGCAACAATAACACCGAGCTTCTCGATGGGCACGATGTTTTTGATTGCAATTGGATTTAAATTGGAAAAAATGTTTGGTTATTATCTAAAAAATATATAGACATAATCCTTCAAATTCAACGTTGTAACCTTCAATACAATATATGAAAAGTTTCGAAAAAAATTAGGGGGTGATTCGTTGTCAAAAAATAGGGTGGGTCTTTCATATAAACTTTATTTTTCTGAGCCCCCCCTGTAGTTACAGCCTCCTAAAGATGGCGCCCGAAAAACAGTTTTTTTCATAAAAACCAAAAAACTGACAAGAATAAAATTAAGCAGACATTTTATACGGGCGAGAAGGCACTAGAAAAATTCTTGGTGGTGTTCCTCTATATTAAAAGGGGTAGAAAAGGGCACCCCTAAACCTTCATTCGCAAGAAACTTTCTTCCATATTCCGATTTTACAATGAAAAAATTTATTTTGGATATTGAACTGTTTCAGCCGTTGCTATTTGGTAGTTGATCATAATTAAAACAAATTTTTTATTACTATGTTTTACTACCAACATTTTTCAGATGTTTTACAATATGTAAGGTTTACATTTTTGCAACTAGTTTCGAACTTTCGTTCATCTTCAGGCAACAGACTTCGAAGCACATGATACATTTATTTTATATAGATGTGAGAGTAACAGGAATTTTGTCTCGACCACATGTTATCACAGAAAAAATAAAAAATGTTGTGTAATTATGAGGATAGGATGTTATTTAAATGCACTGAAAATTTGGGAATTACACAGATCAATTTGATGATTCATTATCTCAATAATATTTTTCTGCACCAATTCATAAACTTTAATGGACTCCTAATAGTTGAGCTTCTTTCCTTTTGATTCCACATGTAATATTTTTATGGAATTATCATGGAAAGACTCACGCCGCAACAACGTTTATAAATTGTTGAAATTTATTTTCAAAGTCATTGTTCTATTCGCCAAACTTATACAGTACTTCGTGAAATTTATGGTTTACATAATCGTCCATCAGAGAAGCTTATTCGTCGAACTATCGATAGATTTCAGACAACATTTTCTCTACTCGATGCAACAACAACAACAAGACAAAGAACTGTACGAACAGAACAAAATTTCGCTGCTGTAAGTTATAGTGTTAATGATGATCCAGATTTGTCTATTCGTCGACGATCACAACAGGTTGGACTCTGTGCATCCACCACAGGGAAAATTTTGTGTAAAGAACTAAAGCCACTTGACCATAATAAGCGTCGTCTGTTTGCTGATTGGGCCCTAGAATAGCTTGAAGTTAATCCACTATTTTATCGTTAAATTGAGTTTAGTGATGAAGCTCATTTCTGGTTGAACGGGTATGTAAACAAGCAAAATTGTCGTAAATGGAGTGAAAACAACCCTGAAGAAGTTCTGCAGGTTCCATTGCATCCTGGAAAATGCACTGCTGGAGGCATCATCGGTCCATATTTCTTTAAAAACGATGCTGGAGCTAATGTTACAGTGAATGGTACTCGTTACAGATCGATGATCAATGATTATTTGTTTCAAAATTTGAATAGTATCGACCCAGAAGTGTTTTGGTTCCAACAGGATGGTTCTACACCTAATGCTGCAACAATTGATTTATTAAAAGAAAGATTTGGCGATAACATTATTTCCAAAAGTGGTCTAATTAATTGGCCTTCGAGATTATGCGACATAACTCCACTGGATTATTTTCTTTGGGGTTATGTCAAGTCATTGGTTCATCCTGATAAACCAGAAACAATAGACGCTTTGGTTGCCAACATAACTCGTGTTACTGATGATATAAGGCCTGAATCTCGATAAAATGGTCCAAAATTCGTCAGGTCGAATGCGGTTCTTCAGAACTAGTCGTGATGGACATATGCCGGAAATTATTTTCAAAACATAAATGTCATAAAATTATCTTTCAAATAAAAAAAAATTGACTTTAATCTTAATTTAAATGTGTTTTATTTCAATATACAGTTCTATCACCCTAAAAAAACACCCGATATTATTTTGAAAAGTAGCTTTTATGAGTAAGAATTATACAAAAAAAATTTTATCCTGGATGCCGCTACCATAATGATATCAATGTAACCATTTTGAAAGATGAAATGAAAACAATAATTGTTTAATTTACACTTTGATATGGATTTAGACCAAGTAAAAGCCACCAACATTCAACATTTTGAAAGATATTGTTTCCATCACCATGAATCATCGCAGTTGGCAAAACCGCGACATACAAAGAACTCAAAAACTCGTTTTCCTATGCAAATCTCCCCGATGTCCTCCGTCTCCAGCATTCCGAGCCACAAATTAACCTCGTTCGAAGCAGTTTCCTCTTCTTTTTCGCCATTATAACGTTCCGTGACCCAAATTGTCGGCGCCCATTGAAGTTCTGCCAAATATCTTGAGATCACTTGCGGTAATTTCGCAAGGAGCTGAGCCGGCACAATTACCCGAACGGAATATTCGTCCGGAGAGCGAAATAATCAACGGGAATTCGCGGTTAAATAATCTACCTTCCGAATTCTAGACGTGAAATAATTGGCGGGGATTCTAGAAGTGCCAAAAATTCCCATTTGCCCCGTTCGAACGCGAAGTGAATAAACGAGGGTATCTAATGGCAATTGCCTCTTTCTTTTGACGTTTACGGGATACAAATGGCGCTTTCTTCGGTTTCACCCACCGTTCTTACACGGTAATTTGTCGGGGATGTGGAAATTTGGTTGTGTTCGCCCTCATTTAGAGACGCCCCTGTCTACTTTAGACATAATTCATTAATTTCTTGTCGGTCGTGCCATACGTAAATCTTTCCATGTTGATATTTTCAATTCATCAGGTTTTCGAGCTGTGTTATTCGAACTTTTAAGTTTTATGCCTTTCGGCACTTCAGCTTATTTGTTCTCATCTTAGAAAACATGGAAAGTCTTTAGAGCTTTTGATGTAATTATTGCCTATTTCGCATTCGAAATTACAAACTGTTTCATTCTATCCTTATCTACCAGCATTGGTCTCACAATTTTTTCTATAACCAATGAGAAATTTCATTCCATTCATTGAGTCCACCCACAAATAGGCTTTCTGATGAATTCTGTTAATTTTTCTCTTTTTCTAGAAGGGATGCAAACCATGGTCGGGAAAATAATATCACGGATTTTTTTTTTTAAGGTAAATGAAACCAAAATTTTTAGGAAAAATGTATAATTATCAACTAAGCTATTACAATTATTTGCTTGAAAAAAAAAATGTATTCTAGTTACATGCCTTATGCTATTATTATTTTTCTTGGATTTGTAGAAAACTTGTTCAAAACTCTCGTTTCAATCCAGTCCTGATTTTCCTTATAAAATTTACGATGGACGCTCATCAAACTCAACCCAGTCAATCTATCCTCTCCCATAGTACTTCTCAGCCAGGTCTTTACCCCTCGAAGGGTACTGAAAGATCGTTCAACAGTAGACGTAGTGGATGGGAAAGCACTTAAAATGAGGAGTGCATGCCTTGTGTGTGGAAAAAAAATATTAGTCTCCTCCAAAAGTGCAGCCACTTCAATATCCTCTAATTTGTCTCCTGCTAAATCTTTCTTTTTCCACAGATCATACCACAAATCTCACTCTGCAGAGGTATCACCCACCTCAAAAAATTCCATTAAAGGATTTGGGTTTTCTTTCCAAATATTTTGAAGTACTTTTTAGGATGTATGAAGGATGAAGATGGGATAACGCAAAAGCAAGTGTATTCTCGTGTGGGATTCTAACATTCAATGATAAGATTAATATCATTGATCAAGAAATGGGATAATGAACGATCGTCTCCAGTAATCAATCGCAGTCTCAAATGGCAGATTACTTCTGTGTATTTGCTTTTTAACAATTCGTGGAACTGTTGACTCAACGCCGATTTTCTCCGGGATATCATGTGATTTTTTAAGTACTTCCTCAGAAACATGTTCAATTTCTTGTCGATCCTTCTTGATGACATAATGGATTTCACTAATGTGTTTCCTCACCATAATCGAATCCATATTTTTACCTTGTAGAACGTTCACAACAGGTTCCAAAATCGCAGGGTTCTTTGCAATCACGACGAAACCTATAATGAATATTGGTTTAGTTACTGCACTGTGCAATTGATAGGCAAATATTCTTGTAGCATAGTTTCCTTCGATCGAGAGATATTCTTGCGTCTTGACGATTTCATGAAAACTGTTTGAAAACTTTCTGATGCTCTTGTATTCCTCAGACCATCTGGTCCCACAGAACCTTGATAAGTTAGGAGCCGAAGTCCTGAGGATTGACGACTCACGAAAGAAGGATATTGTATCCTTAACAGTTGCAATCAAGATTCTTATTTTCGGTAGTTTAATAGCATCATTGACCACAAGATTTAGTTTGTGGCTTGAGCAGTGAAAAAATAAAGATTTATTGCACTTTTTCCTGGTGGCCTGTACATCACCTTTTCAAGCCATCCTTGAACATCCGTCGAATCCAAATCCAACACAATTCTCTGCAGAAAGATTTTGATCAACTAAAATAGTCTGAATTGTGCTAGCGATTGTAGGGACATCTTGAGATTTCAGCTCAATAAAGCCTACAAATTCCTCTCTGATTTTTTGTTGAGTCTCATCATAAAACCGCAATCCGATAGAAAGCTGTTTTTCCAGCGATATCTGCTGTTGCATCGGCCATTACAGCGTAAGCTTTTGCTTGTTTACAGTCATGAATAATTCTTTCTTTGACAACTTCACCAGATAATCCTATAATTTCCTTCTGAGTTTTTTGTGAAGTGTAGATTGCATTTTTTCGACATCTATCCAAGTGATGCTTCAGCTTAAGATCACCACAGTCAATTCTCAAATTTAAAAGACCAAAGAAAACCCTGTCATCTCCTTCCTTTCATCTAAGTGGCAAATCATGAGTTCCACAAAATAATAATAATTGATGACAATATTTGTTTATTTTCATCAATCATCTTCTGGTGACCACTTTGCATATGTACATCAACTGGAACATTTTCAAGGAATGCTTTTGCAGCAGCTATTTTAGTTTTGTGGTAGTGACTACCGACGTGTTTTCTACAATCTTCATGTAATTCTTTAGACTTCGTGTATGACCTTACCATGAATGACCTCAAAACTCCTTTAACTGTAGTAATATTAGAAGGAAAAAGAACCAGTGCATACATAAAGTACCTTTCAAATGACTTGAGTAGACCAACCAAGGAGTATCTTGATCTAACCAGCGGAGGTTAAATTCGTGTATGAACTTACCATGAATGACCTCAAAACTCCTTTAACTGTAGCAATATTAGGAGGAAAAAAAACACAGTGTATACATAAAGTACCTTTCAAATGACTTGAGTAGACCAACCAAGGAGTATATTGATCAAACCACCGGAGGTTAAATTTTCGTTTTTCTAACTAAAATGATCTATCACAAAGTAACGGACTACTCTATCCAATATTTAACAACAAAATTTAATAACGATTAATTTATTTGCTTCCAGGCGGGAGCAGCTGCCCCCCCCCCCCTGCCCTCGCTGGGTACGCCCATGTGACCTATAAAACCATGAGTGGAGATGAAATGATGGCATTTTTACGATTTTTAAGTATTCCTCTTAGGGAGTCAACGCCAGCCTTTCTTGTAGTAATAAGAAATCACACAGTACTATAATTTTGTATTTATGTATAAAGTGGTTCCGAAAGTAATTTCGTTTTTTCCCGACAGACGATTCAATTGAATTTTTTCGAACCCAACTTCACACTAAAGCCGCAAAATCATAATGTTTTGAGAGCTGATATAGCAAGGCTTGTGTGTGAAAAAGTTCAATTAATTCCACGCAGTAGTTTTTTGTTGGTGCCCATTTAAATATGGAGAGCAATAAGCAGCCTTTTCGTCATATATTACTTATGTACTATAGAAAAGGTAAAAATGCTGTTGAAGCCAGAAAGAAATGAATGGAGAAGATGTGTTGACAGTACGCCAGAACTTGGTTTGCAAAATTTCGATGCGGCAGTTTTGATGTCAAAGATGCACCACGTTCCGGAAGGCCGGTGGAAGCTGATAAAGATGCAAATCGGCGAATAACAACACATGAGATCGGTGAGAGGTTCAATTTATCGAATTCATATGTTTATGACCTCTTGAGAGGCCTGGGTTTAACCCCGAAGCTCAATATATGGGTTCCTCATTTTTCCACCCCATTTCTTCTTGAACGTCACGAAAATGATCCATTTTCGAAGCGCGTCATTATTGGGGACGAAAAATGGGTTGTCAAATGCAAGAGATCATGGAGCAAAAAAAAATGAACCGGCTCAAAGCATTTAGAAAGGCAATATGCATCAAAGGTGATGCTGTCTGTTTGGTGGGATTTTGAAGGAATAGCTTTTTTTTTAGCTTTTACCGGATAACACAACAATTAATTCGGAAGTCCGCTGTCATCAGCAGGACAAACTGAATGAGAACAAATTTCGTCACGCCTGTCATGTTGAAAAGTTTCTAGACAAGGGTGAAAACGAGAATTCAACGGACAAATGCGAGTTGATGGAATAAACTCGTTGGTTCGATCCTATCTGAATCATAAACAGATTTTAAAAATCCACGAATGTTTCAAATTATATTGTGCTGAGTAGATTGCGTATGGTGAGACTTTCGTCATCTTGGCAAATGGGTAAATACCACAATTATAGTTACTAGCGTGTGATGATGGCTCTTTCACCAAGTGACCACTTAGTAGTCTCAACAACGCCCGAAAGCAGGTTGTGATGACAGTAGGCCATAGCATCGCGCAAACCCTCATCAGAGAAGAACCAACACCGTGACTGGTAGCAGATAAGCACTATCCAATCGCTATTGGCTTTGCAGGTCAGTACCCGAGTTGTTTTGGACGTAACTCACACGCCGAAGGGGTTTGATTTCCACTACCCAGCCCCAAAGTCGATAAACAAGAAACAGATGCTTAAATAGATCCTGGTTCAAGCAGTAAAGGTCTAAAACCGTATCGTCAAGACCCAAAAAACCGCAGAAATATCACGCGAACAATTCTGATTCTAGACGAGATCTGTCGTATTGTAAGACCGGCTAAACCCTTGAAGCACTTCTTGAGCAATCCTGGTTAAAATGTAGTATTGAAAGAAATGATGATCAAGATGAATTTCCATCAGAGGCTGAAATCATTGAACATATAACTTCCTGCAACCAATGCAGAGAACGCCTACCTGTCAAAAAGGGCCAAGGTCACACAAACTAATTCGATCTTATGATGAAAGTGGAAGTGGTTGCAGTTGGGACGTCCCATCATAAAATGAAGCAATAACATTTTGGAGAGCGTGAAAAGTTGATTGTTACACGTGATAAATCTCTGAAAACAAATAAACATCGTGAAAACGTCCTAACCAGACAGCATGCGTCGACGTTGTTCATTCGCACCGTCACCATCGCAAAACGACGAAATAACGCTGTTCGAACGAACGCGCGTCACGCTCCGCTAAATCTGCATCCTATGCCGCGATCACACGCGGTTCGTCCTCGAGGGATGACGTCAATTGTCAACACCGTCCGCTGCCCATTGTGGTTGTGCGAGGGACACACCATCGTGCGTCTGGATTCGTTCATGCAGCCATTTTCTGGACGAAATTTTCCCTCTTCCGGGCGCGCCGTTAACTTGGCAAGGGATATTTCGTTTCGTGATATCGTTAGTCGTCAGTTGCGCATCTATTGTCCTTTTAGCTTCCGCTCAGATAATTTTAATATTCGCGAGAATGAATTACTCATCGATCGCGCGAATGAATTATACGATAATCGGAGAAGTAAACTTCGAGCTAATCGCATGAATGACCTACACGATAACAGTTCGAATAAACTACGAGATAATCGCGCGAAAAGTCGTTAACGTGAGATAGAAAGTTGCAAAATGGAGGCGAAGTAGCACTATGCAAAGAAATACGTGACTAAACAAAGTTTCATGATTCTATTTAGTCAGAACTGCTTTGCTATTGTACCACTTTGATTAACAACTTTTTGTGCGGATGATGTTTAGCAACTTATACAGTAGCAACACAGAGGGGTACGATTGAAAGTGATTTATGATTTTCAAATGAGTTATTTAAAACGAGGTCCTTATTCAGAAATGTTAACTTATTCTAATCATTACGTTATCGCATGAGCTAAGTATTGTCCAATGCAATCAGTAAAAACTAATGTGTATTTGGCCAGAGCACATATAAACTCGCCTGAAACAAAGAACCTGCTCCTAAATGACGTATCGGGTGTTTTTTGTAGAGTGATAGAACTTTAAATTGAAATAAAACATATTTAAATTAAGATTGAAGCCGAATTTGTTTTTATTTGAAAGATAAATTCATGACATTTATGTTCTAAAAATAATTTCCGCCAATTTTGGACCACTTTTTCGAGTAATTCAGGCCTTATTTCATCAATAACACGAGTTATGTTGGTTTGCAAACCGTCTATTGTTTCTGGTTTATCAGCATAAACCAATGACATAACCCCAAAGAAAATAATCCAGTGGAGTTATGTTGCATGATCTTAGACGCCAATTAATTGGACCATTTCTCCAAATAATGTTATCGCCAAATCTTTCTTTCAATAAATCAATTGTTACGGTAGCAGCATGAGGTGTAGCACTTTCTTGTTAGAACCAAAACACTTCTGGGTCGATACCATTAAAATTCTGAAACAAATAATCATTGATCTGTAACGACCACCATTCACTGTAACATTAGCACCAGCATCGTTTTTAAAGAAATATGGACCGATGATGCCTCCAGTGTGTAAAGTAGCATTTTTCAGGATGCAATGGAACCTGCAGAACTTCTTGAGGATTGTTTCACTCAATATACGGCAATTGTGCTTGTTTACATAACCGTTCAACCAGAAATGAGCTTCATCACTAAACACAATTTTACGATAAAAAAGTGGATCAATTTCAAGCTGTTCTAGGGCCCAATCAGCAAACAAACGACGATTATTTAGGTTAACTGGCTTTAGTCCTTGAACTAGTTTGATCTTGTATGGGTGTAGACCAAGATCTTTACGCAAAATTTTCCATGTGGTGGATGCACAGAGTCCAACTTGTTTAGAACGTCGACGAATAAATAAATCTGGATCATCATTAACACTATGACTTACAGCAACGATATTTTCTTCTGTACGTATAGTTCTTTGTCTTGTTGTTGTTGCATCGAGTAGAAAAAAAGTTGTCCGAAATCTATCGATAGTTTGACGAATAAGCTTATCTGATTGACGATTATGTAAACCATAAATTTCACGAAGTGCTCAATAAGTTTGGCGAATAGAACACTGATTTTGATAATAAATTTCAACAATTTGTAAACGTTGTTGCGGCGTGAGTCTTTCCATGATAATTTGTTAATGCTTACTGAACAGAAATGTCAAAACAACAAGGCTTCTACCTTCTATCAAATCATCTGTGATCTTTTTACATTCGACAAGTAAAAACTAAGCCATTGCTAAAAATGAAACGATTTTTCTTAAACAATACTAGTTTTTCTTATTTCAAAATGAAACCTCTTATTGGACAACCCTTTAGAACACTCTCACAGTTCGCGTTATCATGCAATGAAATCAATAAGATATTTTCGACATTAGTTTTGTCGTCCAACATGATCAAATATATGATTCTTATCTGTTTCAATTGAATACCTAAAAAGAAATTTAAACTATTCACAAGAAATGTTTGTAAACAAACCTATTCAGATGGAAGTTACTGGAATAACTACAACCTTATTTCAGGTAAAGGTTTTACCGAACCAATAAACAAGTCAACATTCTAGACAGATCAGCATCCCTGTCGTTTCAACCCTTTTTTATTTGCAACTAAGTATCCTACTTGAATATACGTCAAACCGGATAGGCACTTCCCTTAATAACCCTGTAAACTAGGTGAATCTCCTTTATAGGGCGCTCCCTTTCAAAAACCCCTCACCCATTCACTCAAGAAAAGGCAGGCATTTAAACAGCAATTAAAGGGTTTTAATTCCATTCAAATCGGTTCCATTCCGAAAACAAACATAAGCGAGTTCGAGGAGCTCCACGTTCGAACTGAGTCGAAGAACTAGAAGGAAGATAAGACTTGACTTTGGTCTTTCATCAAATACTTGAGCGAGCTCGAACATAAATACTTAGAAACTCAAATAAATTTCACCTATTTATACTTTTCAGAAAACGTAGTCTATGGGTTTTTGTTCGAATGTTATGCGAAGCACCTCAAGATTTTGTGATCATTAATGACCACAAAATCTTATTATGAAACATTTAATCATTTCATTAAACAGCTACACGACTGATTTTTAATTATATCATGTGATCGATGTATTTTCTTTTAACATAAAAAAATTTAAAAATCATTAGTAAAAATGTTGCAGAAGAAGGAAGTATTAATCCCACGAAGTTAAACATTTACTCCGATACGGGCCTGGTCTTACCCAGTCGCCGATGCTAAATTCATTTCAAAACAGATATTTCGTTTAAATTTGTATTTCTGATGTATCTTTCGAGTATTTTGTTAGATTTATGAGTGTCAGGTCAGATTATTTCTCAACTCTGCAGTATACCGTTTGTTTTTTGGTTTATCTTACTGCATACAATGCAATTTGTTCAACATTGCTGCGGATATTGAAATTTAATCGATATATCTTGAACCACAGAGGCATAAGATTTTACACAATCTATTTTACTTGTATACTCAATTACATTAACAATAAATAACAATAAACAATAAATTCAATACGTAATCTTGCTTATATTTGTGTTTGCTGAACAGAAAAGCTCACAATAATTAGAAAGTATTCATCTAAATTACAATGTATTATCAGGATCCATTCTTTATATAGAATTTTTTTTATATTTTTTAATTCATTATCGTACATATTTATAAAAATTAACGAGACAAAATGGTCTGGCTCCAATTTCGTCGTCCGCCATTGCAAAAACTTGATAGCGAGAGAAGTGATGAAACATAGTGTGAATATTCAATGCTTGTCGATACTGCCGCAGAAACATCGATTTTTTTTTTAGAGTTATAGAACTTTTGATAGGGATAACTGTGATTTGTTTATGCTCAATATACAATATCAAATGGAATAAATAAATCAACAAATATAAATTGTCAATTTAAATTAATAAATAAATATTTTAAGGAGACAAAATTTTCGTTCTGATCTTACCATTATGAACACCAATTCCTTTTAAAAAATATAAAACATAATTTAATTTTCAAAAACAAGAATTACGATCATGACTGATTTTGATTTTTAAATATGATTTAGGGCCGATGAAGAGATTATCGGAATTCTAATTGTTTTTTGAAGATATTATATAATGCATATTTTGAGAGATTTTTGAATCAACTTATTTAAATATATTGAATATTTCAAATAAATTATATTTTTTGAGGAGTCCTTAAATATTTTTTTTTATTTTTGAAAAGGAATTGTTTTCATAATGGTAAGATTAGAAACAAAATTTTGTCTCCTTCAAATATTTATTTATTAATTTAAATTGTTCTTGGTTTATTTATTCCATTTGATATTGAGTTTTGATTTTATACGTCTCTTAACTATAAGCCGTGCTTATAAGACATGAATTTAATTCTAAAAGTTTTTTGAAATTTAAATTATAGAAGATTGACAGATTAAATCTGTTTCAATATTCAATTTTTTTTCATACACAGTTTTTGTCAAAGTCAGATGAGAAGAAAATTTAAAAAATTCTTGTAATGTATCTTAACGAAATTATACGCGAGCCTTCGAGTCGTTTTTCACATCAAAATACTAAAATTGAGCTCAATCGGTCAAAACGATAGCACTCTATTTTTAGAAACAAACACGCAAAAAAATCCCAACTTTTACGTTAAAGAAGAAAATTATACAGCTCGTTTAGAAACCAAAATATTTCTTCGAAAATGTGAATAATAAAAACGGGAGAAAATACAGGTGTCTAGACGAAATGCTGACAACAAGATAAATAGCACCAATATTTTCAAAGGATCATTGCGTTCCCATAATAAAGTCTCACCTAAAGCAAAGATTTTTTGTTTGTGGTTAAAACATTCGGTTCGAGTGAGGTAAAAGGTGCCAGGTAAGAAACCTAACGATCAGAACAACTCGGAACGTCATATTTCTATCACCCTGAAGATGATAACGGCTTCCCGAGCACTCTAATCTGCTATTGGTCAACAATACTATCAACGCGTTTAAATTTGAAAGTAGGGAAGAATAATCTCACAGAGAGACACGACAACAATGGGACTATTTGAATACTAAATTTCGACTAAAATAATCGAAATAGTGTGATAAACAATACTGAATTAATAGGTATCCAGACAACAGTAAAATATACCGCTTGCATTTTCATATTGAATATGCTCACAATGAAATCAATATTCATTTCGATTTGGCATATTACTTGTGAAAAATAAACGAAACGATGGAAAATTCACACAAAATTAAGAACAGAAAAATTTTCAAGGGATTTACATTGAACTAAGGAGACATCTAATTTCTTGGATTAAAAAATAATATATATACAGGGTGTATATGGACAGCTGCGATAAAATTCAGGAGATGATTCCTTGTTACAAAATAGGGTTGATCCTTTCATATAAACTTTATTGAACTAAGGGAACATCTAATTTCTTGGATTAAAAAATAATATATACACAGGGTGTATATGGATAGCTGCGATAAAACTCAGGGGATAATTCCTTGTTACAAAATAGGGTGGGTCCTTCCATATAAACTTTATTTTTTTGAGCCCCCTACCTAAAGATGGCGCCCGAACAATTTTTTCTTGAAAACCAAAAATCTGACAAGAATAAAATTAACCAGGCATTTTATGCGGGCGAGGAGGCAATCAAAAAAAATTTTGGTTGTGCTCCTTTATGATTGCAAGGGGTAGAAAAAGCCACCCCTGAACGTTATTTCGCAAGAAACTTTTTTCCTATTCATATTTCACAATAAGAAGATTTGTTTTGGATAGCTTGATTTATTCTCAACAAAAAAGGTCTCTCGTTATTCCACGCTGAAATTCACAGTTTATGAGAAAAAAATATTTGATAAACAGATAATACGCCTGAGTAGTAGACCTTAAATTTATCCATTAGGTGGATGTCAAGTTGACATTTTTATTGAGAACTGGTACAAATAATAAATAAATGTAACAAAACAAACAATTTTAAACTTTTCACAAATTAAATAGGAAGAAGGTACACGCCAAAAAGTCAAATGCAATACATCGCAAATAGCAAGAAAGAAGTATTCATCGATTTTAACCCAAAAATTTGTTGATTTCTATCGATGAATATTTCTTTCTTGCTATTTGTTATCATATTAAATGTTCAAAACCTTCAGCCGTTACACAAGAGTCTAGACGTCGGCGCATAGATTGGGTTACCCAGTCAAAAAATTCGGAAATATTCTGAATAACCCTACATGAAAGAACAATGCGGTTCCTCAAGTCTTCCATATCTTGGAAGGGATTCTTGTAAATCACTGTTTTTAAGTGCCCCCAAAACGTAAAATCCAGATGATTTAAATCTGGTGATCGGACAGGCCAGAACTGAGGTCCACCTCGCCCTATCCATCGATTTGAATATTTATTATTTAAATGCTTACATGCTCAAATACTGAAATGTGCAGGGGCTCCATCATGCATAAACCACATTGTCCTTCGGACACACAAAGGAATGTTTTGAAGGAGTACAGGAAGTTCTTCTTCTAGAAATTGAAAGTATGTATTTCCATTCGATCTAGGTGGAAGAAATTTTGGACCACTTAACTGATCCCAAAGCCAGGCATTCAGAGAAAACTGTTCTTGGTGATGAGCGTGAGGGTTCTCTTAGGTCCATATGTGTTTATTATAAAAATTAGTTATTGGATCTCTAGAAAAGGTCTGTGAATAGAACCTTTTTTAAAAATTGAGGATATTTTTCAATCATTCACAACATCCAAGTGTATTCTTGTCTTCTTTTTTAAGAAGAAAACTGAAAACTGTTCTTCGGGTGCTATCTTTAGGGGTCTGCAACTAAGGAGGAGGGCTCAAAAAAAAAGTTTATATGAAGGATCCACCTTATTTTTGACAAGAAATCACCCCCTAAATTTTTTTGCAACTATTCATATACACCCTGCGTATAAGAGACAGTATTTTAATTTCCACAAAAAGTGTCTCACCATGATGTGGCTTCGTCAAGTATCTACATTCTATTGACTGATGGTGACTAGTGTAACAGAGTTTAAATACAGTTAAGTACTTGACAAAATAATGGTAAGAACAAGTCATAAAAACTTAGGGTGTTTATTGGAGTTTTCCATTAAAAAATGCCATTAGCGAAAGATATTGAGTAATGGGGATCTGTCAACATCTGTTTGTACATTCAAAAGGATTTTACTGGCATTGTACCTGTTGATTTCAAGAGATTCTAAGAGTGTTAATCTAGAACTTTTGCTTTCGACGTGGATAATTTTATAGTTATTGTTCAAGTTATGTTTGAATTCCCTACCATGATGGGTCGAATTTACGGAATCCGATATGTAATTTTGTTGTGTTCTTTGATTCTTTTCTTGAAAGATCTACCTGCCTGGCCAATATATACTAAAGGGCAATCGTTGTAAGTTAACTTGTAGACTACAGATTTATTTTCCTTATTTGTTCGATCCTTATTGTTTTTTTATGAAAGTAATACGCTTATTGATGGTTTTAAAAGCTGCAATGTAATTGAAACTATTTTTGAAATGTTTAGCAATATTTTCAGATATATCCATTAACGTAAAATAACTAAAATTATTTCTGCGTATTGTTCTCTTTTATGATTGGGTACAAGAGAATTAATGCCGTGTTCTTTTGTTTATTGGATACCATTTTGTCTAACAGAAAGGGGTTGTAACCGTTTTTTGAAGCTATATGTTTAATAGTATTTAGTTATTTATAAAAGTTATCTGAATTCAGAGGGACATTCAATAGTCTACAAATAAAACTATTATATGCTGACATCACGCTATGGCGTATTTTGCATCTGGATTTGCATCTCCATCCTGATAAGGTTCATTTCACACAAGAACTAAAGCCAGCTGATCATAGAATGCGTAGAACATATGCCGATTGGGTGCTTGAACCACAACGTTTAGATGACGATTTTTCACATCGAATTCTCTTCAGCGGCGAGGCACATTTTTCACTTTATTATAGAATTATCGCATTCTGGGCAGTGAAAACTGCTGAGAGACCATGACATCAACAAAAAGTCACTGTAAGGTGTGCAATTTGGTTTGGTGGAGTGATTGATTTCCGAAGTAATTCTGTGTTCACATTACGTAATAGCTTATACTAGAGCATCTTCATATTGAATCCATTGTACAGTATTAGCAAAAATTCATTGTTTTACTTCCAAACTTAATCAATAACAAATTCGACAACATAGCCAACGGGATGGCAACGATCACCGGACCAAATAGCATATAGCAACATGCAAAGCCCCATTCAGACACAAAAACAAAGATCACCATCACCGTTTCTCGCTTCACCGATGCCGGGGTTCCTGTTTGACTTGACTGATAGAAATCGCTAGGGCCCCCTCCAACGTTGCCGTCTCTACTAATTACAAGCTCGGAGATGCATCGATAATCAACAGAGGACGTATTGGATCGCATTGTATTATAATTCAAGCGTCTGATCGATGCGTTATGAATCCATTATGACGGCTGTCCACTCCCGTCTTTGGAGGTTCCTTTGTCCATTGTGTCGTACGGGGATTTTCGACAAATTGCTGGCAAAAGCATCCTCCGAGATGACAACAGGTGTTGCGAGACGCGTTAATGAGGGGTATTTAGGTAAATGGATCTTAAGATACAGGTGATTATAATTGGCAGTTAATATTTCATGTGGTCTATAAGGAAATGTACGGTCATTTGATTCACTGTGACAGTAACAGGTTGTTTTGCCATTATATTTGTTTACAGTCCCACATTTTATCAGTTGATCTGAAGTATGTTCATGAAGATTGTTTTACTAACTTTTTAATGCTTCAGTTGAAAGACATCAATGTTACAGATAAGTGGTTGAAGCAGGATGGCCATGTTCGGGAACATATTATCACGGAATTTTTTTCCAAGGTGAATGAAAGCAAAATTTTTAGAAAAATATGTATAATTATAACAGTACTTTAATAACTTAGTTATTACAATTATTTGCTTGAAAAAAAAAGTATTCTAGTTATATGCCTTATACTATCATCATTTTTCTTGGATTTGCAGAAAACTTGTTCAAAACTCTCGTTTCGATCCAGTCCTGATTTTCCTTAAAAAATTTACGATGGACGCTCATCAAACTCAACCCAATCAATCCGTCCTCTCCCATTGTACATCTCAGCCAAGTCTTTACCCTTCGAAGGGTACTGAAAGATCGTTCAACAGTAGCCGTAGTGGATGAGAAAGTACTTAAAATGAGGAGTGCATGCCTTGTTGCAGGGAAAAAAATATTTGCCTCCTCCAAAAGTGCAGCCACTTCAATATCCAAATCTTTGGAAGTACTTTTCAGCATGTATGAAGGATGAAGATGGGATAAGGCAAAAGCAGGTGTATTCTCGGTTCTCAATGATAAGGTTGAATAGTCAAGATTAAGGATAATCAACGATCTTCTCAAGTATTCAATCGCAGTCTCAGATGGCGGATTACTTCTGTGTATTTGCTTTATAACAATTCGTGGAATTGTTAACTCAACGCCGATTTTCTCCGCGATATCATGTGATTTTTTAAGTACTTCCTCAGAAACATGTTCAATTTCTGTCGATCCTTCTTGATGACATCAAGGATTTCACCAATGTTTTTCCTCACCATAATCCCCATAATTGAACGTTCACAACGGGTTCCAAAATTTCAGAGTACGTTGCAATCATGACTAAACCTATAATGAAAATTGGTTTAGTTACTGCACAGTGCAATTGATAGGCAAATTTTCTTGTAGCATAGTTTCCTTCGATCGAGGGATGTTTTAGCGCATTGACGATTCCATGAAAGCTGTTCGAAAACTTTCTGATGCTCTTGTATTTCTCAGACCATCTGGTCTCACAGAGTCTTGATAAGTTAGGAGCCGAAGTCCTGCGGGTTTGCGATTGTATCCTTGAGGATATTGTATCTTTAACAGTTGCAATCAAGTTTCTTATTTCCGGTAGTTTGCTAGCATCAATGACCACAAGATTTAGTTTGTGGCTTGAGCAATGAAAAAATAAAGATTTATTGTACTTTCCCAGCCATCGTATAACATCCATCAAATCCAAATCCAACACAATTCTCTGCTAAAAGATTTTGATCAACTAAAAACTCTGAAATGTGCTAGCGATTGTAGGGGCATCTTGAGATTTCAGCTCAACAAAGCCTACAAATTCCTCTCTGATTTTTTGTTGATTCTCATCATAAAACCGCAATCCGATAGAAAGCTGTTCTTTTCCAGCGATATCTGCTGTTTCATCGGCCATTACAGCGTTAGCTTTTGCTTGCAATAATTCTTTCTTTGACACCACATAATCCTATAATTTCATTCTGAAATTTTGGTGAAGTGTGTTTTTCGACATCCATCCAAGTGATGCTTTAGCTTCAGATCACCACAGTCAATTCTCAAATTTAAAAGGTCAAAGAAAACCCCCTCATCTCCTTCCTTTCCTCTAAGTATCAATAGTTATTTCGAGAATTGTAATGTATTCCATCAACAAAATTTAATATCGATTAATTTTTTTGCTTCCTCGGGGGCAGCTGCCCCCCCCCGCCACTCGCTGGATACGCCCATGGTTAGTTCCACCGGCTCTTATAGACGCCCATTATGAATGAAAAAAAAATTGTTTCCATAGAATTTCAAATTATAAGAACAAAATCCACATATCGGTGAAAATTCGTGTTGAAGCCTTCAAATATTTTCCTTCACACTGAACGAAATTGGACTTCAAATATTAGTTAACTACAAACATTTACAAAATTCAAGAATATAAACTAAACTAGATTTCTTTTGACAGTTCTCAGAATTCCTTATGAATTCCTACACTATCTTCAAAATTAAGAGTCCTTACCTGCCTTGATTTCGACACCCCAAAACAACATACTTTTTTGACCGGACATCGTTTCAGAATGAAAGTGCAAAATTCACCTGGCTACTTATTTGACAGTTGAAGACCTTTTCTTCGAAGATACGCGAAAAACTCGCAGGAAAATAAAAAAGGACGAATGAAATGTGGATCTTCATGTTTTACTTCACACAAAACGGTGTTTAATCCTCAAATAATACATACAGGGACATTTAGAGAAACCCAACTCGCTAATCTTGTAACGAAGATTTTCCACTTTTGCTTTTCCATCATAATTGAAAACTGTAGTTCTGTACGTCATTTATCTCTGTGATCGTTCAATTTAAATAATGACATAGACGACGGTCCTTTGTGTTCACATCTTTCGATAGATAATGAACCCGTCAATCTGACATTAACGATTCGAATTGGTTCTTTAGATAGTTAGTTGCCTTTGAAGCTTAGAAAGTTTTCGATATTTAACTTATGCAATGATGAGATCGTTAAAAGCATTCGTATATTATTTTCTTACTTAGAGGGAATTTCATAGATGCCGATTTGCGTCTATGATTACCCCAGTGATTAAAGGTCACTGAATGGTAGTTCCAATAATAACATTCTACATTCTGATTGAGTGATATTCGTTTATACGCACAGTGAACTTGGGAATGTTCGTATTTTATCGGCCGAAGTTTGAAATGTAACACATTTTGTTTGGGGAGAAATTACTGACCTTTAGGATTATCCAGTGCAATGGTAACGTTTTTCATGTCGAAAAACGGCCTGACGTTCTCGCAGGACTCGTCTCCTAATCCATTGTTTGTCGTCCTTTTGACGAGATGAGAATTCACATTTTTACCGTACACCACACAAGAAAAACACACCAGAACAAAATATGAGACGAAAATGGCATACACTCGACTAGACATGGCGTAATATTTGGCAATTTTCTCGTAAATCCGTATCGTTCGCGAGCCTTGACGGGGTTCAAAATTCAACGAAACTCGCGTCTAGCGGACGGCACTGAAACTCGTTTTACCAGTACCAACCTCCACGAACAAACGCGCAGACTTGACTGGCAGGAAAGATTCGTTTCTGCCTTCGCCTGACTTTGGACGTTCTGTATCCGAAAACCTGATTGCCGGACTGGTGCTGCTCAGGGATCGGCAACTACTAATCTTGTCCCATAGATATTTTTCGGATAAGTCGTCGATTACACAGCCGGTATGCGAGGCAACCAAAAATACAGTACGGTGTATCATTCCAACAAATGAAAATTTAAGTTTGTTAGTTCCTAAAATGAGTATTTACTCAAAAAATATGAATAATTTTCTTCACTTTTTCTCAATTTACATTTTGAAGTGTATATATTTCAAAAAACGAGTTTAGAATCTGTCTGATCGCCGACGTCCTCAAGAGATTTTTCCAAAACTATTAGACAGAAATGCATACAAAAAAATCGAGTACCAGATGGTAGCAAGAGTATAATTGTTATGAGCCTCTCAGCTTTTCAATAAGAATTATTGACTAATACATAAGTTAAAAATTAAGGATGGCAATCCAAAAAAATTATTCTCAAAAACTTAATATTGCCTTTTTTCGTAAAATAATAAACCTTCTGTTGAATCTGCGGCGTTTTTTTATTTCGAAGAAATTAACAAATAGGTCATTATTTTTTAATTCGGAGTAGAAAACGATGTCACATGATGAAAGTAGATGTACAGATAAGTTTTGAAATTAATTGTGACAGTACAACTGTTTAAAAACTGAATAAATTAATAAAAAGACTCAGATACTTGATCTTCAAAACGGAAATTGAAGTTCACGACTGGAAAACTTCGTTTATTAGAAATAATGCCTTCTCAATATCTCCAAAAATCCATATCCAACAAAGTTCAAATCTACAAATGAGATGAAGAGTTACAATCTTAATGTTAATTTGAAATTTTGTGACAGTGTTATAGCACAGGAATATATCGGATGTTTTTTTTTAGAGTGATAAAACTTTCGACAGGGATAACTGTGATTTGACAGAAAAAAGAAGCCATGTTGTTTTGACATTTCTGTACAGTAAGCATTGACAAATTATCATGGAAAGACTCATGCCGCAACAACGTTTACAAATTGTTGACATTTATTTTCTTTATCAGTGTCCTATTCGCCAAACTTATAGAGCACTTCGTGAAATTTATGGTTTACATAATCGTCCATCAGAGCAGCTTATTCGTCGAACTATCGATACATTTCGGACAACATTTTCTCTATTTGATGCAACAACAACAAGACAACGAACTGTACGTACAGAAGAAAATATCGCTGCTGTAAGTCATAGTGTTAATGATCGATGTTCACAACAAATTGGACTCTGTGCTTCCACCACATGGAAAATTTTGCCTGAAGATCTTGGTCTACACCCATACAAGATCCAAATGGTTCAAGAACTAAAGCCACTTGACCATAATAAGCGTCATTTCTGCTGATTGGGCCCTAGAACAGCTTGAAGTTAATCCACTTTTTTATCGTAAAATTGCGTTTAGTGATCAAGCTCATTTCTGATTGAACGGCTATGTAAACAAGCAAAATTTCCGTATATGGAGTGAAAACAATCCTCAAGAAGTTCTGCAGGTTCCATTGCATACTGAAAAATGCACTGTATGGTGTGCTTTACACAATGGAGGCATCATCATTTCATTGATAAACAAAAAGAATTTTTTTAAAAGTCTGTCTGTACCTGTGAAACAACAGAAAATATCGTCAACATATCTATACCAATATAAAAAGTATTTCTTAAAGGGATTTTGTTGAATTTTAGTTTCAATATTGTCCATGAATATTTCTGCTCATAAAGGATTCCCCATAATCAATTCAACAAAATCCCCTTAAGAAATACTTTTTATATTGGTATTCAATTCAATAATCTTCAAGAAGCTCTGCAGGTTCCATTGCAGCCTAAAAAATGCACTGTATGGTGTGCTTTACACGCTGGAGGCATAATCGGTGTATATTTCTTTAAAAACGATGCTGGAGCTAATGTTACAGTGAATGGTGCTCGTTAGAGATCGATGATCAATGATTATTTGTTTCAAAATTCGAATTGTATCGACCCAGAAGTGTTTTGGTTCCAACAAGATGGTGCTACACCTCATGCTGCTACCGTAACAATTGATTTAGTGAAAGAAAGATTTGGCGATAACATATTATTTCGAGAAATGGTCCAATTAATTGGCCTCTAAGATCATGCGACATAACTCCACTGGATTATTTTCTTTGGGGTTATGTCATGTCATTGGTTTATGCTAATATACCAGAAATAATAGACGATTTGGAAGCCAACATAACTCGAGTTATTGATTGAATAAGGCCTGAAGTACTCCTAAATTGGTCTGGTCGAAAGCGGTTTCTCAGAGCTAGTCCTGGTGGACTTATGCCGGAAATTATTTCTAAAACATAAATGTCATAAATTTATCTTTCAAAGAAAAAAAATTGGCTTCAATCTTAACTTAAACGTGTTTTATTTCAATTTAAAGTTCTATCACTCTAAAAAAACACCCGATACTTATTCAATGTTCAGTGTTAAAGTTTGGGTTTTAAAGGTTTTTTCCCGATTGGTTGCGCAGCTTTATCCAAGATAGAATGCAATCAGTTCGAATTGTTATACGCTATTCCCGAGACTACAGTATGAAACTAGGAGTTCCTGAGGGTTTCTGTTGGGATCTCTACTATTTTTATTGTTTATAAATGACTTGCCCACTTATTTATAATCTTTGTTGCTAATATTGTTCGCTGACGACACTTCTGTGGTTGTTTCAGCTCGGAGATGTGAGGAGCCTTAGCAAGCTTGTGAAAGACTTGTTGATAAGCTTATTACATCGTGTTGTTCAAATAATTTGATGGTTGATATCAATAAGACCACTTGCTGTATGGTTTGAGAAACTATAAAAAAATCACCTAAAAAAAATTGTCTAGAAACAACATTGGTACTAGTTGAGTGCACTAAATTTCTGGGCGTTCACAGCGATCGACATCTGAGCTGGTCAATTCATGTCGACATGTTCACCTTTATTGGATATATTTAACTAGAGACCCGCTGGTTTTACCAAAAGTAATAAAAGTATTTTTTTGTGCCCTTACCTGTATATTACCAAATTTCAGACTAGTTGTTTGTAAGCTTCTGAAGAAGTTAACTATGTAACGAAACGCATCATGTAAACAATTCAAGATTATAAATAGAAATCTACATATGCATTGATTCTGAAAATTCCCAAAACAAACCTTCATATTATAACATTTCTTTTTGCTCAAGTTTATGCATTACAATAACAACTTAGTCCCATCATGCATACCAACCTAAGAAGAAACGTGCTTACACAATAGTGAAATACCTTCATTACAACAGACACTAATAAAATTAGGCAATAATTAGTAAATAACACACATCAACATCAAGTCAGGAACAATCAACACTAAGAACAAACAGATTAAAGAAATACTATAAGTAATATAAATTCTATCACAAACTATTAAAATCTAATAATATTAATGAAGACAAAACATCCATCAGAACAGGAATATACAAGAATCCTCAACAACACGAATACAATATAACACCACCTACTCTAGGTAATTAACAATATCCAAGACTGGTCCTGATAAGAATTAACACACAGAGCAACGAATACCAACCTCACCAGTTCAGGTTTCGGACAGCTCACAAAACTCCTACAAAGTCAGAATCAGCCACGTGTTGAATCACGCACTTGAACAGAAAAAATAAATTTTAGACTTAAAAATAACCAAAATTAACAATATTTTTCGATATACCGTAAACAGACACAAACAGACTGCACAATACTCTTCAAATCACTCCTTATCACATAAATGAGCAGCATACAATAGTATGTTGTAAAGGAATGGTTAACGTACCTGTCACAGAAGAATTTTGAGATAGAGAAACAATCCATGTCATTAGTTTACCCACAAATTAGAATGAAAAATAAAGACTATATTTGCTTCCGCATATAGGATGAAAATTGGAACTGATAGCTAGGTATTAGAAAAATCTAAATCTTTCATATAAAACCATAAATAAAGATATCGTCAATAAGAACCAGAGATCGGGAGTATATAGGTTAACCTGCGGTACATTGGCCAAACAGGCGCTTTCGAAAATAGGATGAAAGAGCATCAGAATTCATTCGTTAAAAATAAAAAAAGTCTACCTATGCCAACCACCTTCAAGAAACAGGACATTATTTTGACCATAACTTCGAAGTTTTCCATATGGAGAAGAAACTGGCCTTTTAGAAGCACTAAAAATAAACCGGCATCATAAAAAACACATTGTACTTAACGACCAGACAGACTTAAACCGATCCCTGTTACTGAAACTTTTTGAATAAATTCTGAAAATTCCCAAAATAAATCTTCATATTATAACGTTTCTTTTCACTCAAAATTGTATTTAAGAAGACTGATTTTGTAAAAGTACCATACTGACCTGATGAAGTCAAAATGTAATTGACGAAACAATTGTTGTGTAAACAATAAATATTAGCGGAAATAAAGTGTTTTATTTTAAATCATATACGATGAATTTCCGTCAAGTAAAGACCCAAACAACCAAGAAAATAAATTAAATGGCATAAATCTAATAACAAAATTTATTGTATACCCCTCTTACAATTTCTACTCGAAATAATGTTTTTCTAGATTTGAAGTCAAAATCTTAATTAAACTTACCGATTTACTTTCGGATGCACCCCTTATATGTTGCTAGAATATTGGACCCGTCAGTTACATAACACCGTGCAACAGGGGTGGGTGATTCAGGGACTGGTCATTCATTTAATGAAGTATTTAGCCACTTAGTCAGTTTTATGCGAAACATCGCGAAGAACGGATCGCAATTATGTACTCTTCCTAGTTTAATTTCGAATAGTGACGTGAAACCTAGTGATAAGTGAGCGTGATTAATGTCGTACTACATTTGAATGTATTCGGTTGTAAATATCTTACGTGTAAAACGATTTTCGCGAGTTTTGGTGACAAGTTGAACGAAATTTCTAAAATATCAGGTAAACATAGTGATCCTATTCAAGATGTGAAAATGAAAAATGGAGTGAAATGAATTTATCGGAAAAATCAAGCGTTGAATATGTATGTACAGTATTCGTTGGCGTTAGTGAAAAGTACAGAATTGACTGAAAATATACTTCCATCGAGGAAGTGAGCCTGGAAAATTTATAAACAATTGTCATAAGTGTTAGATAAAAGTTGAAAATATAATGATATTCGACTTACACCTGAAGAATTATGCGTGAAGTTACTTGTAAACAATTTACTTGTTACTGAAAAGTTGATAGTCTAGTGAAAATGAAAAAATTCAGAGTGGAAATGGACAATTTTCTTATGTGCTGCTGAAATATAAAAATGTTATTTAGTAATTGGAAATCTTCCCGTTGGGTAAAAAAAGTTATTATATTATTATTTATTATCCTAGTTTTAATAAAGTTATCACAGAAGGTGAAACCACGTTTTTTCAGAAAATTGCCTAATGAAGCCTAAATTCTAATCTTTCACTGAGTAAGAGGCGGTGGACATTCATAAGAAAAATGATCAGAATCGTATGAGTGTTTACCATCTGTAATTATTCATTTAAAAAAAAATTCAGCCCTTAAGAGTCAAAATGAATGGCAACTCTCAGATTATATGAAAAATATAAAGAAAACAGTCATAATACGTTTCAACTTCAAATGATGGTTTTATCACAGAGTGATGCTTTGTTGGAAAATCTGTTCAAACGATTACACCTGAAGTAAGTAGATGGTTAAATATATCCATTACTTGGCGAGTTGAATAGAAGTATAATAGTGAATTTGATAGAAGCCAGTTTGTTTTTTAAACGAGTTGCTACTATGACAAACATTATCTTACATTTTGTGATCTATGCTTGCCAAGCATGTTTTCGGAAGACCGAGCAGGAAGCACAGGATATAGTACCTCAACTTTGGGCTCCGAGAAACCATAACACATTTCTGATTGTGGAACAGTGGTACAAACATTGATCAGCCTGTGGTTAAATCTACTCTACGCACTGGTTCACAAAGCTCCACAGTGAACCAAATAGCGCCCCGGATCTAAATGACTTATTTATATCGTTAGGTCGGAAACTCGCTCAAATCGGATATTATTCTTATACAGCCAACATGCACCTACAACTGCACTTCCGGTAACCAGTGCAGAACCTAACCGTTACAAGGCGTAAGTTTAAATGGACAGTAAGGTAAGGGTAACTGTGGCATGCCCAGGAGATTTCCTTGAAGATTGAAGAGGGGATCTAACATAATTCGAGTCGACCGGAAAAGTAAAATGGACTGTATTTTGCCTCCTCGGGGAGGCTTCACAAACACGTTGGCTATCACTAGCAAACTCTAAATATTTAGATTTTTCTATCAGTAGAGCAAATTCATCATTCATGGAACGATCCTTTTGTTGAGTTATATTATCTTTTCCTTGATTATATTCTGCCAAATATTGCAAATTTAAATCAAAATTTGTTTGTGGAATCCCCCTAACATTCAAGGTTCTTGACAGGAATCTACTTATCAACAAACGTTACAGATAGCTAATCGAGCATTCTGTTAGTTCTGGATCTTGCTGAGAGATCGCACTAGTGAAAGAATATTGAATTTTGAAAATCATCAGAATCTGTGAAATTACGTATTTCGGCGTACGGTAGCTCAATCAGACCGTATACTGTACTTGGACTCAATTTACCGTACAAATACGGCAAATAGCGTACGGTTGGTAACGATGCGTACAAAGGAACGCTATCAATCACAGTATACAAAATACAATCATAGAATAATATTAAACGTTAACATCTGTCAAATTTCAGGTTAATGTTGTTTTGATTCGCACGTATCTGCTTTGTTCGAATACACTGGATTGAAAAACCTTCAAACAATTCTTAAAAATTAGACAGCATTTAAAATGAGCGAACAAGCAGGCACTCCGGAATCTAATGAACCTTTTACGCCTGAAACCAACGGAAAACGTTCAGAAAACGGTAATTCCCCAGAGCAACCAAAGCCCCAAATCACCAATGTTCAAAAAATCAAACAGAAGAAACAGTCTTGGTACGATGCAGCACTTAACCGAAAGTTACTGAAATTGGCAGCTTATTCTAAATGTCAGGTCGAAGAATGCCGATGTACGGGTTGGAAAAAGGTTCAGGAACAACAAGCTTTTACATTCGACGATGTTTGTAAATGTGATCATACAATTGGTAAATCTGTTGTATTCAAATGTACTAAATTAACAGAAAATTAATATTTGATCAAATTATTTTGTAGAAAATCATGTTTCTCACTTGAGAGCTAAAGGGGAGCAAGAAGTAAATCGTGTTCTTAGTATGGCTATAGATTTTGATAACATATATGCTGCAATGAATAGAGAAGAAAATGCTGAAACTAAGAAAGTATATGGGTGTTTGTTTAGGGTAAGCAATCTGAAATTAACTGCACCTCACTTAAAATTTTTCAGAAAGATTTCTTATTGGAATATATAACTTGACGGAGATTAATTTCAAACCGATATCTAATTATATTCTGTGTGAACAGAGAAGTGCAGGAAAAGTCAGAGACACAAAAAGTGTTCTCTGTTGTCAATAGGAATCTTCAAACATATCCTAATTAATTTGTATTTAACGTAAAAGTTGATTTTCTGAAAAGTAATAAATTGAATGTTATATATCATAAGTTTTTCCAAGTTTTTTTTTTGTAAAATTCTTCAATTACTACTAGTGCGTTTCAACTTTCATAGTTTATTTAATTCCGAATAAAAATACTTCCGGTAGAACTTCATTAGAGAATATTTTTAAACAATTCTGGTTTAGCTATAACACTTCAGTGAATAATTAATTTATTAAGGTATAAGTTAAGAAGAAATTGAAAATTTGTTATTTCAATTGTCATTTGAAAAAACAGTCCAAAGGATATGAATTGGTATTTACTTGACGGAAATCCTTTTAAACAATGGTGGTACACAATTTTTAGTTTTAGTAGAGTATCATTTAGAAAAATTGAGAGCTAAAAGGTGAAGAACCCAACATGCTCTCATAATGTTTTTTTTTTATTGTATAATATCTCTCTTTGGACCATTTAAACCATGTTCTGATCATTTGTTGGAGTTCTACCGAGCAAATTTCAGAGTTTTTAATCACTGTGTGAGCAAACCTGTTCTTCACCTACTTTCAATTGTATTATTTCATTATTTACTCAAGTTCTTTTTTTATAGCTGCTGAGAAAATGTATACTAACTTTAGACAGTCCAACTATAGAGGGTCCCTTGGGTCATCCTCCTTTCGAGAGAGCAACAATCCATAAAGCCATTACAAACATGTTGGTGTATAAGTTTTCCCATTTGGCTCCACAAGAGTGGAAAACAATGTGTGAACTAGCCAGAATATTGATTCAGTATTTAAACAATTGGGAATTTCCTCCTCCAAGTCAAAATCATATCGTCAGACAAGAAGAAATGACGATATACAGAGTAGAATATACAAGGTGAGCTAGATATGGATATCATCTCAATATTGTATACTTCTTTGTTTTCTGTAATTGCTAATTCGTTGTTTTCAAGATGGCTTGTATTCTGTCACATACCAATGTTCTGCGACTCGCTAAAACACACAGACACAACAATGGCGTTCGGAAAAACTCTGCTCCGTACTGTTTTTAAGCACATCAAGAAGCAAATAATGGACCAATTTCACAGAGCAAGAGATCAGATGACTCAAGAAAGAAGAGTCATGCTTCTCACTCATTTTCCTCCTTTCCTCAATGTGCTTGATAAGGAGCTATTTGGACCATGCTCTCCAATTTTCGATCCAGACTTTAAACATATTCCAACACTTCATCTCCAGAGTTTATTAGAATCTAGTAGAAAACGTGAGTAATTTTGAAGTGAACTTTTTGAGTTGTTAAACACAGCAAATGCCAATTTTTCAGCTGCTCAAGAAAGTTCTCCTTCTGCATGTCCTTCAACTATGAAACGTCCTAGTGAGATCCCCGTTAAGGAAGGAAAGAGAAAAAGAGATGAACATTTCGAAGATATACCAGAGGAGACAGTTGCCCAAATCATCAGGACTATAGACGACCCCAATTATATGACAGGACCTGATGTAAGATAATTTATGTATGCTTATTGAAAATTTTTTTTTTAAGGCGTTTATTGCTTAATTTACAATCTACTTGAACAAGTATTAAGTAATTTTGATGGAATGTATTGAAAAGAAAAGCAAAAGAAAGAGACATGGGAGGAAAGAGTCCAGTGACTCTTCTACTCGTTTACTATTTCAGTAAGATCTTCCGGCCAGGTCTTCTTTAATCTTCGTATGTTTGGACCTTCCTGGTACAGGTTATGTATAAGATTGTTTGAGTTCCCTTGTAGTCGCTGTCGGTATTCAGCAGAGGAGGATTTTATAACATCTGTTATATACGGAATTTGTAGGTCTTCATGGAGTCTCTGGTTTGTGACGTACCAGGGTGCTTTGGCTATTTGCCGTAACGTTTTTGACTGAAACCTTTGGATCGTTTTTATTCTTGATGGTTTTGCGCAGCCCCACAATTGAATGCCATAGGTCCAGACAGGTTTAAGTATTGTTTTGTATACGAGCAGTTTGTTTTGCATCGTAAGTTTTGATTTTCCTCCTATTAGCCAATGCATTTGTCGAAGTTTCAAGTCCAATTGCCTTCTTTTGGCTTCTATGTGATTACGCCATGTTAGTCGTTGGTCCAGATGAATGCCAAGGTACTTAATGCTTGTCTTTGTGGGCAGAGTCATTCCATTCAGAGTTAGTTTGGGACAGGTGTTGGTACGTGTAGTGAAGACTATTTGTGAGGATTTGGTCTGGTTAAGAGTCATCCTCCACTTCTTATACCAGTGGTTCAATTGGTTCAGGTGTTCCTGAATATTTCTGGATGAGACCGAGGCATCGTCATCGGAAGACAGTATTGCGACGTCGTCAGCAAATGCAGCAATAGTGGTTTTAGATGTTTCAGGCAAATCAGCAGTATAGAGCAAATATAGGAATGGTCCCAGTACACTTCCTTGTGGTACACCAGATTTAATGGAAAGGTATCTTGAGAATGTGTTGTTGTACTTAACTGATATATTTCTGTCAGAAAGATAGGATTTGAAAAGCAGAAAGTAGTTATTGTTAAGGTTTTCCTTTATTTTATATAGCAGACCTTTGTGCCAGACTTTGTCGAATGCCTGGGAGATGTCCAGGAACACGCCATTACAGAATTGTTTTTTTTCGAGAGAATGTGCGATGATGTTGACTATTCTGTGCGTTTGATGTGATGTTGACATCCTTTGGCGAAAACCAAATTGATAATCGGGAAGTATTTCTGATGTTTCGTGATCGTCTTGGATTCTTCTTAGAAGGATTCTCTCGAAAATTTTTCCTGGGATTGTAAGAAGACTTATGGGCCTGTATGATGATGGGTCATTTGGTGTTTTACCGATTTTATGGATCATTATCACATGTGCCTGTTTCCATAATACAGGATAGTAGCATAAATTCAGCATGCGGTTGTAAATTGTTGTCAAGAACACAATTGCTTTTCTTGGAAGTCTCTTGAGAATCTCTGCAGTGATCAAATCCGGACCAGGAAATTTCTTGTTTTTGAGTTTTCGGATTTCGCTTTTGGCTTCTTTAGGAGTGATTGGTTTTATAGGTGGTGACAACTGACATGGTGAATCCAAGTATGTCTCAACATCGTTTTCAAATCCTGGTGTTGGCTCAGGCTCTGTAAATACCCTTGATAGAAGCGATGCGAATGCCTCTGCTTTTTCCTCGTTCGATCGAGCCCAGCCGTTAGGTATTCTAATTGGAGCAATAGATGGTGTTGGCCTCTTGAATTTTCTGGTAGCTCTCCAGATACTGTGGTCTTCAGATGTCAGTTCTTCGGTGTAACGTTCGAAGGAGGTATTTTGTTCTTCTTTCAAGGTTCTTGATAAGTTTCGTGTCAGTCTTCTGTAATGACGGAGATCATTCAGGTTACGTGTTCGCTGCCATTTACCTCGGGCTCTCCTTTTTTCAGCAATGATTTGCCGTATGTACAGGGGAGTACTCTTAATATAGGGGATTTCTCTCTCGATTAAAGGAGTTGCATGCCAAGCTGCTTGTTGGATGGTTTCTGTGAAGTGTTGAACAGCTTCGTCAATTTCTGATGTTTCTTTCATGCTGAAGTTGGTCAAATTTCTGTTTATATAGTCCTTGAAGTCCTCCCACCTGGTATGTACTGTGGATAATTTTGGAGCAGTCTCTGTTTTTACAGGTGTATTTGTCAAGCTCATTATAACAGGAGAGTGATCCGATGTCAGGTCGTAACTGGACTCTAGCAGGCAGTTCTGTGTGGCAATACCATTCACTATAAAGAAGTCCAGAAGGTCAGGGATTTTCCTTGGGTCTGTTGGCCAGTACGTGGGCTCCCCATTCGAGACGTGTTTATAGTTTTTCTCAGTCAGGGCGTGTAGCAGGTTTCGACCTTTGGTTGTGATCAATCTGGAGCCCCATTGGGTATGTTTCGCGTTCCAGTCGCCTCCAGCAATGAATCTGTGCCCTAAAGTGGCAAAAAACTCTTTGTAAGTGTCGGTTGCAATTACATGTCTTGGTGGACAATATATAGATGTGTTATGCATGTAGGTCTATTGCTGGTGTTGATTTTGACAGTAGTTGCTTGTATAGCATTTGTTTGATATTTTTCTTCTTCGTGGTGAGAAATGGAACTTTTAATGATAACAGCAGATCCACCATGAGCTGTTCCATCAGGATGGATGGTATGGTAAATGGAGTATTGTGGAATTGTAAACACTGTTCTGTTGGTGAAATGTGTTTCCGAAATGAGAAGTACATCTATTTTGTTCATGTCTAAGAATGTACGAATTTCTTCTTTGTGGTTTGTTAAACCGTTAGCATTCCAAGTTCCAATCCTTAAAATCTTGTTGGCCATTAGGAAAGTTTACTCATGACAGTGGTGAGTAGATTCAGGATCATGGTGTTTTGATGTAGCAATTGCGAAAACATGTTTTTAAATTCTTCTAGGAATGTTGTTAATTGCTGGCTTAGTTGGGATGATACTTGTTCTTGGTTTGTGTTTCTTATTGCTTCTGCGTAGGTTCTAGATGATGGGTGGTTTGGTTGTTGTGGCCGATTTTCAGTTGCTGAATCCACTGGAGGATTAGAAATGTTGGTGTTAGTTGGACGACTTGAAGTTTTCGGTTGCCTTTTCAACACGAGGTCTTTATAGACTTGACATCCCTTGTAGCTGGCTGGGTGATTGCCTTCGCACAAAGCACATTTTGCTGGTACATTTTTGGGCTTTTGGCACGTCCTTGAGTCATGTTGTTGACCGCACTTAACACAATTGTAGGGTCTGTGGCAGTAGGTCTTGGAATGCCCATATTCCTGACACCTCATGCATTGTACTATTCCTCTCTTTTTTCTGGGAGGTTCTATGGTAACTTTAGTATTGTAAATGTATTGAATCTCGTAAACACTCTTGTTGTTGGATTGTGGCTCGAGATCAACGAAGAACATAGGGAGGGGTTGCTTAGTCACTCTATGCTGGACGTTCAAAATGTTTCTAACTACATGACCTTTGTCTGAAAGTTCACCCTTATTGAAAATAAAACAGCATATTTTGCCAAATTTCCAAAATTTATTCACTGAGATTATGACACCTGAGCGGTTTTGATAGTTATAGCATACAGTATGAAAAAATACATAATGCATTGAGATATCATTTATGGAGAAGGGCAAATTTTAAATGTTGAGAAATGGGGATCGGATTATTGACCCTGTATATGTAATTCAAAAGTTTTGTGCAATAACTATTGTTTGTCATAACTTAAAATGTCAGAAGCATCTTCTAGACACTTTTTGAGTAGTTACTTCGAAACTAACTTTCATACATTAGAAATTAAATTTTTTTCAGTTAGTGTTTTCTGAAGATGCCCCTGCCACTGACGAAGTCCCAAAAAGCGAAGAAAAGAAGAAAATAATAGAGTTGAAGGTTGTTGGAAATAGCCTTACGGAACCAGTATCTAAGCAGACGATGATTTGGTTGATTGGACTACAAAATGTATTTTCTCATCAACTACCTAGAATGCCCATCGAATACATATCTCAACTCCTCTTTGATCCGTATGTATTGGCTCAAGAGAAAAAGACAAAGTCAGGTAGCTTTAGAAAGTTGACTTCAAGGAAAAGCTACACAATATATCAACTATCCAGAGCTCATCTTGACTTTGGTTTATTATTTATTTTATCCATGAGGGCAGCCTTAGAAATATCTGACCTAATAGTCTAGTCAACAAGTGCCTTTTGGGTCAACTTTTTTCAGCAGTCTCCGAAAATTATGATCAAGGTGTCATTCGATTTGGAATGGCATCTAGATGATTTTTGAAAAAATGAAGTTCCGCTTGCAAAAGTTATTAACAATCAACTAAAAAAAAAGAGGGTTTAGTTTTTTGTAAATATCTCAAAAACTAATAAAGATTTTTGAAATAAAAAAAAATTCAAAAAGAGTGGGAAATTTCCTAAAAAAAAGTGTCGACTCCTGGAATTGTAGTCCCAATATTAATAATTTTCCCAGAGAGATGAATATACGGCCGAAAACGGGTACTCTGGCTTTCGTAAGCCACGCCTACTTTGGACACTATTAATAAAAATTATTTTAACAGATTAAATATGAAATTTAATAAATGAAAAATTTCAGGGGCATACTGGATAGATGAATGAACAATAATCCGCCAAAAAAAAATTTTTATCTCAATTTTTCAATTAGTTATGCAATAGTTAATTAATAATTTTTTTCTGCTTGGACATGAACATTGCAAGTGTGATAATTGTTGAACTATTAACTTGAGATTTTTTTCCTCTCTTGGAGCAATTTTTGGAAGACTTCAGAATAGATACCCGTTGGACAAATTTAAAAATGTTTATTTTTCAGTTTTATAAACAATTTTCGTTTAAAAACTTAGATTAATTATCGAAAAAAATTTTTTTTTCAAAATATTATTAATGGTCCGTTTTTATGTTGTAGGAAGCTACATAGAATTATTTTTTTTTAATTTTTATCTCTTATTGTTTAAAAAATTGTTATAAACAAATGCGTTGTTTATAAAATAATTGAAAATTTTTTTAAGGAATATCAATATCTTTGATGCAAATAATGATTTAAAAAAAAAAACTTCCTTAAAAAAATTTTTTTATTGCTTAAAAACGCATTTGTTAATTAACAATCGTTTTCTCCCACTTCTAACTATAATAATATTAAGGAACCATTTTTTCCTTAAAAATCATGATTTACTTTTCTTTTCCATATAAGAAAAAATTTTTCGTTTTGTTTAATTTTTCATTGTTTATATAATAAACAATTTGTTATAAACAATTTGTTATAAACAAATAAATTTTTACTTCATATTTTTTTCCCTATTCTTCTTACTGCCACAAATACAGACATGTTTTTTTTGTATTATTTAAATAATAAAAAAATTAATAAAAAAAAATCATTTCCGTATTTGTGGCAGTAAGAAGAATAGGGAAAAAATAAAGTAAAAATTCATTTGTTTATAACAAATTGTTTATTATATAAACAATGAAAAATTAAACAAAACGAATTTTTTTTTATATAGAAAAGAAAAGTAAATCATGATTTTCAAAGAAAAATGTTTCCTTAATATTAGTTAGAAGTGGGAGAAAACGATTGTTAATTAACAAATGCGTTTTCAAGCAATAAAAAAATTTTTTTAAGGAAAATTTTCTTTTAAATCATTATTTGCATCAAAGATTGATATTCCTTAAAAAAATTTTCAATTATTTTATAAACAACGCATTTGTTTATAACAATTTTTTAAACAATAAAAGATAAAAATTAAAAAAAAATATTTCTATGTAGCTTCCTACAACATAAAAACGGACCATTATAAATATTTAGAAAAAAAAAATTTTTTCGATAATTAATCCAAGTTTTTAATTTTGCAACAACGAAAATTGTTTGTAAAACTGAAAAATAAACATTTTAAAATTTTTCCAACGGGGATCTATTCTGAAGTCTTTCAAAAATTGTTCCAAGAGAAAAAAATCTCAAGTTAATAGTTTAACAATTATCACACTTGCAATGTTCATGTTCAAGCAGAAAAAAATTATTAATTAACTATTGCATAACTAATTGAAAAATTGAGATAAAAATTTTTCTTTGGCGGACTATTGTTCATTCATCTATCCAGTATGCCCCTGAATTTTTTCATTTATTAAATTCCATATTTAATCTGTTAAAATAATTTTTATTAATATTGTCCAAAGTAGGCGTGCCTTACGAAAGCCAGAGTACCCGTTTTCGGCCGTATTTTCATCCCTCTGGGAAAATTATTAATATTGGGACTACAATTCCAGGAGTCGACACTTTTTTTAGGAAATTTCCTCCTCTTTTTGAATCTTTTTTTTTTATTTCAAAAATCTTTATTAGTTTTTGAGATATTTACAAAAAACTAAACCCTATTTTTTTTTAGTTAATAACTTTTGCAATTTTTGCAAGCGGAACTTTAATTTCAAAAATCATCTAGATGCGATTCCGAATCGAATGACACCTTGATCATAATTTTCGGAGACTGCTGAAAAAAGTTGACCCAAAAGGCACTTGTTGACTAGACTATAACAAAGAAAATAGCCATACAATTCTGCAAAATCCGCTTTTAGCATAAGTACACTCTTCCCAGTGATGCTCAATAGTAATTTATAAAGGGAATATTCAAGATTCTCAAATTAACCAAATGCTCCTCATTTTCTTAAGTTTGAAAACAAATAAATTTATAGAATTTAAATCTGACTACAAGGATTGTCGCTTAAGTTTTACCATGTGGTAATACTGATATGAATATGTCAAATCTGACATTGTTATTATAAAGTAAAACATTTTGATGTGTTGTTATACAAGAACTATTTGTGTTGTTTACAGATTCTTGAAACATTCATCTTGTCAAAAACTCGAATTAAATCGTGAACGTTTTCACTCACTGATTTTCTAAAGTTTTCAACGTGGATTAAACCAACAGCAGTGTGCCAATCAACCGGGTTTGACTTTGGTCAAACCCGGATGAAGCACCATGTCAAGCAACCATATTCTGCTGGTTTTCCTAATTTAATCGTGGTCGCTTTTTTGCTGCAGAACAAATTCGTCCAAAATCATACATAAGATAGTGTGCATCTGGAAGTGTCCTCGTTATGAAGATCTTAAGTAACCAACATAAAATTGTTTCAGTAAGCATCGTACTCTGGCGTTGATAAAGGAGAATCATTTGATAGGAGGGATTTGCTTCAGGATGTTTGAAACACAGGGTTTCACAGAAATAGTGTTTTGTGCCGTGACAAACAGAGAACAAATCAAGGGTTATGGTACTCATCTGATGAATCATTTGAAAGATTATCACATTAGAAAAGGAGTTCTGCACTTTCTCACCTTCGCTGATCAGAACGCCATAGGTATGTATAGTTTTGTACAAATTTAACGGTTCAAATGTTAATTTGTTGGACTTATTTTTAATAATTAGAATGGCTTTGGCGTTGCTTTAAACGCTAATGGCAAGGTAATTTTGTTATTTTGATATCAGACCTCCATTGCCCGAATTTTTTTAGTCACAATATGCCTTAGTATAGACAAAACTTAGAACAAAAATGGATAACAAATTAGAATTACGAAATGGAACACAAAATTGTTGCAAGAAAGTCAAAAATTTCTTTATATATCCTGAAAAACAATTATTATAAATTGAATCTAACCACAGAAGACATCAGTTTCATAAAAAAAATTTTTAATCAAATGAAAGTAATATGATAATCTGTTCCATAAAGTTTCGGTCAGTAAAGTATCTTTGACCAAAACTTAGTGAAACACATAATATATTTTCTTCTTGAAAATTTTGATTTCCGAATTTACCTCTATAATATCTTAATGATTGTTAGTAAATTTTTAGCCCCTTCAGAAAGAAGCCTTTCGACGTAAAAAAGAGCATTTTTTGAAGTTACTTTTCTATGGTCAGTTGCCATGTAGATTATTGCTTTAATTATGTGTATGTACAGAATAGCCCTCCTATCGGTTTTCAAAACTCTCCGACAGACAGTTCAATGATATATTGTTAGGCCTGATGCTACTACTTACTCTGTCTGGGCAAAAAATTGTCATATCTTGGTACTGTCTTCTTTTTCCGTCAAAATTTTCCCAATTTCTTCACCTCAGCCGATACCATATTCCTTCTAAGCTTCAAAATCTTACTCACACTGTCCCTGATTCATGCAACAATCTTTCACAATGTCTCTACATTTACAAGTGTTCACTCAACATAACCGTCTTTAGGCATTTTCTAGGTGTGACATCCATAACGAAAATTAAGAGCGGAAAAACTCACTAACTTAGTGAGCTTTGACTGGTGAAATATCAGTATGCAGTAAAATTTACAAATAACAATTTATATCAACAGGCTGAGATAACAGGTTATGTTTTTAATGTTTTGACAACTGCAAGTGATATTGCAGTGTTGCCATATGAAAAACATTAAGAATTATTTAATTAATTTACACAATACTGTAGATTTAGCTGAAAATTATGAATGCAGATAATGTGAAGGATCAACTTGAGATCTCCAGATCCAGAAAAAAGGGAACAATGGAAAATTAGGTCACAGTCTCCAGTAATCCTAACCCCTACTCATAAATAATAAAATGGAGGGAATATCCCGATTTCTTTGTAATTCGATTTTAAATTTCCAGGTTATTTTGAGAGACAAGGTTTCTCGAAGGACATCAAACTTAGTAGGTCGATTTACCAGGGCTACATCAAAGATTATGAAGGAGCAACCTTGATGCATTGCGAACTGAACCCTAAGATTATATATACAGAATTCACAGCCACTGTAAGGAAGCAAAAAAAAATCGTGAAGCAGTTGATATATCAACAGCAAAGGACGGTTTCTAAGGTACACAGAGGTTTAACGTTCTTCAAAGAAGGTTTGTTTCTTTTAACAATGGATATAAAAATATTTATCATACTTTCTCATATTCTGAATCATGAAATCTTTCAAATACTTCAGGTGTGACTACTTTGCCAATTGAGTCAATACCAGGGATTGAAGAAACTGGTTGGAGACCGGCAGCAAGAGCGACTAGATTGGTGCAGCAACTGGAGGAATCTCAGGACATTGATGTACTAGCAGGGATGTTGAAAGTTGTGCTTAACTCTGTAAGTTTGGAGTTCTTCGTTGGTTTAAAGAGCATATTTGCATTATCCCATAGAGCCCATAGAGAATTGATAGAGAATAATAGATTTTTTCCTTAATTTAAATATGATTTTCTTAGGACTCTCGATTTTAAAAATAATTTTGTTTTGTTTGAAGGATTTATCAACTTTTTCAGTCATTTTAGAATGTTCTTGTCCTCAAAATAACAAATTTTCCATTCCTGTAATAAATGATTTATGTCTCCAGGTGAAGAATCACGAAGATGCTTGGCCCTTCAAACAGCCTGTAGATAAAAATACTGTTCTGGATTATTATGACCTTATAAAATATCCAATGGGTAAGTTTTCCAAGTTGGAAGTTCATCATTACTATTACCTGATGTTGCAATATTCAAAAACAATATTTTCAGACCTGAAGACCATGACCGAGCGTTTAAAATCCAGATATTACGTCTCCCGAAGACTGTTCATAGCCGATATGATGAGGATTTTCACAAATTGTAAAATTTACAATGCTCCAGATACTGAATACTATCAGTGTGCTGTTAATTTACAGCAATATTTTCAGACCAAAATGAAAGAAATAGGTTTATGGGACAAATAATTTGATTGTTTAAAATGTCATGTTACTTATATTTTGTAAATAGTGAATTGTATTTCCTGAGGAAATAAATTGTTGTATACTTCTTTTGTAAATAAAGTTGACTAAGCACAGAATTAGTATATATTTCTCAAAAGAAGCTTAAAATCAAAACTAGAAATCCCTTGATTGAAAATGTATATTAAAGCATTTTTGAAAACCGATTTCATTTTTCATGTTCCTTAACTTTTGGTAATTGATATATTTGTTGACATGAAGATAGCCCATTACGAGAAATGCTGTTGCTTAGTTGCAATGATTCGATAATTTTCTTTTAATTTTCAATGGAATCATCATTTACACTTCAAATCTCAAGTCCTGAATATTTTCTTTTGTTATTGAATGTAGCCGATGGGACTGAATTTATAGACGTTATGAATTTTGAGTCTATTTGGCAAAGTTTAATTTAATGTTGAAATCGGAATTTGCTAAACTTGTCTTTACATAAAGGGTTTTTTAAAATTGAGATTTTTTCAGACGATAGATGTCATCAGAATAAATTGTTTTAGCTTATATCGCTTATATATAATATTCAAGGGGACAAAATTGTCCCAACTGTTAAGTATAATTTGAAATCTTCAAATTTCTGTATATTTCATTCCGGTTCTCATACTTTGGTTACTTTAAATCATAGGATATAATCTCTATGCTTCGAATAAGGTTGTGCTTTGACATTTCAAATGTTAGTTCAGTGTAAACAAACATTAATTACAAATGGTTTGACTTTTCTAAATTTATTGAAATACTGAATATCTTATCTTTAAAATCACATGTATATACTACTCTGTCAAGAAAGTACCGGGAATTTTCAATTAAAACAACATATTTACATTTAATCGTCAAAATTTATTGGGTCGCCTTCAAAATAGGCTCCATTTGCTCCAATACATCTATGCCAACGGCACTTCCAATTATCGAAACATTTTTTATAGGCGCTTTCCGGGATGGACTTTAGCTCTCGCGCCGAATTTTGTTTATGGCTTCAATCGACTCAAAACGGGTGCCACGAAGGGGCAGTTTTAGTTTTGGGAAGAGGAAAAAGTCGCAGGGAGCCAAATCCAGCGAATACGATGGTTGCTGAAGCACGTTTGTTGAGTTTTTGGCGAGAAAGTCAGTCACAATCGTAGCTCGGTGAGAAGGCGCGTTATCGTCATGCAAAATCCATGAGTTGTTCGCCCACAAATTTGGCCGCTTCTTACGGATACGCTCACGCAAACGTTTCATATCGCCTAGGTAATACTCCTTGTTTACCGTCTGACCCTCTGGAACGAATTCGTAGTGCACCACGCCACGGATATCGAAGAAAACAATGAGCCACCTTCATTTTCGAGCGGCTTTGGCGTGGTTTTTTCGGTTTCGGCTCATTCTTTGCCACCCATTCCGATGATTGCTGGCTTGTTTGCATATCGTACTCGTAGACCCAGGTCTCATCACCAGTTATAATGCGTTCCATGAATGTAGAATCGGAATTACAGCGATCCAGCATGTCTGAAGCAACCTGTTCGCGATGACGTTTTTAAAGAAAATTCAGGTCTTTCGGTACGAGTCGTGCGGCCACCTTTTTCATGCCCAAAATATCAATCAAAATCGTACGTGCGGACTCGTGGGATATCTTAAGATCATGTGCTATCTCTCTCAAGCTGGTACGACGGTTTTCCAGCACTCTTTCTTAATTTTATCGACGTTATCTTCGATCGAAGCCGTCGATGGGCGACCACTTCACGACCGTCCTTGCAGGCTCTGTACCACTGATATGCACGAGTTTTCGATAGAGCATTATCACCAAAGGTCTTTTGCAACATTTTCAATGCATCGGCACACGAAAATTCATTTGCAACACAAAACTTTAAACAAATTCTTTGCTCAACGTAATCACCCATAGTAAAAATCGGCACGCACTCTGACATCGACTGACTTAATCAGCTGTTGCAAACACACTAGTTGACAGATCCCGCTCAGGCTTGGCATAGTAATTAAGGACAGTGGTACCAACCTAGGAAAAAAAAATTTTACCTGCCTCATGACCCCGCCAGATTTAAATCGATAATTCCCGGTACTTTCTTGACAGAATGTATGTATATGCACCATGTCATAAATTGAAAAATAATAAAGTTTTTCCTGACAAATATTACTTTTGATATTCATTGTATATTTTTTGAAATATATATTGAAAGTTTTCAGAATTTTCATTTTAATTTTATTTTAAAATTGAATTTGACGTATATTTAATTTTCAGCTAAAAATTCACAAAATACAGAGTTCTAGACAAAATGAGGTATTCTGATATGAGCGCACAACTACCACTTTGTAAGTCAAAGTACTTCTGAGGCTTTCCTTATAGTAGGAGGTCAAAGAAAACTAATCAATAAGAGAAAACCAATATAATATCATAATCTAAATAAGAAACAACTTTATACAATGCTCACAACTAACTAATCAATAAACAAGTATAAATGTTGTAATAAAAAATGACTAGTCAATTCATACTATATGTTAATCGAAAAATTGTTAAATAAACTATACTATACAATTCCAACAAAAGCTGCACCACTTTGTTTTGATAATAACGTTACTCAAAATTCGTATTCGAGAAAATTCTTCAATACATACAACAATATAAGCTCAATTGGTAATCAGCCTCTAATTATATCATTCAAATACTAACTAATATTAATTAGTGATGTAAAATACAAAAATTTCGATTTGTGTGACTAAACCCGACATCGGGTTCATAGATTACAAAGTCTTAGGCAAAATTTCTGCCTATTCAGCGTGAAGTCGAGTTTGTTCTCTGCTATTCTATGCAAAAATATAGTCCTCCACAATTTCGAAGCAATCTGCATTCATTCATATAATCAATCGGACCAATAAATAATCAACCCGCTATGAAATATTCATGAACCACTGTAAAAATGTAGAAAAAAATCTTGAAGAAAATGAGAAAGAGGATGGAAAATCATCCAATATCAGTAATTATTCGGGAAATTAAGCTAAAGCTTTGTACAGGGCTTGATAAAAATTCATATTAAACATTTCAGAGCGAGTAAGTAAAATGTGAAATGAAATTTGCAAAATGCAACAGTAACTGTCTTTTCAATTATTCACGCAAAACTCCCAGATGATTGTGAAAAATATTTTGATCAATGTGTCATTACCAATTGAATCATTCAGTGTGAATAAGAAAAGTCAGCTGAGGATATTCTGTTTGACAGTTAAAAGTGTCATTAACTAGGTACTTCTTACACCTGCAGTTTTACAAGATGTAATGAATATTGCTGCTATGAACACCAAACACCACTTCAGCTGCTGCAAATTCTTCAGATTGTAGATGATAACGGACATTCAACTATGTGAACATTACATTCAGCACATTTCATAACGCATTTCGTATAATAAAAACAGTTCTTGCATACCTTGTGACCGAATAAAACATTGGTAAATATCTTTTTTTGGGTATTTCTATTCTTACCTATTAAAATATGAATGATTAAATATTCAGTGTAACTATAAAAGTAATAAACAAATCGATATAAATGGTTGATACCTACAGTGGATTCCAAAAGTAATCAATACGAACTTAACTTAAAAATCTTTCTTTAAAACTGTGGTCCAATCAAATGTTGAAATGATGTATTTCCAGCAGTAGCAGTTCTGCAAACAGATGATGGTAGGGAATATTTTGATCTTTCTGATTAATTTTGTGTGGCCCTATTTTAGTTTGTAGATCACAAACTACAACCATTTTGAGGGATTTTTAACAAAATTGAAAAAATCTGAACTACGATTTAACCATTCTAACTATCAAAATTCAGAATGCACAGTTACCAAAGCAAATATGTCAATAAGGTATTTTTATTATGGCGATTAATTCCGCCTAATCTGAGTGACTTGTCAAGTTTTCTCGTCAATCAAATTCCGTCTTCAGTTATGTGAACACTTTAGACCATCACCTGAGTTTTTTTCATCTAAAAATCTTACCTTGCAAAATTTTAACATCTTTAGAAATACGTACAAATGAAATTCCCGCATTGCCCAATTTGCATCAATTCCTCATTAAAATTGTGGGTTTCCCTTATTTTTTATCTACTTAGTGTAAGATTTCAGATAATTCCAGGAGTAAAGGTTAAGGGAGGTGATCTGGGAACATAAAAAGTGTTAAGAGATTGTTTTAATGGTGGAAAATGTAATTTGAACAGTTCAAAATTTTGGAGAACGATAACTTATACACGATAACACAGAAGCCATAGTTTTTATTGTAGATTTGTACACATGAGATAAATTAAAAATTGTTTTTATTTATAGGTAGTTGTTATAGTATTGCTCACCTACAGTTCAGTCTGTAACTTAGTACTACTATCAGCAGTTTAATTATTTTTAATAATATTCCGTCCCTGTTTGACTGGACCACAGGTAATAATAAAAAATACATATAAATAACAGATATCCTCATACCTCCAGCCGTAGGTATCTTCAAATCCATAAAGATCACCGAGTAATGCACCTAAATATCCACTAGGTGCTATTTTTCTCTTATATTCGAGCAACATACAACCGCTATACAAAACAATGTCCTAGGTACAAAAAAAGAAACGTTCCTAATTATTACTATTTTTATACTTCGAGCTTGCGACTAGAAAAACACGATGCCTCGACGTGGTGCGACCTAAATACTACACTCGTCACTGTCGTCCGAGAGGTCGCAGGTGACGTCACCGATGTCCAGGTCCCCCTCGAGCTGGGTGAGATCGTCCTCATTGCCATCATCGAACGAGCTGTGAGATTTTAAGTCATTAATTTCGGTGATGAACATGGAACATGTTAGTGTAAGTTTAAGCGATTATCAGAGGAATGATTCATGATGAAGCTTTCAGAACGTTAGAAACGCGAAAGCAATGATATATGTCATTGAAGGATTAAAGGTACGAGTAGACTACAGTACCATCCATCTACTATTTCATTGTCGTCTTTCACAGTATCATAGTGATGAATGTCTTTCTGCTCTCCCAGTAGTTTGCTACCAATTACCATACTAGGATATTTTCATCAATTGATTCAACTTTCCTATATGCTTTGCTAGTGGTAGTTAATATATATTTCATAATTTTATACCTAGACTACCAAACTAGAGGTGCACAGGTATAATTATATCTAATTACTGTTGCCTATAACTAGTAGTTGAGTTTCAAACCATAAGCCCTGCTAAAATGTTTGTAGCATATACAAAACACTGCTATGGACTTCGAATTATCGTTGAGTTTTTTATTCAGTAAAACTTCTAAATATTTGAATCCCCTGATAACTTCAAAATCTATTGTCTTCATTAATATAGAGTACATTAAAATGATTTTTAAAGGTAAAATTGATTTCATTGAATTAATATACTACTCTGTCAAGAAAGTACCGGGAATTTTCAATTAAAACAACATTTTTACATTTAATCGTCAAAATTTATTGGGTCGCCTTCAAAATAGGCTCCATTTGCTCCAATACATCTATGCCAACGACGGCACTTCCAATTATCGAAACATTTTTTGTAACATAAATAGAGGTCAATTCTTGATAGAAGGTATATAAAATAATATAAATATTTTAAAAAATTTTTAAAAAATTAGCCTTCTACATATTTAATTCCAAAAGATTATATTCAATGATTATAACTTCTGAAAATAAATTAAAATAATGTCGTATAAGTACCACTTATATCATGACATAAAACCACAGAGATATTTCTGTGTGTAGTGAATACCTATTTAAAGGTCTCATTTAAGTAGAACTTTTTCTGGAGAGTGAAGGGTGAGTTGAATATATATTATTAATTGATGTTATATTTATTGAATATGAATATTTGAATACTGATGAGCAAAGTCGATTTTAAAACTTGTTTTTCGGTAATGTTTTACATATCTTGAGTTTTTATATAAAGTACCTTGGTTAGATATCCAATAATATTGAATAGTCTAAGTAAGATAGTTTTGTGATGAAATTCTTAAGATTATGTTGGATATTCTTGAAAGATATTGGTTTTCATAAGATTGATAAGCAGAAACAAAATTTTGTCTATTCAAAATGTTTAATTTATAGGATTTTGGTTAATAATTTTTATTTATTGGATTTTGTTATACCATTCGGATGTCTTATAATGAATGTTTATTTTATGTCATGATATAAGTGGTACACTTATACGACATTATTTTAATTTATTTTCAGAAGTTATAATCATTGAATATAATCTTCTGGAATTAAATATGTAGAAGGCTAATTTTTTAAAATATTTATATTACATTTTTTATAGGCGCTTTCCGGGATGGACTTTAGCTCTCGCGCCGAATTTTGTTTTATGGCTTCAATCGACTCAAAACGGGTGCCACAAAGGGGCAATTTTAGTTTTGGGAAGAGGAAAAAGTCGCAGGGAGCCAAATCCGGCGAATACGGTGGTTGCTGAAGCACGTTTGTTGAGTTTTTGGCGAGAAAGTCAGTCACAATCGTAGCTCGGTGAGAAGGCGCGTTATCTTCATGCAAAATCCATGAGTTGTTCGCCCACAAATTTGGCCGCTTCTTACGGATACGCTCACGCAAACATTTCATAAAGCCTAGGTAATACCCCTTGTTTACAGTCTGACCCTCTGGAACGAATTCGTAGTGCACCACGCCACGGATATCGAAGAAAACAATGAGCATCACCTTCATTTTCGAGCGGCTTTGGCGTGGTTTTTTCGGTTTCGGCTCATTTTTTGCCACCCATTCCGATGATTGCTGGCTTGTTTGCATATCGTACTCGTAGACCCATATCTCATCACCAGTTATAATGCGTTCCACGAACGTAGAATCGGAATTACGGCGATCCAGCATGTCTGAAGCAACCTGTTCGCGATGACGTTTTTGAAGAAAATTCAGGTCTTTCGGTACGAGTCGTGCGGCCACCTTTCTCATGCCCAAAATATCAATCAAAATCGTACGTGCGGACTCGTGGGATATCTTAAGATCATGTGCTATCTCTCTCAAGCTGGTACGACGGTTTTCCAGCACCCTTTCCTTAATTTTATCGACGTTATCTTCGATCGAAGCCGTCGATGAGCGACCACTTCACGACCGTCCTTGAAGGCTCTGTACCACTGATATGCACGAGTTTTCGATAGAGCATTATCACCAAAGGCCTTTTGCAACATTTTCAATGCATCGGCACACGAAAATTCATTTGCAACACAAAACTTCAAACAAATTCTTTGCTCAACGTAATCACCCATAGTAAAAATCGGCACGCACTCTGACATCGACTGACTAAATCAGCTGTTGCAAACACACTAGTTGACATATCCCGCTCAAGCTTGGCATAGTAATTAAGGACAGTGGTACCAACCTAGGAAAAAAAGTTTTTACCTGCCTCATTTCCCCGCCAGATTTAAATCGATAATTCCCGGTACTTTCTTGACAGAATGTATATGAAATGGAATAATGAGCTGAAATATTTGTGTCTATATTAGATAATGGATAAGCTTAACAAAATAATACGTGAAATGAGGTGATTTGAGTTGCTAAGTTAGTTTTTCATCTCCATAATTCAGCCAGAAAATCACATGTTATTGGGCAAACTAAACACCGAAAAAAACACAGGAAGAAAGAAGCTCAATCAATGATTATTGTATATTTGTCAATCGAAGATTAGCGCTAGAATGTCTGCAGCAATCACTCTATCCTTACCCTGTCAAAGCCACACTCGTAATCCCTAAACACAATGCATCAATTAATTAAAAACGAACAGGTATACCAACAGACTTTATTGCCAAGATTATTACCACACCCGATGGATTTAGTATTTCGGGACTAGTATTGTTTATTTTAGGTTATGAGACCCGCAATACTTACAGGCTGTCCTGCTGGTCGTTGCCACCTTCTTCGGCAACCAACAGCTCGTATTCTTCAGCTGCATACCTGTCCCAGTCCGACATCTACAAAAAAAAATAGAATAGATAGATTCATTAATAAAAATCGTCTATCATAACTTTAAGAAGATCAACTGTTAATCTTAAACAAAGACCACATATGTCGGGGCTAAATCTCAAAACCCATGTCTTGAAGATGTGTAAGTACTTAATACGTATCCAAGACTTACCTCTTCACCCTCGAAGTCGTGCTCCCTCTGCGAAGCAAATGGGTCTCTTTGCTCGTGATCCAAATATTTCTCTAAATTGAAGAAAGTATCAAAAAATATGGGTGTCAATTTGCATCTCTTCAAATCACTTAAGGCAATTTTCCCTGGGCACTTGGGCTTAACCATGTCTAACATTTGACATAAACAGTCCTGGAAAAAATGAACGAAATGAAAAGGATCTTAATTTAGTCTTCCTTAATTCGGTAACATATTGCGGAAGGTTATATATTATATAGATAACAAAATTTTTATATTAAAAAAATTTTAAATAAAATAATAAGAAGCGGTTTTTTACTTGATAGAAAGATTATTACAAACTTTGAATATCAAAACAGATTTAATCTGTTACAATTTTTATTTCAAAAACATTTTTTTTAAAAACTTTAAGAATTAAATTAATGTCTTATAAGCACTGCTTATATTCAATAGACGTATAAAATCAAAATTCATTATACAAGTACTGAATTGTTAGCCGTTACTATTTGGTAGTTGATCATAATTAAAACTATGTAAATCGAAAATATTTGAGATATTTAAAAAGTAACATCTATTTAAAACCTTTTTCAACGAACATAAAATGAATTTAATGAAAAGTAAACAAAAATTCAACTTTTGCCACTCATTCTTTAGGAAACAGTAATTCCTTTCGACATAAGAAAATCTTAAGAAAATTTTACATGTAGATTCAAAAGAAAAGAAACTTGATTATTGAAATTTTCAAATTCGTTCACAATAAAAATAATGTGAAAAATAATAATGACTGTATGGAGCTTTGTAAATCTAAATATTTGAGATATACAACTAAATAATGTAAAAATAATGAATAACTGTACGGAGCTATGTAACCCCAAAAATTATTTGAGATATTTAAATGGGTACCATCTGTTTAACAACTTTCTTTGTCGATTGCCGACATTCCGATATCTGTTAGAAGGCCCCCCTTTTTTAATCCGGTTTTTTATCACGTTCCGATTGTAAACCTCTGTACCACTATTAGGTGTTACCTAGAATCCATTGAAATATTCAAAATATCTATCACTTTTGTTTAAATACCACTGTACCACTGTTAGGTCTTCAGTTGCCTGATGATGGGATAGTTCATTTCCCGAAACTCGAGTCACAAGAAAATGTGTAATATATCTTTTTTGGTAGTAAAACATAGTAATTTCTACAATTTGTTTCATTATACAATATCAAATTGAATAAAAAACCTAACAAATATAAATTGTTAATTAAAATTGAAAAATAAATAATATTCAATGTTTCGTTCCAAGTATGCGCACCTGAACTCTTCAGACATGCGTACCACCCCTGTCATTTTCAATAAAAAGCAAACCAAATTCAATTTCCACAAACTTTTCATCAATAAACTATTGTTAAACTGCACTGTAGCTTCATCAGGTTCTACATTTGAATTGTTTCAGTTCAATAAAATTTTGAAATTTATTAAAAATGATATTTGTGGGCTGACTAATTGAGTGAAATGAAGTTTCTGATCGGTTATAGGTGGAATTCTGAGATTAAGTGCTAATAGATAATGATAGAATGAAAATTGCTATATTTGTCTCCTTCTAAGTTTGGCGCTCCCATATTAACACATTGACAAGTTCCATAAGAGGGCACTATGCACCAAGGGCGTACCCTGGATCAAATCTAGGGGGAGGGCAAACCATGGTCGGGAACATTTTAGCACGGAATTTTTTTTCCAAGGTAAATGAAACCAAAGTTTTTAGAAAAGTATGTATAATTAAAACAGTGCTTTATCAACTTAGTTATTGCAATTATGTGCTTGAAAAAAAATGTATTCTAGTTACATGCCTTATGCTATTATCATTTTTCTTGGATTTGTTGAAAACTTGTTCAAAACTCTCGTTTTAATCCAGTCCTGATTTTCCTTGAAAAATTTACAATGGACGCTCATCAAACTCAACCTAGTCAATCTGTCCTCTCCCATTGTACTTCTCAGCCAGGTCTTTACCCTTCGAAGGGTACTGAAAGATCGTTCAGCAGCAGCCGTAGTGGATGGGAAAGCACTTAAAATGAGGAGTGAATGCTTTGTTACACGGGAAAAAATTATAGCCTCCTCCAAAAGTGCAGCCACTTCAATATTTTTTAATTTGTCCCGTGCTAAATCTTCCTTTTCCAAAGATTATATCACAAATCTAACTCTGCAGAGATCACAGAACTCAAAAAATTCAATTAAAGATTTTGCGTTTTCTTTTCCAAATCTTTTGAAGTACTTTTTAGCATGTATGAAGGATGAAGATGGGAAAAGATAAAAGCAGGTGTATTCTCGTATGGAAATCTTACATTTAATGATAAGGTTAAAGAGTCAAGATAAGAGATAATCAACGATTGTCTCCAGTATTCAATCGCAGATGGCAGATTACTTTGTAACAATTCGTGGAACTGTTAACTCAACGCCGATTTTCTCCGCGATATCATGTGATTTTTCAAGTACTTCCTCAGAAACATGTTCAATTTCTTGTCGATCCTTCTTGATGACATCAAGGATTTCACCAATATGTTTCCTCCCCATAATCAAATCCATATTTTTACCTTGTAGAACGTTCACAACGGGTTCCAAAATTTCAGAGTACGTTGCAATCATGACTAAACCTATAATGAAAATTGGTTTAGTTACTCCACAGTTAAATTGATAGGCAAATTTTCTTGTAGCATAGTTTCCTTCGATCGAGAGATGTTCTAGCGCATTGACGATTTCAAGAGAGCTGTTTGAAAACTTTCTGATGCTCTTGTATTTCTCAGACCATCTGGTCTCACAGAGCCTTGATAAATTAGGAGTCGAAGTCCTGCGGGTTGGCGACTCACGAAAGAAGGATATTGTGTCCTTAACAGTTGCAATCAAGTTTCTTATTTCCGGTAGTTTGCTAGCATCATTGACCACAAGATTTAGTTTGTGGTTTGAGCAATGAAAAATAAAGTTTATTGTACTTTTTCCTCAAAATGGCCTGTACACCACCTTTTCAAGCCATCATAGAACATTCGTCAAATCCAAATCCAACACAACTCTCTGCTAAAAGATTTTGATCAACTAAAAACTCTGAATTGTGCTAGGGATTGTAGGGGCATCTTGAGATTTCAGCTCAACAAAGCATACAAATTCCTCTCTGATTTTTTTTTATTCTCATCATAAAATCGCACTCCGATAGAAAGCTGTTCTTTTCCAGCGATATCTGCTGTTTCATCAGCCATTACAGCGTAAGCTTTTGCTTGTTTATAGTCATCAATCTTTCTTTGACAACTTTACCACATAATCCTATAATTTCATTCTGAATTTTTGGTGAAGTGTAGACTGCAGTTTTTCGACATCTATCCAAGTGATGCTTTAGCTTCAGATCACCACAGTCAATTCTCAGATTTAAAAGGTCAAAGAAAACACCCTCATATCCTTCTTTTCCTATTGTATGTGGCAAATCATGAGTTCCACAAAATATGATACAAGAAATAATTGATGACAATATTTGTATGTTTTCTTCAATCATCTTTTGGTGACCAGTTTGTAACTGTACATCAACTGGAACGACAAGGAATGCTTTTGCAGCAGCTGTTGAAGTTTTGTGGTGGTGATTGCCGACGTGTTTTCCACAATCTTCATGTATATCTTTAAACTTCGTGTATGACCTTACCATGAATGACTCCAAAAGTCCTTTAGCAATACTAAGATGAAAAAGAACACAGTGCATACATAAAGCACCTTTCAAACGACTTGAGTAGACCAACCAAAGAGTATATTGATCTAACCAGCGGCGGCTAAATTTTCTTTTCAAATTTAATAACGATTAATTTTTTGCTTCCAGGAGAGGGGGGGGGCAGCTACCCCCTGCCTCTCGCTGGGTACGCCCATGCTATGCACATTGGGTTAATATAATAGGGATAAGCTTAGTATCCATATATCAACCACCGAACAAGAGATCAACAGAAATAAGTTGAAAGAAAAATGTTACGATTCTTATAAACAGAAAGATTTATGTGTTTGGTGTCCCCAGAGGTACAGGGTGAAGCAATCATTTTATAATGCAAACAGAAACGTCTATAATGAGACGCAACAAAGTCGTGTTTATCAAATTTGTTAGCATGATAAATAAACTGAAAGATACAAGATGAATGATGCGTTGAAATTAACGAATTTTTGAGATTAACTAATCTTTAGCTTTTGTAAGCATCTTAGAAATCCAGGTTTGATCTTTTCTGCCTTGTGGCCAGAAACAATTAATTGTGTGAGAACTACTACATTGTTAACATTCAATTGATACTTTTTTAGAAAAAATGTTTGCACAAAACTCATAGCACCTTAGAAATAAATGCTCTTAAGTGACATTAATTTTTTTGTGAAATTTTCATGAAGTAGTTGAGTATTACTCGAAAAAATGGAGAGAATTTGGCGCACAAATTGAAGACATTAGATCTTTGTTTAATTAGCTTTCTAAAAAAGCTCAAATGTTAACAAATTTTGCAAGGTATCGAAAAAAATACCAGTAAACAGAGCAGGTAACAGAGTTTCTCGAAATATATCCAGAGTGGTGTCGCCTCTTTTTACTAGCGACTCGTTAGCGAAGCATGATTCGAAAATGTCCGGCAATCTTCGCGACGACCCAGTTAGTTGGATCTAAGACGAACAACTCACAGTATCCGTTAAACGAAATTTAATATCGTTGTTAATGACTAAAAATACGTTTAAACACTTTTAATTTTGTGATGGTTGATTTTGAAAACGAAGAATATGATGATATTTCATACTATTTCGATTTGTGCTCAGCAACACGAAGGTACGAAATACCGTCGTGTTCGAGAATCGGTGACTTTCAGTGAGTGTGTGAAACAATATTTCGATTCAATTTGATTCGTACTCACTTTGAAAGGTAGAGTATCAATTCCTATAGACTCCGTCCGGTGGATTTGTTCCTCATAAAAGTATTCCAGCTCATACATGGACAGGTAACCGTCGCCATCTAGATCCATACAACGGAACCAATATTCAATGGCGGTAGGATGATTCTTGTCCTCTTCGCTAAGCAGGAACCATACGAACTCTGTGTAGGACATCTTATCGTCCTGATGGGACTTCTTCTGGCCTCTGGTGACGCAACCACTGAATATGCGGTCAATTATTCTCGTAGAGAGTGCTGCAAATGTGAAAGAAACGATTTAGTGAATTGCGTTCCTAAAGAGGTGAAAAGCAACCTTACCGTGATCATTATGCCTGGTCAGATCATGCTTGTCGATAAATAGGTCATGGTCTCGATCCAACTCCCAAAATTTGCAGTATATCACGTAGAAATGCTCGTAACTGAAGTACTGCGTTATTTGGTTGATGTCTTCCTCTTCCTCAAGCAGCTGAATCACGTTGAGAAGATTAGAGCGACGGAGTTCAGGTATGCTTATTTTGCCGGACCAAGACCTAGGAAGAGGGATGTTAGAGGTACTCATATATCGAAAATCAGATTCTACTTTCATCTTCTATTTGTTGGTTTGCTTTTAACTGAATTAATTAGGTATCACATCAACTATATCTATTTTATCTGATTTTATTTCGTAAGTATTGAGATAAAATTCCATTTTAAGGGGTGCGAAATTAGATTCTTACTTCACATTGCATCAGCTTTCAGTTAGATCATACTATGGAGGATCCGCTGTAACTTTCAGTCAGATTATAAAGAAGGGATGCGTATGGAGAGCTCCATACCAAACTATTGAACTAAAACGAACCCACGTAAAGTATTTTAGATTGTAGCGTAACGTATGAAGAATGCAAGATATGAATGATGCCCCTTAACTACATAGAATTTCAACTTGATCAAAATGATAGTCAGTATTAGGTTACAGAGACCCTTAGCAGAACGCCATCAACTGCTAAAAGCTATTTATAGTGTTTTGGGCGGATATAGTACAACCCAGAACTGCACCAATAAAAAGGAATACCAACCATAAACTTCTTTCATTTCGTCTGGTATATGAAAGTCCTGATGAATCAGGAATCGGTAGTCTCTATTCCAACATACCTATTTACACAGTAGTAGATCCTGGCTATGACGGTGTGGACGTATCTCGAGTGGAACTCCGTAGCCTCCTTCAGGAAAGTGAGACCGGGATGCGTCTCGACGACGTCTTGCACCAGAGGGATGAAATCTTCGGGAGCCAAGTGGTTCCTCTTGCCCCTGGTTAGGATGTGAACGAATCGAGAGGCGTTATCGTGACACGTGCTGCACATCCTGCAACAGAAGCGGGAAAGGGGATGGTTATCGATCTGAATGGAACGTTGCCAAATAAGGTGTATAAAAAGATAATGAAAAATTCGTCGGCGTAACTTCGAAGATACTTAAACGAAGAAAGCTTGGAATTATTCATTTTCCGGATATTGAAAAATTAGGGAGCATTTCTAAAGGGTGTTTCATTAAGAGCGCAAGATTTCAGTGTTCAATAAAACATCGTTTTCTATAGCAAAGTATTGAAATATTTATTGATTTAGGAAATATACATTTGGAAATTATGTATGTAACAAAATATCTTCTAAATAGGCTTTGCTGGCATATGCGTACCCTTTTGACGAAATTTCAAGAACGTTATTGGATACATGTGGTGGTATTTCATTGATACATCGTCTAATTTCGGCTTTCAATGCTTCGATGGTTGCAGGCTTATTGGCATAAACCTGTGACTTCAGATATCCCCACAGCCAGAAGTCTGAAGGCGTTAAATCGCAGGAGCGTAGTCACCAAATCGAGAAATGACACGACCAGAAGCAAACTCGTGCATGATCGTCAATGTTTCAGGGACGGTATGACATGTGGCATCGTCCTACTGAGTCATCGAGATGAAAATGGGCCTCATCACTGAAAATTATTTTGTTAGCAAAATCAGCAGTTTGCTCAAGCATCCAATTGGTGAATTCTCTTCGCTGTTCATGGTCTACTGGCAGAAGTTGGAGTCAGTTGGACGTAGGCATACAGCTGTAAATCTTCAGTGAGAATTCGCTGAAGAGTGCCTGTTGAAATGTCCAATTCTTGTGCCCGATGGCGAATTGACGTCTCCGGCCTTTCTGTCACACTCTCGCGAATTACCGTGATGTTTAGTTCTGAACGTCCTCTACGAGCTCGTATCGTATGTTTACATAACTAACCGAACCAGTACTTTCGAATTTTTTTATTATTCTTTTCCCAGTAGATGAATTAGGTACATTATTTTGACCGAACATTGGCCGCACTTTAAGAATAGTGGCAATTAAACTTTCACCATTTTGATAATGATTTTTGACAATCAGGAGGCGTTGTTCTACCTTGTAATGCTCCATGTTTACTAACTCCCATCTGTCGACTTTCGATCTGTCACGTCATAATCATGTGACATTATGACTGTCAACCATGGCGCCCAATTCAAATCTTGCGCTCTTATTGAAACACCCATTACCTACGAGGATGTCAGTGAAGGATTACAGATCAACAGTATTCAGTCAAATTTCATAGTCTCTATATTTGGACGATAGATGATTCTGTATGAATTTTGGCATAAAATATATTCCGCATAAGTGAAGCTATAACGTTGCGGTAGTGACAGGTTGAAATGTATTTCAGTCTATACTTTCTCATTGTGGTCCAATTACAGTAATTCAGAGAGTATTAAAAAAATGGACATTTTTTATTTAACTAATAAGTGCTTTTTCTCAACAAGGACAGCTCATTAAACTGAAATCGATAAATTTCGGTCTTCACGAAGACTTCCACGTACGGCAGCAATATTCTCTTCACTCTTTGCATTTTTTTCCTCACTGGCACTGTAACATCATGAAGTGTAAAACTTCTTCATTAAACGTTCAGTTGTTCTTTTATCCGGACGATTATAACGACCAAACATTAGAATTAAAAGCACGTAAAGCTAGAGTTACAGATCCCGATTTTTCATAATAAATTTGGATTATTTTTAAACGTTGTTGGAGTGTGTACCTTCACATGATTAAATGGTAGACATTGACAAATACAACTGTTAATGTCACAAATAACCAATGGCTGCTATGCGTGATTGATGTCAATTTAAAAATAGGGCGTTCCCATTGAAAGACCCTTTTATTTGTTCTTTAGGACAAATACGCCAAATACGATAGGATTCTGACAGCAAAAGCTAGATGTCGTTAATATATAATAACATATAATAATATTTCGTTATATATAATATCTATGTCAGAATACTTATCTTATAAGTTGTGAGAAAATAATTTATAAACCTATAAAATATCAAACAGATGACGTCTATCAGGGCTGGTATTCCTAACTTTCATCATTTTGTAACGTTAAGAGCACGTGCCGATTTTCCTACCTCTTCAATCATCCTACAGAGAGCGTTCAAGCGCATTCAATACTTGGGAGGTCGGTTCTTATTACTATTTAGTCGTTTTAGAACCCATTCTTGAATAGGAACCAGAGGGTGAATTGTGATTGTTTTCTTTGGTGTTTCAAATTAGAAAGAAGTTAGCAGCTCCTCACGGCACTCCTTAAAGCTACATTTCCATGTTGGTATTTCCGAGGATTTGTGAGGTAATATCGAAACTCACTTACTTAATGTCCGTATTGGGTTGGTATAGTCTATGAAATATCACTTGACAATTTCCGAAATATATCATATACACACATCTTCAAAAGTCTTCAAAAATTGACTCAGTTGTCTGGATGTTCCGGAAATACACGAGAGTATATTGTCAACATATCTGCACCAGAAATTAATATTCACGGGTAATTTTGAATTGAAGATTTTATTTTCTATTTCGGAAATAAATACATCTGCAAGGAGTGGACTCAGTGGTGAACACATAGCTAGGCCGTTTAATTGTTCATATATTTTAATGTTTAACTGAAAAAATAGTTTATAAGCAGGCATTGTTCTAAAAGGGCGATGAAATCACTGTGTATCACGGTATTTACATGTGATTATTCAAGAACTTTTTAAGCTTAATGAATGCTATCATTTCTCGGTATATTTGGAAACATATTATACTAACTAGCTACCTGTAGTTCATGTCTCAGAGCCGCCAAAGTCCGTGGGGGCTGGGGTAAATTTCTAAGCCTTCTAGTCATGATGTCCCTAACATGCTATATGGGCAAAAGATCGGGGGATCTGGGCGGCCATGGCAAAAGATTCACATGGGTCGCTTCAAAAAAGTTAAAACTAACTCTGGCAACATGAGGTCGAGCATTATCTTGCTGAAGTATTGGATTCTTGAGCCGGTTAAAGTAAGGGAGAACATATGGCTCCACTATTTCTTGAAGGTAACGTATTGCTGTCATGTTACCTCGAATAAAGACTAAAGGTGACCTACTTGCATGTGCAATAGCACCCCATTTTACGGTGTACATTACGCTCAATATCAAACTGAGGTTCACGTCTTTCTCCCCGACGTCGTCTAACCCTTCTTCGGCCATCATGTGCACCCAAGGAGAATCTAGATTCATCAGAAAAGACGACCTGATACCATTCCACATTCCAATGTTGACGTTCTCTGTAATCGTTGCCGGCGATGCTCAACCGTCAGAGGTAACACATGATGGGGTCGATAATGCTGCAGTCCAAAAGACCTTAAACGGCAGTAAACCGTTCGGACAGTTACAGGATGGCCTTGTTCTCCTAACCACTCGATAGATCGAGTTGTCGCAAATCGGTGTCTAATAACCATAAGTCTTAGACGTCGATCTTGAACTTCATTTGTGCCCCTTCGACGTCCGGTGCCTACTCTTCTTCGATTTTGGGCATTATCAAACCACGCTTGACAACATCTCATAACAGTAGTCGGATTTCTGTTCGTACGGTTAGCGATTGCTCGAAATGACAACCCCGCCTCCCGTAGACCAATAATTCGACCGTTCAAATTTACTTAGCTGGTGATCAATTCCGCGTATACGTGCTCTAGGCCTTTTAACAACAACTAAACATCGACTTTGGATCTCCCCGAACCGTTGGTTTGTTGTTTTAACAAAAAAAATTTAAAAAGCTCCTTCTGGTTGTTTCAGTTTCTTTGTCAGTTAGTATATAATAAGGAGTTTGAGCTATAGCAACAGAAAGTTCTAGAAATCGAGAACTTTCTATTACCATAGCTCATACTCCTTATTGATGATTTTTGGTGCAGATCAGCCCAATTAATTTATTTTAATATGAATATGCAAATTTTTGAGCATTACTTTCTGATTTGAGCATGAGGAAAGTTTATTCTGCGTTGGTAACGTGAAAATATCGAGAATACATTTCTTTACTTGAATTAACACGCAAAGGTATGTCTTGTATGTATTTTGCATACTCTAGATGGCGTTAGTGTATTATTAATATCTCAGAGTCTCTGTGTATGTATTTTGCATACTCTAGATGGCGCTAGTGTATTAGTAATATCTTTGGAGTCTCTGTGTATAGCGAATATAGATACTGGACATATTTGGAGTCAATAGCATACATTGCACGAAAACCAATCAGTTTGAAACGTGCGCATGTCTACAATTCGCCTCTCTACAAAATCTTGTCGAGTTTGTTTGAGTATAGAATTGTTAAACAGATGTATATTACACTGTCTCGATTTCTATTACCAAAGCTCTAATCATTAATGATTTTTGGTACAGATCAGCCGGATTAATTTATTTAAATGGAAACATATTGTCTACATCCAGGCATCATCCTATTCAAAATTAAGACAACTTCCTGATATAAGCTAAATTAATTATGTGACTTTCAACAGATATTGAGAAAACAAAGTTTCAAATAGTCATATTTCCCAGACCAACTTCTGGAAATCTTGGTTCTACAGACAAGTTATATCGCGAGTTTCTTCATTAAATGATCACGAATGAAAAACTAAATCACAACTCGACATCAGTCGTTTTTTCTGAAACTAATAACAAGCCATCGAACATAATCTAATCCAATTTTTTCATCGCGTAAAAAGCAAGTTCTACTGACGGGACGAAATAACGACGGGAAAAAGCGCTACAAAATCACATTGCGACAAAGATGGACGGTTGCCAAGTAAGGCCGAGAGTAATTTAAAGTGGGTATTTTAACGCTTAGGCAATATTTATGGGCACCATGTTAGTTGTCGCGAAATCATTGCCCGTGAATGGCACGTTGATGAGTTATTTCGGTATTGTACGAGTCCACGTTTCAGATTTGACAAGTGCGCTTTATCAGTGCTTAATTGTATAAGGATCGAAATTCGAATACGTGAAATAATCAGATCTTCTTTATATGCGCATGAAAGTGACTATTTGTCTGGAATTTCATGCTGGTTCACATCTTAAGGCCAGTTTCATAAACGAAATTAAAGCCTCCTTTTTCCCAAAAAGTCTCCTTTAATGATAAAACGTGTTTCATGAGCAAATTTTGAGGTTAAAGGAAACTTAAAAGGATCTTAAAGTGAGAAAATCGGCCCTTTACGGCTGGAAAAGGATCCTTTAACGAGAAGCTCGACACTGCGCAGGTGCTCGATAAAAACGAAAACAGTGGACATAACCTTCTTCTGTCACATTTGCCCATTTTGTTTGATTTTTAGCGTACTACGAAATATGTTGCACCAAATGTTGAATGCTAATTCAAGCTCTAGTTCTTCATCAAATAATGAAGAAATCATTGTGAGAAGACCAAAAATTTACAGAAAGAGACATTTTTTCACGTTAGATGATCTAGATTTCTTCGATCGTTTTCGCCTGACAAAACCAACTGTTTTATCTCTGCTTCAAAAAATTGCAGATCAATTTTACTTCCTATCCAACAGGTAAACTTTCGATTTATTATTTTGTTGATATAATTTTCTGTATACCAAATCATTAAATTGACAATTTTCAGAGGCAGCTGTATTGAACCGATGAATCAACTACTTTTGACATTGAGATTCTATGGAACTGGAAATATGCCGGAGATTTCTTGGGAATTTCTAAACCTTCTGCTTCTAGAATTATTCGAAGAGTTTCTGTTGCAATTGCATCCATGTGTCCACAATATATAAATATGAAGATGTGTGTAGGCGATCATGAAATGCAGACAGCACCAGGAAAGTTGCTAGTTTTCCACGTGTCATTGGTGCTATAGATTGCACATTAATTAAAATCACTTCTTCGATATCTTTCCATGTCGAAAACATTATTTTGCCCTTAACGTTCAAACCTTGTGTGATTCAGACTTGAGAATCAGAATTTTTGTAGCTAGATGACCTGGCTAAACACATGATCAAACCATCTTTAATAACAGTGTCTTGAAGAGACAATTTGAGAGTGGTAAATTTGTTTCTTGGTGATAGTGGTTATAGTTTGCACACTTATTTTGTGACAAAGTTACTGGAAGCTATAACTGCAGCTGAAAATTTATATGAGCAGTCAATTATACGGACTAGAAATGTGGCGAAGAGAAAATATGGAGTTTGGAAACGTCGTTTTCCTATACTTTCTGAAGGAATGAGTGTTAAGTTAACGACCATAAGGACAATTATTATTGCTACCGCTGTATTGCACAATATAGCTGTAGATATGAACGAGATATTTCCAAATGAATTATTGCATAATGTGCTGGAGGAAGAGGATTTTCAAACAGATTCAACTATTGTTAATGCAGCACGTCTAGTGAGAGAGTCTATTATTAATGAACATTTTGCTAATTTACAATTTATATTTGTGTGATAATTGAAAATAAATTTGCTTGTCACTTGTGAAACTATTCTTCATATTCAATTTGTGTCTTCATGACAAGATTGCTTATAATTTTTATAAGATTTACAAGGTATGTACTTAGATAGGTTTCAATGTTTATATTTCTGATCCATTGTTTTACTTTAGGTAACATCTGAAAAAGTTTCAAGTGAGAATAAAGAAGTAAAAATATTATGAGTTATTGAAATTTATGTTTATAATTAAAATTTGAGGAGATTTCATATTCTGCAGCAATGCTGATAGAAGTCTAATACCGCTTTTCCCAGAAAGTGCATTCAAAATAAAAAAAAATTAATTATTATTATTTAATTTTCTCTTCATCTCCATAATTTGCAAATCTAATATTTTAAGCTTTGAATGCTCCTCTTTTCTTCTATTCTCTGCCTTGACAGCCACTATATCAGCTTCTACTAGAGCTGTTTTTTTTATAATACATCTCTTTCGCTTCGGCAAATTGGTTCGTAACAGGGCTCAACTGTTTGAAAATTGGCTCCCTCAATTTCAATGGAGGCCCATCACCAGTCCCTTTAATATGATTGCGTTAAGCAGCTACCACCTTTCTATTTTGAGTTTTTATATTGTCATATTTGGATTTGAGCTGGTCCCTATTTCTCCAAAGGAAAACTGTTGCATTGAAAGCAGTTGCTATTCTATGCCAGACTTTATCCTATAACATTGAAATTATCTTTTTCAATCAATTCCAAGAGAAGTAGTTTCCCTTCAGGTTTTAAAGTAATATTTTTTTTTCTTTTTTCTTCCATATTCATTCATATAACTCACGTTTACTAAAATATAGAAATTCGCACGTAAAAATAATATAAATTCCAATATACTGTCTTCTACACATAACCATGTTTATGCAAGGACTGATTTATACTTCTTTTCTTTTTCTTTCTACATTTTCCGACGCATAACTCACCGTTTTTACAGAATATCACCAACTATATTAGTAAAATCACCAGTTCTCAGGATAGCCAACAGTCGGAAACATATGACCGACGCATTAAAGGAAGCTTTAGTAAAGGACGGTCGATGTGCGTTTATGAAACTGATGGTCCAATTTAACGGATCCTTTTTCATAAAGGGACTTTATCATAAAGGAGCCTTTTGATGTTGTTTATGAAATGAATGGCCGTTAGTACCAAACAATATAAAATGGTCACAAGTTTGAGTCAGTATAATCTGGATAATTTTGTGTTTCAAATATCACATTGTGATTTCAAGAATATTTATGAATATACAAATGTTGATGAATGCTTTGAAGCATTCATAGGTATAATACGAAACATATTTGAATCTTGATGTCCTCTCCTGAAATTCACCTGTTACTCAAATCGAAGAAGAACTTGGGTCACATCTGAAATGGTCATTGCTAAGCGTAATTTAACGCATCTTCACTGGCTACAATCTAATCTAATATATGTCAGTCAATTCAGGAAATTTACAGAAAAGCTTAACTCTCCTGTTATTCGCTAATTCGAACAAAATTGAAGTTTTATGGTGACCTTATTGATCAATCTAAAATTAAAATAAAACGGTATGGACTGTAGTGAATGCTTTGACTGGATCATTTTCTTTAGGGTTATGTCAAGACATTGGTTTATGTTGATAAACCAGAAACAATAGACACTTTAGAAGCCAACATAACTCGTATTATTGATGAAAAAAGGCCTGAATTACTCGAAAAGGTGGTCCAAAATTAGTCTGGTAGAATGCGGTTCCTCAGAGCTAGTCGTGGTGTACATACGCCGGAAATTATTTTTAAAACATAAATGCCATAAAATTCTCTTTCAAATAAAATATGTATATATATATATATATATATATATATATATATATATATATATATATTATATATATATATATATATATGTATGTGTTTTATTTCAATTTAAAGTTCTATCACACTAAAAAACACCCGATGTTTTGGTATCTGGTTAGAAAATTGGGTTTATCGGATGGGGTACTATATAGCCAGTCGTGGCGGTCATTTGTACAATATTGTTTTTCATTAGTAAATTTCAAGGTTAAACCATTCTAATGAAGTCATAACTTTGGTAAAATATTCATCAGATATTCATCTGTTATTCATCTATAGCCGAACAAAAATGCAAATTTTTAATAACCCAACGGCTAGAATCTAATTAATAATAGTAAAATGTGTAAAAATAAAATTCCATTCTACCAAAACACAAAGATGTTTTCCTTAAAGACATTTTCGGAACCGCTTGAGACATCAAGTTCTGTTCTGGGGATTCCAGAATTGATAACTCTTGTAGATCGGAAACGACTTGAGCTTTCCGTGTCTCGGGGATATCGCGCCACCAAATTAAATTTCCAAGACGCCGTTATCGCGAGCTTTCAATTGATTGCGACTAGAATACAAGGACCCCTTTATCGCGTGTCGACAGAGTCGTGATTTTTGTAAGAAGGTGAGGGCACGACGCGTCCTGCCTCGGCATTTCGGACGCAAGCGGCGTTTTCCCACGGGAATTACGTTGTTTGGATATCGAACCAACGGGAACGTTTCCATCGGCGACGGAAGAACGGCGCTAGATTAGGAATCGAGCGGCGTCCATGATTGCGTTCGATTGTTTCTTGACGCGCGTCTCGTTCGTGGCCGACGTAATCGAAATTGATGAACAGCAAAGTTCGCTTAGACTGGATAATAAGATCGAGAGATATTCTTGATTGAATAATTAATGGGCTCTCCAATACGACCGAAATGTTACTGAAATTAAATGAAATACAAAATAATTAACAGGTGATGAACTTTTAGAATATATTAACCACAAACAAGATGACTCTGAAGATGAAGACGACTGTGCGCAAGCTCCAAGAGAAAAGCCTTCTGATGCTGAAGTATCGAAAGCTATTGAAACAGTTCAGCTTGCATTTTCAATGAAAGAGGCTGCAACTGATGATTTTTTTACTCTCATATTCACAATAAGCAAGGAATTTGAATCCTACCATCTTCCAATAAAAAATTTAAGCAAACATTAATATCTGATTTTTTCTTAATACATGAATGTTTTCAGTTCATATTATCAAATCATTAAGTAGTTCAAAACGTATTTTAGTTAATTGTTTTGTATGTAAAGAGGCTTTCATTAACAGCACCTCATTTTGTTTCGTAAATAAAACACATTATTTATTCGAAATTTATTGAAATTTTTATTTCATTATGAAGTACAATGGATACCATTAGGAATTAAACAAAACATCATCTGAATGTCTACTATGAAATGAACCAGTGAATAATTCAGGGCAGGCAGTTAGGGCCAAAACAACAAAAAGAAGGAAAATCAGTGGCAATACCACTCTTCCAATAACCGTCAACAATAGATTCAACGTGTTGAGTGAGAAAAATGAAAATAACAAATACAACCAGTAAAAACAATGATGATAATAATATACCGAAACCGCCACCAATATTTGTTTATGGTGTTACAAATTATGGAGAAATGGTGAAACAACTACGAACTTTAGTAGAAGATGGAAAGTACATCACAAAATGTCTAGCAGATGACACAATAAAAATAAATTGGGAGCTACCAGACACCTACAGGAAGCTAATTAGATACATGAGAGACAAAAATGTAATACATCACACATATCAACCTAAGGAAGAACGTGCATATAGAGTAGTTGTTAAGCGTCTTCATCGCACCACTGATACTGAAGAAATTAAAAAGGAATTAGCCAAAAAGGGACATCAAGACAGAAATATCCTTAATTGTAGCAATAGGGTAACGAAAGAGCCTTTAAATATGTTTTTCATTGATTTATAGCCAGCCAGCAATAATAAAGATATCTACAAAATTCAACATCTTCAATATAGATCAATACAAATTGAACCACCTAAAAAGACTAAAGGTATCACGCAGTGCACACGATGTCAGCAATATGGACACTCAAAGTCATATTGTAACAGACCATATGTGTGTGTCAATTGCTTCAACTTCCAAGACAACTGGAGAGCATGCAAGTATGCAATTTCCACAACAGCAACAAACCAGAAGTTATTCAGACGCTACCAAGAACATAAATATCGAACCATCAACTGATATAAATAGTATTATGAATAGATTCTTAGATGAGTTTAAAACCATGTTCCAACAGCTAATACAACAGAATAGTATGGTATTAAACATGCTAACCACAGTCATAAGCAAAATTCGCTAAGTTTATAAAAGTCGCAGAATGGAATTCCAATGGTCTTCTGCAACATAAAAATGAGGTTGAGTTATTTTCTCCATCAGAACTCCATAGACATCCTTCTCATAAGTGGAAGACATTTCACCCATAGATCCTACTTCAATATAGCAAGTTATACCACATACTGTATAAATCATCCAGATAATACTGCCCATGCTGGTACTGCCATTTTAATCAAGAACACTATCAACCATATAGAACTACCAAAATAGGACTATAACCATCTACAAGCAACAGTATTAAAAGTTCAAACTCTACCATTTGATTTAGTGGTTGCTGCAGTCTATTGTCCACCTCGGCATAATATCAAGAAGGAAGATTTCAAGGCTTTCTTCCAAATTCTGGAATCTAAATTCATTGCAGGTGGTGATTATAACAGCAAGCACACCTTATTTGGTTCACGACTCATTACAACTAAGGGTAGAGAACTAGCGGACCTCATTCAGGGAAATAATTACTCCACACTATCAACTTTTACCGCTATATTTGTCAACAGATCCTAATAAAACACCAGGTTTACTAGACTTTTCCATAACAAATGTTATTTTTTCTACCTAAATGAATGAGCATTGACATCATTTGTTCATCTTCTTAAATATTCCGTGGAAAAGACACGCCTACTTCTGAAGAAAAGTGCAAAACATATAATGTTCCAGAGGAAATCAAAAGACTTCTAGCACAGAAGAGAAGAGCTAGAAAGAAATGGCATCAGACACACTCGCCTACAGACAAGACCATCTTGAACATATTAACAAATGAACTAAAATTTAAGATGAAAGAACACAAAGAATTGTCATTCAACAACTATGTGACAAGTTTAAATCGATATGATAATTCAGTGAGGAAACCAATAAGAAACTAAAAAAAAACAGAAATCCATATACCACCTTTACGCAAAATACCGGATCAACTATTCAATGGGCAAAGACTGACAATGAGAAAGCTCAAACAGAACACCTAGCTGAAGTCTTCACACCCAATGATAACATACACGATTACGAAGTTGAAAGAGAAATGTTAAATATTCCTTCTAATACGACTCATATTAAAAGTATCACCATAAAAGAAGTACAAAAAGAAATAAAATACCTGAACACACGAAAAGCTGTCGGAATAGATAAGGTCACACCAAAAATGATCAAGGAACTGCCTAAGAAAAGAGTAGCAATGATGGCATATATATTCAATGCTATCCTGAGACAAAATTATTGGCTACCTAAAAACTGCAGAAATAATCCTCATACTGAAACCCGGCAAGGATCCAAATGCTGTAACATCATATAGATCAATTATCTTACTACCAACTTCATCTAAGATCTTGGAGAAAATTTGGCTATTGAGAATAAAGTCAGATCCCAACACCCAAGAATAGAATCCTCCACACCAATTTGGATTCAGAACAAAACACTCCACCATACAGCAGACACACAGAATAAGTCATGAGATAAGCAAAGCCCTGGAACTCAAACAATACTGCACATCTGCTTTTTTGGATGTAAGCCAGGCCTTTGATGAAGTCTGGCATTCTGGACTATTGTATAAAATAAAGAAATGTCTGCCATTATACTACTACAAGCTGATGAGATCTTATCTTACTGGAAGGAGATTCAGAGTACGGGTAAATGATAAAGTGTCTGATTTTTATCCTATTCAGCCCGGTGTTCCCCAAGGAAGTGTTATGGGACCGTTTTTGTATATACTGTATACGCCAGATATGCCCACAAATGCGAATACGACAATGGGAACTTTTGCAGATGATGCTGCAATTCTTGCAAGCCATGAAGATCCCAAAGAGGCATCTAATAGATTGCAAATTCATCTTGATGAAATAAAAGAATGGCTGCATAAGTGGAAGATAAAAGTTAATGAAACCAAGTCAGTTCAAGTAAATTATACCCTTCGAAGAGACCAGTGTCCACCTATCTTTATAAACAATATAAAAATACCAAATTCCCCAACTGCTAAATATTTGGGAGTGCATTTAGATAGCAGACTAACCTGGAAGGAGCATATTGTTAAAAAAAGGAAGCAAATAGACCTTAGAACTAAAGAACTGAATTGGCTTATAGGTAGAAAATCGAAACTTTCATTAGAAAACAAGCTGCTGATATATAAAACGGTCATGAAGCCCATATGGACATACAGAATTGAACTTTGGGGATGTACAAGTAAGTCCAATGTAATTCTAGTCCAGAGAAGCTAATCGAAAATACTGAGATTGCTAACAAATGCTCCATGGTATGTATCAAATCAAACCCTACATGAAGATTTGAAAATACCTTATGTGAAGGATGTCATCAAGGAACGGAGCCAAAAACATCACACTAAGTTAGATGGTCATATAAACGACTTACCACAACCGTTGCTTTAACCTCAAGACATGAGAAGACTCAAAAGGAACTGGCCAGCTGATATGAAGTAGATTTAAAATGGTCTTTTCACCGGAGAAGACCATATCAAATCGTTTGAGAGCTCAAAGCTCTGTAGACAGCAAATTAGCTCATAGAATTGTTGTATTCTGATTGCTAATGAATAAATGATAATAAAAAAAAGTCCACTACGCCAACCTTGCAGGAATTTTTTATGTTCAAGAGATTAAAAAACGAGTGAATTTTACTAAATAAAATGTGCTATTATTGACAATATGGAAATTAAAAAATTTAATGTATACAATTTAAAAATGTTCAAAATGATATTTGGACAAGCTGGTTTGATTCTTATAGAATCAAATTAGCAATTCTCTCTAACATGTGAGTTCAAAATCGCAGAATTCTCTGAGATTTAAAGAGGTTAAGTAAAACAATAAAGCCAAATAATAAACTGAGAACTTTATTTATCTTTTTCTTCTCCGAATATCGATAAATGCAATTTATTTCAAATTCCTTCAGTTTATCGATTGATAATAATGGAAAAACAGCAACATTTTGCATATTTTAATTATTTGATGAAAAGGCTATTTTTAAAATTAAATTCAGTAATTTTCTCAATACTACTGTTAGAATCGTACTATTCTAGGATGAAATACCGTTGAAAAAATTCTAATTCAGCGTCATACTATAATCTCTAACACTTTGAATTATCCAATTAACTGGATTAAAAAAATATTCGTAATCCATATGTTTATGTCACATAAAAGAGCTCAAAATTTTAATAACCTCACAGGACGTATTATTGGTCATCATAATAGCAAAATTTATTGCTTTCCTCAAATCCGTAGGATATCTATTTAGCATATCCATATTAACATACACTAACATCTTCTGCACCTACTATGTAACATATTTGAATATAACATGAGGCTACCAATCGTTGCTTTGGACCATCTGTGTGATATAATAATTATTTTTTATTGAGATTAATTAGAAAAATAATTCCTTCACATCGAAGTTTGGCGTTACAATGCAAAGTAATTGATTTTTTTTTTAAATTTCATTTTCCCTGGTGTTTAAATAGGTGCTAAACTCTTAGAAAGATCATAGTTGAACATGAAGATCTTCGTAATAATATCAAAATGAAACGGTTTTTAATTTCCGCTAATGTTTATCAAATTACAACAATTATTTCCACTGACTGAATAATTCAAACAGATGTTCTTATATTCTACAATTTTAATTTAAAAAAAAAAAAATATATATATTTTTTTATTCAAAAAACTTTTAGAATTAAATTAATGTCTAAAACAAGCACCGCTTACATTTAATAGACGTATATAATCAAAACTCAATATATAATGTCAAATGGAATAAGTAAACCAACAGATATACGAAAGTCGTTAAAATTAATGAATAAATATTTAAAGAAGACAAAATTTTGTTTCTGGTCTTACCTTTAAGAACACCAATTGCCTTTTAAAAACATGAACACACTTAAAGGACTTCTCAAAGAATATAGTTTATTTGAAATATTTAATATATTTAAATATTCGAATAAGTAAATTCAGAAATGTCTAAAAAAATGCACTATATCTTCAAAAAACAAATATAATTCTAAGCAATTCCGTCTTCAGTCCTCAGTAATATGTAAAAGGACAAATGCTTCGAAACACAGATCAACTTTATAATTCAAGATTGATCTATGTTCTAACAAAATCAAAGAACAGTGTGAGTTATTTTTAAGGCTTATTTAAATTCATTGACATTCCATAATGAGATTTGTTGAAGCCAAAATATAATTATATATTATATATAAAATAATGTGTTTCGAAGCATTTGTTCTTTTACACGTGCTGAGTGTTTGGATATAGGTTAGTTTTTTGATTTTGATATTTGGAATATTATTGAGGACTGAAGACGGAATTGCTTAGAATTATATTTGTTTTTTGAAGATATAGTGCATTTTTTTAGAGATTTCTGAATCAACTTATTCGAATATTTGAATATATTAAATATTTCAAATAAATTATATTCTTTGAGAAGTCCTTTAAGTGTGTTCATGTTTTTAAAAGGCAATTGGTGTTCTTAAAGGTAAGACCAGAAACAAAATTTTGTCTTCTTTAAATATTTATTCATTAATTTTAACGACTTTCGTATATCTGTTGGTTTACTTATTCCATTTGACATTATATATTGAGTTTTGATTATATACGTCTATTAAATGTAAGCGGTGCTTGTTTTAGACATTAATTTAATTCTAAAAGTTTTTTGAATAAAAAAAAATATTTTTTTTTTAAATTAAAATTGTAGAAGATAAACATATTTCAATTTGTTTTAATATTCAAATTTTGTTATATTTCTTCTATCAAGTAAAAGGCCTTTCTATTTTAGGTGTTCTTATATACTAAAATCTGTGCAGATAGAATGGTGGTGCGAGAGGTATTTTGACAATTATTCTTGAATAATATACAAAAAGGGATAGGTAGAGGGGAACTGTTCAAATCTGTTTGGCCGTTTAATAAAATTTGTATTTTATTGAATCTATCAATTTCTAATATTTCTAGTACATGAAGTTTGTAATTTTTGTTTTCAATATGTAAAATTTCAAAATTGTTATCAAACGCCAGTGCCTAATAAATGATTTGCCTAGGTTCGTTATTAGTATACATTTTTCGTGTTCCCTTATCTTTATCCGAAATGATCTTCATATCTGGCCAACATATACGTACCGACTTTGAATATCAAAAGAAAGAGCTGAAATTGTAAAAAATTCGGTTAATTTCACTTTCGAATGGCAGAACACAGAATTCTATATTTTGGTTCACTATATGTAGCTTCAATAAGAAGTAATTCACAGATTTGGACTTTTCAGGAGAAATGGACTGTGGAGCAACTGCGCAAAAGCTTCTAACTTCATGTCACTGCTTTTCACCATTTTTCATAGCAAGAGACTATTGAATTTGAAATCACACCCTCTCCTAGTCATACTTTTTCTTCCAGCAGATATGACAACCCCATGAGTTAGTTAGGAAACGGTTCAAAATAACACCTTACAACAAAACTAATAAAACAACTGTTAACTCACCCTGACCAGAAAGCCCAGAACTGCTCGAAGGTACAACTACCTTTATCAGCGCATGCGGCCAGATACAACGGGGTCTTCCAGTAAAGCGGCACCTGGCAGGCGGTTGCGATCTTATCGAAGTGCTCGCGAGACGCTCGTTCGCCCACGCTCGCGAACACTGCATTCACCGAGCTTCGAATCGTCTCCAGATGACCGGTTGGCAATGGCTTCCCCGTCGGGAAATGGAAGCGAGGTATGTTGACGTTCCTATTGTTGCGGACGTGCCTCTGCAGGGTAGTGTGTGGAAGTGGCTGCTCTCTGGTGATTGGCTATGGGTAAAAAACTTCAATTATAAAATGTTACAATAATGAAGAAATTTGAATGTTTTAACTTAGTCAGGAGGTTTTGCGTACAAGTATTTGAATCCTCTGAAATGAAAATTTTCTCGAAAACTACAGTCTGTGTCAGTTTTATTCATTTTTGGCGCTTCGCACTTTTCGGGTGAGGATCGGTGACTGTTTCTCCTCCTCCGGTATAGAAGTCCTTAGTGGAGTTCCCCAAGGTTCAGTTCTGGGTCCTATGTTGGTCCTGTTAAATAATCCTGATCTCCTTCGTTTTTTTTATCCAATTGTGCAATGTTCGTAGATGACATGAAGCTGTACAACTGTCCCTTGGTTAACACGGGGCACCTCCAGGAAGACCTAAATAAGCTCTCTGAGTGGCGTGGGAGGTGGTTGCTACCTCTTAATATCGGGAAGTGTTGCGTGCTCCATATCGGCAAAAATAATCCCAGCATTGTGACCTCGAGCACTTCACTCCCTCTTCGGTACAGATATATCTTACCTCTTTCCACTAAACCAGTATCGAGCCTTGAGAGGACATCGTTTTGAGTTTGCCAAGGAGAACTTCAGGATGACACCGAGGAGCCAGTTTCTTCCCAACAGAGTGTTCGAGACGTGGAATCGGCTCCCTGCTGAGGTTATGTCATCGCCATCGGTGAATTCTTTCATGAACGCTCTGGATGGATGGTCTAGATAAGTTCAATAATTGATTCTATTGCATTTAATTACTTGCATTACTTTGTTTCACTTCTCGGGTACTTTCTCAGTTTCATTTCATATTTGTTTTTGAGTTTATAGGTTTACCTTTACTCTTATCACTTTGGTAATAATAATAATAATTTAAAGGTAAAACGAACATGAGATTTTCACGTCAAAGAATAGTATTCAAAGAAAAGGATGAACCAGAAAAGAAAAAACAAATTGTCATAAAATAAATACAACAAACACATTATTTAAATATTTAAAAATTTTTTCAAAAAATTTTAAAAATTAGCCTTCTACATATTTAATTCCAAAAGATTATATTTAATGATTAAAGTAATGTAAGTAATGATATAAGTGGTACTTATACGACATTATTTTAATTTATTTGCAGGTTCAATTGCATCCTGAAAAAAGCACTGTATGGTGTGCTTTACAAGCTGGAGGCATCATCGGTCCACATTTCTTTAAAAACGATGCTGGAGCTAATGTTACGGTGAATGTTACTCGTTACAGATCGATGATCAATGATTATTTGTTACAAAATTTGAATGGAATCGACCCAGAGGTGTTTTGGTTCCAACAAAATGGTGCTGATGCTACCGTAACAATTGATTTATTGAAAGAAAGATTTAGCGATAGCATTATTTCGAGAAATGGTCCAATTAATTGGCCTCCAAGATCATGCGACATAACTCCACTAGATTATTTTCTCTGAGGTTATGTCAAGTCATTCGTTTATGCTGATAAACCAGAAACAATAGACGCTTTGAAAGCCAACATAATTCGTGTTATTGGTGAAATAAGGCCTGAATTACTCGGAAAAGTGGTCCAAAATTGGTCTGGTCGAATGCGGTTCCCCAGAGCTAGTCGTGGTGCACATATGCCGAAAATTATTTTTAAAACATAAATGTCATAAAATTATCTTTCAAATAAAAAAAAAATTTGGCTTCAATCTTAATTTAAATGTGTTTCATTTCAATTTTAAGTTCTATCACTCTGAAAAAACACTCGATATTATCATAATAATGAAATTCGTGAAAATCGGAATAACCTCATGAAGTATTATTTTATAATACCACCTATTATCTACTTATTCAAGTCTAGATGTAGAAAATAATAACCATTTCCGATTGATATATGGTATTGCTTAACGCGGAAGTTTTCCACGCATATTTTTTCCTCTCAAGATCAAAGAACTGGATAAATACTGAATATATATCTCATGGGGCAATCAAAGCGACAATGAACAATGAAATGAACAGTACCTAGAAGTTTTTCACCCGGAAACACCTGGGAGAAAGTACTCATTTATTATTATTAATGGTCGATTATTGCAGTTTTTAAATATATACGTCTGATCCGGTTGGAACGCCTTCAAAGACGAAGAATCACAGGTTGAGGCATTCTGAAGAGGAATAGGCCGATAAAAAGGCTGTCAACTTTTAAAAGGGGCAAACTTCAAGGGTAGATCATACAAGTTATTTGCAACAAAAAATATCATATAACACATAGTCGGAATGTTGATGGTTATTCTTCAATTTAAGATTTCTTGATTTCACGAAATATTTCAAGTTTTTCCATAAAATCATTCATACTTCGGTTATCCGTGCAACCTCATCAAACTTGACCACATATCTGGAAACTGCATTAAATTTATTACAAGATAAGAAGTTTTGTGTGCTAAAAAAGTCTTATTGCGGGCGTGGTAAGCAGATGAATATCACGATTCTGAAGTGAACAAAATCAGTCATATTTCTCCAATTGTTTTATCGATGAAAAATAATTAATTAAGGACATGTTTTCTTTTCAGCAAAAAATAACTCATTCAGTGTGCTTTCGAATGACATATCAACTTTTGTGCTAGCTGCTTGTTCTCTGCCATAATATCATGGCTAAGAAGATAACAACGAAAAGTTGAAATATTCCAAACCTAAATGTTCAAATTTACTTTGAACAAAGAATTTTTATTTCACTATGCAGGTACATAATAATTATGATCGAATGTCGTATCTGAATCTACCTGGGCTACCCTTTCAAGCCCAAATCCACTCTCTCATTCGGCCAGATAATCAGAAAGGTTCAGTTGAATCCAATCCCTCCACCAGATGGTCACGCGGTACTCGTCGTTATTAACGAGTTAGCAGAAGGTACAGTTGAAAAAATTCCCTCGGCCAGACGGTCACACGATACTTACCCTGTATAAACAGTCAGTTAAGAAAATTTAGTTGAAGCCATTCCCTCGGCCAAACGGTCACGCAATATTCTCTGTAGAAGTGTGTTTTAATCACATTTCTCATTGTCTCTCGAGTTATAATCACACATCTTTACCATCTGACCGTTCTCAAGCTAACTAAACAATTCTTAGCTATACTATCCTTAGTCATGGATATATACGCACTAGTGTAAATATTTGTCGTTGTCACAAGAAATCGAAATAAATAAATTTTTTCTATAGCTAATGTTGAAATGTTGTTACAGCACCTCTTTTGAGTAAATGAACTATCACTTTAACCGCAAGGAAAGATAAAGTTACACTTCAACAGCAAGGGTAGATAAAATGTTTTAACTTTTTTTATACAATTAAATCTACAAATTCAAACACATTAATTCGAAGGTTTAACAACAGTTAATTTTACAATCAACATTATTAGAAACATCTATTTTTGGAACACAACAACTTGTACACAGTGCATTGTTTTCGTCGTTATTCATGATAATCTTATTCAACACAGAATAGGAGTTTATCTGTTCTATACAGGTGTCCCAGAAGTCGACGTCAAGCCGGAATTGGGTAACAGGATGAGTCATAGTAGTCATCAGAAAAATATTTTAAAAATCTAAGTCGTTTACTTTTCAAATTATATTGCATTTTTTATTATTCGAGAAAATGCACATCCTGTGATTATTTTTGAACTCCTGTTGCTACAATTTTTACTTTCTTCAAATTCTATATTTCCTATGTTATCCCGAATAGTTATTCTGTAACCTGGGATCTTTAATACTAAGACATTACTCCAGCTTGAAGAATAATGTCACTTTTTGCCGAACCAAGTATTCAAAATTAATATTTCGCACAATTTCAACTGACTGTACTAAAAAAAACTGTACTACATAAGTTTGGCAAATTACTTTAAAAGTTGGCGCATTTATTAAGGATTTTAAAATGGCCTAACACTTACTACATTATTTCTTAGATCTGTTAAAAAAACGGTGTTTCTTAAAGAAACACAGTTTCGAACAATTTCTTTTTTAAAATGATTCTAGTGCATCCAATACTTTAAGAATTTGGTTTGAATGAGATGTGGTGAGTTCTTCCATAAAGTATGAGTGAGACAGATAGTGACGCCACTATTTGGAATTGGCACACGTAAACGCAATACAGATCAGCACGCTACGCTCCTTGGTCTACTGCGCATCTTCAGTATTTGATTGTGTTATTTGTGTACTTACGACTTTTGGTTTCGTTTATTAGATTTGTTTGCTTGTGATTTGGATAGTTCGAGAATCTATCGCGAGAGATACCCTAATGCTGATTGTTACCCCGATCATCGAGTTTTTACGAATGTGCACCGTCTACTCTTCACAGCGGGCCGAATTCCAAACAATGCATGGTGAAGGAAGAATGTCCTTACCTTACGACGATATTGTGCTTCAAGCACTTGAGGAAGATCGAAGTACTTCGCTACGTGAAATTCAGCGAAGCACTGGAGTGCCCAAAAGTACAGTTCATCGACTATTGAAGAAACATCAGCTCCACCCATATCATGTACAGCGAGTACAAGCTCTGTAACTCGGGATTAGGAACCTCGAGTTGCGTTTTGCCAAACTATGCTACAAAAGAACCGGGAAGACCCACAATTCTCAGAAAAAATTTTGTGGTCGGATGAAGCAACATTCAAAAAAGATGGTTACATGAACCTACACAATTTACACGAGTGACACGTAGAAAATCCGAATTTAATGAGACAAGATAGATCTCGATATCGTTTTGAAGTGAACATGTGGACTGGAATTTTGAACAGAAGAGCCATAGGACATCTTGAATTACCAGAGGTTTTAAATGCTGAAATTTATTTAGATTCTTTACGAAATCAGTTGCCAAATTTACTTGAAGACGTGCCACTCAGTATTTTCAGGGAAATATGGTTTCAGAAAGATGGCTTGCCAGCGTATTATGCCCTCTTCGTTAGAGTATATCTAAATGAAGAATATCCGGGCAGATGGATTGGGCGATCTGGTACAATCTCGTGGCCAGCCCGTTCACCTGATTTGAATCCCTTAGATTTTTTTTACTGGGGACAAGTGAAGGGAAAAATTTATTCAAAACAAATTGAAAATGTAGCTGTGCTTCGAGAGGGAATTAGGAAAGCAATGCAATTCGTCAATAACGGAAGATTCACCCGTGGAATATCCCGATCTTTTTTAAGAAGATGTCGTGCATGTATTGCGCTGAAGGAGGGCAGTTTGAACATCTTTTGTGAATTCATTGAATCTTGTCACAAAACGAAACTGAATTTCTTTAAGAAAAACCTTTTTTTTGTCCAATCTAAGAAAGAATGTAGTTAGTGACATTATTTTCCAAGCTGGAGCAATTGGCTCAGAATTTAAGTTTACAGAACCACTATTCGGGATAACATAGGAAGAATAAAATTTGAAAAAAGTAAAAAATTGTAGCAACAGGAGTTCAAAAATCATCACAGGGTGTGCATTGTATTGAATGAAAGTGCAATATAATTTGAAAAATACAGGAATTGGATTTTCTTTCATATTTGTCTGCTGACTATTATGACTCAACTTGTTACCTGATTCCAGCTTGACGTCGACTTCTGGGACAACCTGTATAGAAACAAATGTCAAAATAATCATTTAAATGAAATGCAGAATTGATCACGTTAATTTGCACAGTAAATTCGTTAGCAGCTTCATAGAACTTCCAAACTTGTAATCTTAAGTTTTTCAAATCGGAACGAGTGCAATTCTCAATCACCACTCTCACCAACATTATCTCCACACCTACTGGACAAACCAGAACCGCTTACTTCATAAACGTCATCATCCTCATCTCGGACACCATCTCCGTAACAGCCAATTGACCAAGGTCAGTGTCGATATCTGGTTCTCGACTACCAAACACCGATATAACATGCTTTCTAAATCGGTCCAGTTTCTGTGTCCTGCGTTAACAATCTATGATGCAATTCGCACGAATTTAACTATTTCAATAGATACGCCCACGAAAAGTTAAATAAACAAATCGACCAGCGGATGAGAACAATCCGAAAGCAACATCGAGGGACCTTGAAGAGACCGCTGGGTGACCCCGCCCAGTTACACTTGAAATACGAGCGTACGCAATTGAGGAGAGTTGCTCATATTGTTGTTGGTTCAGTTACTCGACGTTATCTTTCGACGAGATGTTTATCATCGTGACCTTAATTGAAATGTTACCACTATGATGTCGCAACGAACGACTTCTTAACAGTTCAGATTGACATATGAATGCTTGGTTTTCGAGTTCTGTTGCAATAATAAGCGGAGTACTGTTTTTTCTTCCTTCTTTTTAATATCGAAAAAGCAGCAAATCTAACATGGTGACTGGATGAAGTGTTAAACATTCAAAACTAATTTTTTTTTATTACTCGATAGGATTTATTGAACCAAAGCAATAAACAAACATTTTATTTATCATTGTATTATGGGTTTTCGATTTGGGCACTTGTAGCCTGAATAGTTCGAGAAGGTCGGTAAAATAAGCACACGCTGCACGAATGTTATTCTCCGGGATATTCAAAACGCCTAAGACCTAGAAATTCAACGGATTTAAATCTGAAGAGTATGGGTGAGGACCCCTTACTGTGGAACCTTCTCGTTGATGACCGGCTAGCGATAATTTCGCTGTGGGGAGTCGACGTTCAAGCATTTGCTGATGACCTGGCAATCATAGTGAAAGGTAAATCGGAGGTGACGATATCGGCCGTCCTTCAAGAGATACTGAACACTATTGACAAATGGTATATAAGGGAAGACATGTCTCTTAACCCGCAAAAGGTAGTTATAGTACCATTCACTAAAAAACGGAAGTTGAATGGTTTAGAACCGCCGACTATCCGTGGTGAAATAATACAATTCTCATTTGAGGCAAAATACCTGGGAATAGTCCTGGACAAGACCCTCAGCTGGAGTGCACACCTAGATAAAGTGTGTCATAAAGCCAGAATGGGTTTCTGGACTTGCAGGCGGATCTGTGGTAAAACCTGGGATCTAAAGCCCAGGCAGATGTACTGGCTATACACTATGGTAATTAGACCACGGATAGTATATGGCGCTGTAGCGTGGTGGAAGAAAGGCCAACAAACGGTTGGCGAACAAAAGCTCACCCGACTACAGAGACAAGATTGCCTTGCAATTACAGGTGCGTTTCGCAGCACACCCACGGCAGCCATGGAGGTCCTACTAAATCTACCACTTCTGCACTTACTTGTGCAGAGGAAGGCGGGACGGACCACATACAAACTATATCAACTGGCGATTGACAGGCCAGAGGCAATAGATAGGAGGCTCAGGACTGCTGGACGAGCTTTTAACGAACAGTATCCTATCGATGCCCTCAGATCTAATGTCAAAAGTCACGAGCCAAGAACGGAATTTCAATGTAATCGTCCCCAGCCGGGATGAATGGACCCAGCATGCTGAGGTTCTATTGAGAACCGACCTTGGCTTGTTCACAGACGGCTCGCAAACGACGAACGGAACAGGAGCGGGAGTCTATGGGAGCAAACCGAGAATTAACATCTCATTGAGTCTCAGTCAAATAGCAACCATATTCCAGGCAGAACTATTTGCCATTGAGACCACGGCAGAACTGCTGATAAAACGGCAAATTCACCACGGTAAAATCAAGATATTTACTGATAGTCAGTCAGAACTAAAAGCTTTGGAATCCAGCTCTTGTACCTCAAGAACAATCTGGAGTTGCCGCACGGCTTTAAACAGGCTCGGTATGTATAACGTAGTCACTCTGGTTTGGATACCGAACCACTCAAACTATTTGGGTAGCGAGGAGGCAGATCGGCTGGCGTTTGCTGGAGTTGCGCTGCCTCTGGTAGGACCGGAACCATTTCTGGGAATACCACATGACGTGGCTAACGAGACGATAACAGGCAGAATGAACTCGAGGCTTTCTGGCGGGGCCATTCTGGTCTGAAACATTCGAAATTGTTCCTTGGAACAGCTTCGAACAAAAAGATGGCGAATCTAGCGTTAGGTCTGGATAGGGCCAAACTAAGAACACTTGTCGGAATTATGACAGATTACTACAGACTGAAAGCGAAATTGCACAAAATCGGTCTGGCTGAAGACGATGAATGCAGACTGTGTCTTGAGGACACTGAAACAGCCATGCACGTCATCTCAGAGTGCCCAGCGGTGAGTCGTATCAGATTCGAGGTCTTTGGCCAGACTTTTATAGCCTACAGCGAACTGAAAAAATTACCCCTGAACCAGATTATCGGTTTTATCCAAAAACTGGATCTCGTCGGGGAGATATAAATTAGGGGTGAACACAATAGTTCGTGCGGACGCAGTGGTAGGGTGGACAGACACCCGCTCGCCATAAATAACATGGGTTAGGAAGAAACGACACATCGAATATTGTTTTTTGAAAATATTGGATACAAAGTGGGAGATAAACCAAGACTAACCGACAAAACAGAATACCAGTTCATCCAACATCTCTTTACTACACTCAGCTTACTTATGAAGCTTCGTTAACATAATTTGCTACATGTGTGGTGTGAACACGGGAAAAATTACATCGAACAATTACGGATGTAAACAAAACTAGACTCCATACACGTCACCCACATGGATAACAATGGACCCATGGCTACGGCAGTGGGACGAGCTAATGAACTTTGTTATGATGCGAAATCAAGGCCACGCGACCGTTCGGCCATTACGATGTTATTTTACGCGACGAAAGATAAATATATTCGGAGCGGTTTTCGGTCAGAGGAAATTACTTTTTTCGCGTAAAAGAATGTTTGGCGCTTCTACTTTACGATCTCTGTTCCATCAAGATTATTAGAGGTGTAATAGCTTTCTCACTTCTAAGAATAGATAAACTTTTTTGTGGCACGAACGCGATCGTTAAATGAATATACTCAGTGACAATACACGTGTTACATCGAGAAAAAACAATTTCTTCAACCTTCTTTAGTTATATGTTTGACGATCTAGTGACCAAATACACTCCTGTATCTGCCTAGGCATCGACAAAATGGAATGTTCGACGTCTACTTGCACCACATTGATCCAAGCACTTTGAACTTTGTGGATAACCTGTGTCAGCGTCTGTTGAAGATGATGTACTCATAGAAACCACCACAAAAAACTGGCATTTGAAATCTGGATGAATAGGAGAATGCTCAAAATACTAAAAAAAATGAGAAAAAACCTAGATAGCATATATACATACAATCAAATGAAGAAAACTAGAATACCTGGGAATCTATCAAATATTAAATAAAAAAGACCTTTTTAAATTATATATTGAACATTTTTGGTGATGGAACTTGTGATTCTTTAACATCCAATCGAAACATGTATGTATAAGGTGATGTCTAAATAATTTGGTCATTATTTTATATTTCTTTTGATTGTTTATTAGTTACTTTCCACCACATGTGATGATAATACATATGTCTATTTTAAACTTTAGTTCTAAATGTTTTCATGAGATTTATTTAGATTTAAATCTGTATAGGTTTCGGAGAATTAATTCCAGCTAGTATCTGTAATATTCAACTACTTCTTCATAGTGAATTTTCAATATAAACTACGAACATTTGATAGATTCGGTCTTCACTTGGTGGAAACTCATTTTAATTAAAAAAATGTATATATGACAGTAATTTATTTCCAAAAAAATGTTTGTACTAATACAACAATTGTTTCACCACGATGTGGCTTCTTCAGGTATTACATTGTGCAATGTAATACCTGAAGAAGCCACATCGTGGTGAAACAATTGTTGTATTAGTACAAACATTTTTTTGGAAATAAATTACTGTCATATATACATTTTTTTAATTAAACTACGAACGTTTCTCACCATTTAAAACATCTCAAAGGGGATTATGCCCATAAATGTTTTCCCACAATTTTTTTTCTTGGAATTTCGATGATCCAATTTGAAGATTCCTCGACATACTTCTTTGGTTTCAGGGAACAATAAAACTCGTGATTTTGTTATCCTCAATTGGCATAGCGTACCCAGCTCCGCGACCTTTCGGTACGTTCAAGGCTCCTTGGCTTGCGTAACATTGCCGAAGCCAGTAATCATAATAGGTGAAGTTTATAATTAGTCACAGTATGTTGGAGATGCGATCGTGATTATGGAATTCGAGAACCAGATGATCTGTTCGATTGAAGTTTTCATCACGCGATTTGGGCGGTTGTTTTTTTTTTTATTCTCACGTATGGCGTGTCCCAATTTGAAATTGATCGTATTGTTTCGGTCTTTGGTTCTGCGGTTACCATATGGTATCCACTCTTTGGTATTCTTCAACATCAACTTCCCACAGTAAGAATGATAACGAATTATTTTCAGGATACGGTTCTTCATAATCGTTTGAAGTCTTGTTGAATATTGCCATATTCTTAATCTTCAAGAATTTTCTTTCAGATCTTGAGACAAGAATGAAATATGCTGAACGTTTTTTGATAATTCAGATATCAACTTTAAAATTTCTGTAGCTATTCCTTTTGTTATATGATATGGACTATTGTAATCTTTAGAGCAAGTGATAACATTTTAGTTGAAAATTTTTCACTATTTTCTATCGTTAAAAATATGTTATTAGTGTGGTCTACTTGTAAAAAGATTGAAATGATTTAAGTTATCTACTCATTAGAAGTTGAGGATATGAATGTTTTCCGAAGATGTTTATTTTCTGTATCATTTTAATATTTTCTTTCATTTAACTTACGACGATTATAGAAACGTCTTCTGGTTCATCGTGAAGCAAGTTTTCATCAATTTTAATAATTTTTTGTACATGTGTGTAGGAAATGCACATTTTAATGATTTTCACTTCTGTCTGTATATGAGCAATTTCTTCAATGTCAGCCAAAGTGTGATATAAAGTTTAACAGCTACTGAAACTATTCGTCAAAGACCCCGAGGTGGTAGATCAGTGCTACAACACCAGAAGACCGTTTTTAAACCTATTTGTTGAGAAGACAGCCCCTCCGCATCTGCAGAATGGCAAGTCAACGTCTTCGATATGTCACAAGTATCGGGTGTTTTTTTTTAAAGTGATAGAACTTTAAATTGAAATAAACACATTTAAATTTAGACTGAAGCTTATTTTTTTTTTATTTCAATGATAACTTTCTGACATTTTTGTTTTAAAAATAATTTATGGCAATTTCCACCACGACCAGCTCAGAAGAACCGCATTCGACCAGACCACTTTTGGACCACTTTTTACAGTAATTCAGGCCTTATTTCATCAATAACACGAGTTACGTTGGCTTCCAAAACGTCTATTGTTTCTGGTTTATCAGCATAAGCCAACGACTTTACATAACCCCAAAGAAAATAATCCAGTGGAGTTATATCGCATGATCTTGGAGGCCAATTAATTGGACAATTTCTCGAAATAATGTTATCACCAAACCTTCCTTTCAATAAATCAATTGTTACGGTAGCAGCATGAGGTGTAGCACAATCTTGTTGGAACCAAAACACTTCTGGGTCGATACCATTCAAATTTTGAAACAAATAATCATTGATCATCGATCTGTAACGAGCACCATTCACTGTAACATTAGCACCAGCATAGTTTTCAAAGAAATATAGACCGATGATGCCTCCAGCGTGTAAAGCACACCATACAGTGCATTTTTCAGGATGCAAGGGAACCTGCAGAACTTCTCGAGGATTGTTTTCACTCAATATATGGCAATTTTGCTTGTTTACATAGCCGTTCAATCAGAAATGAGCTTCATTACTAAACACAATTTTACGATGAAGAAGTGGATCAACTTCAAGCTGTTCTAGGGCCCAATCACCGAACAAACGTCCCTTATTATGGTCAAGTGGCTTTAGTTCTTGAACGAGTTGGATCTTCTATGACTGTACACCAGGATTTTTACGGAAAATTTTCCATGTGGTGGATGCACAGAGTCCAACTTGTTGTCAACGTCGACGAATAGACAAATCTGCATCATCATTAACACTATGACTAACAGCAGCGATATTTTCTTCTGTACGTACAGTTCATTATCTTGTTGTTGTTGTTGCATCGAGTAGAGAAAATGTTGTCCGAAATCTATCGATAGTTAAGCGAATAAGTTGCTCTGATGGACGATTATGTAAACCATAAATTTCACGAACTGCTCTATAAGTTTGGCCAATAGAACACTGATTTTGAAAATAAATTTTAACAATTTATAAACGTTGTTGCGACGTGAGTCTTTCCTTGATAATTTGTCAATGCTTTTTGAACAGAAATGTCAAAACAACATGGCTTCTACCTTCTGTCAAATCACAGTTATCCCTATCGAAAATTCTATCACTCTAAAAAGAACACCTGATATTAATCTCAAACATGAATTTTGTATTATAATTTTTGAATTCGCTGAGCATCTAAGGTTGTTAAACACGGACCATGGACAATGTCGCAACAATTCGGGCGCGAAAGCACCAATCTGTCGTACAGAATTGCCTTCAACTCTAAACCGAGAAAATGTCTATTCTGAAATGTCAGTTTTAGACTTATGTATGCCCTCCCTAACGTCTGCGAAACGTGATAGGAAAATCTTAAATCTTCATCAATTGAAAGACCAAGATCCCTAATCACACCTAAAAACTTAATACCAATATTATTAATCATCAACTGTTGACTGCAGTTATTAATGTACTCTCTATCGTTTCTCGTTATTCATAGCACTCATCTGGGTAAAATGACAATAGCAGTTGAATATCGTGAGTATAATAGTGCTGAATACAGGAGTGGAAAACAGCAGGAAACATCGCTATATAAATACTTAAAAGTGGAGGAGATAGAATGGACCCTTGCGGTACACCAGTGGTTACATTAAGAGGCCTTGACTGTTCACCCCGATAGACCAAAGTTAGAGACCTGGATGCCAAAAAATCCGACAAAATATCTCGTGCGGAGTCCGACCTCATGACTCAGGGAGTCAAAGGCTTCAGAATAATCAAGCAGCATCAGAACAGTCAGCTGACCTTGTACGTGACATTTCTGAATTTTGCACGATTTCGGAGATCACAGACAATAATTAGACACGCCCTCTCGCCGCAAATATCATACCGGTTCGTTCGACCTACTGGCTCATTGAACGTTTAAAGGAAGACATTCCATCAGTCGATTATATTGATCAATCGACTAAGCAGGTATACTACAATCAGAGGCATCTCTATGTTTACTTATTACTCTCAGGTTAACATCGAGCCAACTCGCAGCACACTGATACCCGTGGGATGAATCCTTACGACCCTCCAGATAGTGAGTTTGCGTGTTACCGGAGCTATTCGAAAAATGCGAATAATTACTGGATAAAATCGAGGTGTGCGTGGGATAGATCGCTGATATATAGCTCCATCGACGGATCGTCTCGACCTTGCCTCCACGTTCTCGCCTGCGATTTCGAAATTTCGGACCCGTAACCTACGGGTTTAGAAGCGACCGCGAACTCTCGTGGGAGGGTCAGCAGGGGTGGGCGTACCCCTACGATTCAATCGGTCATGCTGGTGCAAGAAGTCGATGGTCGATCGGACGTGGGTAAATCACCTGTTGGATTGCAATTAACATTTTACGGTATAATTAGGTGTACAGTGAGCCAGCGGGTGTTTTGAATGCGGGTTCAAATTTGGTAAATTATGCGGAAAAATTTTTTTTCAGAACTAGGAATCATGGATATTCGACGAAAAGGTACGATAAAAAATCAGAGAAATTCACACCTTATTTCTACACCACTGGGCCAATATAGTGAGGACTATTCTATTTACCCAAAGCTCAAACTGAACATCTTGACACATCTCTATTATTATATTTTTTCCTATAGTTTAAATGAAAAAATACGTTACATTTTTACACATTAAAAGTGTCGAAAACTGCAGGAAATCGGTTGAAAAACAAAATATATGTAGTAAAATAAATTAATAAATTTTTTTAAATTAATTAATAGCTCATACTCCTTATTAATGATTTTATTAATTATTAATTAATTTATTTTAATATGAATATGCCGATTATGAGCATTACGGCAAATTATGGTTTGATTTGAGCACGAGGAAAGTTTATTCTGCGTTGGTAACGTGAAAATATCGAGAATACATTTCTTTACTCAAATTAACTCGCAAAAGTATGTCTTGTATGTATTTTGCATACTCTAGATGGCGTTAGTGTATTATTAATAACCAGAAATGGTCCAATTAATTGGCCTCTAAGATCATGCGACAAAACTCCACTGGATTATTTTTTTTGGATTTATGTCAAGTCATTGGTTTATGCTGATAAATCAGAAACAATAGACGCTTTGGAAGCCAACATAACTCCTGTTATTGATGGAATAAGGCCTGAATTACTCGAAAAAGTGGTCCAAAATTGGTCTGGTAGAATGCGGTTCCTCAGAGCTAGTCGTGGTGGACATATGCCGGAAATTATTTTTAAAACATAATGACATAAAATTATCTTTTAAATTGAAAAAAAAATTTGGCTGCAATCTTAATTGAAATGTGTTTTATTTCAATTTAAAGTTCTATCACTCTAAAAAAATCTCCCGATAAGTATTAATCTTTCAAATTTGATATATCGCCTTCAAACTAGGCTTTTTTCAGAATAATAAACTTACTGCAACGAATATTCCACTCATCAAAAATTTTTTTTTTAGGTATTTACCAGAATCGACTCAGTTAACATTGTAAATTATTTTTTATATCTTCTTTTGACTAAAAAAGTCGATCGGAGTCTAATCAGGAGAAAAGGGTGGTTGTTGGATGATTTGTTGAATATTTCACTAGAAATTCGCTTACAATGATAGCTCTGCCCAAACAATCATTTACAAGATGGTACGAGTTAATTCATGGTACACAACTTTTACACTTAAACTACTATTTCCTTCATTTTAACGGTGTTAAGTCCAGTTGCAGACGTTGATGACTGGCCAGAGCGAAACGAATTTCCTACCACATCTCGATCGCATTTGAATGCACTGTAGAATTTTTACAATCACTATAACGGGTTTCTGTAACGACCAATTTCAGAAACTTAACTGAAGTTGAAAATTTTTTCAGGAAACGATAAATGATAAATATTTTTAGCTCTTTGAAGTTATGAGGTGAGCTCGATATGTAATTGGACGTTCAGAATTTCCTGGATATATATTTTCCATCAATTGAAAGACAATTCCACCAAAATACAGGATGCATAAAACAGTGCGAAAGTGAATTCTACTGGGTAATTCATTATTATAACTTACAGCTATTTATGTTTTAATGAATTAAGGAATTATCTATATACCCACATAAGGGCTCTATAACAAACCCTTGGATATCACACATGGTCGGACCTGTTACAACTTTTAGGAGTTGTATGGAATTAGAAATCCAAATACACTATGATCCAAAAATACCGGGAAATTGTAAATGAAAAAAAAAATTGTGTCAATGTTCTTTCAAATTTGATCTCCTTCAAACTAACATCCATCTGAAAAGGACACACTTATGCCAACGATTGATTTAATAATCTAGGCACTTCTGAAAGGCTTCCGAAGAAAGGACCTCTAGTTCTTCGTCGCATCTTATTTGTTGCCTTTGAACGACTCAAATTTCCGTCCACGAATGGGCATCTTAAGCTGGGAGAACAGAAAAGTCATATGGTGCTAAATCTGGCGAATACGGTGCTTGTTCGAAATATAGGCGACGTGTTTCATCAAATAATCCAGCACCATTTGCGCTTTGTGACATTGCGCGTTATCAACATCCAATTGTCATCGGCCCACAAGTCTGGTAGCTTCCTACGTATAGCATATCTCGAGCGCTTCACAACGCCAAATGATATTCCTTATTTGCGGTTTGACCCGGCGGCAAGTAATCATAGTACACGACACCACGATAATAAAAAAAAACAATCTCCCGGTACTTTTCGATCATAGCACGTAAGGAATTCAGATTGTGATGTTACGTGATTTGTGCGTGAATTTGTAGATAATAATATACCTAGTATTTGGAGGACTTTTTTTTCAAAATGCTCTATATAACTTTGTCAATGGTCTTCCAGATAACGTAATGGTATCTGAATGGTTTTCACTTCGTTCTGCTCTTCAAGTTTCACCGAACCGTAGGGTAAACTCTTCGAGTTTAAAATGATTGCTGTTCTATTTATACCCCTTGAATCTCCTGCAATTTCTCCTTCTCAATGGTTAAAGTGTTTGGTTCCATACACAACATAATCACAAGATGATTAGAACGACGCAGCCACGGGTAGGTTTTAGATTATGAATGCCAGTAGCAGAATAGCCTTCGACTGCTCAAAAATTTTAAGCGTGAGTAGCACAGGCTGTTGTAACATCATGTACGTCTACTTCTTAAAAGGAAAACTGAAATTTTCTCCCGACTGCCTAGTCCAAAGACCCACAAACACCAAAACGAAACCATTATCACTAAAGTGACCTCGACTTACCTGTATCTTAGCGGTGGGCAATGTGATAGGCGCCCTAACCCTCTTGTCCAGCAACAAGTCGCTCGGGCACCTCTCGAAGATCAACACTCTCTCCGCGACCGACCCCCGCGTCAAGAAAGGTCTCACCGGGTTCGCGGCCGTCTGTCTCAGATGCTGCCTCTGGCTGCTCGTCAGCTCCGGATGAGGCACAGTTTGTTCCGGCCTCCTGGTGCTCCTCAGCCCCCACTTGGTCGCCACCGAAGGCTCGGAGGAATCGCGACCCTTTCCGACGGCGCCCACGGCGACGGGCGCCTCCTCGTTCACGACCACGCCGTTGTTGAGGGCGTTTAATAGTCTCTTTTCCTCGACCGCGACGTCGTCGATTGTCGTCGTTGAGGCGCTGGGTCGACCCGGAGGAACGAGCTTCTGAGGTTCTTGTTGCGCGGTCTTCTTCACGTTGTCGGTGGTGATGATGCGGTTCTTGAGGGGCCAGGTCTGCAGGGTCGGCGTGTTAACGTCTGGCGGTAGGGTCATCTCGATGGTGTCCGTCAGGCGGGGCTTGGGGGATATTTGAGGCTTTTGTCCGATTGCAGGTTTGACCAATGGAGTCTGAAATAGAACATGTATAATATAATAATATGAAAGCACATAAAGCATCAAATTAAAGAATAATTTCATCACAATATGTTAATATGGATGAATATTGCCCTCAAAGTTCAACAGAGCAAAAGGGTGCTTTACATAAGTACACAATATGATCAACGAGCTGTCACACGATTATGACATAACAGATCTTTAGAATACAGTTTGGTAATACCAGATATGTACTTCTACGTGACAGAACAACATATACCAATTTTTGAACATTTTAAAAATGCTTTTTGGTTTTTGATTGCCATGATTCGTAAAATTCATCCAAAATCCTCTATGAATTAATGTTCCTTATTCATCTACTGTGAGAAAAATAATCGAAAAATGCGGAAGAAGATTTCGCTTGGTGATGTGAAATACATGACATGTACTTCACGTCAGTTCACGTGAAAGTGGCAGAGATCCTAGAAACGTCATTTCGCCTTGTGCACAAGAACTGCTCATCACTAAAAACCAAAGACTCGATAACAAAACATAATTAACTAAACTTCTACCAACAAACTACACACATCAAAGGGAGTTCACTGATTATAACTTAAAGACAGCAAGAAGTGAATACCGAATATCTGTTTGTTCGTTCAGAACTTTTTGGAAATTATATCGGTTTATTTCAAGTGATTCAAAGAATGTTAATCTTTACTCTTTGAATTTTAGTTACTTATCGTTGAAAATTAATTTTCATCAAGTAAAGACCGAATCCATCATATATCGGGTATGTTTTTAGAGTGATAGAACTTCAAATTGAAATGAAACACATTTAAATTAAGATTTAAACCAAAATTTTTTTTATTTGAAAGATAATTTTATGACATTTATGTTTTGAAAATAATTTCCGGCATATGTCCACCACGACTAGCCCTGAGGAACCGCATTCAACCAGACCAACTTTTTCGAGTAACTCAGGCCTTATTTCATCAATAACACGAGTTATGTTGGCTTCCAAAGCGTCTATTGTTTCTGGTTTATCAGCATAAACCAATGACCTGACATAACTCCAAAGAAAATAATCCAATGGGGTTATGTCGCATGATCTTGGACGCCAATGAATTGGACGATTTCTCGAAATAATGTTATCACCAAATCTTTCTTTCAATAAATTAATTGAATTGTTAAACTTCTGGGTCGATACCACTCAAATTTTGAAACAAATAATCATTGATCATCGATCTGTAACGAGCACCTTTCACTGCAACATTAGCTCCAGCACCGTTTTGAAAGAAATATGGACCGATGATGCCTGCAGCGTGTAAAGCACACCATACATTTTTCAGGATGCAATGGAACCTGCAAAACTTCTTGAGGATTGTTTTCACTCCATATACGACAATTTTGCTTGTTTACATCCGTTAACCCAGAAATGAGCTACATCACTGAACACAATTTTACGATAAAAAAGTGGATCAACAAGCTGTTCTAGGGCCCAGTCAACAAACAAACGACGCTCATTATGGTCAAGTGGCTTTAGTTCTTGAACCAGTTGGATCTTGTATAGGTGTAGACCAAGATCTTTATGCAAAATTTTCCATGTGGTGGATGCACACAATCCAACTTGTGAACGTCGACGAGTAGACAAATCTGGATCGTTATTAACACTATAACTTACAGCGGCGATATTTTCTTCTGTACGTACAGTTCTTTGTCTTGTTGTTGTTGCATCGAGTAGAGAAAATGTTGTCCGAAATCTATCGATAGTTCGACGAATAAGCTGCTCTGATGGACGATTATATAAACCATAAATTTCACGAAGTGCTCTATAAGTTTGGCGAATAGAACACTGATTTTGAAAATAAATTTCAACAATTCTAAACGTTGTTGCGGCGTGAGTCTTTCCATGATGATTTGTAATGCTTACTGAACAGAAACGTCAAAACAACATGGCTTCTACCTTCTGTCAAATCACAGTTATCCCTATCGAAAGTTTTATCACTCTAAAAAAAACACCCAATACAATCGCATGGTTGGAACACGAAATTAAAAATACCGAAAAAATGTGTTAGTTACCACCTTTAGTCTTAAATAAGTCCATTGAAAATTTTCATTTTTAGTCGGCTATAAATAAAAAACTAATGAATATTTAGTCCAAGTTATGATTTTATTAGAAAGGTTGAATCCTGACATTCACCAATGGAAAATAATATCATTCAAATGACCGCCACGACTGGCCGTACATTGATCCATCCGATAAACCCAATTTTTCAGTACATTGTCGATTGTTTGGGGCTCAATCTCATGAATGGCTACTGCAATTTCATGTTTCAAGGCATCAATCGTCTCTGGATGGTAAGCGCTTATCCTTAACGGATTTTCGAAAAAAATTGTCCTCCGAAGTGAAAATGAGCTTCATCGCTAAAGATGATTTTGCAGGGAAAATGCTCATCTTCGGCCATGCGATCATTAGCCCATTGAACGTAGTGGAAACGCATCGGATGGTCACGAGGCTTCACTTCTTCCACTAGTTGAAGTCTTCATACCAGGGTCTCAATATTGTTGGAAATATGTGGTATCAGCCCGATGGTGCACCACCTCATAGAGAAGTATAGGGTGTTTTTTTAGAGTGATAGAACTTTCGATAGGAATAACTGTGATTTGACAGAGTAGAAGCCATGTTGTTTTGACATTTCTGTTCAAGCCGCAACAACGTTCACAAATTGTTGAAATTTATTTTCAAAATCAGTGTTCTATTCGCCAAACTCATAGAGCACTTCGTGAAAATTATGCTTTACATAATCGTCCATCAGAGCAGCTTATTCGTCGAACTATCGATGAGGTCTATGCCTCATATCCATGCCATTTTTCATCGTATTTATTGTCTCATATACAGCACTTTTCCCTAGTTCAGTCAACTGCACTAATTTTCCAACGTTTCGAAAACCTTTTCTATACAAATATTCTACCTGTTTTTTTTTTCTAGTTGCGACATTATTTCATAAATTGTATACTTGTTAACAATCAACAACAGTTGGCAAATAGTGTTGCCATGCAACTTTGGCCATAGCCGACTATCTGCACAACCTATTCTATACATTACTTTTATCTTTGAATGTTACAAAAAGAAGTATATTGAAGTTATGAAAAATAATAAGTTCCGGACGCTTTCTAGACGGACTATGCAGAAGAACACAAAGTTTTGCGTCTCAATCAATTCAGCGATTTCTCATCCTCTCGTTCGAATACCTGAATTTTCTAAATTGTGAACCGAAAATTATATCGAACGATTACGTTGACTCACAGAAAAAACAAATCATAGACAACTTCAATCACAACAATTTTCGAAGGAAAAAACCTGATACTTGTAATTTGCAAGGTAGGTTTTAAGCTCTAAGGAACAGATTAACTTAATCGACAAATCCGCTTATTGAAGTCACCAACTGAATATTCCAATTTTGAATTCAAGACCGCTCCGTAATCTTTGAATTGTTTTTCTCCAAAGCTTACAAACGGAAGGACAGGAATAAGTTTGACCACGAATTATTCATCTATGGTATAATTTAATTTTTTGATACCATTCACGGCGCTAAAAAATGATACAATAGCTTAATTAATGCAATTATAATAAGGAAAAAGATCGAAAAGCCAATTAGCTATATTTTTCCACCACATCAATGAAACAATGGACAGTACGTCATGCACGAATAAAATAACAAAGAATTTCCTACAGCCAAGGTCTTCTGGTGTATGATTACTTGATTAAATATTCCCTCAAATAATGACTATATAATTCATTTTAATCATTATAATCAATATCTATATCAGTGAAATTTTTCCGCTGGACCCACCAACCTTGAAAACCGAAATTTCAGCCTATTGAACGACCACTGAATCGCCATTAATAGTACTTGCAGTATGGATAACAACACAGATATTAATCAAATTAGCCATGGTTTGTATCTGGAGCACTCGTGCAAGGTGAGCTCAACCCAGATCCTTTCGATCATAATTGAACAGCCGATTTGTCTTGATTAGAGAGCCAACACACCCACTACTCTTTATCGGTTATTTGGCTAATGGGTGGTGAGGGTCTGAAGCATCCTAAGGGCCTTCTAATGAAACAAGAAGGGCGCGGGTCGTTGAATATCTGCGCAAAGGATGACAGAATATTGTGAAAATTCAAAATGAACTCCGGAACTGTTTGATTTTGAAACCTATGCAATAACTGAAGAAAACTGATGACTGGAATGAAGCTAATCGTGAACTCATTAGTACGAACCAAAAGAGAACCATATAGAATTCAACATAAAACAAGAAGTTGAAAGATGTGTCAGACATGTGCAAGGCATAATATACAGGTAGCGAAAATAATTTTCGGAATACAGGATTCACCCTGCATTTACAGGAGGAGCTATTAAGCCAGTCGCCCAGCACAAGATTAAATTCACTCTACATTATAAATGGTAACTAACATTCAAAAGGATGGCTGTTTGAATTTTGAAAATAAAATAAATTCTGATAAAATAAAATGAATTCTAGAAATCATAAGAAAACCACTGACTTCGGAACAGAAGCTCACAAATTCAATGTATTAAGGGTTTAAATAATCCACCCTGGTGCGCTAAGCAATAGCTTAATCTTACAGAATAATAGCTGGAATTAAATCACTAGAACCTCCACAGATTTTAATCTAAATGAATCTCATGAAAACATTTAGAATTAAATATTATATAACCTAATTTTCGTTTAGGCCATGTCTATCCCCAAAATTGGTTAGTTGTTGCAGAAATGTGTTGTGTTGAAGAAGGTATTGTTATTTTTAAATGATTATTTTTTTATTAAAATAACTCCTTGCTGATGAGATTTTGGGTCCGAATGTATCAGGTTCTTTCTCTGGAGAATGTGCTATATATTCTTTAAAAAAGGGCCTTTTTTGCATTATATGTTGAACATTTTTTGGTGATGGAACTTGTTATTCTTTAATATCCAATCGGAACATGATGTCTAAATAATTTTATCATTATTTTATATTTCTTTTAATTCTTTATTAGTTAAATAAATGGAGGTTCATACTTGATAGAAGATAAATAAACATAATGTAAATATTTTAATATTCACAGATATATTCTGTTTAACATAAACTTGAAAATTTCATCATAAAACTATCTTGAATATTCAATATTATTGGATATCTGACTAAGTAACTTTTTATAAAATCTCAAGATATGTAAAAACATTACTAAAAACAAGTTTTAAGAGAGACTGCTTCGTCAGTACTCAATCATATTCATATTCAATAAAACATAACAACAAAAAATATTTCCTCACCTTTTAACAATTCAGGAAGCTTCTGGTAAATGAATACTGAAAAGTTAAATGGAGTGTAATGTTAACTCAAATAAATAATTCTGTGGTTTACTATTGATCTAAAAGATTGAAAGGCCATTCAACGGCCTCTGTTATAGCACAAGGACCATCTGTATAAAGAATGTTAAGGAAACCAAATAATTATATATTATAAATAAAAATAAAATAAATAGAGGTTCATACTTGATAAAAGGTATATAAATTGCTTTTCAATCTTTTAGATCAATGGTAAACCACAGAATTATTTATTTGAGTTAACTCCATTTAAGTCTTCAGTATTCATTTACCAGAAGCTTTCTGAATTGTTAAAAGGTGAGAAAATATTTTTTGTTGATTGATGTTATATTTCATTGAATATGAATATGATTGAGTACTGACAAAGCAAAGTCTCTCTATAAACTTATTTTTTAGTAATCTCATTTAGATATCCAATAATATTGAATATTCTAAAGAAGATAGTTTTATGATGAAATTCTTAAGATTATGTTAAACATTTTTGAAAGATTTAAGTTTTCATAAGAGTGATGAGCAGAAACAAACTTTTGTCTACTCAAAATATTTAATTTATAGGATTTTTGTTAACAATTTTTATTTATTGGATTATGTTATATCATTTGGATGTCTCATAATGAATGTTTATTTTATATGTCGTTTGATATAAGTGGTACTTATATGACATTAATTTAATTCCTGAAGTTATAACTATTAAGTATGATTTTTTGAAATTAAATATGTAGAAGGCTAACAGAATATATCTGTAAAAATTAAAATATTTAAATAACTTTATTAGTTAATTTCCACCACATATAATATATGTCTATAAAGTGATACAGTGTATTTAGGACATGTTTTCGCATTGAATTCTAAATGTTTTCAATTTATTTAGATTAAAATCTGTAGATGTTCTGGTGAATTAATTCCAGCTATTATTCTATAATATGCAAATACTTTTTCGTAGTAATTTTCAATTTATATACTTTAATAGCTTAATCTATTATACATAGATAATCTCATATTTCTGAGTAGATTGACTCAATGTTGCCACAAAGTTGAATAATTTTCAACCTTGATTTATCAAGATTTGAAGTTCTGCCGAAGTTATGTCCACAGAAAAATGCTTTCAGATATCCCCACAGAACAAAATCATTTGGGATAAATCTGGTGATCTGGGGGGCCACGAAATTGTATCATTTGTAGATATCACTCGATCAGATAACGCGTTTTGGCGAAACTGTGTCAGTTATGACTTAGGCAACCATCCCGTTGAAACCAAAAATGTCCTCAAAATTGGTGGGAAGTTGACGAACTGTCGGAATAATTCGACCATATGAATTTCGACAATCACTTTAAGCGGACTCTTTAAATGATCAATGCTCCGTATCTTTCAGAAAGTGTTAAGATCGCACAGACTCCTTCTGAATTGAACTAGACTTACCATGCCTTACCATGCAGCAAAGTCTGGTTATCTCGTGGCTCAAGTCCTCTTTATGAAACGCGTATATGACTATAGTTCCCATTCTTTTAGTATATCAAAGTGAAAACTCCATTTTGACTTTCTTCTTGCCTTTACTGAACTTTGAATTGAGATGTTAGCAGCTCCTAACAACAGCCCATAAACTATATCGCTCAAGTATCTCGACGTCAGTGATTAAGAATGTAAAGAAAGGCGCTGTAAAACAAATAAACTAAAACTTCAGACCAAGAATCGAATAAGTAGCAGACGAAAAGGAAAAAGATCTATGGATTTTGCAATGCAACGTAGAAACTAGAACTGTATTCAAAGAAATGTCGAAGTTTATACTTGCATTGGAGCATTGGAGGTCCTTAATCTACAGCTTTTGTCAATCCCAAAAGGGAAATGGTTAGAATTGGTTGTTTCAAGAATATGATGCAGGATGTATGTTTAATGTTGACCGGTTCTAAACCTTATAGTATGTTAATTCCTCAACAGTGAAGATGATTCATACCCAGATAAGCACGACTGATTCACTCGAAATCAATCTAAAGCCGTATGCATTCAATACATGAAAACCTACATCAACACATTCATCGATTGAAACGTCAACCTTTCAAACAAATAGATTGCCAATCAAAGCCAATATCAAACAGCCTTCCACTCCAATTATCCGTTGAAATTCAATACTTGATGTCATCAGCTCGAAGACCCGCTAACGGACGAAGGAAACCTTTTCCGATCCATTATGGCATTGCTCTTCGCCGGAAGTGGCAAAAGTGCATATCCTCGTGCGGGACGATTCGTTAGGCATGCAAAGCAACAACTATCTGTGTTCGGGTTCAGGTGGAGTAAATAAGATCGTCCTTCACGGTCGGCAAGCACATCCGAATTACCAACTATTAGCTTTTTCCATTAGAAAATTTGTTATTCAGTCGATTATACCTAATAGTAGGTAAGGTTGAATCACATGACGAGATTCATTTTTAAACCGGAAGATGCCCAAGTGGACCATCATTGGCCATTGTTAGAGGCGTGGAAGACTAAAACCAATTACAAAGTAACTAGAGCTATCAGACTGACAATTACTTGAAAGTTTATGCGCCAAACAATGTGTTATATTATTAAACCAACCCACATTAAATCTGGGTAGTGAAAATAGACCCCATTAATTAGTAGCTATATTCCGCTAGTTAAGCGGAAGTTGAACCAAGACACCTAAAATTCATTTGGAGATCTCAGTTGACCCAGGGGACAAAGCCATACGGAAAGTTCTGCAGCCAACTGGCTCCAGAATGAACAGAATCTGGGGTACTACTATATTCAATAAAGCTGGCAACAAAAACACAATCAAAAACAAACATGTTGATATCAAAATGATAACCTGAAATCTATCAGCTATGTCAGCAAAGACCAAAATTATCTCTAATCAATTCTTTCGCCCACCTGTATCGGCGAACTTGCGTTGCTGGCGGCTGCTCCGAAAGTTCCAGTTCCATTAGTCCTAACGGGAGATTTCTTAGCGAAGTTTTGGTCAGGCTGAGTGGTGGAAGCGCCCTTCTCGAATTTCTGCACAGCAAACTGGATGCTGGAGGGTATCGGTTTTCCCCGCGCTGCCGCCAGACGCGCCTTATCTTCCACCACGAAGTTTTTGACCAGCTTCTCCAGCCGGTTGTTGTCCATGTTGGGCGCCTGCGCCAGCAGGTCTATCGATGGCTTGGTAGGCGGTTGCGGCTTCAACATGGAGCTGAAATAAAAAGAAGTAGCTTGAAAAGAATGCACCGAATCCAAATGGAGACCAAGGAGTCAACCGTTTGGAAAAGAAGACGGAGTCATTAAGACGAAGGATATAAGGATATTCTGCAAAGAATGATACATATTTCATAGGAGAAGACAACAAGGTCACATACCAATGGTCAAAAAGCATCCGTTTCTGATACCATAATTCGTTCTTCGGTAACCATAATTTTGAAGCTACTCCTGATATTCAAAATTGTGTACTTGAAAGTATCCACTTTATACAGGGTGTTCTTTACGTTCTACGAATCTCTTATTTTTCTATGGAGCTAGGTCCGATTAGATACGAGCATTTGAAAAAATATATTTTCGTGTTTCAATTCAAATTAGGCTGTCAAACAAAAATACCGGCAACTTGTGTTATTTCTATTATTCATTTGATACTTTGCGTAAGTTCTGAATAAACAGTGAACTTCTTTCTCAACTCGAGAGTGCGCAGATACTGTTTTCTAATGGAAATTCTAGAAAAAACAGCTACAGAATACCGAAGAAAGTATCGAAATAGGCACATACTGCCCATATAGTATCAGGTGTTTTTTTTAGAGTGATAGAACTTTCGATAGAGATAACTGTGATTTGACAGAAGGTAGAAGCCATGTTGTTTTGACATTTCTGTTCAGTAACCATTGACAAATTATAATGGAACAACAAGACAAAGATCAATGATTGTTTGTTTAAAATTTGAATGGTATCGACCCAGAAGTGTTTTGGTTCCAACAAGATGATGCTACACCTCATGCTGCTATCGTAACAATTGATTTATTGAAATAAATATTTGGCGATAACATTATTTCAAGAAACGGTCCAATTAATTGGCCTCCAAGATCCAGATTTGTCTATTCGTCGACGTTCACAACAAGTTGGTCTCTGTGCATCCACCACATGGAAAATTTTGTGTAAGGATCTTGGTCTACACCCATACAAGATCCAACTGGTTCAAAAACTAAAGCAAGTTGACCATAATAAGCGTCGTTTGTTTGCTGTTCGAGCCCTAGAACAGCTTGAAGTTGATTCACCTTTTCATCGTAAAATTTTGTTTAGTGATAAAGCTCATTTCTGGCTACCGTAAAAATTGATTTATTGAAAGAAAGATTTGACGATAATATTATTTCGAGAAATGGTCCAGTTAATTGGCCATTGGATTATTTTCTTTGGGGTTATGTCAAGTCATTGGTTTATGACTGATAAACCAGAAACATTAAACGCTTTGGAAGCCAACATAACTCTTGTTATTGATGAAATAAGGCCTGAATTACTCGAAAACGTGATCCAAAATTAGTCTGGTCGAATGCGGTTCCTCAGAGCTAATCGTGGTGGACATATGCCGGAATATATTCTTGAAACATACATGTCATAAGATTATCTTTCAAATAAAAAAAAAATTGGCTTCAATCTTAATTTAAATGTGTTTTATTTCAATTTAAAGTTCTATCACTCTAAAAAACACCCGATATTTAGTGCACCATTCCAAAGACTTCAAGAAACAGGTGATTCTGCTCCAAAAAATGCCATACGCCCAACTGTGAATGCAGAAACTGTATAAGAATACGTCTTGGCAACTTTTCAGTTAGTTTTTCTTTAAGTAACCATCGAAAAAATTCTTACCCTTGTGGGGCATCTCCAACATTTGTTTGTTTAAGACACGCTATACCGAATTCGGTAATAAATGAAGACTTGTAATACAAAAATGTGTAAACATTTTAATTCTTTTGGAAGTAAAAGAAGATAATTACAGGAAACTTGTTTTAATTCTTATAATTTGTAATGGAATGTTGAATTATATACTTGATTAAGTCTTCACTCGATGAAAATTCATATTAAATAAGGTTATTCTGATTTGCACAGATTTTATTAGTATAATGATACGACAGTCTCGCTAACACAGTAGCATCGTCAAGTAGGTGGTATTGGGTGTTTTTTTAGAGTGATAGAACTTTAAATTGAACTAAAACACATTTAAGTTAAATTTGGAATCTTGGTCGATACCATTCAAATTTTGAAACAAATAATCATTGATCTGTAACGAGCTCCAGCATCGTTCACTGTAACATTAGCTCCAGCATCGTTTTTAAAGCACACCCACAGTGCATTTTTCAGGATGCAATGGAACCTGCAGAACTTCTTGACTTCTTGAGGATTGTTTTCACTTCATATTTGCAATTTTGCTTGTTTACATAGCCGTTCATCACTAAACACAATTTTACGATAAAAAAGTGGATCAACTTCAAGCTGTTCTAGGCCCAATCAGCAAACAAACGACGCTTATTATGGTCAAGTGGCCTTAGTTCTTGAACCATTTGGATCTTGTATAGGTGTAGACCAAGATCTTTACGCAAAATTTTCCATGTGGTGGATGCACAGTGTCCAACTTGTTGTGAACGTCGACGAATAGACAAATCTGGATCATCATTAACATTATAACTTACAGCAGCGATATTTTCTTCGATACGTACAGTTCTTTATCTTGTTGTTGTTGTTGCTTCGAGTAGAGAAAATGCTGTCCGAAATCTATCGATAGTTCGATGAATAAGCTACTCTGATGGACGGTTATGTAAATCATAAATTTCACGAAGAGCTCTATAAGTTTGGCGAATAGAACACTGATTTTGAAAATAAATTTTAACTATTTAAACGTTATTGAGGCGTGAGTCTTTCCATGATAATTTGTCAATGCTTACTGAACAGAAATGTCAAAACAACATGGCTTCTACCTTCTGTTAAATCACAGTTATCCCTATCGAAAGTTTTATCACTCTACAAAGAACACCCGATATATCTCACACTTTTTAATAACTAAATTTGTTTTCGAAATCGGCTTCTATTTATAATAGAGTAGGTACAAAATTATATTGGAGATTAAAACCCCAAAAAATTATAAATCTCTGGAAATTCCAGTTCATCTGAATATATTTAACAGTTAACAGTTATTTAGTTCTAATTGTTCATTCAGTACTATTTCGATTTTGTCGCATCGATTCATTCCTAGTGGCTCTAACAGGTTTAAGGCATAACTTTTACTTTCTGTGCCTTAAACCAGTCAGAGTCACTAGAGATAAATAAATACAACAAAGTTGAAAAAGTACTAAAAGAACAATTAGACCTGAAAGATTGAAATATTTTCAGATCAACTGGAATTTCCAGAGATCTCCCCCTTTTTTGGGTTTTAGTCCTCAATATGATTTTGTACCTACTCTAATATACGAAAGGTGTTCAATGTATTCTCGGTATAGGCATGAAAGAAAAACTCAGAAAGTTTTGAAAAAATTCTATTTTTCAATGTCGTCTCCTAGAACTTCAATACATTTGTTGATCAAGAAATAGGCTTCTCTAAACCTTGTAAAAAATATTCTTCCGGCTTCTCCTCAAAAAAGGTATTAATTGCTCAGTTCTTCATCGTCGGAAAATCGCTTTCCAAAGATATTTTTCCACTAATGATTGTAAATAGTGAATTCATATTTATTTTCATTCATATTTAGTCATTCAAAAATGTAATAGATACCTCCTACCTAACGATGTTACGGGCGAACGATCGTTGTTTTATAATAATAATAAAATTTGTGAAAATCAGAATAACTTCATCAATATTATTCAATATGTTATAGAATGAATATTCCGAAAAAGTTGGTTGTTTTTTGTTCTTTTCGACTCCAGAAGATTAGGAATATTTTTCAATTCATAATTTACGGGCGATTCTCTCTATAAAAAAAACATTGTTTTGATGTTTATGTTTTAGTTTTTCTTTCCTTTAATTTTTTCCCAAGTCACTGAAGCATATTGTCTTACCTCTTACATGAAATATATTAGTTGAAATCACCCATTACGTATATTGAATTTTTATACCTTGAGCAAGTTTTTTTCAACAATTTACGCAGACACAATTCACATTTTGAAGTAAAATTATGAACCTAGTTCGCAAATAAATTTTTCGCAAAGTACTGAACATTTTTTTTCCGGAAAATCGGCAGTATTCACAACAACACAAATCTCTGACAAAAAGCTTCCAACCTCACTTTTCAATCCGAACTTTGCTCAGGGATATTTCCATCTAGAACATACGTAACGATATCTACATATACTTTTCTCGTTTCCCAAACAGGTTTTCCGTGGTTCGCAGATAATTCAGTGAGATGGAGTGCCATGATCGAAATTTATATTAACGGACGGCGGCATGTAAACAAACTTCGACTAGAGCACGGTTGGAACTAGGTCGTTACGATCCGAAATAAACTAATATTTTTGGACCGTCAGTTACATTCTTCTGAGATGGACATATTTCCACTAGAGTCGTGGCTTGTACAGGAAGTTGCTGTCAACATAAATACCTCGAAAAAAACGGAACGACTGATTTTTCTTCTTCAATAGCGTCTAGACTTCAAAAACAATAGTTTTGGACTACGGTGCTAGCGTCTGGCAACCAAGGGAACAATGTACTATAAAAAGAATTGTTGTTATAGCTTCTGTCGAGAAAGTAACGGAAGTTGTATATAACATAAATTTACACGTTAGCCAAGAAAATTCATTCTGCCGCTCTCAAAGAAATAATTTGAGGTCCTCATATATGGAGGCGTTTTCACCAATCATCGAAAACATTTTTATGGGATCTTCCGAAAACGCCTTCACTTCGCATTTCATTATATTTTATGGATGCAATGAGGGCCGAAATGGGTTGAACGGAGTGGCAGTTTTGATCTGGGAGAGGGGAAAAAATCACACAGTTCTGAATCTGGCGAATAAGGTGGTGATCCGTACTATAAATTGAGTTATTGGCCCTGGTATTTAAATCCTATCTGGATGTGACGTATCAACGTAAAATTAGGTCCACCCAGTCTTCCTTATTCGAAGCGACACAGCCAAACGAAAAGAATGGACTACGGGTGCAATTGGGTACAAGAAACTTATGGTAGATTCTATCATTTAAAATCGAACTTATAAAATTTATATTAGATCATGTTCACGCCCTATTTGGACTACAATGTCTTTAATTTCATACCACACGGGTGGCTCATAAAAATTCTGGAAAAAATTACACCCACATAAAACTTCCTTGAACATACCATGTCAGATTTGAGCACATACATCTCTAAGACAAGCATTATAACAATATCGACCAGAATCTTTCAAGATCATTATATGTCTAGTGATGAATAAAATTCAATTTCCACAAACTTTTTATTGTTGAACGACAATTGTTTCGCCATACCAGAATCTTTCAAGAACATTATATGCCTAGTGATGAATAAATTTTAATATTCACTAACTTTTTATTGTTGAACGACAATTGTTCCGCCACACTGTGACTCAATCATGTTCTACAGTTGAACTGCCACTGTATGAAAATTAACATAAGTTCTTATATATCGGGTGTTTTTTTTAGTAATAGAACTTTCGATAGGGATAACTATGATTTGACAGAAGGTAGAAGCCATGTTGTTTTGACATTTCTGTTCAGTAAGCATTGACAAATTTTCATGGAAAGACTCACGCAGCAACAACGTTTACAAATTCTTGAAATTTATTTTCAAAATCAGTGTTCTATTCGCCAAACTTATAGAGAATTTCGTGAAATTTATGGTTCACATAATCGTCCTTCAGTGCAGCTTATTCGTCGAACTATCGATAGATTTCGGACATTTTCTCTACTCTATGCAACAACAACATTAACAAGAAAAAGAACTGTAGGTACAGAAGGCAATATCGCTGCTGTAAGTCATAGTGTTAATGATGATCCAGATTTATCTATTCGTCGACGTTCACAACAAGTTGGACTCCGTGCATCCACCACATGGAAAATTTTGCGTGAAGATCTTGGTCTACACCCATACAAGATCCAACTGATTCAAGAACTAAAGCCGCTTGACCATAATAAGCGTCGTTTGCTTGCTGATTGGGCCCCAGAACAGCTTGAAGTTGATCCACTTTTTTATCCTAAAATTGTGTTTAGTGATGAAGCTCATTTCTGGTTGAACGGCTATGTGAACAAGCAAAATTGCTGTATATGGGGTGAAAACAATCCTCAAGAAGTTCTGCAGGTTCCATTGCATCCTGAAAAATGCACTGTATGGTATGCTTTACACGCTGAAGGCATCATCGTTCCATATTTCTTCAAAAACGTTTCTGAAGCTGTTGTTTTCGAATTTCTTATTTTCGCAGAATTTATTTCATTTTCAAGCCAATTATGGAAAAAAAGAACCTTAGTACTCATTTTCACAGAGGAAAATATTTGTGTCATTAATCGTGGCAAATAAATTCCTCGCATATAATGGAAAAAGATTGTCGTATTTATTTTCAACCGATATGGTCTCACGTTTGAAGTGCAAATGAAAGCAGATTGCAACCCACTCGTCACTGCTATTGATAGAGAACAGTCGTTTATTCGTCATCGCATTTTGACTTTTCCACTGCTCCACTGGATCCTGGTCATCGTCTTGATTGATATTGAATTTCGACTGTCTTTTCCTTACCTATATGAAGAGTTTCCCAATAAGAGGTTTAATTTCGAATAGCCCGCTATCTAAGCAACTGTCACTTTTGACATTTGACAAATTGTGTTGACAAAAACATTACTCGTCGATCTTTGGAATTAAGCATTCCACAAAAGACGTTACACCTTATTTTGCATAAAAACTTAGGTGTTAAGGCCTTTAAAGTTCAGTTAACACAAGAACTAAAGCCGGTCGATCTCCAGCAACGTTGTATCTTCGCTGATTGGGCACTTGAAATGCATCAAAATGATTTGGATTTTCATCGAAAAATCATCTTCAGCGATGAGGCCATTTTCACCTCGGAGGCTACGCTAGTAAGCAGAATTGTCGCATTTGGGAAAATTTTGGAAAATCCAAGAACGATTGTTGAAAAGCATCTCCATACTCAATGTGTCTTTGTTTGGGGCGGATTTTGGGCTGGCGGAGTGGTTGAAACTTACTAATTTGAGAATGAGGCTGGTGCAACTGTTACGGTGAGTCGTCTTGATTAACATTGAATTTCGACTGGTTCAGACCAGCTTTTCTACTGGCTTGCTTATTTCAGGTCATGGCTCGTTCAGGGCAAACCTCTTCGGGCTGGGTCTTGTCGAGGATGATCCCTGTCCATGTGGTCACTTACAAACTAGTGACCACATACTGCGTGTCTGTCCTCTATTTCAGGGTCTGCGGATCCGCTTGGTTTCTCTGGGCGATCTGTCTGATCTCATCTTATCCGACTTCTGCCGGATTAGAGTCAATTTCTTGGCGGTTTCATCTTTCGCCCCTGATGCTGTCCAACGTCTGAACTCTTTGCATGTCGAATGATTTGGGATCTGGAACGGCAATGATATCGTGCTAAACCGTCAGTAGAGAGTGTTTTATGCACTCAGTGACTGTCGTGTGCACTGCTCTGAGCTGTCTTTTCCTTATCTATATGAAAAGTTTCCCAGTAAGAGGTTTAATTTCGAATAGACCGCTATCTAAGCAACTGTCGCTTTTGACATTTGACAAATTGTGTTGACAAAAACATTACTCGTCGACCTTTAGAATTAAGCATTCCACAAAAGACGTTACACCTTATTTTGCATAAAAACTTAGGTGTTAAGGCCTTTAAAGTTCAGTTAACACAAGAACTAAAGCCGGTCGATTTCCAGCAACGTTGTATCTTCGCTGATTGGGTCCTTAGAATGCATCAAAATGATTCGGATTTTCATCGAAAAATCATCTTCAGTGATGAGGCCCATTTCCACCTCGGAGGCTACGCTAGTAAGCAGAATTGTCGCATTTGGGACTAGGAAAATCCAAGAAATGACTGTTGAAAAGCATATCTATACTCAATGCGTCTCTGTTAGGGTGAGTGGATTCCACTACCGAGCTACGGATAATGATTTTTTATGACGAAAAAATCCCAATTTTGCAAGAAAAGTGTCCTGCCCGGATCTTTTTAACCTTTTCGCTGACCCGGTTCACAACGAGATTGAAAAGTGGGCTTGGACTATCGCCCTGCCTTATACCAGTTGATTGTTGTGAATTAATCAATTGTGTTAATATTCTTTATTATTTTATCTAATTACAAAACACTTGGCTAAACTTCTGATAATAATTTTGCAGTTCCTCTCTGCATTTCACCAGAAATAAGAACACCGCGACCTGAGTGAAATCACGTGCCACCCAAACCTTATTCGGACCTTATGACGGAATCTAATGGAAAATAGTAATAATTATTGAAATCCGTGGATGAACGCGTGGGATGACGTGTCCCTACGCGTATCGACTATAAATATCCAATTTCATGACCAATCTATCAACGAAAGTTTCCTCACGGCTCTTGGGAGGTTATCGCAACCCAGATAGATACATGCCTAATTTGCGACGAAAGTTAAAATGCACTTTTATCAAACGTGACGTGATCGAGATGGAAATCGAACCGTTTCGTCATCGGAAGCCGAAGAGATTTATGGCGTTGAAGAGGAAAGTTGTGTACGAGGCGTGTTTAGGAACGAGTTGCGGACTGTCGCTTTCAATCGGTTGTTGTTGTTGCGGTTTCAAATCGGAATTTTAAACTTTTACTGCTGCACGTTTCATCGCATGGTTAGAAAAGGAGCGATCGATGGTGAAATAATGTTGGGAAAATTGATAAAGCACTCACTAAATTGACACCAGAGCTATTGACGCGTACGCACAAAAGTAAAGTGATTAATTAAAACTTTCGGATGTTAAACTGATAAGGAGGCAACCATAAACTTATTTCCCTGAAATGACGAAACACTCCTCTATTGAAATCTTATTTATTTTAAGGACAACATTGAAATCGTTTGGATAAAGACGAATATGGTAGAACTAACTAGTGGGACAAGAATGAACAAATATTATAGTTCTGCGCTGGCAACATTGTAAGAAATTCAATTTTCTTCAAATTCATAACACACATATAATAAGTGTAACGTACCACGGTTAGTTTACCGCAGTATTTTGCCTATTATTTCGGTATTTTGAAATAACAGGCAATTGCAATTTAATGAATCTCGATGATTAATTTCGATTGATTTAGTGGACTGTATTTTGACGTAGTTGGCGAAGAGTTTAACTTCAAGGTCACTTGTATCGGGGGTGTTTTTTTAGAGTGATGGAACTTTCGATAGGGATAACCATCCACCACATGGAAAATTTTGCGTAAAGATCTTGGTCTACACTCATACAAGATCCAACTGATTCAAGAACTAAAGACACTTGACCATAATAAGCGTCGTTCGTTTGCTGATTGGGCCCTAGAACAGCTTGAAGTTGATCCACTTTTTTATCGTAACATTGTGTTTAGTTATGAAGCTTATTTCTGGTTGAAAGGCTATTTAAACAAGCAAAATTTCCGTATGCAGGTTCCATTGCATCCTGAAAAATGCACGGTATGGTGTGCTTTACACGCTGAAGGCATCATCGGTCCATATTTCTCTAAAAACGATGCTGGAGCTAATGTTACAGTGAATGGTGCTCGTTACAGATCGATGATCAACGATTATTTGTTTCAAAGTTTGAATGGCATCGACCCAGAAGTGTTTTGGTTCAAACAAGATGGTGCTACAACTCATGCTGCAACAATTGATTTATTTAAAGAAAGATTCGGTGAAAACATTCTTTCGAGAAATGGTCCTATTAATTGGCCTCCAAGATCATGCGACATAACTCCACTGGATTATTTTCTTTGGGGTTATGTCAAGTCCTTGGTTTATGCTGATAAACCAGAAACAATAGACGCTTTAGAAGCCAACATAACTCGTGGTATTGAAGAATTAAGGCCTGAATTACTCGAAAAAGTGGTCCAAAATTGGTCTGGTCGAATGCGGTTCCCCAGAGCTAGTCGTGGTGGACATAGGCCGGAAATTATTTTCAAAACATAAATGTCATAAAATTATGTTTCAACAAAAAATTGGCTTCAATTTTAATTTAAATGTATTTTGTTTCAATTTAAAGCTCTATCACTACTAAACACCCGATATTTGAAATAGAGAGCGACTGTTTCTACTCTCTCTGCGTGAACCACGCCGACTTAAAATGTTAGGAAAGGACGAAAACTGAAAGACTATAAACACTTTCAGTATCTGATGGATATTGACTTTGAGTGAAGAAAACCTACAAAATCTCAAGAACATACTGGGCCTTACCAAGAATTCGTTTATGATAAATACTTCTTTCAGTTGATAAGTTTGTTGTTAATTAAATTTTAATATTAAAACAAATTAATATAATAATATTCAAATTTTGTTATATTTCTTCTATCAAGTAAAAGGCCTCTCTATTTTATTGTTGTTAATTGTTAATCCTCTGATTCTGTTAAAAATGCTGAATAAGAATTTAATTACTGCCTGAAAGCAAATCATAAATAATGTCAACATCTCAATACTCGTTCGTTCAGCAACTCGACCATTAAGTGGTCTAACGGCCAGTTTCATAAACAACATCAAAAGGCTCCTTTATGATAAAGTCCCTTTATGAAAAAGGATCCTTTAAATGTGACCATCGGTTTCATAAACGCACATCCACCGTCCATTACTTAAAGCTTCCTTTAATGCGCCGGTCATGTGTTTCCGACTGTTGGCTATCCTGAGAACTAGTGATTTTACGAGTATAGTTGGTGATATCCTGTAAAAATTGTGAGCTATGCGTCGGAACTTGTAAAAAGAAAAAGAAAAGAAGCATAAATCAGTCTTTGCATAAACATGGTTATGTGCAGAAGACAGTATGTTGGAATTTATATCATTATTACGTGCGAATTGCTATATTTAAGTAAACGTGAGTTATATTAATGAATATGGAAGAAAAAAAATATTACTTTAAAACCAGAGGAGGAACTACGTCTCTTGAAATTGATTGAAAAAGAGAATTTTAATGTTATAGGATAAAGTCTGGCAGAGAATAGCAACTGCTTTCAATGCAACAGTTCTCCATTGGAGAGATGGGGACCAGCTCAAATCCAAATATGACAATATAAAAACTTAAACTAGAAAGGTAGTAGCTGCTCAACGCAGTCATATTAAAGGGACTGGTGGTGGGGCTCCATTGAAATTGAGGAAGCCAATTTCCAAACAGTTAAGCCCAACTGCTACGAACCCACTTGCCGAAGCGAAAGATGTGTATTATAAAAAAAAACAGCTCTAGTAGAAGCTCAGATAGTGGCTATCAAGGAAGAGAATAGAAGAAAAGTAAAGGAGCATTCAAAGCTTAGAATATTAGATTTGCAAATTATGGAGATGAAGAGAAAATTAAATAATAATAATTAAATCTTTTTTATTTTGAATGCACTTTCTGGAAAAAGCGGTATTAGAATTCTATCAGCATTGCTGCAGACTATGAAATCCCCTCAAATTTGAATTAAAAACAGAAATTTAAATAACACATTTTTATTTCTTTATTCTCACTTGAAACTTTTCCAGATGTTACCTAAAGTAAGACAATGAATCAGAAATACAAACATAGAAACTTATCTAAAATACATACCTTAATAAAATTTTATAAAAATCATATGAAATCTTGTCATGTTGAAGATACAAATTGAATATTGGATGGAGTAGTCCGTTAGTTTGTGATAGTTCATTTTAATGGAATGAAATAACTTGACATCCTGGACCATAGAAATTGAAAAATATAAAAAGCACGTACCAATAATAAAACTACTTAACGAACAGACGGAACTTTGGAAAACCCCTCTCTTCGAAGCTCTGCCGAAGCCTACAATCCCCATATGTAATAGTTGAGATCTAATTTGTTCGTTCAGTTTGAAAATGTAGTAAACACTACGATACTCGAGTCACTGTATATCAGTTATAATAAAAAGTGATAGAAAACAAAGTAATTCCTTATTTCATTCCAAATTGAATATGAAGAATGGTTTCACAAGTGACAAGCAAATTTTATTTCAATTATCAAACAAATATAAATTTTAAATTAGCAAAATGTTTATTAATAATAGACTCACTTGACGAGCTGCATTAACATTAGTTGAATTTGTTTCCTCCTGCAATCATTCATTTGGAAATATTTCGTTCATATCTACAGCTATATTGTACAAAACAGTGGTAACAACAATAATTGCCCTTATGATCGTTAACTTAACACTCATTCCTTCGGAAAGGATAGGAAAACGACGTTTCCAAACTCCATACTTTCTCTCCACCACATTTCTATTTCGTATAATTGACTGCTTATATAAATTTTCAGCTGCTGTTATAGCTTCCGGTAACTTTGTCATAAGATAAGTCTGCAAACTATAACCACTATAACCAAGTAGCAAATACCGTCCAAATTTACCATTCTCAAATTGTCTCTTCAAGACACTGTTATGAAAGATGGTTTGATCATGTGTTGAGCCAGGTCATTTAGCTACAATAATTCTGATTCTCAACTCTGAATTACACACAGTTTGAACGTTAATATATTTCGTAGTACGCTAAAATCAAACAAAATGGGCAAATGTGACAGAGGAAGGTTATGTCCACTGTTTTCGTGTTTATCGAGCACCTGCGCAGTGTCGAGCTTCTCGTTAAAGGATCCTTTTCCAGCCGTAAAGGGCCGATTTTCTCACTTTAACATAAAGGACGCTTTTAAGACTTTTTGGGAAAAAGGAGGCTTTAATTTCGTTTATGAAACTGGCCGTAAATTATTGAGCAGATTCATAAATATAATTTCAAAATAATGTCGCACTCGACAACTATTACCATTTTAGATTCTCGAGGGAATTGCCATCCCGCTTGGAGGGATGATCGTACACCCAAATTTGATTCGAAGATGTCGCATTTTATATAAAAATTGTGAGACCTCCAGCAAAATTCATACTTATGGCTGAATTATTTTATATGAGCCACCCTGTATGTTAATTGACCGCCTGTTTTCACTATTCTATCATTACCTAACCGCAGTTTCACATAGAGAAGGAACGAGATTTCTACATATTTCCGGCATTCATTATATATTGAAGATTATAGTAAGTAATAGTTCTTAAGAGTACATAATTGATTCTTGTTGCAAAACTCAATCCAAACTCTCTTCGCATACCTTAAAAAAATTCTATACGAGACCATTAAAAGGCTTACTCAATACGTAAATACCCAAAAATAAGCATCAAAAAGGACGATCAATCATAACCGACAATTAACGACCATTCAAATCCACCTAAAGCCATCCTTTAATCAAGTGAAACGCCGTCAAAGGTCAATCCACCCAATAAAAAATCTCTCCGCCAAAAAACATCTCTCACGCCCACACACAGGCGAAATTTACGAGACATACGTAGCGCCATCTTTGCCAGATGATCGTTCGGCCAATTAGTAAAAGTACACGGGCGTGTTACTGCCTTACATGCACGCACCCGCAGGTGGCAAGTCGTGTTATTGCTACTTTAATAATAGTAAACTTACCAGACAAAAAGGTACGCGGAAGTTACGAATCTATTGGAGAGTTCAACTGCTTATTTTGTAGATGAGCCATGTTCGATTAAAAAAGCTGTGAAAACGCACGAGGTGACTGACGTTTGTCCGCGGGAATACTGAATGAAAAGTATGTATGCGGTTAACAGTTCCTGTGAACGGCGATAAGAAAATCGCTGCTATTAATTATAACACTCGGCATAATATACCTATACGAAGGTTGACCATAAATTAGAGGATTTAATTAGCTCTGCCGATCGCCCCCCATGGTATTAGATCTTGACTGGGACCCTAGTTTCATCCCGGTGAAATGGGGGGTTAAGTCTCGATGCCTAAAGTAATGCCATTCGCGCCAGTCGCTGAACCCGTGTTGTGGAAGATCTTCCTAATGGGGCCCTAGTTTTGCCGTTATGGTGGAATGAAGAGCTGAGCCGGTTGATTAACTCAGTGACAAAGGAGTCCGTCGCAGCACAGGGCCTCTTCCTTTAAACTAGCGTACTGGCTGAGTTTGTTATGTAGCATACTGTGTTACCTCGGGAGGGTAGATGCCCACAGGTGATACTTACATCACTTGGCCACCCGATTCGTGTTGGACTCGAGGGGGTAGTGGTTAAAAGTCCGCATACTGGACTAGAGAGGTATTTCATTTATCTGTTCGCAGACATTCATGTTCGGGATATTCTCATGGGATGTCTCAGGATTTAGCTGGACTTGACGGTTCGACCGGCCTTGTTCTGAACATGGATATATTGTAAGACGTTTCAGGGTTTGTGGATCTCGACGAAACGGCTAGTCCGTTGGTGCTTGAAGCCAGGCTCAATCTAAAGACTTCACATGTGTTCGGGGGGTCTTAACGTACAGGTCGGATGGACGGTGCTCGTACCAGGATCAATTGCGGCGTCAATCTTGGGATTATCTTAGTTCATGAGACTGCGTTCAAGTGGATGGATAAGAAGCCCTTCGATTAGCCTTCTTCTGAGCTCTTTATTTTTGATGGTCTGCCTATAGGTCTGCATATGTAAGGTTCCTGCGTTTTAGCCAACTTGGTCCATCTGTCTTTTGGCATTCTTTGGACATGGTCCTTCCAGAACGGTAGCAGCATGAGGTGTAGCACCATCTTGTTGGAACCAAAACACTTCAGGGTCGATACCATTCAAATTTTGGAACGAATAATCATTGATCATCGATCTGCAACGAGAACCATTCACTGTAACATTAGCTCCAGCATCGTTTTTAAAGAAATATGGACCGATGATGCCTCCAACGTGTAAAGCACACTATACAGTGCATTTTTTAGGATTCAGTGGAACCTGCAGAACTTCTTGAGGATTGTTTTCACTCCATATACAGCAATTTTGCTTGTTTACATAGCCGTTCAACCAGAAATGAGCTTCATCACTAAACGCAATTTCACGATAAAAAAGTGGATCAACTTCAAGCTGCTCTAGGGCACAATCAGTAAACAAACGACGCTTATTATGGTCAAGTGGCTTTAGTTCTTGAACCAGTTGGATCTTGTTTGGGTGTAGACCAAGATCTTTACGCAAAATTTTCCATGTGGTCCAACTTGTTGGGAACGTCGACCAATAGACAAATCTGGATCATCATTAACACTATGACTTACAGCAGCGATATTTTCTTCTGTACGTACTGTTCTTTGTCTTGTTGTTGTTGCATCGAGTAGATAAAATGTTGTCCAAAATCTATCGATAGTTTAGCCGTATCCTATCAAATGGTTTGGTAAAGTCAACAAAACAAATATGGGTTTGTTCAACTCTCAATTGACGAACTTTGAATATAAGGTCCACTATTGACCTATTATGTATGAATTCTTGTTGCCCTTCGAATGTTGGTACCTTAGCCCTTATTCCATTTATCTATGATCTTAGTGATGAGTTTAAGAATCAAATAAAGCAGTGTTATATATTCCTTAAGTTATTAGGATCTCTTTTTTCTTCTTTTTTTGTTGATAGGTAGGGGATAATACACTTGATTTCTATTCATCGAAGACTTGTCGGAGTTCATAATCTTTTAGAATTATGCGGTTTCAGACCATCTCAGCTCAAAATTCGAAAATTATAGAAATTTAGGCAGAACGGTAGCACGCTGCTACATAAAACAAGCGCGCAGAAATTGCTCAACTCTGTTTGAAATTCAAATAGTAAATTTCTTAGCATTTAAGTATTCTATATACTTTGCTAAAAGAATATTTACCGTGGCAACCGCAAAGTTGTAAAAAAAGCTTTTTTTGTGTAGGTGAAGGCTTTGTTTCTGAAAATGCAGAAGCGATGAATTTTGTTGAAACGGGCAGGGGAAAAATCGATATTCTGCCACATCTTAATGATTCCAAAAAACGTAGATCGGAAAACTCGGGAAAATTACCAATTTTCGATTCAATTCTTTGCAAATTTCGACCAATCAGAAAATTCCGTGAAACATCAAACGTCGATGGCGGATTCAAATTTGAGATATGAGATTTTGTTTGATAATTTTTGAAAACGTAAAAACTTTTTTCTAAAAAAGTAATAGTGATGAATGTGGGGCAAACGGTAGAACCACAGACGATAATTGATTGAATTACAGTTATTTGCCAAGATTTTTTATGAATCCAGGGTCAAGAAAAGCGACTTTACTTTAATTTTTATTGTCAAAATATTATAATACAGTACATATGCAATATTCTTGATGTGAAAGTTTGATTACCATATAACAAAGGTTAAACATTTTATCCACCAGATAAATCTACCCGCTAGGTGTATCTACCGGTTCATTGATCTACCGATTCACTGACCTACCGGCTATTGGACCAACCAACTTTTGAGCTCGTATTCAACTACTAGATCAGTTTCTTACCCCAATTTAGTAGTATCTCCAGCTGCATGACAAGAAATTAGATCGGCCGGCCCCAGTCCCCTAGCCTTCCAGTTCTGGTAGATGGCCTCGGCCTGATCAGAGATCTGCTTGGCAATGGCCGCTATATCGTCGTCCGGATCACGTCGTCTCGCCGTCGTAGTCATCGCGACGTCTTGATGCTGCACGAACGTTGGGGAGATCAACGACGTTTCGTCGTCGTAAAGGGCGCGTTCTTCAGGAGACGCGCCCTACGGCGCATCTTTGTTAGGAAGACCTGTAACAAATAGTTAGTGATTAATACCAATAATAGTTGACAAGCATAATTGTTCATGTTATTCGTAACATTCGACCAGTATTGCTTTGTAGCGAAAGCACTCAGAAATACGAACTTTCATTTCAAAGTAGAAGCACAGCACAATGTTGCTGTGAAAGGCAGAAATATATATTAATTTCAATTGAAAATATAAACTCTGAGGTTAAAACAATATCTCTCACACGTCCGCCACGACTGTCATTTTCGCATAATTATGGATCAATTAAGCGGGTAACATCTCTCATGTTGTCTTTCAGCGCCTATATCATTGCTGGATCATTGGCGTAGACCTACTTCATCTAAGGCAGACCAAAAAATCTAATGAGGTTAAATATAACGATTTCGAAGGCCAATTGATGTCTCCATTGCGGGAAATTACGCGTCCAGGAAAATTTTCACGCAATAGTCATTGTTTACGAGCAGTATGACATATTGCGCCTTCCTGATGAAAATTAACCTTCTTCGCATTCATGGCATCAATTTCGAGACAAAAAAATCAGCATAATTCACCTTGAAATGAATAAACCTGGGTTATCATCTACAGTCTCAGCTACATCAACAATATTTTCAGCAGACTTGAAGAATGGCACAAATTGGAGTCATGACATTACTAACTTGTCCGAGACTTGCAAATTATTTGATTAATTTCGCTATAATAGAGAGAAGGCGCTTGATGACCAAATGCAGTACGAATTTTACGAACTGTATCTATGAACATTTCATCACTTTTGGAATGAAAATCACGTTTTCAATAGACAGTGCGAATGTATTTCGATCCATTTTTCATTTGCCATATATCTGTCAGTTTTACTCTGATATTTCAAAAATGACAGGAATTTCAAAATGAAAGCTCTTGTTGGAACAACCGATACAGCGTATCGGGTATTTGTTTTGGCGCTACATTTGAAATTCAGCGACGGAGGGGAGTGGGGAGAGGACCGTGGTGTCCGCCATTTTGTGGTGTTTTAGTCACGATGGGCAGTACCCGGGAACGCAGAGTGCTTTTTGCGTACGAGCGTGATTCAATAGTGGCTTCTCAACATTTGTATCGTGCGGAATATTTGTACACGCCATGCACCAAGTGACGATAGCATTAGAAAATGGATCCGAATTCAACACTCTGGCTGCCCTCGTTCAGTCCGCGACGGAGAAACTGTTCGAGAAGTGGAGGTATCAATTCGTCTATATCCATACGAAAGCAAGGCCAATCATTAGACATCAAAAAATCGTCCTTGTATTTGATTTTAAAGAAAGATTTGCATTTAAAAGCCTATATATAAAATTCAATTTGTTCAAGAAATGAAGGATACAGAGTATGCTAATTACGGCGGTTCAACAAGTTATAGAAGAATAGTGACCGTTATTGCGATATGCTGCGAAACTTTTTGGGTCAAAAGTTACAGAAATTTCAAGGTTTCAACACAAGAACGAGGTTTGAACAAGATGAGGCCACTTTCCATACATCAAATCAATTTTATGATAACAATTATGAATAAAATGAAAAAATTGTGGAAATATTACTTTTTGATAAAAATCATCTAAAGCGTTTACCTTTCTGCTAGTTTCAGAGCAACAGAGTGCTATCGTTTCGCCCAAATGTCTGTAATTTTCGAATTTTGAACCAAAAATGTTCTTGAACGACTAATTTGCACCCACTGATGAAGAATCCGCGGTCAGAAGTACGCTCACTTTCGAACGGAAGAAGCTAGAGCCTTGAAACTTTCAGGAAAGGTTTGGGGTCTGAGTGATGCAGCTGAGTTCGTTAATGGGCAAAATAGGCTCAATTGTTTTCATATTTTTCCCATTTTTTTTTCCAAACTACAGATGCAATCGATCTGAAATTCAGCAAGAAGAAAAATTATAACTTGCATGGTCTTGAGAAATTTCGTGAGGATCGTATGATTAGAATAGAAAAAAATTTGATGAGGTTTGTGGGTTGCTTGAACTAGAGCGCAAAAGCCCATAACTTCACGTCAGTGCTTTTAATTTTTTTAAGATTCGTTATTTCTTTACAAATATCGGGTGTTTTTTTAGAGTGATAGCACTTTCGATAGGGATAACTGTGATTTGACAGAAGGTAGAAGCCATGTTGTTTTGACATTTCTGTTCAGTAAGCATTCACAAATTATCGAAAGACTCACGCCGCAACGATGTTTACAAAATGTTGAAATTTATTTTCGAAATCAGTGTACTATTCACCAAACTTATAGAGCACTTCGTGAAATTTATGGTTTACATAATCGTCCATCAGAGAAGCTCATTCGTCGAACTATCGATAGATTTCGGACAACATTTTCTGTACTCGATGCAACAACGAGACAAAGAACTGTACATGTAGAAGAAATTAGAAATTATCGCTGCTGTAAGTCATAGTGTTAATGATGATCCAGCTTTGTCTATTCGTCGACGTTCACAACAAGTTGGACTCTGTGCATTCACTATATGGAAAATTTTGTGTAAAGATCTTGGTCTACACCCATCAAGATCCAACTGGTTCAAGAACTAAAGCCACTTGACCATAATAAACGTTGTTTGTTTGCTGATTGGGCCCTAGAACAGCTTGGAGTTGATCCAATTCTTATCGTAAAATTGTGTTTAGTGATGAAGCTCATTTCTGGTTGAACGGCTATGTAAACAAGCAAAATTGCCGTATAAGGAGTGAAAACAATCCTTAAGAAGTTCTTCAGGTTCTATTGCATCCTGAAAAATGCACTGTATGGTGTGCTTTACACGCTGGAGGCATCATCGGTCCATATTTCTTTAAAAACGATGCTGGAGCTAATGTTACAGTGAATGGTGCTCATTACAGACCGATGATCAATGATTATTTGTTTCAAAATTTGAATGGTATCGACCCAGAAGTGTTTTGGTTCCCACATGATGGTGCTACATCTCATGCTGCTACCGTAACAATTGATTTATTGAAGATTTGGCGATAACATTATTTCGGGCGATGGTCCAATTAATTGGCCTCCAAGATCATGCGACATAACTCCACCGGATGATTTTCTTTGGGGTTATATCAAGTCATTGGTTTATGCTGATAAACCAGAAACAATAGAAGCTTTGGAAGCCGACATAACTAGTGTTATAGATGAAATAAGGCCTGAATTACTCGAAAAAGTGGTCCAAAATTGGTCTGGTCGAATGCGGTTCCTCAGAGCTAGTCGCGGTGGAACTATGCCGGAAATTATTCTTAAAACATGAATGTCATAAAATTATCTTTCAAATAAAAAAAAATTTGGTTTCAATCTTAATTTAAATGTGTTTTATTTCATTTTAAAGTTCTGTCACTCTAAAAAACACCCGATACTCAACGCAATCTTGTACACTAATTAACTGGAAACAAGATTAGAAACTTAGAGACATTCGAAGAGTAAAGAGGGTGAAATTTTCAATTTTCCTCGTCCCACACAAGCTTCCACTCTTTTTGTCTGAATAATTTTACAGTATCATATATTTTCCGGATCACCATCTGTACGCCCATCTCATTATCTTCCTATCTAAGCTAGTAGTTAGGTACTAGTTTTCAGTTCTCTTCCAGATTACTGGTTAGCAACTTTGGAATGCTTCGAGTCTTCAGAAAGTTGAACGGCTAAAAAGATTAGGTTTCCAATCATCGCTTACCGCGGAATGCGACCGCTTTACTGGCGTAGAATTTTTCGACAAATTACTATAAATATGCGGAAAGGAATGTTCGAGATTTCGCTAGCGTAGAGAAATAATAGAATTGACATCAGGATCATGTGGCAAAGGCGGTGTAAACACGCCTCGGTTCTACGTGATCAAAAGTTTCACAAAGAGATCGCCGATGACAATGATTCATTTTATTGGTTTATTATTTTCTCAAAGTATAAACTTAAAGGATAGACCAACAAAATCTTCCTTCGATGAAGCAGGTAGATAGATCACTAACAGCGAATGTACGGCTATTGATTATTTTATCGTGGTCAATTTTCTTAGTTTCACTGACCGAAGGACCAGTGTTCATTAAACGATACGGAATTTTTTTGAAGTTTTGATATATCGGGTGTATTTTTTAGAGTGATAGAACTTCAAATTGGAATAAAACACATATAAATTAATATTGAAGCCAATTTTTTTTTATGTGAAAGATAATTTTATGACATTTATGTTTTAAAAATAATTTCCGGCATATGTCCACCACGACTAGCTCTGAGGAACCGAATTCGACCAGACCAATTTTGGACCACTCTTTCGAGTAATTCAGGCCTTATTGAATCAATAATACGAGTTATGTTGGCTTCCGAAGCGTCTATTGTTTCTGGTTTATCAGCATAAACCAATGACATAAACCCAAAGAAAATAATCCACTGAAGTAATGTCGCATAATCTTAGAGGCCAATTAATTGGACAATTTCTCGAAATAATGTTTTCGCCAAATCTTTCTTTCAATGAATCAATTGTTAGGGTGCATGAGGTGTAGCACCATCTTGTTGGAATCAAAAGACTTCTGGGTCGATACCATTCAAATTTCGAAACAAATAATCATTGATCATCGATATGTAACAAGCAACATTCACTGTAACATTAGCTCCAGCATCGTTTTTAAATAAATATGGACCGATGATGCCTCCAGCGTGTAAAGCACACAGTACAGGTGAATTCTACCAGAATAGTTATTGGCTATTTGAGGAAGGCCTCTTTTCCAAGTGACTACCAAGCAGTCTCCACAGTCCACCCAGAGGTAGAAAGTGTGATAAGGATTACGCCATATCATCGCGCTCGGCGAGAACCCCTCCGAAGAGATGAACCCACCAGCTTCCAGTTTGGGCCCCGACTCGAAAGCCAGAACCGTCTGACTGGTAGCAGCGAAGCACTATCCAACCTCTACTGGCTCAGCAGGTCAGTACCCGAGTTGGTTTGAGACGCAACTCACCCGCCGGAGGGAATTCTTATCCATCCACCCGAACGCAGTCTCATAAACTAAGATAAACTCAAGATTGACGACTACAATTGATCCTGGTACGAGCACCGTCTAGCGGACTATACGTCCTGACCCACCGAACCCATGTGAAGTCATTTGATTGATCCTGGCGTCAAGCACTAATGGCGGAGCCATTTCGTCGAGATCCACAAACCCTAAATAGTTACGCACAGATCCAGGGGCCAGGACAGGCCGGTCGAACCGTTAAGTCCCATTAAACCCCGAGTCGTTTCATGAGAATATACCGAAAATGGGGGTCTGCGAACAGATAAATGAAATACCCCCCTAGTCCAGCACGCGGACTTTCAACCACTGCCCCCTCGAGTCCAACTCCAATTGGGGTGGCCAGGTGGTACAAGTAACACCTGAGGGCAAGCCCACCCCCCCGAGGTAACGCAGTATGCTACATAACGCACTCGGCCATTACACAGAATCCGGAGATTTATACTGCGATAGGGTAGAGTACGCCAGTTTTAAGGGAGAAGCCCTGTGCTGCGACAGACTCCCTTGTCACTGAGTTAATCAACCGGCTCAGCCCTCCATTTCACCTGAGTAAAACTAGGGCCCCATTCGGAGATCTTCCACCATACAGGTCCAGTGACTGGCGCGAAATGGCATTACGTTAGACACCAAGACTTAACCCTCCAATTCGCCGGGACGAATCTAGGGTCCTAGTCAAGAGAGCGCCCCCATCACGTCAAGATCTAATGCCTGGGGGGCGAGCACACAGTACAGTGCATTTTCAGGATGCAATGGAACCTGCAGAACTTCTTGAGGATTGTTTTCACTCCATATACGGCAATTTCGCTTGTCTACATAGCCGTTCAACCAGAAATGAGCTTAATCACTAAACACAAGTTTACGATAAAAAGTTGTTCTAGGGCCCAATCAGCAAACAAACGACACTTGTTATGGTGAAGTGGCCTTAGTTCTTGAACCAGTTGGATCTTGTATAGGTGTAGACCAAGATCTTTACGCAAAATTTTCCATGTGGTGGATGCACAGTGTCCAACTTGTTGTGAACGTCGATGAATAGACAAATCTGGATCATCATTAACATTATAACTTACAGCAGCGATATTTTCTTCTATACGTACAGCTCTTTGTCTTGTTGTTGCTGTTGCATCGAGTAGAGAAAATGCTGTCCGAAATCTATCGATAGTTCGACGAATAAGCTGCCCTGATGGACGATTATGTAAACCATAAATTTCACGAAGTGCTCTATAAGTTTGGCGAATAGAACACTGATTTTGAAAATAAATTTCAACAATTTGTAAACGTTGTTGCGGCGTGAGTCTTTCCATGATAATTTGTCAATGCTTACTGAACAGAAATGTCAAAACAACATGGCTTCTACCTTATGTCAAATCACAGCTATCCCTATCGAAAGTTCTATCACTCTAAAAAAAAACACCCGATATTATATAATGGCGTAGCCATACATTTCAATAAGGGTCTAAAGAAATTCCCGTCTAAATAAAGGGACTATGATTCCAAATTTACAAGAAACAACAAGAGTTTGTCTCTTAATTCTTAATAACTTAATTCTTGCTTTATTTTGCAACTTGTTATGTTTGGGCTTCCTTAATACAGACCTATAAAGACACATGTTAAATGGCATTGCAGCAAATGGTATATATTCTTCTGCATTTCAACTTTGTTGCTTAATTCATCTTATCTGCAGCTTCGTATAAAAATTTATCAATGATTTCTCACGACAGTACTTATCTAAGAGTTCAAAAAGTATTTTATAAATAAAGTTGCTTTGATTAAGAATGATTAAATTTTAATTTTTTATACAACGACATATCAACTTGATTCTTTTTCAATTTGAAATTTGAACAATGCAATTTTACTCAGAATAAAGTATCATTCAAATATGCACAACATCTTTGACACTGACGGACCCGATCGCTCCACGTTGATCATTCTGTGCAATAAGTACGGCTGTATTTCGCCAATAACTTGACGAATATTCTCTTCCAAGTGATCTAAAATCTGTGGCTTGTTGGCATAGACTTACGAGTATGCATTCACATAGCCCCAAAGAGAATTATCCAAAGGTGTTAAATCACATGCCTTGGCGGCCAATTGACAAATCCCATCGTCAAACATTTCCATCAGCAAAGCGAGCGATGGCATGTAGCGCCATCTTATTAGAACCATATTTTAACAAAGCCATTCAACCAACAATGTGCCCCGTCCAAGATGATGATTCTCTGACCAAAATCAGCACAGTGTTCCAAGTGCTCAAGGGACCAGTAAGCAAACTCTCGGCGTAATCTGCGATTATTTGGCAGTTCTTGATTTAATACGATTTTATAAGGATACAGCTCCAGATACTTTCGCCATATTTTCCAAGTTGACTGCTGAAAAAGTCCCAGTTGTCGTGAAATCGACAGATTTGGCTCATCGACAACAGTGGCCGCTGCATCTGCATTGTTCTCCTCCCTTCGCACGTTTCGTAATCTTTCTGGTTGCTTATTGTCCTGTTAGGTTAAGTCACGTTCAAACTGACCACCCATTTTAATGGAATCAGGCAATCACATCATTCTCCAGTGATTTATTTCTTGCACAAATGAGAGTCGGACAATTAGATTAAAACACCCTTCTTGTAGATACCAAACGACGATTCGTTTCATTCGATGAAAGCCAAAATAGTTTCCCCTAATGCAGTCATAAAGGTCCGTCTTCTATTATTATACCACCCCTATAATATTAGGCACATGTCGACAGAAATATACAAATTTACCCCGGTGTTCTTCGGCCCATTTCCTACTGGAACAGGGGTAATAAAACACTCGAACGTCATTACCGTCTCCCTTTCATCCCATCAGGAAGAAACCGTGCCCGATTCACTCCATTTCGATCGTGATTTAGGAGAGAACCGGAAACGATGCACAGTAGGGGCGCTTTTCATGCATCATGCTTGCGTGAACTCTCTTGCGATTTTAATCGAAAAAGTTCAGCCGATAACATCGACTGGAGATATCGATACGATTTCGCTATATGGGATATTGGTCATCAAATTATCCTTCGGGTGGAATTTGTGGATTAAATGATTGAGAAGGGAAACGAATAAAACGAATATGAGGATTCCTGGTTATGTAGGGGAAATAACGGGATAACTTTCAATGAATCGCTTACTTGACATGAGGACCCAAATTTCATTCATAAAAATTTCTCAGGATCGAGACAAATACAGGGCTCAAGTTGGCAGAACTTTTTGAGGATTGTTTTCACTCCATATACGGCAATTTTGCTTGTTTACATAGCCGTTCAACCAGAAATGAGTTTCATCACTAACCACAATCTTTCAATAAAGAAGTGGATCAACTTCAAGCTGTTCTAGGGCCCAATCAGCAAACAAACGATGCTTATTATGGTCAAGTGGCTTAAGTACTTAAACCTGTTGGATCTTGTATGAGTGTAGACTAAGATCTTTACGCAAACTTTTCCATGTGGTGGATGCACAGAGTTCAACTTGTTGTGAACGTCGACAAATGTTGTCCGAAATCTATCGATAGTTCGACGAATAAGCTGCTCTGATGGACGATTATGTAAACCATAATTTTCACGAAGTGCTTTATAAGTTTGGCGAATAGATTTTGAAAATAAATTTCAACAATTCCTAAACGTTGTTGCGGCGATAGTCTTTCCATGATAATTTGTCAATTCCTACTGAACAGAAATGTCAAAACAACATGGTTTCTACCTTTTGTCAAATCACAGTTATCTCTATCGAAAGTTCTATCACTCTAAAAAAAACACCCGATACAAGGCGTCATTCAAATGGTACGATTACCAATATTTCATAAATAAATTCCATATCAAACTGGTGTCAATTTTCAAAATTTAATCTATAACGGTGCAATTAGATTCTGTACGTAATGCGATTAGTTTATCGCAATATTTTGTTAGTTTCGATGTGGTGATTCGAACCCATATGCGTTATTCGTAGAATTATTAATTTTAGTAGTGATAATTTTGTTGGGATTTTTACGTCATGAATGCGCTCGGTGTGACAACGATCAATTTTCGGTACCACGAATTGTTTATCGTGTTTGGTTTCAGTTTCTGTCGAATATAAAATAATAGATTAATTAATCGTTCGATTAATTACCCGTTTGTTTCAACTAATTAACGTGAACACAACAGATAAATGATCGGTATTTATTTTAATTACAGAGGATAGGAAATCCTAAATATTAAGCTTATGATTCTATCATAATTTGAGATAGTTCACAAATTGTTGAAATTCATTTTCAAAATCAGTGTTCTATTCGACAAAGTTATTCATGAAATTTATGGTTTACATAATCTTCCATCAGAGCAGCTTATTCGTCGAACTATCGATAGATTTCAGACCACTTTTTCTCTACTCGATGCAACTACAACAAGATAAAGAACTATACGTACAGAAGAAAATATCGCTGCTGTAAGTCAAAGTGTTAATGATGCTTCACCTCATGCTGCTAACGTAACAATTGATTTATTGAAAGAAAGATAACATTATTTCGAGAAATGGTCCAATTAAGTGGCCTCCAAGATCATGCGACATAACTCCACTGGATTATTTTCTTTGGGGTTATGTCAAGTCATTGGTTTATGCTGATGAACCAGAAACAATAGACGCTTTGGAAGCCAACATAACTCATGTTATTAATGAAATAAGGCCTGAATTATTCAAAAAAGTGGTCCAAAATTGGTCTGGTCGAATGCGATTCCTCAGAGCTAGTCGTGGTGGACATATGCCGGAAATTATTTTTAAAACATAAATGTCATAAAATTATCTTTCCAATGAAAAAAAATTGGCTTCAATCTTAATTTAAATGTGTTTTATTTCAGTTCAAATTTCTATCACTCTAAAAAAAGCACCCGATAGCTGATAATGTGGATAAAAACCCATGTTTGTCCATTTTAAGTTGAGGATTCAATTTGCACCATGTTTTGCATATAATGTTCTTGACCACAATTATACGAAAATGTGATGAAAAGTTTCATCGAAGGAATAACTATAAAAAGCCCAGGCTTATATTTGCCAGATATTGTGTTGCATTTTTAAACTCAGCGTTTTTACTTAAGGTTGAAATAAAAATATATCTACCTTCCAGACAAACACGGTTTTTCTGTTGAATTGAAATGAAACTTTGTTGGAAGAAATTTCATGAGAACCTTAAAATTCTTCTTAACGAGCACACATATGTCAACAGATCTCCCTTGTTAGATATTTTAACCAAAATATTCCCGAAAATTGACTGAATTCTCAAGTTTTTTCCTAAACCCTACGTATATAAGATATGTAAGTGTAAGTTAGTACGAAATGTTAACATGAAGAAGCCACAGCAAATTTTTCATTTAATCGCCCGGAAAAGTTTCAGTACCAACATGAAAGCCAAAATTCAGGATTGAAATAAGATATATGAGACAAATCGAAATCAGAATCAACACAAATAAAATAATAGGAAAAGGCTTTTTACTTGATAGAAGGAGTATAACAAAATTTGAATATCAAAACAGATTCAATCTGTCAGTCTTCTACAATTTTAATTTCTAAGAACTTTTAGAATCAAATTAGCTTATATTTAGTAGACGTGTAAAATCATTAAATATCTATTAAATATAAGCTGTGCTTATAAGACATTAATCTAATTATAAAAGTTTTTTGAATAAAAATTTTCTGAAATTAAAATTGTAGAAGACTGACAGATTAAATCTGTTTTGATATTCAAATTTTGTTATATTCCTTCTATCAAGTGAAAGGCCCTTTCCTATTATTTTATTTTATACATAATAAATATATAATTATATTTAGACTTGAATAAAAATCTCATTATGGAATATCAATGCTTTAAAGAAGACCTCATAATACCTTACAGCTTTCTGTGATTTTTGTGAATAGAATATCATGGATTTCAAAGTTAGTTGTTCAAAGCGATGATCCCAGGACTACTTTTATTTATTGCTTGTTGATTTTGATTTATTTAAATATGATTTAGGACCGATGAAGAGATTATCGGAATTCTAAGTGTTTTTTGAAGATATAATGCATGTCTTGAGAGATTTTTCAATTAACTTATGTAAATTATTTAAATATTTTAATATTAGCCTTCTACATATTTAAATAATTTTATATACCTTCTACCAAGTATTAACCTCTATTTATGTTTCTTATGTAAATATTTGAATATATTGAATATTTCGAATAAATTATATTTTCTGTGAAGTCCTTAAATAATGTTTTGTATTTTTGAAAAGGAATTGGTTTTCATAATGGTAAGATCAGAAACAAAATTTTGTCTCCTTCAAATATTTATTTATTAATTTTAATTGACAATTTATTTATATTTGTCGGCTTATTTATTCCATTTGATATTGTATATTGAGTTTTGATTTTATACGTCTATTAAATAAAAGCCTTGCTTATAAGACATAATTTAATTCTAAAAGCTTTTTAAATAAAAATTTTCGTATTTAAAATTGTAGAAGACTGACAGATTAAATCTGTTTTGATATTAAAATTTCAAAATCAACATATTTCATGATTCGTAGGATTCAGCATGTAATAAAAAAACCATATCGGTGTAGATATTTCCGAAACATAAAATATTCATGTTTCCTTCGAGTAACTGTACACCGTTTCACATCCTGTACCTTGCAGTATAAAACATATGCTATTTCCGGATATCACTGAACAATAGACCTCTAATATCCGTAGACTCCTAATGAAGGTAGTAACATCACGTTCGTGTTTAGAGGTTTTGCTGTAACGCGATTTTAAACGTGTAAAGGATGTTATTGGTCTAGTATACACGCGCGCATTTTCGAATGGTTGTGTGTGTATTCCCAGGAGCATTCGATAGAATCGGTCTCAACTTAATGAAAATTCATTGAAAAAGACATTAAATAATATAATCTACAATCACCATATGCTAATTTGATCACGAAATATTCACTTTATACAGTGGTGTAGGTATGCATTTCAACGAGGTTCTAAAGGATGATCTAAATATTGCTTCAGGATTTTGAAGCGAAATATAGGCAACACGGTTTAAAGTGAAAAGTGAATTTATCCGCTGTTTTATAGGTTAGGTTATTAGAAAACAACTTCGTGTACATGCAGTATGTTTTCGAACGTACGTCTTTTTACAACACTTTGGAGGGTGAATCCTTCTTAATAGAAGGTAGAACTCTTCAAAATGAACCGTTTCACCAAAAATCGCTTCCATAAAATATTCATGGAGACAAAACTATAGGTCGATAAAGGTGAATTAGATATCTGGGCCTAATTTAAAATCTGGTTCTGATACTTTGGTTAGTTCAAATGCTTCAAAGACCCATAGTACGTTGATTTCAATGTTGATGGCAAAGTTATTTGATTTCGGAAATCTATTGTTTGAATTTTTTTCTCATAATATTCCTTGATGTGAACAAAATATAACACAGAAAACTTCGAAGAAAAAGAAGAATTAGAATGAAAAATTACGAAAATTGCGAAATGGCATACAACATTATTGTGAAAGAGTCAAAAATAATGAAATAAATACTGAGACAGAAACAATTATTAAAGACTTAATCTGATCGCAGAAGACATCAGTCTAATTTCACGTTATGCGTTCGGTCCAGTAGAAGGCGCCATATTTGTGCTTGGGAAGCTGTAGACGTGTAGATTTTTTGGTATAAGGACGTTGTATTTAAAGGTGCACTTTTTCCAGTGTTTTTTCCGTAATTAATCATCGCTTGATTCTATTGAATGTTATGATGTTCGATACGGTTATATTTTGCTATTCCTGATTTTGTTTTTTCTCCGTTGATGGTGTGATTTTTGTGTTCCTAACCCTAACTTCAAGGCGTCGGCCGTCTCGTTTCTTCTAGTTACTCCGCATTCACAAGGTATCAAGTATCGGGTGTTCTTTTCCACTTCAAATTGAAATAATACACATTTAAAATAAGATCGAAGCCAATTTTTTTTATTTGAAAAATAATTTTATGATATTTATGTTTTAAAAATAATTTCCGGCATAGTTCCACCACGACTAGCTCTGAGGAACCGCATTCGACCAGACCAATTTTGGACCACTTTTTCGAGTAATTCAGGCCTTATTTCATCAATAACAAGAGTTACGTTGGACTCCAAAGCGTCTATTGTTTCTGGTTTATCAGCAAAAACCAATGACTTGACATAACCCCAAAGAAAATAATCCAGTGGAGTTATGTCGCATGATCTTGGAGGCCAATTAATTGGACCATTTCTCGAAATAATGTTTTCGCCAAATCTTTCTCTCAATAAATCAATTGTTACCGTAGAATAAGGTGTAGCACCGTCTTGTTGGAACCAAAACACTGCTGGATTCATAACATTCAAATTTTGAAACATATAATCCTTCATCATCGATCTGTAACGAGCACCATTCACTGTAACATTAGCTCCAGCATCGTTTTTAAACAAATATGGACCGATGATGCCTCCAGCACACCATACAGTGCATTTTTCAGGATACAATGGAACCTGCAGAACTTCTTGAGGATTGTTTTGACTCAATATACTTTAATTTTGTTTACCTAGCCATTCAACCAGAAATGAGCTTCATCACTAAACACAATTTTACGATAAAAAAGTGGATAAACTTCAAGCTGTTCTAGGGCCCAATCAGCAAACAAACGACCCTTGTTATGTCTTTAGTTCTTGAAACAGTTGGATCTTGTATGGGTGTAGACCAAGATGTTTACGCAAAGTTTTTCATGTGGTGGATGAACAACTTCCAACTTGTCCAACTTGTGAACGTCGACGAATAGACAAAGCTGGATCATCATTAAAACTATGACTTACAGCAGCGATATTTTCTTCTCTACGTACAGTTCTTTGTCTTGTTATTGTTGTTGCATCGAGTAGATGTTGTCCGAAATCTATCGATAGTTCGACGAATATGCTGCTCTGATGGACGATTATGTAAACCATAAATTTCACGAAGTGCTCTATAAGTTTGGCGAATAGAACAATAATTTTGAAAATGAATTTCAACAATTTGTAAACGTTGTTGCGGCGTGAATCTTTTCATGATAATTTGTCAATGCTTACTGAACAGAAATGTCAAAACAACATGGCTTCTACCTTCTGTCAAATCACAGTTATCCCTATCGAAAGTTCTATCACTCAAAAAAAACACCCGATACTTTATAAGGAAATAAAAATTTCAATAATTTTCAAATAAGTAATTTGTTTCATTTACAAAACAAAATCGGGCGCTGTTAATGAAAGACCCTTTACATGAAGATTTGTTCAATTTTTTTTTTCCACTCTTTCTTACCAATATGTAATGTCCGAAGGAAAAATAATTTATCATTCATGCTCGTGAGATTTTCAGTTAATTCGAAGTATTTCACGGAAAACAGAATCCTGTATTTTTATCCATAATATGTAGCGTTCTCAAAAAGAAATTCAATGAATTGAAATTTTCAGTGAAAATGCGCAAAAACTTGTTTCCACGTCGTTACTCTTCAAGATTTTCTTTAGTTTTTTCATTACTTTCGAAATTTTTAAATTTTGACCATGAGTGTATAGTTCAATTTTGGTAAGATGTTCATTTTGGCGTACTCTTCTTCCTGTAAATGTCTTTCGAAAACCAACGTTCATGTCTGTGATAAGTCCAAAATCTTCAAGGCATCATTTCACACTGAAAAGAAGGTCGGTAACTTTTTGCCAACGTGTGCAGTACTAGAGGTCTGTTCTAATAGCGGAGTGGTCGAAAATAGACACGAAACACACTGAAAGGAGTAACGACTGTTTGTCTCTTCTTGTATTGAGCGGAATACAGGAAGAAGTTCAACGGCCTCATTCTAGTACGATTTACGCCTCTAATTAAAATGCATTTCAATACTGGAACTTAATAAGATTTCGAAACGAAGATGAGTCAATCAGTTGCTCTAATCCTTATCACCAGTCGCGATAATCTTCCGAACATATTATTTATAATAATATACATACATATACATACACAATAACATAAATACATAGGCATATTCTTCAGATTGAAGCTGAAACTTTCTCATTGGCGATTTTTGAAACTATTTTTCAATTTCAATTTACAAGTAAACTAAGACACTAATGACCTCTTTTTCAATGTGAGGGAATTAGTTTGGACGTGATTCTGATGGGAATTCTTGAAAGTTTGTTGGGTGTTCAAGTTATCTCTGACCAAATTTCACACGGTGATTCTACAGGTAATTTGCAACATAAAAGTTACTATAGAGTATGGTCCAATATCTATCGTTGTAAAGTTATTCAAGATTCTACTATTTTGTAATTTTTCACCAAAAACATAACAAAACTTGAAAACTAGTATTTCAATCAATATTGGAAAGAGCGGAAAATTATGCTGGACTAGGGTAAAGAAATACTTTATTTTTATTGAGAAATCGACGAAATAATGCCAGGCCTCATAAAAATATTTTGCTTCTAATTAAAAGTTGAAACTTTTACTGAAGGTTAAATCGGGTGTTTTTTTTTTAAGTGATACAACTTTCGATAACTGTGATTTGACAGAAGGTAGAAACCATGTTGTTTTGACATTTCTGTTCAGTAAGCATTGGAAAATTATCCTGGAAAGACTCACGCCGCAACAAGGTTTACAAATTGTTGATATTTATTTTAAAAATCAGTGTTCTATTCACCAAACCTATAGAGCACTTCGTGAAATTTATGGTTTACATAATCGTCCATCAGAGCAGCTTATTCGTCGAGCTATCGATAGATTTCGGACAACATTTTCTCTACTCGATGCAACAACAATAAGACAAAGAAAGAAAAATTTATATGAGACAGTAATTTATTTCCACAAAAATGTTTGTACTACTACAACAATTGATTCACCACGATGTGGCTTCTTCAGGTATTACATTGTACTGTCTGGTGGTATTCAGTGTAACCGAGTTTAAATGCATTAAAGTTCTAGATTAACACTTTTAGAATTTCTTGAAATCAACAGGTAAAATGCCCGTAAAATCATTTTGAACGTACAAACAGGTTGTTGTTGATAAGTCTCCATTACTGAATATCTTTCCCTAATGGCATTTTCAGCGGCAAACTCCAATAAACACCTAGTGTTTTTATGACTTATGCTTCCATCATTTGGTCACGTACCTAACAATATATTTAAACTCGGTTACACTGAATACCATCAGACAGTACAATGTAATACCTGAAGAAGCCACATCGTGGTGAAACAATTGTTGTAGTAGTACAAATATTTTTTTGAAAATAAATTACTGCCTCATATACATTTTTTAATCAAAATGAGTTCCCACCAAGTAAAGACCGAACCAATCAAAGACAAAGAACTGTCATACAGAAGAAAATATCGCTGCTGTAAGTCATAGTGTTAATGATGATCCAGATTTGTCTATTCATCGACGTTCACAACATGTTGGACTCTGTGCATCCACCACATGGAAAATTTTGCGTAAAGATCTTGGCCTACACCCATACAAGATCCAACTGGTTCAAGAACTAAAGCCACTTGACCAAAATAAACGTAGTTTGTTTGCTGATTTGGCCCTAGAACACCTTGAAGTTGATCCATTTTTTTATCGTAAAATTTTGTTTACTGATGAAGCTCATTTCTGGTTGAACGGCTATATAAATAAGCAAAATTTCCGTATATGGAGTGAAAACAATGCTCAAGAAGTTCTGAAGGTTCCATTGCATCCTGAAAAATGCACTGTATGGTGTGATTTACACGCTAGAGGCATCATCGGTCCATGTTTCTTTAAAAGCGATGCTGGAGCTAATGTTACAGTGAATGGTGCTCGTTACAGATCGATGATCAATGATTATTTGTTTCAAAATTTGACTGGTATCGACCCAGAAGTGTTTTGGTTCCAACAAGATGGTGCTACACCTCATGCTGCTACCGTAACAATTGATTTATTGAAAGAAAGATTTGACGATAACATTATTTGGAGAAATGGTCCAATTAATAGGCCTCCAAAATCATGCGACATAACTCCATTGGATTATTTTCTTTGGGGTTATGTCAAGTCATTGATTTATGCTGATAAACCAGGAACAATAGACGCTTTGGAAGCTAACATAGCTCGTGTTATTGATGAAATAAGGCCTGAATTACTCGAAAAAGTTGTCCAAAATTTGTCTGGTCGAATGCGGTTCCTCAGAGCTAGTCCTGGAAATTAAAACGGAAATTATTTTTAAAACATAAATGTCACAAAATTATTTTTCAAATAAAAAAAATTTGGCTTCAATCTTAATTTAAATGTGTTTTATTTCAATTTAAAGTTCTATCACTCTAAAAAAACTCCCGGTACAAGAGCTACCAGAACAGGCATAACACAAAGTAATACGAAACGTAAAAATCGTCATTCCAATGAGGAGCGAACAGAAGCTGTTCTGCAGCATTTCTAATCAAAGCCTAGAAGCAGCACCAGACGTGCATTTCCACAATTCCCATGTTTGGGTCCATAATAATCAACACGCAAGTGTCACTACTCATTACCAACACTAGTTCGGGGTTAATGTATGACCAACCATGACGAGATATGAAATTCTTGCGCCGATAATAATTCCAGAGCGTTTGAAATCCGCAACTTTCGGAAACCTTTCGTAAAATTAAATTTTTGATTTATTGGGAGACATGTCTCGGAACTAACGGCTCGAAATGTGGTTTCGATTGGACCGTCTAGCACACAATAGTAGAATACTTCTTGGCCATGATATTGTGGCAGGGAACAAGCAGCAAGCGCAAAAGTTGATAAGTCATTCGAAAGTACACTAAATGAGGTATTTTTTGCTGAAAAGAAAACATGTCCATAATTAATGATTTTTCATGGATAAAACCATTGGAAAAATATGACTGATTTTGTTCACTTCAAAATCGTGATAGTGATCTTTTTTATTTTATGGAAAAATTTAAAATACTTCGTGAAATCAAGAAATGTTGAATTGAAGAATAACCATCAATATTTAGACCATATGTTACATGACATTTTTTATTGCAAATAACTTGTATGATCTTCCCTTGAGGTTTGGTTCTTTTAAAGCTAGACACCCTGTATATGGTTAGTTTTTCAGAATTCTCATTCAAATTTTGATACATACATTAAATCTGGTACTTTTTGTATTTAAAATAACAAAAAATTTCACAACTGCCTCCATAAGGTCAAAAAAACAGAATTAAAAAGCAAGAAACTGATGAATGAAAAACTAGTCATGTTCCATGACACATTCCTTCATTATATTAAAGATAATAAATACCAATACACCCATCGCTTGCCGCGATTCAATCAACAAAATTCCTAAAAATCCAATCATTTGTTTTGTTTATCTACATGTTGTCATCTTAATCACGGATATGAAAATCGTCTTGTGTTATTTATTCTTGTCTAGTGAATTGAGAAACCTGTTTGCAATGACGAGATATTGGAATTTCATCTATCGATGTAAACAACGGCATCTTTACAAATCTTTCATTAAGTTGACAATCATTGTTATTGATCATGGATATTGTTATTTACTGGCACCAATCTGGACGAATATTTGATGAGTGACTCGTGAACTACAACAGCTTTCATCTAATTTATTTGAATGGTTCCTGAACTTTGACATATGTACGAGGCCTGTTAAGGAAAATGCCCAACTTAGTTTAAAACAATTTATTTCAATTTCCCTTTGTTTTTTCTATTTAAATTGGTCTATTTCACCATTCACACATTTTTTTCCTATTTGGAATTCATAGAAATAAAAGAAATAAAAAAAACATCCGATAGTTAGTGGTTGGTGAGAAACATTGAAAACTAGAATTTATCGCCCGTCCACTTGCGCCTTAATCTCATAGAAAAAGGATTGAAGAATTCCTTGGTATGTTGTTATACCTTTTCGAATTCTTCAAAAGCAATTGATGGTTAATCAATTAGTATGCTAATTCCAGGATAAGCATACTTCGTGCAGAATAGAGACTTAAATTGACTAGAACACTGCGATTGAGTGTTTACCGAAGAATAGATGGATGGGGTTATAACTGTTGTTCACTCGGGTTCACTGAGTTCACTTCACAAGTTCACTTACCTTAATTACAAGTGTGAATACAATCACATTTCTAGATGAGATATTTGTATTGTCACTAAAGAGGGTAAACGAAAATGTTCCCTGGAATTGAATTTGAAAAGTTACATATGAGTTAATTCTTCAAGTGCGTAATAAACTGTTTTGTGTTATTACGAAAGATACTTCTTCAACTAACTAGGGCGAAGTTTTTTTCGTTAATGCGCTAGAGGTAGGGGTTCCCAAGTGACTTGAGTGAAGTGAAGTGTGTTAATGCTGGAAAGGTATTTTCAACTCACTGGCTGGCTGAAGCAGGCGCTATTTATTGTCTAACTGCTTTTGGGGTGACTAATGTCGGATTAAGATTTTTACGGAAAATGACGGATTTTTAGTTGGTCTTTGTGGGAAAAGTGAGGTCATTGTAACAAAGAAAAGGCCGGTTCTGCAAGAGATCCTATACCTACTGCTCAAAGATCTACAATATCTTGTTCATATTCGAAAAAATCGGACAACAGTGAAAGACTCTTTTCAATATTCAAATTGGCAGAAGGAAATCAGGCACTAGAAAATGCCAGTAGAATATATCGAAATGGAGAACTCGTCATTTTGAAGAGAATACCATAGAAATCTAAAAAAATTACCAGTAAAATTTTTCCTCTGGCTTTTTTAAAACTGAAAAATGTGAAATAACAGGTGATTTAAAATGAATTTGTGTGTACGTATATTTATTTGATTCTTAGTTTATTCGTTTGACGCAGAACAAGGTGATTCCACAAACAAACGCGGCTTATATTCGATATCGGCTGATTTTTCCTCCGGGCATTTCGATAAATGAGCATCATCTGTAGCTTGTTTGTTGTTTTTCTCATGTGTCGAAAGACGAGGCAAACGAGGGGCTCGATAAAATTCAATTAAACACCTCGTTTATCGGGAATTTTGAGTGGATGATATCGAAAGACATGTATGAAATTGGAAGCATGAAAACGTCAATTACTAGCTACGTTGACGTGGGTTAATTCTGGAGGAAATCGGCTAATTTTGTATATTGGACGCAAGTTTCGTTCGTATCTGCATTAAAATCGGGAGGTTTGGGCGAGATTTTCTACGTTGTGCCTCAAATCAAAAAGGAATATGAAACGTTTTGTCCACTTCGAAAATACGCATGTTCAAATATAGAGCTAGGTTTGGTCAGTGATAATTGTTTTCTTTGTTCTTGATGTTCTGTTATTCCTGTAGATGGCTCAGTGGTAGGAGCACAGGGTTCGTAACCGAAAGGTCGTGGGTTCAAGTCCTGTTGGGTCGAAAACAAACAGTGCTGTGACCTAATGTGGCGTAAGATCGCAGTAACAAAGCCTACCCAGAACACAACTGAACTCGCACAAGCTGAAAGAGCTTCTGAATGATCTTCGAAGAAGATCTAGGAGTATCAATATAATATAATGATAATATATAGAATATGCGTATCAAAAATCATATTTATATTTGTCATATTATGATGAATTGAGAAAAGATGGAAAGCAACATGTCACGCTTTAATCTCGTCCTTGAAATCCAAGCATTTTAAAATATTCAACAGATCCTAAGGTACAGTTTGTCAAGTATTAATTGTAGGTACTCCAGCGCTAGGAGTTCTAATTTTCTTAGAATTACGACGTATTTGGTTTCTTTACCGACGGGATCGACGTTCATTCTGAACATTTTTAGTTGAATCTGTTTTATTGATTGATGACTTAGTGGAGTTGAATGAAATAAAAGTTGGTTTACCGGACTTTCTTTCGAAAATTATAGTATTAATTAATTTTGGATTATTCGGAGGATTGTTTAAACCCGTAGAAAATCATTGGTGCCTTAGATTTTTGTTTTGGGGTTATATTGGGCCAATAAAGACGATATTTTCGGATTAACCAGGAGATCATCTTCATTTGCTTCTTTACTTGAGGATCTACCATCTGATCCAGATTGAAAGGGAGCTTAATCCGTAACAGTTCCATTAAAGGTCAGTATATTTTGAGTTTAAAACTGAACAAATCTTTAACATATTTCTGATAATTGACTTAATTTAGAAATTGGAAACTGATACTCTTATGGCGACGTACGTTGAACAAAGGAATTTAGAATTTCAAGATACAGCTTGGATTCATATAATTCAGCCTATATTCGAGGTTTGATAACTATCTATTGACAAGGTCAGTTTGTTTTCCACTTTAAACCCGTAAAGATTTATTTATTTCGTTCTTAATTATTGTACAAATTTATGTTAACAGATATCTGGGATCCTTTATTTTGGATTATTCGCATATTATACATTTTTAATAGATCATTTTATTTGAAATAAATAAATATTCTTGTATTAAGCCTAGACTGTGATAGTGAATCTACTTTAAAAATCATACAATCATTTCCTATTCCTCTTTTAATGACCATACAGTTTGTAACAGTTTGATAAATCATTTAAGTGACTATATTTCCTTCTTTAAACTATAAATCTCCCTCACCCTGAGTTCAGCATATTATCTCATTCTCCTTAAAGAAGGTGACGACTATTTACAACTGGCTAGCCGGTGATGCTTAAACTCTGACACAGTATGTTAATTAAAAGTTGGCGCCCAACGTGGGGCCAATTCATTTCGCGATCTTATAGAACTTTTTCGCGAAGGGACAATTAGCGAAAGATAGTAATGGGAGCAGTTTGCACCTTTCAGTTGAGTAATGCTACCTTGAAGGACAATCCAGGAAGAGACTGATCATCTGATTTAGACAATCAGGCCCTACTAGTGGCAGTAAATGAGAAGAAAACCAAAAGAGGAGGCTATATGGTGGTATGGTGGAACAGAACGGTACCGACAAGATTAAATATAAATAGTCTCGGTAGTACAGGACAGAAACGTAATCATCCACTGAGAAATCATCACAAATTGGATGGCTCAGTTTTTTCGCCCACCTTCTTCTCGATCCACATGAACAATCATCTTAGTGAGACCGAGAACCACAGTGTGAGCTTTGGGGATGGTACCACGCTGATGTCTTTTTTCAAAAAAAAAAAAAAGATGCCCAACGGCACGTTTATTTCAAAATAGACTATGAAATACAGGTGTGCCACCATATTGGGTGCCTGAATACAGTGTAGATCCATAAACATTGAATATATAAAGAGTGATATATATATATATATATATATATATAAAAGAAGAAGAAAAAATAAAAAGAAGTGTAAAATGTAGACAGTGATTCATAGCGCAGTATGCCATAGTTTATAAAGTGATACAAATTTTAGGCAAATTACAGGTTTGTGTGACTTCCATTTGGGAAGTGTTATTGTTCCGATTCCTGCTAGTGTCTCTGAGATCACTTTAGCCGATACGACACTTCACTATCGCGATGCTCGTCACAACAGCTCACAAATTACACTTTGGCAAGTCCTAATGTTTGCCGCTGCGGGTTACGTCTCGAGTAGGGTTGGCCTTCGTTTTCTTGTTTTCCTGGAAGATGTCAGTTCCCCCGGGAGTCTCTGGAGTTGTGGCCAGGTGGTTCACGAGTGAGAGGTGGGGGTGTCCTGGTTTTTCCTAGTTTTTTTTATCTCTGTGTTGGATTAACCACGCTGGCAGACAAGAACTGTTTTCCTACGGGTTTTGGATTAAGGGCAGTAGGGGTTCCAGTTCTAGTTACCAATTAGCACAGGCTGGGACTGGCTGATTGTTCGAAAATGCTCCTGTTTTCCAGATGAGGGCTTTGCTTTAGGTCTGGTGGCCACCTTTTAGTTTCTTCATTAATTAACTTCTGGGCGTCCAATTATTTAGGGCAGTGCAATATTCTGTGTATTGGGTCGTCTGTTTCGCTGGAGCAGGCGTCGAAACTGTCAGATTCAGATTTCCCGATTCTTTTCAGGTGACAGCCGAATTCGCCGTGTCCTGACAATACTTGGGCTTTGAGGAAGTCAATATTGAGGGGTCTTTCCTGTGCGACTTCAGGTATGAATTTGAATGTTATTCTACCTTTAGTCGAATTTTCCCATCTTTCCTGCCATACGTCATCTGATTTCATCTGGAGATACAGTTCTGCATGTCGAATCGAACTGAAGGGGCATGATCACTTCGTTCTGGAAAATTCCGGACCTGCCTCTGCGGAGATTGCTGATGCAGGTACTGATTTCGATTTCCAGGTCGACGGGGGTTAAGCCCGCCATGACTCCTGCTGCTTTGGTTGATACGGAGTTGTAGCACTATGTCATGGTTCAGGAGATTGTTCCATAAATAGAGTAGTATTTCCTGTTGACTTTGGAGAAAGGCAGCCTGTCCAGCCAGACGTTGGACGCGTAACTCAAGATGGGAAGGAGGGCCCCACGGTATATGGTGAGGGCCCAAGTTTTGGTGTCCTGATCCCACTTGGTCTTGATACTCTTGTACTGGCTATGGCTATCCTTCTCGTTTTGTTCGTTGCGTTCAGTTTTGGGTCAATAACGAGACCCAAATATTTGTGCTGGTCCACTCTATTTATTTTCTTGCCGTATATCTGGGTTTGCACATCCCTGTCGTATATTCTCTTTGGGGTTAGGTTTGCCATAAACACGGTTTTCTCTTCAGAAATCTGTAGCTTGTTTGAGTGCGCCCAGATAAGGATTTTGTCCATCGTGTTCTGCATCTTCTGAAGAAGTTCTTCGCGTTTCTCGGCTTCTATGGCGATGGCCAGTTCATCTGCGTAGGCAATGGGTGTGACTCCATCTGGCCAGGCAATTTCTAGGAGTTCATCAAGGATGAATTTCCATAGGTCAGGCCCTAGAACCGAGCCCTGGGGACATCCTTTGGTGATGTGCTTCTTAAAAACAAAACCGTTTTGTTCGTACTCGACGGTTCTGTTCGTGAGATAGTTTTTCATCATCTTCAGGGTGTTACAGGGAGGTTTTCTTCTCTTCAGGATCCGCTTGAGGGAGGGCCACCATACATTACCGAGGCACCCTTTATATCGACGAACAACGTGTTCAGGTACTTAGCGTTGCTGCTCGTCACCTTGTTCTTGTATTTCAGCAACGCGTCCGTAGTGGATCGGCCTGGAATGAAGCCGAATTGGGACTCGTGATGTCGATATATGGGGTCTCTTCTCATTTTGTTTCACCAGCGACAATCCTTTGAGCACCGTTGAGTCTCATCTCTATAGATGTCAGCAAATTGATTCCCTCAACGAAGACCTTAAAAAGATGAACGATGGGGCCAACGGAATCTGGTGCAATTCAACGCCTCGAAAATGCAAACTACAACTTGTAGATCAGGTTCTTCTACTGCATAAAGCCTGGATCAGACCAGGGCTCGAATACAGCTCTCATGTTTAGAGCTCAGAACCCAAGCATTCAACTTTTGGATTCCATCCAGAAAAGAGCAGCATGACTGATTAACTGCCGAACTATAACAGCCAGTTTGCAATCGTTGGAACATAAAAGGAGAGTGGCCGACTTGTGCTTGCTCTATCGATATTACTATAGTTGATGCTCCACGCAGGAAATGATGCCGCCAAATTCGCACACGGCACTAGGGGATGCGCAACAAGCACATCCCTATGCATTTGAATTAGCAACTCCGAGAACTTCTGTTTATCAGAAGTCCTTCTTTCACTGAAATCAGCTCCAGATATTTGGCAACGTTGAGGTTACCATCAATAAAGAATGTAATTCTCCAGAATTTCCGTCGAAACATTAAGGTTTTGGGGATACAGGGTACGCACAGTCTACAAGTTATCCTTTATGTTCTGTAGAACGAAGGACTATAAAATAGAGTTTCTTCCTCAAATATTGGCTGAAGTTTGGCAATGTTGCGATAATCTAGATCAGACTATTAGTGAAGTCGTTACAGTGCATAAAGTGATTTTTTCACATGCACTGCCTAGGAACAGTCTTCCCGAGAATTATACGGGAAGCCAGCGTCAAAACAGGAGGAGAATCCGGCGGCATACGGTTTTTGGCACCGTTAACAGTAACCAAAATAAACTCGCATACAATGAAAGTTCAACCACTGCTTGAACTGTCCGACATTTCATAAATCAAGCCAGATACATACCTATGTGCCGATCCGGCATGAATGTTTCATTTATATCTACCAGACACTAATTAATTCATTACTTTACATATTCATATACTTTGGATGAAAGTAAATTAAAAGTTCAATAAATTTATGGGACATCAAACTTTAATATGCATTCAAAAATTGGAAACGACCTGAAACGCTGTAAATTTGATTACTTTAATGAATTATTTCATTGAATTAAATTATTAATTATATAACATAATTATGATGAAATATTCTCATCAATTTATTACTATGACTATTCGTATGCTTTCTATAATTTCAATTAATATTGAAATAATTATAACATTAACTACTAGTATAAATTCGATGAAATAAAGAGTTTTCCAAAAAGTTTCATTTTGAATAGCCCGGTATCTGGGCAGTTGTCACTTTTGAAACTGTCATCTTTTGACATTTGACTCTTTGGTTTCTCTTAAAATATACTTTTTTCAATATCAAAGTGGAACCTCTTATTGGAAAACCCTTTATTTAAGAAACATTTACACTGATACATGAATGTACTTATTCACACGGTTTCGATCAAAGTATATTAATATTTGAATAAATTCAAATGATTTCTAATATTAACTATTCCTCAAGACTCATTGAGATATGCAAGAACGCTGAAAATTTTCACAAGTTTTTTATTATCCTATAAAAAATCACCTATAAATTGTAGAAAAATATTTTCAACAATTCATTATTCTATTTTGATGACAATAAATGTATCAAAGATTCAATAAATTCAAATCATTTCTAATATTTACTACTTGTAAAAATTATTAGAATATGTGAAAAGCACTGATGTGAAATGATGAGCTTTTGGGCATTAGTTCATATTACTAGCGATCTTCACAAAATAGTTCTTTTTAGTTTTCCGCTCGAACATAGGGCTTTTAATTTACTTCTAGATTCTAGAATTTCAGATCGATCGAATATGTAGTTTCGAAAATATGAAACGTGTTCAAATTGAATTTCTGGGAAACCCTGAGAATTGACAGGGTAAATTTATCTTTCTATGTTCGAGAAAAATCACAATTAAATTTTAGGGTGCATGATTTTATAACATTTTTACACTGTGTCTATGGAGAAACAATTTTTCATATATTTTACTGCTGAATTTGAAATAGTGTCTTTGTAGACACAGGGTAAAAATGTTATGAAATCATGCACCCTAAAATTTAATTCTGATTTTCTCGAACATAGAAAGATAAATTAACGCTGTCAATTCTCAGTGAAATATAATATTTATAATGAACAACTGCTTATTTCTGGGGTATTCTTCAAATCTTCTTGAACTGGAATAGAACCATTGTAGGTATATTGTATTTTTTTCAATAGACAATAGACATACCTAAGTACCTGAGTTCATGCAGAGGTGCAAAAAGAACAACAATTTTAAGAAATTTCTTACCTTAGAGGTGAGAATAACATTCACCAAGCTATTCAGGTAGGAAAAGCAAAAATCAGTAAAACTGTTTATATATCTATTACTGATTCAAAGTACAATTTAAAATTTGCTTTTTGTTGCTTTTCTGAATTATTTTTTCTGCTGTTATCTGTTTCATTATTTATTTCCTGAATATGATACACATCTTCCATATTGTGGGATAATCAGGACAGTACCTTAAAACATTTGATCTGTATTATAAACACAGTTAATATTTTAATTTATGCAGTTTCCTTGAAGATACTTTTCCCTAAATATACAGAACTTAAATAAGACGTTCAAGTGATACGAAAATTGAGATTCGAAGGATTTTCATACAAACTGCAATTTTTAATTGCCATTCATTATCGAATAAACATTAATCGAACTATAATTATGATTTCAAGAAACTCATTTTTGGATCTACATAAATGCATGAGTTGATGACCTCAAATACATGTCAAAGATAACAAAGTCAAAAACAAAACACAGCTAATTGTACATTGTTATCAATCGGCGGCATTTTACACGTGAACTCTCACTTTTATTATCATTTTCCATAAACAGAACGTCAAAGAGGTCTACAAAAAATATTTCTTATTTTATGATGGTGACGTTTCTCATAAGGGTAGGATTGGTGCTCGTTCTCACCAGGTGGAATACTATGAATCATTGTTTGGAAATTCGTAATTCAATTTCATACAATACTATGAAGATACACAGTATTAACACAGGAAATTTTCAGAAGTCTTTCGATATTTCACAATGAAACACATAGTTACTATTTTAGTCGATCAAAAACAATCACTTACTTGCCAAGTGAAGAAAACGGTGTTCAGACAAAAATAGAACTAGTAAGGAATGATTGAAATAACTGAAGCAAATCAATCCAGTACAAGGCGTAATGTAATCATAGAATACGCTTAATATGGTTACAGAAGGCCATAAAAGTCTTCAATTATCCTTAATTCAACTCGGTCTTTTGGTCACGTATTCTGTTGCAACACAAATGAAAATACCCTTTAAGGACTCCAAGTAGCACGCACCATTCCTCAGAAAAATTAAATAACATTAAACTATATCATAAAAAGGCAGGTGTACCTAAAGAAGCGTAGATATTAAGTTAAAAGGACGATTTAAAAGCTCAACTTACCTTGTTTAGAAGCAGATATCCTGTAATTCAATCCAAATATTCCGCATAGCACTTAATCCTTGCTGCTTCAACTGAAATAAACAAAATAGATTTCGTTTCGTTTATTTCACTCGCGAAAACGGGCACGACGATTTTTTTCCCGGATCGTTTCTGCAATTTGACAGATAGAACTGAAAAAAAGGAACGAAAATGCTACGAACTCCGTCGGCACAAAACAAAAACTGTGTGGATATTTGATGTAAATGGTAAATTGGTCGGGATGAGCCTCTTTGAGCATGCCCGGGTGGTAATGAAAGGAAAATGAAGGATAGGTAGGGAAATGGGCTTTAAAATTACTACCAATAGGTGTCAGATTTGAATGTTGCGGCTGCAGTCAGCTTTTATTACTGATTGGTGGTGGTGGCGCCCTCTATTTGGGAGTAGATTGGATTTAAAAAAATACGTAGATTCCATGCTCGATGTGAGTACAGAATGTCACCAAAAGACTAGTTGAAGGCACTTATAGATTTGTATTATATATAATCTGGATAAAACAACGTAACCTGATGATTTTTCCAGTTTTTGCCGATATACTTTTGGGAATAACTTTTTTTTTATCTCCATTTGTACCAATGTTAAAGCGAGATGGAATTATAGTGAGAAACTCAGTACATCAATCAGCGAAATTAAATTCGAGTGAAAAAAGTTAGTTTTCTCTCGAATAATCACTCAATTTTTTGAGCAATGTATTTGGACTCCAAAGCTACCCTAGAATCTTTCAAGTCTCATAGTCTTTTCGTTTGAAATTTTGTCATTTTTATGTCGTTATTTTATACCTAAATATTTTACTAAATTTGACGTTGGATCAAATTATCATTATCATTTGAGTTTGTTCCTGACTAGAGTGTAGCAAAGCAGGGGGTATATGATATTATTTTTTATTGATATCATATACCCCCTGCTCTGCTACCCACTGATCAGAAACAAACTCAGATAAATCTTGTAGGGCGAGCGCTAAAGCATTTATAAAACTCTATGTTCGTCCACAGAAAATATGAAGTCAAGTCATAGTCATCGATTCAATGTAAAAACTGCAACTCGAACTTCTACCATTGTTTCGATCGCGATCAAGGCTCTTGTACTCAAAACGAAGACTAAGAATAATGATGATTCAATGAAATCTAATAGGTAAGGCAACTATGCACTGGGAAGCCTGATATTGCAGGTATGAATGACATATCCTCGGTAGTATAGTTCTTTATAGGTTTGTGGTCAGTATCCCCGCCTGTCACGCGGGAGACCGGGGTTCGATTCCCCGCCGGGGAGGATAATATTTTTTTGTAACTTTTAGAATATCACTGATAACATATGCTTCTTGTGCTATCATGTGATTTGACACCTCTGGATCTTTTTTTTCGATGTTTTGTGAAGGCACGAGCCTAAGCCAACAATGAATGGACAGAATGATCGGGTGCATCAGTGTCAATGAAGCCGTGATGGATATTTCAACGGTAACTCATTTTAAACATAACTGCATTATTCGAGCTACAAATAAATCAAGAATTAAGTTGATGTCAAACCTTTGTTTTTTAAAATCAAGCAGGTAGCACCTTTGCAAAAAAAAACTAAATACCTCTGATCGAAACGTGTCGTATAATATATTATATTATATTGTATAATGATATTATATTATATTGTATTATATTATATCATATTATATCATATCATATCATATTATATCATATTATATAATATTATATTATATCATATTATATAATATTATATTATATTATATTATATTATATTATATTATATTATATTATATTATATTATATTATATTATATTATATTATATTATATTATATTATATTATATTATATTATATTATATTATATTATATTATATTATATTATATTATATTATATTATATTATATTATATTATATTATATTATATTATATTATATTATATTATATTATATTATATTATATTATATTATATTATATTATATTATATTATATTATATTATATTATATTATATTATATTATATTATATTATATTATATTATATTATATTATATTAATTGATAAAATATAGTGTTTTTTTCTCCAATATATAATGAACTTTCATAAACTAAAAAGTCATCAATATTATCTCTACTGGCCTCTAGAAAAGATGCAATTGTTTCAGGACAGGTATTTATAATACCCGGTTAATTTTTTGCAGAGAAATAAAACCAAAATAAAGCTTTTGGAATATTTGAGCATACTTGATAAAAAAATAAATTTTCAATAATTTCGATTCGTAATAAATTCGAAAATTATTGAAATTGAAACAGAAGACATTATTTTTTAATACCTTAAATACTTTCTCATCATATCGCATTGACTGAATTAAACATTTCTAAACGATCTGCGAATATGGATCTCCTAATTTTGATGCATTTTAATGACCCCTGAACTTAAATAACGTAGGTGCTCAGAATTTCAAAAAAATCCAGTCATGATCTCTTAAGGCAATTATTCTGGTGGAAGATAAATAATTCAATATACATACAGTGTGTAAATCACTTATGGAATAAAATTATTTGTATCTTTTTGTTAGACAATTATAAAGAACACTGGGACACGCCAACTTTTAAATTCAATAGTGCATAGTAACCACTGTACATGATATAGTTCCTTGGAGTCAAGGTATTAAGGAGATTGAAAAAATATAAAAATGTACAGGGTGTTCCATTTAAAATAAAGAGGACGAACTATGCTGGACTTGCGCGAATCACCCTGTATATTTAAATTTAGGTTTAAAAAGCGCACTATCGAATTTAAAAATTGTTTCCCAGTGTTTTTTATAATTTCCTAACATAAGGACACAAATAATTTTATTCCGTAAGTTCACACTGTATAGGCAATGTCAAACTTTTCGTAATAAATATGTTCCGGTTCTTCTTTAGAAGCATATGGTTACCGTCTTTCGATAAAAACCACTTGTAAAAATCGATTTCGTATTCCAATTTGAACTCCGTTTTTCCTCTATAGATAAACTAGTTCCTTATTTCCTATATCAGTTGAACTGATCAATATCCTTGTGTTTAAATGTCTTTTCTTTAGTGAATTTTGTGAATACTGAATGGAATGCCCCCACAAGGATAAAAGAGAATTAATATAGTAAATCATAATTAAACATAAGTAAAAAGTACTTGTTTGTGTATGTATGAACTTTTTTAATTTTATATAAATGCGATACTATCTTCAAATCGTTGATTCAAAGTCTGGTTCGAGATTAATTCCCAAATTTTCTTTAATAGTTGGAAATGTGAATTGCATGTTATTCATTCAAAATTATGTTAAAACATTTATTTATATTGACTTGTTTTGATTCACGCGATTTCTTAGGTTCTGAGAATCTTTCTGAAGAGTAGAGAAGTGTTTCCTGGTATGAAAAATTGGTTAAGATTTTTATTCGTGCTTTTGATCTACGCATATTCCTTTCAGTAACAAAATGGAGGTCCAAAATGAAAAGACTGAAATGAAGAGACAGCATCCATTAGCTAAGGCTGGATTTTGCTCCAGATTATTCTTCTTGTAAGCCTCTAAATATACGATTGGCTTCAATATTTCAATGCAAATCACTTTTTCAGATATACACTCAGTTCCTTGAGGAAATCTTTCGATCCGAAAAAACCGTATAAGCCACTGATTAATGATCGAAGCGAACTCTTGGGAGATCGATTGGAGAGGTATTCTGCAATTATTCTGAAAACCAATGAGATAACCAAGTGAAAATTACAGATCATGGAACAAGCAAATGACGACAACAGGTAGAAAAAAGAAGAAGTATGCCATCTTCGAAAGTATACTTTCAGCATTTTGGGGTGAAATTGTAACGATCGTTATAATAGCTACCGTAGAGGTAGTTCTCAGGATAGCCGAACCAGTATGTCTTGGATTTTTACTGAGCTACTTCCAGCCACACTCTACCATGTCAAAACAGGAAGTAATACTTTGGACTATTGGTATGCTGGCAGCCAATGGACTTAGGGTTATTGCGTATGCTCAGCAAAGATATCATACCCTACACACCTCTATGAAAATAAGAGTAGCATGCAGCAATCTGATATATAGAAAGGTAGGCATTGAATTTGGTGAATAATTCTGGTAACCTGGTAGCCTAACTACACATTGTCTTCCCAAGTAAATCTATTACCTCTGTAATAAATCAATTATTTTTCAGGTTCTAAGGCTACGAAGCACAACATTGCAAGAAGATGGGGGTGGTAAAATTGTCACTTTGATCTCTAACGACCTCAGCAGATTCGACATGAGAACTGAACTTATCAATTACGTATATACCGCACCAATCGTTGTAGTAGCAGTCATTATAATTGTATACCATCAGTTTGGAATTTCTGGACTGGTTGGAGTTGGTTTCATATTTCTGATAAGTTTGATCCAAGGTAATATTCCACTAAGTAGTACTTTGGTTGTTGATCGAAAGTAGGTCCTCAACACAAGTACATAACATTGATATATATTCAAGTATCTGAAGAAATATCTTTTTTGTTTCAGCTTTCTTCGCTCATTATGTATCTTCCTTTCAACTGATGACCTCTATGCTAACAGACGAAAGAATGAGATTGATGCATTCTCTCCTCACTGGCATACAGGTGATGAAAATGTACGCTTGGGAAAAACCTTTTGCTAAATTGATTGAAAAAGTGAGAGCCAAAGAACTTGATATCATCGGTAGATCTTTTCTGGTTAAAGCAGTTTATGAATCAGTTTATACCTTCATTGTACCTATCAGTATTTTTATAGCTCTGTACGTCGTTATTGAAGAACATGGGAAAATAACTGTAGTAATGGTAAGTACATACCTTACACTTTTAAAATTTTTATTCTTCTGAGAACTGTTAATATTTTCAGGTTTTCCTCTTACTCATCTACTACACACTCCTCAACTATATAATCTCAATTTTCTTCACCCTCGGTATTGCCAAGTTGTTTGAACTTTGTATAGTGTTACGTAGGGTTAACGAGTTTCTTCTAGCTGAAGAACGCCAGATTCAAGATTCAGCAGATTCAGAACGACCAGAAAATGTATTCATTCTACTGGAGAATGTGTCAGCAACTTGGGAAGAATCCATAGTTGAAGAAGATGAAGATTCCTCAAAACGTTCCGCAAATTTATCAGAGAAATCTTCACTCTTGAAATCTACGAAGAAGAAAAAAGGTAAATCGGTATTTTATGTGAGTTCACCATATGATATCCTTTCAATATATCGATTTCAAATCGATACTTTGACACATCTAATCTGACTTCACCATTTCTGCCATTCTGACGAATTTTAATGAACAAAAAAACAGAATAACAGTTCTTAGAATCATTTTTTCTTCTAGGAAGTAAAGAAGGAAGGCCAACGTATTATAGCGACATCAGTTTGAAAGGTGAGTGGTTGCATTCTAACCACTTTTTAACCTTAGGTTATGATCATCTTATTGTTCTGTTTTGAAAATTTTCAGGTTCAGATTCACTCAGAGGAATAAATTTGAGAATTGAATCGAATCAGTTCGTTGGAATCATCGGTTCCGTTGGTAGTGGTAAAAGCTCATTGCTTCAAGTCATTTTAGGTGAGGTAGGACAAAATTTTAAATTCTCAAAAATAATGATCTTCTTACAGGTGAGCTGTTGATTTCTTCTGGAACCAAGAAAATCAGTGGCAGAATATCTTATGCCCCTCAAACAGCATGGACCTTTGCTTCTACTATCCGTCAAAATATTCTCTTCGGCTTAGAATATAACGAGATGCGATACAAGGAGGTTATAAGAGTTTGTGGTTTGGACCAAGACCTTAAACGGTTTCCACATGGAGATTTGACCATGGTGGGTGATAGAGGCGCCTCATTGAGTGGAGGACAAAAGGCTAGGATTAATCTTGCGCGAGCTGTATATAGAGATGCAGATATATATTTGCTCGATGATCCTCTGTCAGCTGTTGATGTTCGGGTAGCCAACCACCTGTTCAATGAATGCATTCGGAGTTTTCTTGGAAACAAATGTAGGATTTTGGTGACCCACCACGTGAGTCAGCTTCGCAATGCAGACAACATTATATCAATGAACAAGGTGAGCTTTATTATTGTTATTTTTTTGAGAATTGGGGCTGTTATTGAATCTCTATACAATGATTTATCGTGCTCCCTTTTCTTATGCTGATGATTTTTTGGTAATATGGTTTAACTAAACGCTTTCTGATCACCTATACAGGGTCCTGCAACAGTTGCAGCTTCCATAGCAACCGAACCAGACATCCTAAAATTAAAGTTTCGTTCGAATGCAGGCTCCTTGTATCGGGTGTTTTTTTTAGAGTGATAGAACTTTGAATTGAAATAACACACATTTAAATTAAGATTGAAGCCATTTTTTTGTTATTTGAAAGATAATTTTATGACATTTATGTTTTAAAAGTAATTTCCGACATATGTCCACCACGACTAGCTCTGAGGAACCGCATTCGACCAGACCAATTTTAGACCACTTTTTCGAGTAATTGAGGCCTCATTTCATCAATAACACGAGCTATGTTGCCTTCCAAAGCGTTTATTGTTTCTGGTTTATCAGCATAAACCAATGACTTGACATAACCCCAAAGAAAATAATCCAGTGGAGTTATGTCGCATGATCTTGGAGGCCAATTAATTGGACCATTTCTCGAAATATTGTTATCTCCAAATCTTTCTTTCAATAAACCAATTGTTACGGTAGCACCATGAGGTGTAGCACCATGTTGTTAGAACCAAAACACTTCTGGATCGATACCATTCGAATTTTGAAACGAATAATCATTGATCATCGATCTGTAATGAGCACCATTCACTGTAGCATTAGCTTCAGCATCGTTTTTAAAGAAATATGGACCGATGATACCTCCAGCGTATAAAGCACACATTAGCTTCAGCATCGTTCTTAAAGAAATATGGACCGATGATACCTCCAGCGTGTAAAGCACAGCATACAGTGCATTTTTCAGGATGTTATGGGACCTGCAGAACTTCTTGAGGATTGTTTTCACTCCATATACGGCAATTTTGCTTGTTTACATAGCCGTTCAACCAGAAATGAGCTTCATCACTTAACACAATTTTACGATAAAAAAGTGGATCAACTTCAAGCTGTACAAGGGCCCAATCAGCAAACAAAGACATTAATAGTCTGACTTACAGCATCGAAATTTTCTTCTGTACGTACAGTTCTTTGTCTTGTTGTTGTTGTTGCATTAAGTAAAGAAAATGTTGTACAAAATCTATCGATAATTCGACGAATAAGTTGCTCTGATGGACGATTATTTAAACCATAAATTTCACGAAGTGCTCTATAAGTTCGGCGAATACAACAATGATTTTGAAAATAAATTTCAACAATTTGTAAACGTTGTTGCGGCGTGAGTCTTACCATGATAATTTTTCAATGCTTACTGAACAGAAATGTCAAAACAACATGGCTTCTAGCTTCTCTCAAATCACAATTAACCCTATCGAAAGTTCTTTCAGTCCAAAAAAAATCCGATGCTTTCATTCTGCATCAAAGGAAATTATTTTCTAATATTCACATGATGTTCCTAAAAGAAGTATTAAACAAATGGGTGACTTTTCAAAAGGATTACTCCGTATATTTTCAAAAAATTTTCAATGATCTTCACTATCTCTATCATCAAAATATTAGAGATATTTTTCCAACAGTACGGAACTTATTCAGAGAATAATTTGAAATAAGGTTATTCTGATTTTCACAAATTTTATTGTTAAACTTACAACAATTGTTTCGCTATCATAGTAGCATCATCAGGCAAGATCACATTTTGAATCTTGCCTGATGATGCTACTGTGATAGCGAAACAATTGTTGTGAGTTTAACAATAAAATTTGTGAAAATCAGAATAACCTTATTTCAAATTATTTAATATGGATTTTCACCAAGTAAGGACTGATACAATTCAATATTTATTCAGAGAAAACTGCAAAAAAATGAGGAACAGTAGTTCCTAGTTTTAAAAGTTTGACAGAAGCCAACGTAACATGAAGCCAGATGTATCTCTCGGATAAAACTTGTTTTGGCATAATGAAAATTCGATTTTTAATTGCGTAAAACTGATTGATCTTATTGAAAACGAAAAACAGAGCAAAAAATCATCAAAATGTGCATTTCTTACACCCATGAACAATAAATTAGCAAACGCGATATAAATTTGCTTCATGATGAAATAAAAGGTGTTATATAATCGTTATGCGTCTATGTAATTGAAAAAAGATGATACTGAAAATATGCATCTTCGGAATACATCAATATCCTCAATTTTAGACGAGCATTTTATTTTGTTGTACCAAAATATTTCGAAACTCAGGGGAATGAAATTAGTTCATCATTTTATCTAGTAGTTTCTAATCGTAGAGAAAATGTAATGAAAAGATTTTAAACAGAATTATATTAACATATCTTGGAGATATAAAATTACTGAAGAGTACATAAGATTGCCTGATCTCATTGCTTGAATTCAACTGAACCATTTCGAAATCTCTAGTTTCTATATCTACATTTTTCTTGTGAATTTTGAATAATTCGGATGTTCTTATCTGTCATGATTATCAGCTTTTTCGAAAACACTCGAACTCGAAAATCACAGGTGTTTCAGTCTTGAGCTGAAGTACTCTATTTTTAATATCTTTTCATATCTCATTAGGGGAAATAAACTTTTCTTTTCACACTGGGTCTATTGTACTAATAAAAGCTCTCGAAGTAACAATATTAGCTAAAATAATAAGAAGTGGTTTTTGTACTCGATAGAAGGATTATTAAAAACTTTGAATATCAAAACAGATTTAATCTGTTTGTCTTCTACAACTTAAATTTCAAAAAAAATTTTTTTTTAAACTTTCATAATTAATGTCTTATAAGCAGTGCTTATATTCAATGGACGAATACAATAAAAATTCATTATACAATATCAAATGGAATAAAAAACCCAACAAATGTAAATTGTTAATCAAAATTAAAAAATAAGTAATATTGAATGTTTCGTTCCAAGCATGCGCACCTGAACTCGTCAGACAGGCGTGGTGCGCTTGTTTGCCCGTGACAGAATGTTTGGTTCTGATCTTATATTTATGGAAAATACACAACATTATTTCAAGAACTTCAGGAAACTAATTTATTTTAAATATACTAACTGACAAAGAAACTGCAACACCTAGAAGGGGCTGTTTAAATTTTAAATTTTTTTGGTAAAACATAGATAGTATAGCAAGGAAAAAATGATCGAAATTTGAAGAAAAAACGAAGGGTTTACAATTTTTTTCAATAAATTTGTTAATAATGTGTTCGTCCACCGCGATTATCTGTACACTCCCCAACACGTCTTGGCATTGATGCAATAAGATGGTCTATTTCTTCTTGAGGGATACTATCCCAAGCTACCTGTAGTTCATGTCTCAGAGTCGCCAAAGTCCGTGGAGGCTGGGGTAAATTTCCAAGCCTTCTACCCATGATGTTCTAAACATGCTCTATGGACGAAAGATCGAGGGATCTGGGCGGCCATGGCGAAAGATTCACATGGAGTGCTTCAAAAATGTTTAAACTAACTCCGCCAACATGAGGTCGAGTATTATCTTGCAGAAATATTGGATTCTAGAGACGGTTAAGGTAAGGGAGAACATAAGGCTCCACTATTTCTTGAAGGTAATGTAGCGCTGTCATGTTACCTCGAATAAAGACTCAAGGTGACCTACTTACTTGTGCAATAGCACCCCATACCATAACGCCTACTGTCTGGTGTACATAACGCTCAATATCAAACTGAGGTTCATGTCTTTCTCTCCGACGACATCTTACACTTCTTCGGCCATCATGTGCATTCAAGGAGAATCGAGATTCATCAGAAAAGACGACCTGATGACATTCCACATTCTCTGCACCACTGTAATCATTGCCGGCGATGCTCTAGGCATTTTAACAACAACTAAACATCGACTTTGGATCTCCTCGAACAGCTGGTTTGTTGTGAAATTTAAAAAATTTGCAAAAAACGACTACATATTTAAGTAACAAAAATTGTTTACATGAAAAGACCTTCACGATTTTTTTCTCTAAATTTCATTATTTACTCCTTGCTATACTATCTATGTCTTACCAAAAAAAAAAACAAACATCTCCTTCTGGGCGTTGCAGTTTCTTTGTCAGGAAGTATATTTAATATGTTTAAATATTTAAATAAGTTACTTCAAAAACTCTCAAAAATATGTAGCACAACCTCAAAAACAATTAGAGTTCAGATAAGGTCAGTCCGACTTTATATTTAAAAGATAAAATCAAATAACAATAAATAAACTTGTAAACTTACCCATACAATTTTTGGAATCAATGTTTAATGCACATTCAAACTAGGTACATCTAATATCCAAGCTACCCTATGTTCTATTGAACTGACCTTATCTGAATTCTAATTGTTTGTGAGGATGTGCTACATGTTTGTGTCAATTTTCAGGGTGTTATAGACAAACAGGGATCATATGAGGATATGATAAGGGGCGGTGTAATACTTGACGAACTGGAAACCATGGAAGAACCAAATATACAAAGAGACACCTTCAAAGGCAACTACTCACTGTTCAGAAACGTAGGTTTGAAACAATCCGTATATATATCTTAATTTAATTCAACGAAAATTTTTATTCTAGAGTGAAGAATCTTTAAATGGAAGTCTATCAACAACCAGTTCCAGCTCCAGCCTAGGGGACTCGACAGAAACGGAAAAGAGTATTCTGCATCAGAGTTTCACAGAAAAAACTCAAGAGATTATGCACATAAGTAGGGAGAAAGGGTTGCTTTTCTTCAAATATATCCTAGCGGGTGGCAATGTCTGCATGCTCATCTTTACCATTCTTCTTTTCGTTCTGAACCAAGTGTTGATAAGCGGTATAAGTTTTTATCTGGGTGTCTGGACAACAATCGAGGAAATCAGAGATCAGTTTTCGTTTTTGGGGCCTGCAATTTTACGTTTGTTGTTTGGTCTGCGCTTGAAAATGTTTTATGAGGACTGGTTTGGGTATTTGGTTGTGGCACTTTGTTACGCTGCTATTTTGAAAGCTTGCCTGTATGCAAAGCTGGTAAAGTCCAACTCGAAGAAGCTTCACGACAATTTATTAGAGAAAGTAACTGAAACTAATCTGAGATTTTTTGATATTACTAGTAGTGGTAGGATTATAAATAGGTTTTCTAGAGATATTGGTATTATAGATGAGCCCTTACCAAGAGCTATCATGGAGGGTGCCCAGGTAAGATTTTGATTGAGTAAAGTTAATCTTTTCTGAGTAATCTTTTTCAGATTCTTCTGATGTCAGTTGGTTCTTTTGTATTGTTGATACTAGTTGATGTCAACTTCATCATTCCCACAGTAGTCTTGAACGTTATCTTTGTGGTTCTACTCGCCCTATTCTCTAGATTAACAAAAAAGATCAAGAGAGTGGAAAGTAAAAGTTAGTATTGTCTTGAGTTCAGTATTTTCATGAGAAAAAAATCAAATTGAGCGCGAACCTATTCGTAAAGATCCTAATACCTTTCAATGATTCAAACGTTTTTTAGTGGTTGGACCAATACTCTCACACGTAAATAATTCTGCCCAAGGAATAACTACAATTAAAGCATTATCTGCAGAAGGAGTACTAACCAAAGAATTCGAGAATCACCAAGACAACTATACCAGCAGCTGGTTCCTTTACGGAACGTCTTCAATTGCCTTATCTTTTTACATAGACTTATCGTGTTTTCTCTTTCTTCTTTACATAGCCTTGGTTTTGGTTTTTTATGCAGATAGTAAGTATGATACGTTTTGTGAGATCGTCAAATAAGCCCATTTTTTAAAGGCTTGAACATCAGTGGTGGTTTTGTTGGTGTGGCACTGACCCAAGCCATGAGTTTAACTGGAGTTATCCAATACGGACTCCGTCAGACACTGGAAGCAAACAACCAATTGATAGCAGTAGAAAGAATTTCTAGGTACAATAAGCTCGAGAAGGAGAATGAACCTAAACTCTTCGTAGATCCATTACCTGAGTGGCCTGAGGAAGGAAAGATAGTTTTTGATGACGTTGGCTTAAGATATGATCCAGAGTTACCGTTAGTCTTGAAAAATTTGAATCTGGTCATTAAACCAAAAGAAAAAGTGAGTTAATAAGAAAAAAATCACTGAATATTAAATACAGGGTGTTTCACAAATAATGGTACAGGCTTTCAGGGCAGATACAGGACATTTTGATGAGTCTGAATCAGTCGAAATATGTCCTAACTATATTAGTTTAAGAGATACAGGATGTTTTATGTATTTTATCAAAAACTTTCAATCGGCATAACTCTTGAATGCCTACATGGATCCTCATGAAAATTTGAGGGAATGAGTATAGGCCAATGCCTAATGTTTACACCTAGGCACTTATCTATAGCGCAGGTCCGGACCGAGAAAATTATATTCTTTATTCACATCTTGTAAACTGTCTGTACATCAAATTTTAGAAAAGTAAAATGAATGCTCTTTCAAACAAGCTCATTTGAAATAATGCCACAGTTCGCATCAATATTTTATGAGCAATTGAATATCTGGAATTTTCGATTCATAGACACACGCATTTTACACTTTCGCAAATAAATTCTTTTATACCCCCTCCCCCATTAATTTTTGTATGTGATTTGTTCTCGAAAATTTCCCTATTTCTTTTTGACACCTGCTAGCTCTTGTATTGAATGTTCTGCAGCTTTCATTAGCCTTTCTTTCTGGTCCACTATTTATCTTCTCACATGCTGCTTGAATCGATCTGAAGCTCAAGATGTCATTTATTTTCAATGCTATGTGAAAGATCACAAAAGAAATTCGTTTACTCTGAATTCAACCCATTTCAAAATCTAAGTGGCTCATGAATTTTGACATTTCAAACCATTGTCGGGTAATTATTGAAATAGAAAAATACGCAGGTGGTAGATTGTTGTAATTTCATAAAATTTTCATTAAGAGAATTATCGAAATGCCACAATTTATGAATGATCGTGAAGCTGCTAGAGAATATCTAAAGCTATATCCGGATCGGCGAATTCCTAACCACCAAACATTCGAACATGTTAATCGCTCACTTCGTGAAACTGGACACTTTCCGTCATTAAGTAAACGAGAAAGAGTAAGTTCGATGGTAAACCATGAAGAGATAATAGAAGCTGTGCAAGAAAATCCCTCAAACACCACTCGGCGTCTTGGTTCAGTTTTAGGTTTGCCACATTGTCAGGTCTGGCGAGTTCTGCACCGTGAAAAGTGGCATCCATTTAATTTACAATCCGTCCAAACCTTGGAGCCAGGCGATGAACTACCGAGAATGCGATTTTGCAGATGGGTTTTGCGGAACCAGCGAGCTATCTTCAGAACGCTTTGATGAAGCGACCTACACAAAAGATTGTATTTTGAATGTTCGTAATGCACTTATTTGGTCCAGAGTAAATCCCAAAGTGACTAGAAAACGCAATTCACAACATCGTTTTTCGGTCAATATTTGGTGTGGAATTTACAATAATCGCGTAATTGGACCATATATTCTTCCACACAGGCTGAATGGAGTGAAATATCTACAATTTTTAATCGAGCATTTGCCAGGAATCTTGAATGATGGAAGCAATATTCCAAGAGGAATGTACTTCCACTTGATGGAGCTCCAGCACATTTTACCCGTGAAATTGTAGCGCATTTGAATGAAGTTTATCCAGATCATTGGTTTGGTAGAGGGGGACCTCATGAATGGCCTGCAAGATCCCCAGATCATAGACAGGGAGCATCTGATTAATCGTATTCAAGCTGCATGTGGAGCAATCCGAAATTGAGCGGAAATTTTGAAGAAAGCTGTATCTCATTTGATCACTAGAGCTAGAAAATGTTCAGAAGAGAGAGGGGGTATCTTCGAAAACAAGTTATAATTTTTCCTCTTATTTATTGTCAATTTTCTGCAGTTCCATACATGCTTATAAGTTACATTTCATATTTTTATTATTAAGTCCATTTTATAATAGTTCAATGTTAATTCGAGTTTTGGATGGAATAAAATGCAGCACAATACCTAAGTCATGTTTCTAAGAATTTCAATCGATTCAATATGAATAGACGCATTATTCGGAGATTCACAGGTCCGTGTTTACTATAAATTGAAAATTCCTAATATTCAATGGTTCATAAAATGATGATGCGAAGTGTGCCATTGATTCTAATAGACTTGTTTGAAAGAGTATTTATTGTAGATTCTGAAGAGAATTTCGCTTTTTGAAAATTAGATGTACAGGATGTTTTACAAGATGTGGGATAAATAATATAATTTTCTCAGTTCAGACCTGTGCTATCGATAAGTAATTATGGGCAAATATTTTGCATTGGCCTATATTCATTCCCTCAAGTTTTCATAAAGATCTATGCAGGCGTTCAAGAGGTATGCCGATTGAAAGTTTTTGATAAAATACATAAAACATCCTGTAACTATTATACGAATATAGTTAGGACATATTTCAAGCACTGATTCAGACTCACTAAAACATCCTGCATCTGCCCTGAAAGCCTGTACAATTAGTCGGGAAACACCAGATATATGTATTCCTTGCGGAAATTAAATTTGATACTCCGCACAATACTTCCGCACTTATGTTGTAGGTGGGAATCGTAGGTCGCACTGGTGCTGGAAAATCTTCCATAATGGCCGCGCTATTCAGACTGACCCCCGTTGAAGGAAAAATTGAAATTGATGGGTTCGACACCAGAGACATCTCATTGAATCTTCTGAGATCCAAGATATCGGTGATACCCCAAGATCCCATCCTCTTCGCAGGCAGTTTAAGGTTCAACTTGGATCCATTCGATCAACATGAAGATCCCACGTTATATAAAGTCATTCAGGCTGTGGACTTGAAGGATCCCATTGGACAGTTCTATAGTTTGGATTATCAGATTATGGAGAGAGGTTCAAATTTTAGCGTTGGGCAGAGACAGTTGATCTGTTTGGCTAGAGCTCTGATAAGGAACAATAAGATACTCTTAATGGATGAGGCTACTGCTAACGTCGACCCAGGGTAATATATTGTTCTAAATATTAAAGTACCATATTTTTTCTATTGCGAATTTTGAGCTGAAAGGATCTGGAACATTTTACCCACTGATAAAAATGTGGTGGTCAAATTATAATCTGCTAAACAAGATTTGCAGAAGGTAGGTGCAAGGATTCACGCTTGTACAAGTCGAAGACGCCATTAAGTGTAGTAAGATCTCCAAAAAAAACTATTAATAGTGGATTTAAGGTACAAAATTTTGAGTTTGCTACAAAATATGCTCACTGGACCAAAAAGAACAGAAGAGATGCCTTGTTCTCTCATGAGATATGAATTTAAGTATCAGGTGTTTTTTTAGAGTGATAGAACTTTCAATATGGATAACTGTGATTTGACAGAATGTATTATAGAAGGCATGATAAAGGCCTTGACATTTTTGTTCAGAAAGCATTGACAAAATATCATGGAAAGACTCACACCGCCACAACGTTTACAAATTGTTGAAATTTATTTTCTGTTCACCAAATTTATAGAGCACTTCATGAAATTTGGTTTACATAATCGTCCATTAGAGCAGCTTATGGAAAATTTTGCGTATAGATCTTGGTGTACACCCATACAAGATCCAACTGGTTCAAGAACTAAAGCCACTTGACCATAATAAGCGTCGTTTGTTTGCTGAGAGGGCCTTAGAACAGCTTGAAGTTGATCCACTTTTTTATCGTGAAATTGTCCCAGAATTGTTTTGGTTCCAACAAGAAGGTGCTTCACCTCATGCTGCTACCGTAACAATTGATTTATTGAAAGGAAGATTTGGCGATAACATTATTTCCAGAAATGATCCAATTAATTGGCCTCCAAGATCATGCGACATAATTCCACTGGATTATTTTCTTTGGGGTTATGTCAAGTCATTGGTTTATGCTGATAAACTGATAAACCAAAAACAATAGACGCTTTGGAAGCCACCATAACTCGTGTTATTCATGAAATAAGGCCTGAATTACTCGAAAAAGTAGTCCTAAATTGGTCTGATCGAATGCAGTTCCTCGGAGCTAGTCGTGGTGGACATATGCCGGAAATTATTTTTAAAACATAAATCTATCACTTAAAAAAAACACCCGATACTTCGTTAGTATGCAATGGCTGAAGGTTAAGTTGTTCAAATAGAATACTCAGTATTTTTACAGTTTTCAGTGTCGAATTTCATATTGATTCTCTCCATGTAGCCTCATTTCAAAATTTCAAATACAGAAAATTCTATATGAATCATTCTTTTCGATTTGCTCCCATTAATATCTTGTTTTTTTTTAATAACATAAGATTATTATTAGAGTCTGAAATTATCACCAGTACCCATTTAAGACTGATTGACATTTATCTCTATTTTTTTAGTTGTTTAAAATACACTGTTTTGTGATTGTGATTTTGAGATAAATATATTCATATACTTTATATTTATGATTCAATTACTAGGACATATCAGCGTTTCTGGACATTGAAGGTGCTTTCAACAATACGCTGCCGGCTTCTCTAGCTGAGGCTATCCCTGCGAGAGGAATAGACCCGCTAATTTGTGGGTGGATACAGGCAATGCAATGGGGCAGAATAATAACGACCTCGTACCAGGAGTAGGTCTTCGAGTTTAAGGCTGCGAAGGGCTGTCCACAGGAAGGTATTCTCTCACCCTTGTTGTGAACCCTTCTCGTTGATGACCTGCTAGCGATCATTTCGCTGTGGGGAGTCGACGTTCAAGCATTTGCTGATGACCTGTCAATCAAAGTGAAAGGTAAATCGGAGGTGACGATAGCGGCTGTCCTTCAAGAGATACTGAACACTATTGATAAATGATGTATAAGGACATGTCTCTTAACCCACAAAAGGTAGTTATAGAACCATTCACTAAAAAACGGAAGTTGAATGGTTTAGAACCGCCGTTTATCAGTGGTAAAATAATACAATTCTCATTTGAGGCAAAATACCTGGGAATAGTCCTGGACAAAACCTTCAGTTGGCAGGCACACCTAGATAAAGTGTGTCATAAAGCCAAAATGGGTTTCTGGACTTGCAGGCGGATCTGTGGTAAAACCTGGGGCCTAAATCCCAGGCAGATGTACTGGCTATACACTATGGTAATTAGACCACGGATAGTGTATGGCGCTGTAATGTGATGGAAGAAAAGCCAACAAACGGTTGGCCAACATAAGCTCACTTGACTACATAGACAGGCTTGCCTTGCAATTACAGGTGCGTTTAGCACCACACCCACGGCAGCCATGGAGATCGTACTAAATCTACCACCACTGCACCTACTCGTGCAGAGGAAGGCGCAAAGGACCACAACTATATCAACTAGCGATTGACAGGCCAGAGGCAATAGTGATGGGAGGGTCGGGACTGCTGGACGAGCTTTTAGCGAACAGTACCCTAACGATGCCCTCGGATCTAATGTCAAAAGTCAGGAGCCAAGAAGAGCATTTCAATGTAATCGTCTCCAACCAGGACGAATGGACCCAGCATGCTGAGGTTCTATTCAGGAGAAAAAGAAAGATGTCGTGCAGGTTTCTGCAAGATGTCGTGAGATTGTATAATTAGAAGATTAGAAAAAGCACATTTTGTTAGCAGTGCAGAGTGGAGAGCCTTTCGATTGAGTTTAAATTCAGCATTTAGATGTTAAATAACGCCAAAAAACTAACACGAAATTTCGTTAAGAATGCAAAGCTCTTGTCTTCACGTCAGTGATTTCGCAATTTTGACAATAAACTTTGGAAAAAGTAAGAAACTCTTGAAAATTTTGGAGGGCTGTTGATCCAAAATTAATATTAATTTTGAAAAACCGATTTAGAATTAGCCAGAATTATCAACCCGCAATACAATTTCAAAATCCCTTTCAGAACCGACTCGTTGATCCAGAAAACAATAAGGCGGGAATTCTCTGGATGCACGGTGATCACAGTGGCCCACAGACTGAACACAGTGATGGATTCCGACCGCGTCATGGTGATGGATTCGGGCCAGATCATAGAATTCGACCATCCTCATCTACTCCTCCAGAATCTCCAGGGCAAGTTCCACAACATGGTTATGGAAACGGGATATCTGGAATCAGAGAGGCTGAAGAAGGCGGCATTCGAAAGTTATATAGGATGGAAAAAGTGAAAATTTTGATATTTTGTATTCGTTGTAGGTACAAATGAGATTATTACATGTAATCATTAAGTTTCGATTTAGTGTCTAAATATTGTCCGATATTTGATTGTATAATGATATGATCTTTACTATAAATAGTGTTATCTCCATATTGGATTACTTTATTTATTCTCGTCTTGAATGTGATTAAGATGTATGGTGTTTGGGTGTGAGAATGAATAAAATGTAGAAAAACTAGTAGTGGCTCACAAAAGTCTCACTCTCATTTTTATGACTCTTCAGTTGAATGAAAACTTTCTTTATTTGTTTAAACCTCTGCTTAAATAACATTGACAATGTCAATCAGAAAACGTCGGTCCCCATCTTCTAAAGACTAGGCCATTGATTCGCGCATCTTTTCATATGACAGAACGATTCAAAATTCAACCTTTCTTTGATGTCCTTGAAGTAATTGATTCTTGGCCATCCTTTGGATCTTCTCCCATTTATTCTCCCTTCAGATATGTTGAGGAGAAATTTATTGTGACCAGTTATATGGTTTAGTTTCTCTCTTCAGGATATTGTCCAATAAATTCCTCTTTCAATAAAATAAAATAAATGGAGGTTTATACTTGATAGAAGGTATATAAAATTATTTAAATATTTTAATATTTACAGATATATTCTGTCAGCTTTCTACATATTTAATTAAAAAAAATTACATTTAATAATTATAACTTCAGGAATTAAATTAACAACATATAAGTACCCCTTATAATATATCAAACGACATACTACTCTGTCAAGAAAGTACCGGGAATTTTCAATTAAAACAACATTTTTACATTTAATCGTCAAAATTTATTGGGTCGCCTTCAAAATAGGCTCCATTTGCTCCAATAAATCTATGCCAACGGCACTTCCAATTATCGAAACATGTTTTATAGGCGCTTTCCGGGATGGACTTTAGCTCTCGCGCCGAATTTTGTTTTATGGCTTCAATCGACTCAAAACGGGTGCCACGAAGGGGCAATTTTAGTTTTGGGAAGAGAAAAAAGTCGCAGGGAGCCAAATCAAAACGTTGCTGAAGCACGTTTGTTGAGTTTTTGGCGAGAAAGTCAGTCACAATCGTAGCTCGGTGAGAAGGCGCGTTATCGTCATGCAAAATCCATAAGTTTTTCGCCCACAAATGTGGCCGCTTCTTACGGATACGCTCACGCAAACGTTTCATAACGCCACGGATATCGAAGAAAACAATGAGCATCACCTTCATTTTCGAGCGGCTTTGGCGTGGTTTTTTCGGTTTCGGCTCATTTTTTGCCACCCATTCCGATGATTGCTGGCTTGTTTGCATATCGTACTCGTAGACCCAGGTCTCATCACCAGTTATAATGCGTTCCATGAATGTAGAATCGGAATTACAGCGATCCAGCATGTCTGAAGCAACCTGTTCGCGATGACGTTTTTGAAGAAAATTCAGGTCTTTCGGTACGAGTCGTGCGGCCACCTTTCTCATGCCCAAAATATCAATCAAAATCGTACGTGCGGACTCGTGGGATATCTTAAGATCATGTGCTATCTCTCTCAAGCTGGTACGACGGTTTTTCAGCACCCTTTCCTTAATTTTATCGACGTTATCTTCGATCGAAGCCATCGATGGGCGACCACTTCACGACCGTCCTTGAAGGCTCTGTACCACTGATATGCACGAGTTTTCGATAGAGCATTATCACCAAATGCCTTTTGCAACATTTTCAATGCATCGGCACACGAAAATTCATTTGCAACACAAAACTTCAAACAAATTCTTTGCTCAACGTAATCACCCATAGTAAAAATCGGCACGCACTCTGACATCGACTGACTTAATCAGCTGTTGCAAACACACTAGTAGACAGATCCCGCTCAAGCTTGGCATAGTAATTAAGGACAGTGGTACCAACCTAGGAAAAAATTTTACCTGCCTCATTGCCCCGCCAGATTTAAATCGATAATTCCAGGTACTTTCTTGACAGAATATTTTATACATAATTATATATTATGTATAAAATAAAATAGGAGAAGGCTTTTTACTTGATAGAAGGAATATGACAAAATTTGAATATCTAAACCTATTTTATTTTATACATAATATATAATTATATTGCTGCTTGAATAAAAATCTCATAATGGAATATCAATGCTTTAAAGAAAACCTTGTAATACCTTACAGCTTTCTGTGATTTTTGTGACGAACATAGAATATCTTGATTTTAAAGTTAGTTGTTCAAACGGTATTCCCAGGACAACTTTTAGGTAAGTTATATTAATTGTTTGTTGATTTTGATTTTTTTAAATATGATTTAGGACCGATGAAGAGATTGTCGGAATTCTAATTGTTTTTTGAAGATATAATGCATATTTTGAGAGATTTTTGAACTAACTTATTTAAATATTCAAATATATTGAATATTGCAAATAAGATATATTTTCTGTGAAGTCCTTAAATTATGTTATGTATTTCTGAAAAGGAATTTGTTTTCATAATAGTAAGATCAGAAACAAAATGTTGTCTCCTAATATTTATTCAATAATTTTAATTGACAATTTATATTTGTTGGTTTATTTATTCCATTTGGTATTTTACATTGAGTTTTGATTTTATACGTCTATTAAATATAATCCATGCTTATCAGACATTAATTTAATTCTAAAAATTTTTTGAATAAAAATTTTTTTTTAATTAAAATTGTAGAAGACTGACAGATCAAATCTGTTTGGTTATTCAAAAAAAGATTAAATTTTGTTAACTATAATAGTAATTATGCAAGAATTTATTTTAAACTTTTAAAATTGGGAAACAGCAGAAATTTGTCAGATGTTGTCTTTTTAAGTAAGATTTTAAATAACAGATTCAATGCACCAGAGTTATTAGGTGATACTTCTTTCGATGTTCCACCGAATGATGAGGTTATCTTATCTAAACAATAATTCTTTAAACATTAACTTTTTTGGTGTCTGTGGGAAGGTGTTAAGGAGGACGTTCAGAGAGTATTTGCTGTTGCTTTGATATTTTAATATGGGTTAATTATTTTCTTTCTTATTACTGTACCATTTAAGAGAAAATTTTGTTATTGCATTTTTTGTGGTATTTAATTAGGTATATTTTATTTTAAGTGGATAACTGTATTGGGACATGCCTGTTTGATATTCCCCAATAAACAATAAAAACAACCCTGACAATAATGATTGCAATTAAATAAATTAGAACCAAAAGCTCAGAAAACAAATTATTCATTCCTGCAGATAAAGGAACACCATTATCGACCACATGAACAAATCAAGATTATTGTTCGGGTCTTTACTTCACAGAAATTTATCTTGAATATGAAAATGAAACGATTTTCAATTTCTGCTAATGTTTATTTAATTACAACAATTGTTTGTCATACGTTTAACATCTATTTCGGAGTTTTCCACCTAATGAAACAATAGAAGTGGTAGACAACTTATCAAATAAAAAAATGCAGTGTAATGGTCGAGGATATTTTAGAATTCTTCAGTTTCCATTAATCAAAACTGTTCTCAATTTAGTAATGAAATAAACAGGTGTCCCAGAAGTCGACGTCAAGCCGTAATCGGTTAACAGGCTGATTTAAAAAAATCTAAGTCGTGTACTTTTCGAATTATATTGCATTTTTTATTATTCGAGAAAATGCTCACCCTGTGATGATTTTTGAACCTGTTGCTACAATTACTTTCTTCAGATTTTATTTTATCACTATGTTATTCCGAATAGTGCTTCTATAACCTGTGATCTTCAATTCTAAGCCAATTACTCCTGGAAAGTAATGTCACTTTTTGCCGAACCAAGTATTCAAAATTAATATTTTGCACAACTTTAACGGATTATACTGAAAAAAAACTTTACTACATCAGTTTGAAAAATTACTTTAAAAGTTAGCGCATTTATTAGGGGTTCTAATATGGTATAACACTTACTACATTATTTCTTAGATCGATAAAAAAAACCGGGCCTTTCTTAAAGAAACAAAGTAGACGTCCCTTCAAGACGAACATAAAATAAGTCTTAGAAAAAATGAACAAAATTCTACTTTTGCCACTCATTGTCTAGAAAACGGTCATTCCTTTCCCACAATAGATAATCTTAAAATTTTACATGTAGAATCAAAAGGGAAGAAACTCGATTATCTAGAATCTGTTGAAATTTTTAAATTAGTTCACAATGGAGCTATGTAAATCGAAGATATTTAAAAAGTAACATCTGCTTAAAACCTTTTTCAACGAACATAAAATGAATTTAATGAAAAGTAAACAAAAGTTAAACTTTTGCCACTCATTCTTTAGAAAACAGTAATTTCTTTCGACAAAAGAAAATCCGAAGAAAATTTTACATGTAGATTCAAAAGAAAAGAAACTTGATTACTGAAATTTTCAAATTTGTTCACAATAAAAATAATGTAAAAAATAATGAATGACTGTATGGAGCTTTGTAAATCCAAATATTTGAGATATACAACAAAATAATGTAAAAATAATGAATGACTGTACGGAACTATGTAACCCCAAAAATTATTTGAGATATTTAAATGGGTACCATCTGTTTAATAAACTTTCTTTGTCTATTGCCGACATTCTGATATCTGTTATAAGGCCCTTCTTTTTTAACCCGGTTTTTCATCACGTTCCGATTGTAAACCTTTGTACCACTATTAGGTGTTACCTAGAATCTGTTGAAATATTCAAAATATTTATCACTTTTGTTTAAATACCACTGTACCACTGTAAGGTCTTCAGTTTTCTGATGATGGGATAGTTCATTTCCTGAAACTCGTGTCACAAGAAAATGTGTAATATTTATTTTTTGGCAGTGAAACATAGTTATTTCTACAATTTGTTTTAATTAATGAGATAAGATAGATCTCAATATCGTTTTAAAGTGAACATGTGTACTGGAATTTTCAACGGAAGAGTCAGGAACTTTTGAGTTGTCAGAGGTTTTAAATGTTGAAATTTATTTAGATATTTTACGAAATCAGTTGCCAAATTTACTTGAAGACACTCAGTATTTTCAGAGAAATATGGTTTCAGCAAGATGGTTGCTCAGCGCGTTATGCCCTCTCCGTTAGAGAATATCTAAATGAAGAATATCCGGGCAGATGGATAGGGCGATCTGGTACAATCTCGTCGCCAGCCCGTTCACCTGATTTGAATCCCTTAAATTTTTTTCACTGGGGAGAAGTAAAGGAAAAAATTTATTCAAAACAAATTGAAAATGAAGCTAAGCTTCGGGAGAAAATTAGGGAAGCAATGCATTTCGTTAATAACGGAAGATTCTGATATCCCGATCCTTTTAAAGAAGATGTCGTGCATGTATTGCGGCTGAAGGAGAGCAGGTTGAACATCTTTTGTGAATTTATTAAATCTTGTCATAAAATGAAACTGAATTACTGTAAAAAAATCCTTCTTTTATTCAATCCAAAAAAAGAATGTAGTTAGTGTTATAGCATTTTAGAATCCTCATTAAATTTGCTAACTTTTGCAGTAACTTGCCAAACTGGTATAGTACAATTTGTTTTAAGTACAGTCAATTGAATTTGGGCGAAATTTTAGTCATGAATACTTGATTCGGCAAACAGTGACATTATTTTCCAAGCTAAAGCAATTGGCTTAGAATTGAAGATTACAGGTTACAGAAGCATTGTTCAGGATAACACATAGGAAAAATAAAATATGGAAAAAGTACAAAATTGTCGCAACAGGAGTTCAAATTTCATCACAGGGTGTACATTTGATCTTTTTTTCAATATTTTCGAAACTACATATTTGATCGATCTGAATTTCAGCATTTAGGAGAAGAAAAATAAGGCGAATGTCCGTACAAAATTTCGTGAGAATCGTGAGTGGTATTGTAGCGAACAACTTCTTCGCTCCTCGTCCAGAAACCTCCCTTGCTCTGTCGTTGTTTGACCGGCGTTCCGATAGAGGACCCGACCAGTCAACAAATTCGTGACTAACCGTCCCCGCCAGGTTTAAATAGAGCAAAGGCACCGCGTTTGACCATCAGCGTTCCAAGCGGACGCATGGTCACCGGCGCATTAGGCCTGTTTGACGAGGTTCAGATGCGCATCTTCGGAAACGAAACGCCGTCTCCCTAAGTAAGAGGTAGAAGCTCCCTAGCAACATCAACATTCATTCGAGAGCTTCATTGGTGACCCCGACGTAATTGGGGGGGTTTGCTTCAAGAGCGAACCAACCCATTCATTAGGTGGCCCTAATTGCCCCTATACATATTTCCGAGATGGCCCTTTCCTTTCGTTCCGCAGATCCCCGCTTGAGATGGCACCGCGAACATCCCAGAGGCGGACTGTATCCTTGCCTAGTCCCAACGCCCTATTTCGTGACCATATCGACGCTCACTGGAGGGGGAGTGTATAGCGAACAACTTCTTCGCTTCTCGTCTAGAAACCTGCCTTGCTCTGTCGTAGTTTGACCGGCGTACGGATAGAGAACCCCACCAGTAAACAAATTCGTGACTAACCGTCCCCGCCAGGTTCAAATAGAGCAAAGGCACCAAGCGGATGCATGGTCATCGGCGTCACAGGCAGAGCCTGCGCATCAAGCCTGTCTGACGAGTTTCAGATGCATGCTCGGAAACGAAACGCCGTCTCCCTAAGTAAGAGGTGGAAGCTCCCTCGCAACATCCACATTCATTCGAGAGCTTCAGTGTAAACTAGCGCCCAAAAGCTTTCGACTTAGCGTCAGTTCTTCCACATTTTTCGAAGTTTTGTTCAGTCTTATATATATTATCCCAATGATTTGAATATGTTCTTTCTATTCACAGTATAAGGCAAGTGCAGGACTTTTGAAAGTAAATCTTTAATGGGTTCATTTTCAAAAACAGTTCACGAATGTAGTTCATCCATGACATGATTTCATTAGTGTTCCCGATTTCCAAAACTATTCCCCTAACTTGATATACCTCCTGTTCAAAAGATAAACAATTCGAAATCTATCAACATTCAAACGCAAATAACACCGGCCCTGCAGTTTGTGTGAAGCAGGAAAAAATTCCGCTAGATTCCTTCAACCCAAAACAAGGTCCTATGCGATTATACTCAAGGAAAACATACAGGAAGCTTTAAATAAACTCCTGTGGGCCGACGCACAGCTCGTTCTACAATTTCCTTCGTCAGCGGTCTCCGTGTTAAATACGTTCTTTCTGGTAGACACAATTGACTGCAATTTGAGAGAATCGGGCATAAAAGATCAAGGAGTTTGACGTTCTTATATCAGCTTTTGTTCGGCTGTGTACACTACAATTACTGGAATCATTACATGTATTTATTCGTGTTTGTCCAATACAATGACGATGATAAGAGTGAAATCGGATAACTAATCTGGTGTAGATCGCAGAGAGCAATGGTTACCGTCGTTTTGAATAGATAGCCCTTTGTTTTGTGCCTACGGATTGTTTCAAAGTGAAATGGGGCCCCCTGCTAATAAAAACCATCCTCGAACAAGTGCGAACTTCTTGTCAGTGATTTTTTATATGTAAGTAGATTTTGGGCTTAAAATAAAGGGAGTTAACACAAAAATAGTAGGGTATTTGGGCTTCAAATTCGTATGTTTCATTTTGTTTGAAGCCTGTTGCTTTCACATGTTTATGGTGAAGTTTGATAACCTTTCTGTAGAACACAGTGTCGTATTCAGTTAACTTGTAGAATCAGAATCGGCGAACTATGGGGAAATATCCCGTAAACGTTTTTTTTTTAGCACTGATGGATTATTTGATTCAAACCTATGGAAATGTCACTCAATCATACAATATCAAAGAGAAAGATTTACAAAAATAGTAAGCCACATTCACTAAATACTTAAAATATTTGTCCTTATTATTCCAGTTCAATATCAGATTCCTTGTAGCAACAAAGCTGTTTTTGTTTGTTCCATATATTATATGAATTATGAATTTGAGTCTACTTGATGGAAGTTCCGATTTAATATTAGAAATATCAGAAATCTGAAATACTTTCACTATATACGTATCGGGTGTTTTTTTTAAAGTGATAGAACTTTAAATTGGAATGAAATACTTTTAAATTAAGATTGAAGGCATTTTTTTTCATTTGAAAGATAATTTTATGACATTTATGTTTCAAAAATGATTTCCGGCATACGTCCATCAAGAACTGCATTCGACCAGACCAATTTTGGACCACTTTTTCGAGTGATTCGGGCCTTATTTCATCAATAACACGAGTTATATTGGCTTTCAAAGCGTCTATTGTTTCTGGTTTATAAGCATAAACCAATGACTTGACATTACTCCAAAGAAAAAAAATTCAGTGGAGTTATGTCGCATTAACTTGGAGATCAATTAATTGGAGCATTTCTCGAAATAATGTTATCGCCAAATCTTTCTTTCAATAAATCAATTGCTACGGTAGCAGCATGAAGTGAAGCACCATCTTGTTGGAACCAAAATATTTCCGGGTCGATACCATTCAAATTTTGAAACAAATAATCATTCACTGTAACATTAGCTCCAGCATCGTTTTTAAAGAAATATGGACCGATGATGTCTCCAGCGTGTAAAGCACACCATACAGTGCATTTTTCAGGAGGCAATGGAACCTGCAGAACTTCTTGAGGATTGTTTTCATTCCATATACGGCAATTTTGCTTGTTTACATAGCCGTTCAACCAGAAATAGTTGAACTAAACACAATTTTACGATAAAAAAGTGGACCAACTTCAAGTTGTTCTAGGTCCCAATCAGCAAACAAAAGACGCTTCTTATGGTCAAGTGGCTTTAGTTCCTGAACCAGTTGGATCTTGTATGGGTGTAGACCAAGATCTTTACGTAAAATTTTCCATGTGGTGGATGCACAGAGTCCAACTTGTTGTGAACGTCGACGAATAGACAAATCTGGATCATCGTTGAAACTATGACTTATAGCAGCGATATTTTCTTCTGTACGTACAATTCTTTGTCTTGTTGTTGTTGTTGCATCGAATAGAGAAAATGTTGTCCGAAATCTATCGATAGTTCGACGAATAAGCTGCTCTGATGGACGATTATGTAAACCATAATTTTCACGAAGTGCTCTATAAGTTTGGCAAATAGAACACTGATTTTGAAAATAAATTTTAACAATTTATAAACGTTGTTGCGGCGTAAGTCTTTCCTTGATAATTTGTCAATGCTTACTGAACAGAAATGTCAAAACAACATGGCTTCTACCTTCTGTCAAATCACAGTTATCCCTATCGAAAGTTCTATCCATCTAAAAATAATTTCGATAGAATTACCGCCTCTCAAAAGTTATTTTACATTTTCAGATGCCGCTAAGCGTTCACTACCAAAATGTTCGCGGTCTAAGAACAAACTTACCTGGTTTCAAATGCTATACAGCATCATATATCTACGATGTGTTATTTATTACTGAGACGGGGCTCAATAGAAATGTGTATGATTGGGAAATTGTGGATCCTTGTGAATATGACATTTTTCGGAGAGAGCACTCTAAAACTGCTAGTGCTAAATGTGAGGGTGGTGGTGTTTTCGTAGGGGTAAGAAGTGGTATGCATCCGGTTCTTGTTCCTGAGTTCCAAAGTGGTGCAGAAGATATGTGGATCAAGATCTCAATTAATGGATTAAAGGTTTATCTGTGTTGTGTCTACATTCCACCAAACGATACTGCAGTAATGTTTTATCTCAAAGCTGGATGACGTTGTGAATGCGATTGGTGGGGGTGTTATCCTGAAGGAGTGCTTTCAACTGCTCTGAGATTTCCAGGACGAAGGATGGATCGGGTGTTTTTTTTGCCTATAAACATTTATCCTAGGTGTTCTGCCTTATTGGACTCTTTCTCGTTCATTGAGTTGCTACAAATCAATGAATTAGTGCATAACAATGGCAGAATTCTTGATATTGTACTTACACATTTAGAGTTAATAACTTAATTAGGTGTGTAGATCCATTTGTTCCTGAGGACAGTAATCATCCATCTTTGGAATTTCTTTTTGGCGTGGAGCTCCACAAGCCACTGCAGCTGAATAACACTTTACATAATTTCTGAAGAGCGAATCTTGATTTAATTGATGAATTTTCACTCAATATACCTTGGAGCGAGTTACTTCTAAATGATAATGTGAATGATGATTTGGTTATTTTCTATGAAAACTTAAATAAGATAATTGATGAGCATGCTCTTGTAGTTAGGAAAGTTAAAAGTTATCCATTTTATTTTTCCAATAGAACCATAAAATTAATCAAACGGAAAAATAAATTTCATAGGAAATGGAGAATTTAGGGTGATTTCAAAATGTTTCAAGCTCTTCGGTCCACATCTAAGTCTCTCATTACATTTGATTATAATAGTTTTTGAACCTCTGTTCAAACCGAACTAAAAAAAAATTCGTTACTGTTGGTTCTAAGGACTCTGAATTTCCTAGCGGGATGTCATATGGACCATGTATCAGTGAGTCAGGCGAGGAAATTTTAGGTTATTTGCTGATTTCTTTGAAAGCGTTTACAATTAGCCTAATCCTTCCATCAATAAATATCCCAAGGCTAACATATTCCATCATTACTGCTTAAATTCATTCCATATTACTATCGAACTTGTCAGGAAGAAATTATGAATTTGGATGAGAAGAAAGGGGCGAGTCTTGACTCTGCTCCCTAAATTTTTGCGAAGAAATGTAGTTCCTCCCTGAGTATTCTTCTAACGTTGATTTTCAACAAATCCCTCATGTGACTCATTCTCTGACTTCTGGAAGATCGCCTGGATAATGCCTATCTTCAAAACTGTGTGTTTTTGAAAGAGTGTTCGAATCACTCATTCATACGCATCTGCTTCATCATATTGAAACTCGTATAATAACTAAACAGCATGGTTTACTCAGAGGTAGATCAGTTTAAACAAAGCTCTTGAATTTTATGGAATATATATTATATGAATAGGATGGATCTTTTATATATACTTTATTTTTTTGACCCCCCTGCTTAGTTACAGCCCCCTAAAGATAGCCTAAAAAACCGACGAGAATAAAATTAAGCAGACATTTTATGCGAGAAGGCACTCAAAAAAATTTTTGCCGGTGTTCCTCTATGATTACAAAGGGTACAAAAAGCCACCCCTACACCTTCTTTCGCAAGAAAGTTTTTTTTCCTATTCATATTTTACAAGAAGAAGAATTGTTTTGGGTATCTGGATCCATTCTTAACAAATGAGTTCTCTTATCATTTCACGCTTAAATTCACAGTTTTTGAGAAAAAAAATCGTTGAAATAATTCTAATTTCTCAGTTTTATTCACTACTTCTAGTAATAAACATAATAATAACATGAATTATTCCAGCTTCACCTTCGATACCTTCAGAAGAGGTTACAAAAGGGAATGGACATCGGATAACCTATACAAAACTGTTGAAGATGTCAAAAGTAATGATCTAGGCGACCAAATCGAAAAGTAAGTGAAATCCATTGTTGATTTCTCCAGACCTGCGGGAAAAAACTCAAGTAGATTTTTTGCAGGAGATGGAGAGATGAAAAATTCAGATGCTCTAAGAAGAACAAAACTCCGAGCCTTCTTTTCACCTTGCTGAAAATGTTCTGGAAGGAGCTTCTCTTTGCAGCTGTTTTACTGGCCATCGCCCAGATAGTTTTAAGGTTGGCAGAACCTATTTTACTCGGTAAACTGCTCAAGTACTTCAAAGAAGAGAACTCGATCACTAAGACGGAGGCTTTGAATTACGGCCTATTTATTTCTGCTGTTGTTGGTGCAAGAGTAGTGTTCTACAACCAGTACAAAATTCGCACCTACAGGACAGTGTTGAGGATAAGGGTTGCTTGCAGCACCTTGGTTTATCGGAAGGTACAACATTCTGATCATTATAAAACATGAGCTGAAAAGTAAATAAAACGACAGTATTCAATCACACACTGTAGCTCTTTGCCTTCAAGTTTTAGCAAGGATCTTGTGTGATAAAGAAATGTTAGTGACACTGCCTCAAAGACAAACTTCACTTTTCAGTACATGTTTGAACACCAGAATATGAGGTGGTTCTTTTAATATTCTTTTTCGTTTTTTCAGGTGCTGAACTTAACTCTCACTTCATTACAACAGACCACAAGCGGTCAAATTGTCAACTATATCTCCTACGACTTGAACAGATTCGATTCTGGAGCGGATCTAGTACATTTCGTATGGGTAGCACCTTTTTTCGTACTCTCAATCGTTTATATACTGTATATAGAGACTGGATTGGCAGGACTCATAGGCGTAATGTGGTTCAGTTTTGTGGCAATTTTACAGAGTGAGTAAAACGGCTAGAATCGAGTTATTCATCAGTAAATTGAATTTGGTCATTTAAGAACATATTAAGCCCAAAAAATATCTTATATCAATTCTATTCACTCTAGGTTATAATGGCAACTTAACGGCATCAATCTATGGGAAAATGAACAAAAAATCAAGTAACCGTCTCAGGATAATGAACGAAATTATAGCTGGTATACAAGTTATCAAAATGTACGCTTGGGAAAAATCATTCGAAAAATTAGTCCACCTCGCAAGATGCGAAGAACTTAAGGTTTTGAAGAAGCTCAATTATGTCAGAAACATATTTTTGTCATTCTCCTCCATTTGCAACCACCTAGCTTTGTTCTTCACTTTATGGGTTGTGATTTTCATGAAGGAAAATATTACATCTGCTAAGGTGCGTATTTTTACAACTAGAACTAACAGTCAATGGTATTCCTCAGGGTTCTAACAAGGTACCTTCAAAATTTCACTTTCAGAATTTTTAATGAAAATCTATATTTTATTATATAATTAAAAATATTTATCTTTCTCCACAGGTTTATGGATTGGTTGTATATTATGGTGTATTAAACTTCATCGTTTCCATAATGTTCATTTTAGGAATATCAAAATCAGTAGAAATATTGCGGACAATTAAGCGACTCAACGAGTTCTTACTGAAAGAAGAGTATGTGCTCATACAAAGCTTGGATTCTGGCGATGGAACAATTATTCAACTTGATAATGTTGAAGCTAGATGGAATTCTTTCTCTTCCATACAAAGTAACGCAGGCAAATTTCAAAGAAAAAAGGTGCTATCCTTGAACGAAATGAGGTTTTCTGAAAAAGATGCCCTTCTCAACAGAATGCACAGTGAGTGAATTTCTTCTTTTCTTTACGATGAAAAATTCTGGAGTTAAAGAGCTCAAATAAGTTGGTTTGTTTCTGTTAAGAATTTACTTTATTTTTTATCATACCAAAGCTACTTTACAGATTTAATTATTTTCTGTATGGAGTTGTAAACAAAAGTCTGAATTATCAATAAACTCTTTGATGAGCGCCGCCTACTACTGATTCTTCAGTATAGGTTAGCAGTATTCCCCGGCAAATGGAATGAACACAAGATATACCGACGAAGGCACCGCTGTCCGTGAAAGTGTGAGGGAGAATTCGTGACAGCCGATTTCGCGTCGCTCACATGAACGCGCTCTTTCACACACCAAAACTTGGTGAATTTTGCAGCGTGACTTCGGCCTGCATCCGTTCAAAATTCAACTTACTTAGGAGCTGAAGATTGACGGTCATATACAACGACATGTGTTCGCTGAATAGGCCCTGGAGCGTTTGGAAACTTACCTTAACTTTCATCAAAAAATAATCTTCAGCAATTGGGACCATTTATCGATGAATGCGTACATCAACAATCAAAATTGTTGAATTTGGGAGGATGCCAATTTACATGAAATCCAAGAAACTCCAAGGCATCCCGAAAAAATCATTGTTTAGTGTGGATTTTGGCCTGGTGGCGTCGTCGGTCCTTATTTCTTTGAGAACTAGGTTGGCCAGGCCATCATCCTTAAGGGCGAGTGCTTTTATTCTATGATTAGCAAGTTCTTTTGGCCTGAATTGGATGATATGAATACCAACGACATATGGTTCAACAGAACTGAACTACGTGCCCGGGGTAGGTGTTGCAACACAGGGTATTCACCCATAGAACTGGCGTGGTTCTACCCAATTGCAGAAAATCTGTCCATAAGGGCGAATGCGTCAGAATTGGACATGTGCTAGCTTGAAAAGAAGGGATACTATGACGTGTTAGTCTCTTCGAGTTCGTAAATTCTGGCAACGAGTTACACTTTTCTTGGCGACGGTTAGTCTTCAACGGCTCCTTTTAGAAACAAGGCTACCACGGAGGGTGATTTGGCCCGTAGAGGTACTCGTACTTCTGGCCACCCTAATTGGTGTTGGACTTTTGGAGGCAGTGGTTGAAAGCCTGCATGTTAGGCCCTGCCGTACAGGGTCGTAATACTTGTGCCTGGATAATCAGGACTGGCCCGGAGGTTTAGGGCTCTCGACCATGCTTTAGGCTGGCCTTGAACTCGGATCGACTGGGGTGTCTACGGCGAGTTCAGGCCTCAAGAGATCAAATGGTCTATGAACGCATGAAGCCCCCTTCGGCGCAGTCCTTTCGCCTGAACAACCGGGACTAGCTCGGAGGTTGAGGGGTCTCGACCACACTTTATGCTGGGCTTGAATCTGGATCTACTGGGGTGTCCATGGCGAGTCTGGGCCTTGAGCGGTCGAAGAACGCTAGATGCAAAGAAGCCGCTTCGGCATGTGAGTTGCATTGAAAAAACTTGGGCACTGACACTGCATAGCTAGTAGAGGTTGGATAGTACTTCGAAGCAACAAGTCTATACCAGAGGCAAAGGGAGACTAATGTTTCGTTTTGCGTGCTGATTGGGCGTATCCCAATCCCGCGCCCATGTGGGAAGTGACCATAAGCCCAATGGCCAGGAAGGACACTTTACTCTACAATGCGGAACTGCCGGGGTAGGTGTTGCAACACACAGGGCACAGGACGCTCACTCATAGAACTAGAGTGGTTTTACCCAATTGCAGGGTTTTTGTCCATAAGGGCGAATACGTCAGAAATAGATCTGTGCTAGTTTTAAGGGGAGGGATACTATGACATCTTAGTTTCCTTGAGTTCGTGGATTCTGGCATCGAGTTGAACTTTTCTTGGAGATCGTGAGTCTTCAATGGCACCTTTTGGAAACAACGCTTCCACGACTGGCTAGTTTGGCCCGCAGGGGTATTCGTACTTCTGGCCACCCTAATTGGTGTTGGACTCGTGGCGCAGTGGTAGAAAGCCTGCATGCTAGGCCAGAAGGGTACTATATCGTGAAGGGTCGTACTTCTTGTTACTGGATAACCAGGACTGGCCCGGAGGTTTAGGGGTCTCTATCATGCTGGGCTTGAGTCCTGGCCTCGAGCGTTCGAATGGCCTGTGGAGGCATGTAGCCTCTTTCCGCGTAGTTCTTGCGCCTGGATAACCGGGACTCGCTGGAAGTTTGGGGGTTTTGACCATGCTTTATGCTGGACTTGAACCCGAATCGACTGGGGTATCCATGGCGAGTCTGGGCCTCGAGCGATCGAAGGACAGTGGATCCAAATAAACGCCTGCGGCGCGTTACTTACGGCTCAATCAACTTGGGCACTGACACCGCATAGCCAGTAGAGGTTGGATAGTGCTTCGAAGCTACACTGTTTTACGTGCTGATTGGGCGTATCCCAATCCCGCGTCAATGGGGACAGTAACCATTGGCCCAAAGAGCAGGTAGGCCACTTTAATCTCAACTGCGGAACTGCACTACTTGTCATACAGCACATGCCACTTAGGACATTCTGCATGATCTGCATGATTTGAGGGCATGATCATCTCATGTGGGTGAACTGACCACCGAGATCGTGCGATTTGATCCCGTTAGACTTCTTCTCGTAAGGTTAGTTTGAGTCTCATAAGCCACAAACCACAGTGGCTCTCAAAGCCAACATAACTTATGCCATTAGTCAAATCAACCATGATTTATGCGCCAGAGTCATGGAAAATTGGATAGTTCGAATGCGCGCCACTCAGTTAAGTCGTGGCGGATATTTGCAAGATGTTATATACCATACATAATGGCATCGATAGGCCTCTGAGACGAATAGAAAGGTTTTCGATGATATCTCACATACACTTTGTTTTATTTTGAATTTGAAAATAGGAAGCGCTTAATAATAGGTTCTTTACTTTTCATATATAGATACCTACACCATAATTCATATGTGGAATTCGGTCCACTTGAGAAATACTGTATGTCCTCTGATGTTTGTTTACTTACAGGTAGAACTGTGTTACAAAATATCAACATGGCATTGAAACAAGGCAATCTTATTGGAATCGTTGGTCCTGTTGGTAGTGGAAAGAGTTCCTTATTACAAACAATTTTAGGTATGTCCCATGTAAACGACTGAAGAAGGTAGAGCTCTAAATCAGCTACAATAACACTTCTTACTAAAACTCATTCAAGGTGAACTCGAGCTTACCTCAGGAACTATGAGGGTGCAGAATTCAGTTTCTTACGCTTCACAAGATGCTTGGACTTTCGCTGGTACAGTTAGAGAAAATATTCTGTTCGGTCAAGCGTTTGATGAAGAAAGATACAGAGAAGTAGTAAGGGTATGTTGTTTGGAAAGAGATTTCGAACTTTTTCCCAATGGTGATTTGACAGTGGTAGGTGATCGAGGAGCCTCTCTGAGTGGAGGGCAAAAATCGAGAATTAATCTTGCAAGAGCTGTATACAGGCAGAAAAATATTTACCTGCTGGATGATCCGTTATCAGCTGTGGACGTTCAGGTGGCCAAGCATATATACCATGAATGTATTGAAAGATTTCTGAAAGAAAAATGTCGGATTTTAGTGACTCATCACATGCACCATTTGAGAACTTCAGATTACATTGTTGTTTTGAGCCAGGTAATAATATCCAAATATTTTCGTTTTTTTTTAATCAAGAAGTTTTTACATGCTATTTCCCTTCAGCTCCCCATCTCCCTCCTTCATTATAGCTAAATTTCAGAAGATCTAGAAATATCAGGATAATACTACTCTGTCAAGAAAGTACCGGGAATTTTCAATTAAAACAACATTTTTACATTTAATCGTCAAAATTTATTGGGTCGCCTTCAAAATAGGCTCCATTTGCTCCAATGCATCTATGCCAACGGCACTTCCAATTATCGAAACATGTTTATAGGCGCTCCGGGATGGACTTTAGCTCTCGCGCCGAATTTTGTTTTATGGCTTCAATCGACTCAAAACGGGTGCCACGAAGGGGCAATTTTAGTTTTGGGAAGAGGAAAAAGTCGCAGGGAGCAAAATCCGGCGAATACGGTGGTTGCTGAAGCACGTTTGTTGAGTTTTTGGCGAGAAAGTCAGTCACAATCGTAGCTCGGTGAGAGGGCGCGTTATCGTCATGCAAAATCCATGAGTTGTTCGCCCACAAATTTGGCCGCTTCTTACGGATACGCTCACGCAAACGTTTCATAACGCCTAGGTAATACTCCTTGTTTACCGTCTGACCCTCTGGAACGAATTCGTAGTGCACCACGCCACGGATATCGAAGAAAACAATGAGCATCACCTTCATTTTCGAGCGGCTTTGGCGTGGTTTTTTCGGTTTCGGCTCATTTTTTGCCACCCATTCCGATGATTGCTGGCTTGTTTGCATATCGTACTCGTAGACCCAGGTCTCATCACCAGTTATAATGCGTTCCATGAATGTAGAATCGGAATTACAGCGATCCAGCATGTCTGAAGCAACCTGTTCGCGATGACGTTTTTGAAGAAAATTCAGGTCTTTCGGTACGAGTCGTGCGGCCACCTTTCTCATGCCCCAAATATCAATAAAAATCGTACGTGCGGACTCGTGGGATATCTTAAGATCATGTGCTGTCTCTCTCAAGCTGGTACGACGGTTTTCCAGCACCCTTTCCTCAATTAAAGAGGCAAGTCTTCGACCACTTCACGACCGTCCTTGAAGGCTCTGTACCACTGATATGCACGAGTTTTCGATAGAGCATTATCACCAAAGGCCTTTTGCAACATTTTCAATGCATCGGCACACGAAAATTCATTTGCAACACAAAACTTTAAACATCTCCTCTTTGCTCAACGTAATCATCCATAGTAAAAATCGGCACGCACTCTGACATCGACTGACTTAATCAGCTGTTGCAAACACACTAGTTGACAGATCCCGCTCAAGCTTGGCATAGTAATTAAGGACAGTGGTACCAAGCTAGGAAAAAAAATGTTTACCTGCCTCATTGCCCTGCCAGATTTAAATCGATAATTTCGGTACTTTCTTGACAGAATGTATATCACTTGTCTTATATTTTCTTGAATATAATAGAAAGGTTTCAGTTCATCTACCTTAATCTTATTTTTTGATTGAACTTTCACAAATTCCGATTCGTTTATCTCATGAACAACAATTCATCTCAACATTTTCACATAGGTTCGTACTTCTGTCCTGTGCTTCACCAATATGTCATGTTCCAGTGGTTTATGTAACTGCAGGTCTGATTACACCATAGATGGACTTTGAGGAATTTGGAAAATTAGCCCCAAATTGTTTAATGGTCTTGTGAAATTGAATCGTTATGTTACTTTCTATTTATTATTTCATTTGAAACCTGAAGATGATGAAATTATTCCCAAATAATCTAGGTGTGTGAGAAGCCTTCATAAATTGGTCAATACTCATGCAGAAAATGAATTTGCAATTTATTTTATATTTTTCAATATCAAATTCTATGCTAAAACACTCAATATGTTCCATTTGAATGGTTTTAAAGAGTGTTTCTTCTAAAAACAACGAATATTTTCAATTTGAAATGAAAAATCGCGAAATATTCTGAATTAATTTTATCGTGTGATAATTAACCTGTGACGCCAACCCATTGACACCACATATCTGCAGGTTGGCCTTGATACACAGGACACCCACCCATAAAACTGGCGTGATTCTACCCTATTGCAGGTATTCTGTTCATATAACAAAACGTCAGTAATAAATATGTGCTAGCTTTAAGGGAAGGGATACGATAACGTGGCAGATTCCTTGAGATCGTGGTTTCCGGCATCGAGTAGAAATCTTCTTGGTGACCGTAAGCTTTCAAAGGCTCCTTTTCGAAACAAGGCTACCACAAAAGGGTGGAAGCACACAGGAGTACTCGTACTCCTGTCCAACTGAGCACAATTGAGGCTGGACACATGGGGGCAGTGGTTGAAAGTCTGCATGCTAGGCTAGAAGGGTATTCCATTAATCTTTCGGATCGTGCTTCTTGGACCTGGATGGTCCGGAATATCAGAGATTTGAGGGTCTTAACCATACGCTAGACGTTGGGTCTGAAACTGGATCGAGCCTCGACTGGGTGGTGGTAGAGCTTCTTCGTCATGTGAGTTACATCTCACTCAACTCGAGCATCTGAACAACATTCAAAGGTGATTCCGTCTATTCATCATGAATTGTCAGTCCAAACTTACCTCAAGACTTTATAGAAATCAGCGTTGAGAATTTGAAATTCCCTGCTTCAACAGTTCATTGAAGGAAATTAATTTTTTTTACTTTTCAGGGCTCTATACAAGATTCTGGTACATGTTATTCATGTTGTTATTTATGGCGAGCGGGCGTCTGTCCACCCTGCCACTGCGCCCGTCCGGACTATTGTGGTTCACCCCTATTTTATATCTCCCCGAAGAGATCCAGTTTTTGGATAAAACCGATAATCTTGTTCGGGGGTAATTTTTTCAGTTCGCAGTGGGCTATAAAAGCCTGGCCAAAGACCTCGAATCTGATGCGACTCACCGCTGAGCACTCTGAGACGATGTGCATGGCTCTTTCAGTGTCCTCAAGACACAGCCTGCATTCATCGTCTTCAGCCAGACCGATTTTGTGCAAATGCGCTTTCAGTCTGCAGTGACCTGTCGTAATTCCGACAAGTGTTCTTAGTTTGGCCCTATCTAGACCTGGCGCTAAGTTCGCCATCTTTTTGTTCGAAGCTGTTCCAAGGAACAACTTCGAATATTTCAGGCCAGAATGGCTCCGCCAGAAAGACTCTAGCCTTGAGTTCATTCTGCCTGTTATCGCCTCGTTAGCCACGTCATGTGGAATTCCCAGGAATGGATCCGGTCCTACCAGAGGCAGCGCAGCTCCAGCAAACGCCAGCCGATCTGTCTCCTCGTTACCCAAATAGTTTGAGTGGCTCGGTATCCAAACCAGAGTGACCCGGTCTAACTTACCAAACAAGACTTTATAGAAATCAGCGTTGTCAATTCTAAATTCTCTGCTTTAACAAAAAATCTTTTTACAGTTTGAGAGAAATTATTTTTTTTTTACTTTTCAGGGCTCTATACAAGATTCTGGTACATACACTGAGCTGATATGTAGGAACAGTATGTTGACAAACAATGCTGTGCTAATCAGACACTCTTCAATCAATTCCGATACTGATGAAAGTAAAATCTTGGTAGGTGAAAAATTTGTATGAAAACTAAATATGCTGTTTTAAGCTCTATATTTTTAACCGCTCTGTTAATAGCTGATAGACATAATAATACAGATAATAATAGAGTATCAAGAAAGTATCGGAAATTGATCAGTGAAACACAGAATACGTACTACTCACCAAATTTGAAGTATCGCTTTTGAATTTTTCTTCACTAATATCAACGAATAATCCAATCATATAAAAATTTTCGAAAGCATTCTTCAGAATCGACTTCAGTACTCGCTGCAAATTCCTGTTCATGTCTTTTATAGACTAAAAACGGATGCCTCGGAGTGATAATTTTAGTTTTGGTGGAAGAAAAGTCGACCAGAGCGATATGGCTGAAACTCAAAAGTTGTTTGTAAACATTATGTGAATTTTTGGCCATTTGTTAACTCTGATAACCTTGCTTTCCTAGTCAATCGCCAACGCGTTTCTCACCTTGCAGTGAACAACTTCTTCACTCCTCGTCCAGAAACCTGACCCGACCAGTTTAAAGATTCGGGACTAACCGTCCCTGCCGAGTTCAGATAGAGCTGAGTATATAGCGTTTGACGATCAGCGTTCCAAGCTGAACACATGGTCACTGGCGTCACAGGCAGAGCTGCGCATCACTCCTGTCTGGATGAGTTTCAGATGCGCAGACTCGGAAACGAAACGCTGTCTCCCGAATTAAGAGATGGGAACTCCCTTGCAATACTGTATTTCCTTAGAGAGCTTCATTGGTGACCCCGACGTGATTGGGGGGTTTGCTTCAAGAGCGAACCAGCCCATTCTTTTGGAGGCTATTATTGCCTTCTATCCATCATTCCGAGACAGCCTTTCCTTTCGTTCCACAGATCCCCGGTGGAGATGGCACCGCGACCAGACCAGCGGCAGACTGTCTCCTTGATATTGATTCTCTGCGCGAGAATAGGTGGCAGTTGTACCAAATTGATGACAAATTTTCTAAGCGCGATTGTTACTACTATCTTCAACTACTATATACCACACTACTAAATAATTTCAATTCTCTTTAAGGAAGACGATTTGTGTGATGATGTTGAGGATATCACTGATAAAAGAGATAAGCCTATATTGAAGCTAGAGGAGCTCAATAAAAACATTTCAAATGAAAACAACGATTGCAGTGAACACAAAACTCTTCAATTGCTCAAATACTTCGCTAAAGATGTGAACTGGTATTTCTTCATATTCATCTTTTTGTTATTTTCCTTGATACAAACATTGCTATCCTCGACTGATATGTTCGTTAGCAGCTGGATTAATTTTGAAGAGCACAAGAATCAGTCGGGAACCAAAGAAATGCCGAAAACATTCCATATATCCTTTCCAGTTCTAGAAACAAGACTATATCTTTATACTTATGGCAGTTTGATAGCTTTGATAGGGATGTGCAACTTACTTAGGTCGGTACTATTTGTAAACTTCTTCACTGGGAATTCAAGAAGATTGCACGATAACATATTTGGAAAAGTTATAAGAGCCTCGATGGAATTTTTTGACTCCACATCTTCTGGACAGATATTGAATAGGTTCTCTAAAGATATGCAAGCTAATGATGAATTTCTTCCAAGGACCATCATGGAGGCACTCATGGTAAGTGAAATACTTTCCATTTATTCCTCCTTCGTCCACGGATTAATAGCTGAATGTAATATGTTTATCCGATTTGTATAATTTTTTATATGTCAAGGTATTCTATTCTTCTATAAAACTCTTGAAGCTGCTACAAGGTCGTTGAATGATTAAAGTAAACGGGAGTGTAATCGCATTTGAATTGCAGTCTTTATATAGCTTGTCAGCAAGCAATTTTTAAATTTATCAAAATGCCTCGTTTGTAGGGTTGCAAGAAACCGGTCTGTTAATAAGAGAAGTTTTCAGGTACTCTGGACGTCCCAGAGTAACCAAACAGCTTCAACACCGCCGATTTCGACTTTTTTAAGTTTTCAGAGACAGATTTAGTAGTACTCGGGTCATCGTAAATCAATGGTTTGGAGAGCTTGGTATATCGGCGAATATGAATAAGTTTTTGTCTTTTTTCTTATTGCTTACCTCTGATAGCTGAGCATTGACATAACTGTTATGTGGTTCTATAACACACGATGGCAGATCATTGCTTGATCTGCAACGTAACAGCCCGCCGCTACATTAAGGAAATATTGGATGGAGTAGTCCGTTACTTTGTGATAGTTCATTTTAATGGAATGAAATAAGAAATAACTTTGTTTTCTATTTTCTATTTTCTGGACATAACTTTAATTAACAGTAATAATATTTGATATATATAGACAGTAGACAGTAATAATATTTGATATACATTCTGTCAAGAAAGTACCGGGAATTATCGATTTAACTCTGGCGGGGCAATGAGGCAGGTAAAAAAATTTTTTCCTAGGTTGGTACCACTGTCCTTAATTACTACGCCAAGCTTGAGCGGGATCTGTCAACTAGTGTGTTTGCAACAGCTGATTAAGTCAGTCGATGTCAGAGTGCGTGCCGATTTTTACTATGGGTGATTACGTTGAGCAAAGAATTTGTTCAAAGTTTTGTGTTGCAAATGAATTTTCGTGTGCCGATGCATTGAAAATGTTGCAAAAGGCCTTTGGTGATAATGCTCTATCGAAAACTCGTGCATATCAGTGGTACAGAGCCTTCAAGGACGGTCGTGAAGTGGTCGCCCATCGATGGCTTCGATCGAAGATAACGTCGATAAAATTAAGGAAAGGGTGCTGGAAAACCGTCGTACCAGCTTGAGAGAGATAGCACACGATCTTAAGATATCCCACGAGTCCGCACGTACGATTTTGATTGATATTTTGGGCATGAGAAAGGTGGCCGCACGACTCGTACCGAAAGACCTGAATTTTCTTCAAAAACGTCATCGCGAACAGGTTGCTTCAGACATGCTGGATCGCTGTAATTCCGATTCTACATTCATGGAACGCATTATAACTGGTGATGAGACCTGGGTCTACGAGTACGATATGCAAACAAGCCAGCAATCATCGGAATGGGTGGCAAAAAATGAGCCGAAACCGAAAAAACCACGCCAAAGCCGCTCGAAAATGAAGGCGATTCTCATTATTTCTTCGATATCCGTGGCGTGGTGCACTACGAATTCGTTCCAGAGGGTCAGACGGTAAACAAGGAGTATTACCGAGGCGTTATGAAACGTTTGCGTGAGCGTATCCGTAAGAAGCGGCCAAATTTGTGGGCGAACAACTCATGGATTTTGCATGACGATAACGCGCCTTCTCACCGAGCTACGATTGTGACTGACTTTCTCGCCAAAAACTCAACAAACGTGCTTCAGCAACCACCGTATTCGCCGGATTTGGCTCCCTGCGACTTTTTCCTCTTCCCAAAACTAAAATTGCCCCTTCGTGGCACCCGTTTTGAGTCGATTGAAGCCATAAAACAAAATTCGGCGCGAGAGCTAAAGTCCATCCCGGAAAGCGCCTATAAAAAATGTTTCGATAATTGGAAGTGCCGTTGGCATAGATGTATTGGAGCAAATGGAGCCTATTTTGAAGGCGACCCAATAAATTTTGACGATTAAATGTAAAAATGTTGTTTTAATTGAAAATTCCCGGTACTTTCTTGACAGAGTAGTATATAGAAAACCCACATCAACTGAGACAACAATACCAAATTTTTCAAACCATCCGATCAATCATAAACTAGCTGCTTATAGATCAATAGTACATAGAACATTTTCAATTCCTTTAAATAATATTACGTTAAAGAGGGAATTGAATACAATCAGACAAATAGCCACAAAAAATCAGTTCGAAACCAAAACTATAAATTCCATCATAACAAAAAAACAAAAGCAACTAATTCGTAAACAAATTTACCACATCTCCAAATCAGATCATAATAACAATAAATTCATAAAATTTCACAAAAAATAGCTCAAATTTTGTCAAAAATCAACATAGTAACAGCTTTCACACCCTCCCGTAAAATTTCTAATCTCTTTTTTAATCCGAAAGACAAAGAGAACCGACTGAATAATTCTGGAGTCTATAAATTAAGTTGTCAAGACTGTAATAGTGCGTATATAGGACAAACGGGCGGGCCTTTCCAAAAAAGGTACAAAGAGCATCAATCTGCTTTTAGGAACCGGAAGAATAATTCCAATTTTGCGAACCATTTCTTCAATACAGATCACACGTTCCCAGAATTGAACAACCTTGTTATCTTGCACGTGGAAGCGAAAGGGAAAAAACTTGACATCCTGGAATCCATAGAAATTGAAAAATATAAGAGGCACGTACCAATAATAAAATTACTAAACGAACAGACGGAACTTTGGAAAACCCCCCTCGCCGAAGCCTACAATCAGCATATATAATAGTTGAGATCTAATTTGTTCATTTAGTTTGAAAATGTAGTAAACACTACGAAACTCGAGTCACTGTATATCAGTTATAATAAAAAGTGATAGAAAACAAAGTAATTTCTTATTTCATTCCATTAAGGAAATAATTGATATTGTTTTTATATTGTCATATTCTCAGAACTCCTGTCGAGACCACTAAGACGCATAAGTTTAGCTTGTGCGATTTAGGAGATGACTCGTCCTCTGGTTAAGCTTTGTTGCCATGTCAGTACGCTACCTTAGGCTATTAAGGTGAAATGGTGGCCGGACATTCTAGAGAGAACGTTTATCTCTTTGCCAAGATGTGAACTCCCATTGAAGAGGATTCTCCGCTTCTCCACTCTACTAACGAAGCTCATTGAACTATATTTGATTCCATACTTTCACACTTTCCAAAATACTACGTTTCAATAAGAAAATACCACAGCAAATATTGACAGAGAAATGAAAGCCTTCATGAATCAACATCACTTTAACCGTTAATCTTAGCCCCCAAGATTATCTGATCTGTCTACGATTGTACACGTCTAGAATATGATTGGCTTCACAATACGCTCCATAGATTTTAGCAGCCCTTCAGTATGGTGTTAGGGGTAACTTGGAATGGGACGCTCCAAGAACACATCGACTATCTATCACATCAGAAGTAGAAGTATCAATATGTGATAAATATGATATGAAATTCAATTTCCACAAACTTATTAATGACTTCATTAATGATTAATAACTTCATTCATGAGCCAGAATTGTTTCACCACACTGTGGCTTCATCTGGTTCTACATCTGAACTGATTAGGTGTGAGAATTTACGAAGTATCTTAAACAGGTATGGAAAAGACAGTCGGAAACATAGGAAATTCAGTGTTAATCAAGAATGCGATGGAGCAGCGGAAGAATCAAAACTCAGCGCGAAACAATGACGAACAAACGACTGTTCTCTCTCAATGGAAGTGGGGAGTGAAAGCAGACTGCATGGCATTTCGATCGAAGCATCAACACTGCCATTGAGAGAGAACAATAATTTATTCGTCATCGCATCGCGCTGAGGTTTTGATTCTTCCACTGCTCCACTGCATTCTTGATTAACACTGAATTTCCTATGTTTCCGACTTTCTTTTCCATACCTGTATATGATTAGGTGCATACTGCAGAAAAGGGGTTAGACTGAGGTTTATCACTTGTATTATAAACTACGTAAAGGAGATAAAAAGAACTGCACACGGTAATAAAACTTACTAGGGTCTTCCGCTGGTAAGAATAAGGTAAGATGATAAGACAAAGGTAACTGAACATAGTATTGAAAATTATTGGAGTTTGTCGTGGGTATTTCTAAATTACATGAAGATATTTAGGAACAGTGATCTGTTGACATTTCTTTGTTCATTTGAGAGAATTTTTTGTGACTTATATCTGTTGATTTCAAGTGATTCTGAAGGTGTCATTCTAGATAGTTTACTCTCTGGATAATGTCATAGTCATTATTGAAATTGTGTTCAATTTTTTTTAAATGGTTGACGTATGTTGAATGTGATGTATATGAAGTGTAACTTTTCTGATGATGTTCATGTATTCTTCTTCTGAATGACATTCCGATTTGACCAAGATAAACTTATGGGTAATCATTGCAATCCAGTTTGTAGACACCTGATTTCATATCTTCGTTTTATTTGGCTTCACTGTAGTGAATAAGGAGACTGAAATTGTCTTGCAATGATTGCTCATTAATTTATAATGGTCAAATCGGAAGATCATTCAACATTCACATGAACTATCGGGTGTTTTTTTAGAGTGATAGAATTTTCGATAGGGATAACTGTGGTTTGACAAAAGGTAAAAGCCATGTTGTTTTAACATTTCTGTTCAGTAAGCTTTGACAAATTACCATGGAAAGACTCACGCCGCAACAACGTTTACAAATTGTTGAAAATTATTTTCAAAATCAGTGTTCTATTCGCCAAACTTATAGAGCACTTCGTGAAATTTATGGTTTACATAAACGTCCAGAAGAGCAGCTTATTCGTCGAACTATCGATAGATTTCGGACAACATTTTCACTACTCGATACAACAACCTTGACTTCAATATGAAGTCGATATGTAATTGACGAAACAATTGTTGTGAACAATAAATATAAACGGAAATTAAGTGTTTTATTTCAAATCATATATCGGGTGTTTTTTTAGAGCGATAGAACTTTAAATTGAAATAAAACACCTTTAAATTAAGATAGAAGCCAAAATTTTTTTCAATTCGAAAGATAATTTAATGAAATTTATGTTTTAAGAATAATTTCCGGCATATGTCCACCACGACTAGCTCTGAGGAACCGCATTCGACCAGACCAATTTTGGACCACTTTTCCGAGTAATTAAGGCCTTATGTCATCGATAACACGTGTTAGTTGGCTTCCAAAGCATCTATTGTTTCTAGTTTATTAGCATAAACCAAGAACTTGACATAACCCCAAAGAAAATAATCCAGTGGAGTTATGTCGCATGATTTTGGAGGCCAATTAATTGGACCATGTCTCGAAATAATGTTATCGCCAAATATTTCTTTCAATAAATCAATTGTAACGGTAGCAACATGAGATGTAGCACCATCTTGTTGGAACCAAAACACTTCTGGGTCGATAGCATTAAAATTTTGAAACAAATAATCTTTGATCATCGAGCACCATTCACTGTAACATTATCTCCAGTATCGTTTTTAAAGAAATATGGACCGATAATGCCTTCAGCGTGTAAAGCACACCATACAGTCCATTTTTCGGGATGCAATGGAACCTGCAGAACTTCTTGAGGATTGTTTTTGTTCCATATACGGCAACTTTGCTTGTTTACATAGCCGTTCGAACAGAAATGAGCTTCATCACTAAATAACAATTTTACGATAAAAAGTGGATCAACTTCAAGCTGTTCTAGGGCCCAATCAGCCAACAAACGACGCTTATTATGGTCAAGTGGCTTTAGTCATCGAACCAGTTGGATCTTGTTTGGGTGTAGACCAAGATCTTTACGCAAAATTTTCCATGTGGTGGATGCACAGAGTCCAACTTGTTCTGAACGTCGACGAATAGACAAATGGGGATCATCATTAACACTATGACTTACAGCAGCGATATTTTATTCTGTACGTACAGTTCTTTGTCTTGTTGTTGTTGCTGCATCGAGTAGAGAAAATGTTGTCCGAAATCTATCGATAGTTCGATGAATAAGCTGGTCTAATGGACGATTATATAAACCATAAATTTGACGAAATTCTCTAGAAGTTTGGCGAAATTTCAACAATTTGTAAACGTTGTTGCGGCTTGAGTCTTTTCATAATAATTTGTCGATGCTTACTGAACAGAAATGTTAAAACAACATGGCTTCTACCTTCTGTCAAATCACAGTTATGCCTATCGAAAGTTCTATCACTCTTAAAAAAACACCCGATATATCAATAGTAGAAGTTTTTTTAATTTAAATTAATTAAAATGTCTGTTAATTTTCACCAAAATATTTAATAGCTTTTGAACTGTAATAAATCTGCGATCTCTATTATTAAAATGTTTATATTTTCAGTTTGTGAACACTTTATTGGCAGCTATAATAATCGTAATCTTGTTGAATCCATACATAATAGTAATGGTGGCTCTGATGAGTATTTTGTTCATATTCATTGCATTTTTCTTCATGAGAACTTCCAGAAATATCAAAGAAGTTGAAAGTTCTCGTAAGTTCAAACTCAGCACTTATTGTATATATTGTTATTGAACCATGAGTATTGTAGTGATGAGCCCCATCATCTCCCATCTCAACGAAACGATGCAAGGACTCATTACCATCAGAGGCTTGGGAGCTCAAAAGATAGCGCAAGATAAGTTTGGTCAATCATTGGATAGATATACTAGCAGCTGGTATATGATGGCAGTTGCATTTGCTGCCTTTGGATTCTACATCGAATTCGTGAGTTTCTTATTTATATCTGCAGTCACTTTGAGTCTCATAGCTATCGGCAGAGGTAAGGAGTTTCAAAAATGAAATACATCAAGAAAACGTTACCATTTTTTCAGATATCGGTCTATCAGCTAGCGAAGTTGGTCTGGCTGTCACACAATCCATGGTTCTGAGCGCTATAGTGCAGTATGGTGTACTCAATTGTGCACAAATCAATAATTTATTAGTGTCCATCGGCAGAATACTCGAATATAATACGATACCACAAGAAGATGAAGCTACAAAAGCAAAGAAACCACCATCGAGTTGGCCAGAAAAAGGGTGTATCAGTTTTCAGGGTGTTAACCTGAGATACTCAATTTGCAAGCCCCCCGTATTGAAAGACTTAACCTTCGAAATAAAATCATGTGAGAAGGTAGGACATATTTTAATTAAAAAACATATTCGGCTGAAGGCTTAACATATATCAGGTGTTATTTTAGAGTGATAGAAATGTAAATTGATATAAAACATATTTAAATAAGGATTGAAGCCAAATTTTTATTTATTTGAAAGATAATTTCATGACATTTGTGTTTTGAGAATAATTTCCGGCATATGTCTACCATTACTAGCTCTGAGGAACCGCATTCTACCAGACCAATTTTGGACCACTTTTTCAAGTAATTCAGGCCTTATTTCATCAATAACAAGAGTAATGTTGGCTTTCAAAGCGTCTATTGTTTCTGGTATATCAGCATAAATCAATGACATGACATAACCCCAAAGAAAATAATTCAGTGAAGTTATGTCGCATGATCTTGGAGGGCAATTAATTGGACCATTTCTCGAAATAATGTTATCGCTAAATCTTTCTTTCCATAAATCAATTGTTACGGTAGCAACAGGAGGCGTAGCACCATCTTGTTGGAACCAAAACTTTTCTGGGTCGATACCATTCAAATTTTGAAACAAATAATCATTGATCATCGATCTGTAACGAGCACCATTCACTGTCACATTAGCTCCAGCATCGTTCTTAAAGAAACAAGGACAGATGATGCCTCCAGCGTATAAAGCACACAATACAGTGCATTTTTCAGGATGCAATGGAACCCGCAGAACTTCTTGAGAATTGTTTTTACTCCATATACGGCAAGTTTGCTTGTTTACACAGCCGTTCAATCAGAAATGAGCTTTATCACTAAACACAATTTCACGATAAAATAGTGGATCAACTTAAAGCTGTTCTAGGGCCCAATCAGCAAATAAACGACGCTTAAGCACGTGGCTTTAGTTCTTGAACCAGTTGGAGGGGTGAAGACCAAGATCTTTACGCAAAATTTTCCATGTAGTGGATGCACAGAGTCCAACTTGTTGGAATGAACTTAATCAATCCAAAACTGATGTTATTATAGTCGAAGTTTCTGATCGATTTCACGGAGCAAGATACTTTAAAGAACAAACTTGTTCTCTTTTGGTTATTTCTTCATAAATATCCAAATTGAAATTCAATCTGCTTGCTTTTTTGGAGTACTTTGGCTGTTTTCTACTTTCATCCTCTTGTGGATTTCATGAAAACATCTTTGCTCTAAATATTTCAGGCTGGGATGTAACTATTGGTAAAACACTAATATCATTGAATCAGAGTAAGTTAGCTCCTAGGATTGGTAATTCACTAATTAATGAATTTCAGGAAGAGCTTCAAACAATTTCACGATATTAAAAAACATCATAATGTTCTGTTAGGCTTTATTATTCTTATTGTCAAGTGGCTTTCGTTCTTGAACCAGTTGGATCTTGCATGGGTGTAGACCAAGATCTTTACGCAAAATTTTCCATGTGGTGGACGCAAAGAGTTCAACTTGTTGTGAACGTCGACGAATAGACAAATCTGGATCATTATTAACAATATGACTTACAGCAGTGTAATTTCTTCTGTACGTACAGTTTTTTGTCTTGTTGTTGTTGCATCGAGTAGAGAAAATGTTGTCCGAAATCTATCGATAGTTCGAGAATAAGCTGCTCTGATGGACGATTATGTAAACCATAAATTTCATGAAGTGCTCTATAAGTTTGGCGAATAGAACACTGATTTTGAAAATAAATTTCATCAATTTGTAAATGTTGCGTCTTGAGTCTTTCCATGATAATTTGTCAATGCTTACTGAACAGAAATGTCAAAACAACATGGCTTCTACCTTCTGTCAAATCACAATTATCCCCTATCGAAAGTTCTATCACTCTAAAAAAACACCCGATACACATTCAAAATATTTTTGTCCAAGAGAACTGAATTATATTACTCAGAGGATCATAGCAATTATTATGTATATTAACAAAATAAAATCAGTAAGTTGGTACTCAACTATTATTTATAAAACCATCTAGCATTTGCAGTTTGATTCAGTGGTTATTTCGAATCTGGTTTTCTAACAAGTTTATTTAATCGAATGATTTTTTGTTCTTTTTTTGCTCCATGATTTTTCTGAGCTTGACTCACTTGTTTCGACATCTTGAATAGATAATCAATATGTTTTTCAAAAAGAGAACAAAGCAATGATGATTCGAATGATTTTTGATATATTATTGTTAAAGTATCAGGAGTTGTAGTGCGCAAAATATTTTCCAATACATGGTATGTGCAATGAAGTGGATGGATCTGCTCTTGATTGACATGTTTCATAGAAGAAGACTTAGTTGCTCTGTTTTAATTCTTACTTGTTCAATTTTTTCTTTTCAAGTTCAAAGCTCCAATGCTAATTTTTTGTGATCCCCTAAAAAATTTAATTCCACTCAAACAGTGTGGATAGCTCAGCGGGAGAGCAACGGGCTCGTGACCGGGAGGTCCGGGTTCGAATCCTGTTCAGGTGGAAAAGAAATTTTCTAGTTGAACGGGTGTCTGCCATCATTTTACTGTTGGATCAAAAATTTACAGTGCTGTGACCTAAAGTGGCGCAAGATCGCAGTAACAAAGCCTACCCAGAACACAACTAAGCTCCTAACTCGCAGAAGCTAAAAAAGCTTCTGAGGGATCTTCACAGAAGATCTAGGAGTATCAGGATAATAATAATAATAATAAATAATAATAATAATAATTCGTTTTAAGGTTGGAATAGTTGGTCGAACTGGTGCTGGAAAATCCTCCCTCATATCAGCCCTTTTCAGGATGTCTAGAATAAGTGGAAGAATTCAGATAGATGGTATCGATACTGCAGATATACCCCTACAAAACCTCCGATCTAAATTATCCATCATACCGCAAGATCCAGTATTATTCAATGGAACCTTACGTTACAACCTAGATCCTTTCAATGAATATGATGACCATGTTTTGTATAAAGCTTTGAGGGCAGTAGAATTGAATTCATCTTCAAGCCATGTAAAAAAATTGAGTGCTAGAGTGAGAGATAGAGGAGCAAATTACAGTGTGGGCCAAAGACAGTTGATCTGTTTAGCCAGGGCCATTATAAGAAAGAATAAAATCGTTATTTTGGACGAAGCTACTGCAAATGTTGACTCTCAGTAAGTAGAGGATATATTATTCCTTTGTTTAATAATAATAATAATCTAAACGATACTGAATATTTATACAATATATCGTTTTTATATTATAAAGATTAATAGTATTTCCAAGAAAGTACAAAAAGTGTCCGAAGGCTTGACTTTTCCCTGGCGAAGTCTGAGACATGAACACCAATAAACACTTAATTCTGTAAATATTTTAAATCTTGAAACTAATAACAGGTTTTGGTTTTTCAGAAGAATTTTACTTTACTGCTCATGAGACAAAGTGTATTTCGAAATTTTTTTCAAAAACAATACCACACAACAGTTTCATGTGTGCCATCTTTACAAATTGAAACTTTTACTTCTAAAGATTATTGATGAATGAATCTTTAGGACAAGTAAATAAGAAATGTCAAGTTTGAACACGAACACAATTCAATAAGTCCGTAAAGAAACTTTTGGAGAGGTCCAAACTTGGATGATTATATCGTAGTGCATGCCCTTTTTAGAAATATTTGATTACCTAAATGGCAGAAAGCTTCTTATCCAACAACCCCATTTGTTGTTAGTGTGTTGGCTTTCTCGTTTCTCCTAATAACTTAATGTCAGACTAAGAGGAACCTTGGTCTTTATTTCCTAGTTCATTGAATTTATTTAAGCACTCCTGTACCATCTTTAAACTGACTACGTTGAATGCTAAGATGAGCAATTCCCAAATAATTAGTCCATATCAGAATATTCTACAAGGAGTATTCTCAGAACATTTGAATAGAGTCATACATAAACAGAGAGATCAGACAAATTCTTCAAATTATAGATCGATACCTGTCCTGCCATTGTTATCGAACATTTTTGAACGTGTGATGAAAAACAAAATTGTGGAGTAGCTCGACAAAAATTGCTTCATTAATGAATTTCAGTATGGATTTAGAAAGTGAAGTTCGACACTTGGCGTGAATGCTCTTGAAGTTATTTATCATATAAGCATTTAACGCTCATAAGGAAGTTGAGCTGTAATTTGTTGACCTCAGTAAAGCGTTTGATAGTCCGAGTCAAGAAATTCTTATACAAAAACTACAGTAATATAGTAAAGAGAAGATGCCTTGACCTTCTTGAGTCTTATCTTGCAAGTAGAACGCATTCGGTATTATGGAATCGCACTATTCCGTAACTTTCACATATAATAACAGGGATACCACAAGGTTCAATATTGGGGCGATTATTGTTTATCCTGTATATGAATGATCTACCAGTAAATGTCACAGTTGATGAAATATGTTTGTATGTGAATGACACCAGTTCAGTTTAAACGGCGTGTTCCTTAATGCAAAAAAAACACAGAGGCTTCGTTTCACTGTTAAATATAGTGACGATGGGAGCTTGTGATGTTTGAGCTTGGTCTTTTAGTCTTCCTTTGGATAGGATGTGCTGTGTAACAGACTCTCTACATCGATTTACATGATAAGAAGCACTAACATAGCAAAACTTGCCTATTACACCACTTTTCACAGCCAGATGACATAGGGTGTAATCTTGTTTGGAGCTTCTGCTCACCTAGTGCTAAAACAAAAAGCTCTGAGGACTCTATTCGACTTGAGTATTAGGAAAAGCTTTGTCCAAAGGAGAAAAGATAGTTACCATTTCATCTGATTTCGTAATGTTCATAAAAATAAGAACAAATTTCCAACAAATGTATGCTTCCACAATTATGGGACAAGAGGAAGAAAAGACTTTGTCCTACCTTGGGCCAGAATCAAGAGAGAGCAAAAGTGACCAAACTTTATACGCCGAAAATTGTATAACTGATTACCAACCGATTTCCAAACATGGAGAGCAGTTTAGAAGAAGGGTGACTTCTTAGAAAGACCTTGTACAGTGTAGATGAATTCTTGAATTGCTTAGTTTTAAACCAGCTTTATTGAGTGTTGTTAGCTTCTGTTAATATTTTTATATATTGTATTTTATTGACTAATTTATATTTATTGTGCAGAAATTTTATTTATGCTGTGATGTCCTATGTAATTTCTTTGATGGGTAATCAAATATTAAACATGAGATATCGCTAGATATCTCACGAAAATTAATTATACATATTCTCATTGCTGAATGCACGTGGTCAATTTATGCTTCTTCCGTCGAAAATCAACAACTTGAATATGAATCGAAAGAAGAGAAGTCTAGTAAAGAAATCTGTAAAATAATCAAATTCATAATGAGCATATGTGGTAAATCCCACAAAGACGGTTCTTTCAAATATAAGTGAGTGATCAATAATAAATGTTTCAGGACTGATCTTGCAATTGAACGTACAATGAAGAAGCAATTTTCCCATTGTACAGTCCTGACAGTAGCCCATCGTTTAAGTACTGTGATGAACTCGGACAAAATTTTGGTAATGGATGCTGGAGAATTGGTAGAAATGGGTCATCCTCACGTTCTACTGAGTGACGTTACAGGAAGGCTACATTCCATGGTGTCACAGACTGGATCTGCAATGTCAGAACATTTGAAAAGTATAGCTTTAAAAAACTACGAAGAAAAAATGAAAAATCAGGAGATGAGAACGTAAAGAAAAAACAGATGGAAACTAGGAATGTTCATACATAATATCGGAAGGCACTTTTAAGAATTTCCGCGAGAATTATTCTGTATAAACTACTATCGAAACATACCTACCAGCTGTGATATAAGTATTGATACCTAAAAACTCATACTGAATTACTGTTCATATGTAAAAAGTAATGATATTTTTTTACACTTTTATGGGTGCAGGCATTTACTTTGTCATACACAATTGTTATAATAAAATGTTCTGTTGCATTTTTAATATGATTTTTATGGTGATTTTCCAAAACTGAAGCTGAGTGCAAAATTATGCTCAGAATCAAACTTCATCAAGCATGTCTTCATATTTTTACACGAACCAATTTTACATTCACATACATATCTTTGTTTCTTTTCGACATGAAATCTTGTCACATTTAAGTCTAACTGATTTTTTATTCTGCAATTGCCTGTTGTCAAAAATCAGCATATTATTAAAAAATAACACGGGGATCTGTTATATAACATCATACTTATATTTAGATTCTCTTTAACTATTACATTAAAAGTGAAATATTCAGATAAATTATAAGTTTTGAGTCTACTTAATGAAAGATAGTTTGACATTAAAAAAAGAAATCAGATTTCTTAAAAGTTTCACATGTTGAATCATATAGATTTGGATTTTATTTGAGAATCTGTTCAATAAATTTAGACTGCACTTCGTCAAACCGCAATGAAACATTATCCTGTTGGTTTATTATTTTTTGAAATAATGAAATTTGTTATTGATCAAGTGAAAAAAATTCAATCCGCTTTTATATGAAGTGAATAAGTCTTACACCTTCCAGAGCTTATTTCCGAAACAGCTGAACAGAAATTCGTAAAACTTTCAGCTAATTAAGGGTCATTAGTAAGAAGTGTGAGCTATGTTAATGCAAAGTTCTACAAATCTAGACAGTACAACATACATCTCTATAATAATTTTAAACTCAAATAAGTCCTATAAGGTTTTGATGATCACTAAGACACTGTTATGTTCAACTACTACAAATCTGTCAAGTAACTATATTCGGTATGCACAGGAATACTAAGGTATTAATCATACACTAGCGTCATCTAGCAAATAAACATACCTTAGCTAGCCAACTACAGTAAAGAAATGTATTCTCGATCTTTTTCACCATACAAATGCAGAAAATTCTTTCCTCATGTTCAAGTGAGATCATAATACGCCGTAATGCTCGAAATTAGCGTATTCAAATTCAAATAAATTAATTCGGCTGATCTGTATCAAATATCATTAGTAAGAAGTGTGAGGTATGGCAATAGAAAGGTCTACAAATCTAGACAGTGTAACATACATCTGTATAACAATTATAAACCCAAACAAGCCCAATAAAGTTCACTGGGATATAAGTACAGACACGTTTCGAACTTGTTGGTTCTTCTTCACTGCACTATTATGTCCAACGACTAGAAATCTGTCAAGTACCTATATTCGCTATGTACAGTAACACTAAGATATTAATCATACACTAGTGAGATCTAGTGTACGTAAATATACATACACGACATACCTCAACTAGCCAATTCGAGTAAAGAAACGTATTCCTGGTTTTTTTCACGTTACAAACGCAGAAAAAACTTTCTTCATGCTAAGTCAGATGATAATACTCAGAATGAATACATTCATATTCAAATAAATCAATTCGGCATATTAACTGATTTATTTGAATATATTTAAGGACAGTTTTTTGAAAGAATATATTTCTGCAGAACTTGTCATATGAGTTTTTTATTGTGAATTAGTTCTTGCATGAAAATTGCAGCTTTTTTGTCTTGTTTTCCCTCGGAATCCTTTTATCTTATGATGACCATTACCTCGTAACTTTTCGAGGAAATTACAGAAAGATATTTACCTCATCTAAAATGCCTTCGAGTAGCCTTACGCTACCGCAGGACAGATGGCAGCACCAATACCAATGCACTGTATTATTATTATTATTATTATTATTATTAAAACAGAACTATGGATATGAAGCGCTGCCACAAAATATTTTTGCACAAGATAAATACAACCATGAAATATATATGGTGTGTCCGAAAATGTAATGAAATATTTAATCTTGGTATTTTAATTGAATATTTTTCCATATTTTATCAATGATACCAACTTCAACATATTCTGACCGCCTCCCAGGAGAGTTTTCTTTAGTTTTATGCTAAACTGACGTTTTATATGAATTCTTAAGATTCTACTAGCTATGTTCAATAATATTTTGAGTTTCTTATTACTTTCGTCTACCATTTTCTTAATGTTATACATTCATTAATGAAAGTACCGAGAATTTGTCATTTAAAAAGCCTACTTGAAGGGATTATTCTTGTTTTGCCGCTAGGTTGGCAGATCTGTAGTCTATATTCAACGCGAAGTTTGGGTGTCATTGATCGTTTAGTTTGTTTGCACTGCTTAAATTTTTTTAGTTAATCTCAAGATGTGTTTTGCGATTTCTACAGATGGCTGAAATATTAACCAAATGAACTGTTTTAAATTTTATATGGCAAATATAATTGCAGATGCGGGAAGACTGAGAATGTTACAGAAGTCTTTAGTAAATTAACTTTTTTGATATCACGAACGTGTGAGTATAAAAAAGCACGTCAATGATGAAGTAAAGGTGATACTGGCAGCTTTTTTCGTTTATCTTTGTGTTATATCGGATGTTTTTTCAGAGTGATAGAACTTTCGATAGGGATAACTGTGATTTGACAGAAGGTAGAAGCCATGTTGTTTTGACATTTCTGTTCAGTAGGCATTGACAAACTATCATGGAAAAACTCACGTCGCAACAACGTTTACAAATTGTTGAAATTGATTTTCAAAATCAGTGTTCTATTCGCCCAACTTTTAGAGCACTTCGTAAAATTTATGGCTTACATAATCATCCATCAGAGCAGCTTATTCGTCGAACTATCGATAGATTTCGGACAACATTTTCTCTATTCGATGCAACAATTTTGAAAGAAAACTCGTGTATTCTGCACCACGATAACGCATCATCATACAAGGCATTTGTGATCAAATTTTGGGTCAAAAACTCTCAAATCTTAGCGAACAACCTCCAGATTTTCGTGATGACTAATAATCTCAAGGACAGGATGGTTTTCGAACCTAAGGAGTTGAGAGACATTAAAACCCAACCACCTGTGCCCTCTGGAGATTTGAATTTGAACTGGAGCATCTTCCATAAAAAATGCTAAGATAGTCTAAATGAGAAAGCTAACAGGTTTTGTTTTGCAATGGTCATGTTATGTTTTTCCAGAGAATTTTGGCAGCATAGAGTGTTCACCTTGTTCTTCCCGTACAACGGAAGAAAATGGAAAAGTATGGTACACTTAAAACAAGTTGAGGAATAAGTTACCTTCAATTCTATACACCCAACTGGAAACGTTTGAGGAAGCACGAATGACAAACAGTTCCTCATATCAGATATTTGTGTTTCCGTTTGAACTTTCTCGATTTTGATTATTCCAATTTTGTATTTTAACTCGCGATAATACTATCATCAGTTTCAACAGGTTACTTAACTTTCTAGAAATGGCACTTCAGAACTGAGTCATTCATGAATACGAGAGATAAAAAGCATTATAATGCTTAGTATACAAGTATACTAAGTAGTCAGTATTTGCAAAGAAGATGAAATTGTATCATTTCAAACAGGCGCATAGATTAGTTTTAAATGCATTTTATTTGTAAATTAGTTAACCGTATTCCAGTTCGTCAGTCAAAAATTGCATGACGAGCATTTGAAGGATGGGATGCTTCTTAGTGCTGACTGTTGAAAAATTTGTTGACTAAATTCCGATTTAGATATATTAAAAATATACTTAATCATTACATAAGATAAATATATTTGTTACATATTGATCGATTATGTTACTTCAGTTCTACCAACTCACTCAATTTAGAATACTGAATTGTTTCAGCCATTACTATTTAGTAGTTGATCATAATTAAAACAAATTACTGTTTTACTACCAATAAAAAGATATACTACACATTTTCTTGTGACTCGAGTTTCGGAAAATGAACTATCCCATCATCAGACAACTAGTTGTCTGATGATGATTTCTACAATTTGTTTTAATCAATTCAGAATAATAAGTCTTAAAATGAAATTTGAATATCCAAACAGATTTAATCTGTTAGTCTTCTTAATATATATACAATATATCTTCAAAAAACAATTGTTTTTTGAAGATATATTGCATGTTTTGAGAGATTTTGGAATTAACTTATTTGAATATATATATTAAATATTTCAGATAAATTATATTTTTTGCGAAATCCCTAAGTTGTGTTTTATGTTTTTGAAAAGGAATTGGTTTCATTATGGTAAGATCAGAAACAAAATTTTGTCTCCTACAAATATTTATCTATTAATTTTAATTGCCTTTTTTATATTGAAAAAATTTGAATATTAAAACATATTGAAATATGTTTGTCTTCTACAATTTTAATTTCAAAAAATTTTTATTCAAAAACTTTTAGAATTAAATTTATGTCGTAGACGTATATAACCAATTAATCAATTTGATTATATACGTCTATTAAATGTAAGCAGTGCTTGTTGTAGACATAAATTTAATTCTAAAAGTTTTTGAATAAAAATTTTTTGAAATTAAAATTGTAGAAGACAAACATATTTCAATATGTTTTAATATTTGATTATATACGTCTATTAAATGTAAGCAGTGCTTGTTGTAGACATAAATTTAATTCTAAAAATTTTTGAATAAAAATTTTTTGAAATTGAAATTGTAGAAGACAAACATATTTCAATATGTTTTAATATTTGATTATATACGTCTATTAAATGTAAGCAGTGCTTGTTGTAGACATAAATTTAATTCTAAAAATTTTTGAATAAAAATTTTTTGAAATTGAAATTGTAGAAGACAAACATATTTCAATATGTTTTAATATTTGATTATATACGTCTATTAAATGTAAGCAGTGCTTGTTGTAGACATAAATTTAATTCTAAACGTTTTTGAATAAAAATTTTTTGAAATAAAAATTGTAGAAGACAAACATATTTCAATATGTTTTAATATTTGATTATATACGTCTATTAAATGTAAGCAGTGCTTGTTGTAGACATAAATTTAATTCTAAAAGTTTTTGAATAAAAATTTTTTGGAATTAAAATTGTAGAAGACAAACATATTTCAATATATTTTAATATTTAAATTTTGTTATATTTCTTCTATCAAGTAAAAGGCCTTTCTATTCTATTTTATTTTTTTTTATATTGGTTGGTTTATTTATTCCATTTGACATTGTATATCGAGTTTTGAATATATACGTCTATTAAATATAAGCGGTGCTTATTGTAGACATTAATTTAATTCTAAAAGTTTTTTGAATGAAAATTTTTTTTGAAATTAAAATTGAAGAAGACTAACAGATTAAATTTGTTTTGATATTCAAATTTTGTTGTATTTCTTCTATCAAGTAAAGAGCCTTTTTCTATTTTAGTCTTAAAATATTTGTTTCTAAATAATACAACTTACTCCAGACAGACTGAAACAATTGCTTTTTATCAACATCTTATCTATTTGAAACATTTTTTCTTCATTTCTTGTAAATATAATATTGAATATACAATTCCTGGTAATAAATATGAGTAAAAGTTTTTTAAATATAGCAAAACTTCTAATATTTTATCATTTTCAATTCGTGGAAGTTTTCAGAATATTCTGATTTGAACGGGATTCAAATAAAAGGTTCTCTTTTTCCACGACCCACCATATCAATGAATGTTAAGAACACCAAAGAAAGAGAATGGAGTTTTAATTTTTAATTCTCCAAACACCCACAATCTTAACTATAGGTAATCCAAGAATAATAACGATTGTTATCTCGCTATCAAAAACAAACAGATTGAATAAACATAAGGTATATTTTGAAAACAAATATACATTAAGCAGTTAGCAAATGATGTACTGATATAAGGAGTATTTATCCTCAAGGACTAGAGAGATGATTATACAACTTCAACAACTGGAATTACAGTTTGAAGTTAATGAAATATGGGAGTCTGAATAGTGCTGGTACAGTGTGTAATTAGAGATAAGTTATACTATTGCAAATGTTTTGATGTTTTATTCATCCTTGAATCGTCATTAAATTCAATATACAAAATGAAAAGATGAGGCTCCATAACTTTAGAGAAGATATACACATCGTCGAAAATCTTGGCCCCCTAGGTTTCTCAAGAAATAAACAATCTATGTTTTGGAAATGAGACGAATATTTTTGTCTATTTCAACCGCAATATATTTGATAGAAAATATTTGTTTGTTACTCTTGTCCAGGTGATACCCGAAGTACTCTTTAAGGTCTTCTTGCCCTTAAATTTGAGAAATGCAACTGTCTCCTTACTAGTTGAGACAACCCGTCCTCAAAAAATGACTTCGAAGGGCTGTTGCAGATACCGTTCGATTCCTTCTAGTAAAAATTGCGATAAAATAGTCTTCCCTTGCAGATATTATTCTGGGTCGACCAGACACCGGTCTCCAGGCTACACTGCCGGTTTCCAGGAAAAGGGCCACTATATGCGCCTTACTGAAGTCCGTGGAATATTCAAACGTTGCGCAATCTGGTGGTTCGACAAAGCTTCTTGATGTAGTGCTAATATTTTTGCCCGGTCAAACTGAGGAATTCGATGTCCCGGCATTTTCCACGGAATATTCTCAATATTACAACTCTCCTTATTGGCTGAAAACTGATTGACTTCGAATACACCTGTATTCTCCAGAACAAGAAACATTTTCTGCAGGTTTATTGTTTTCATTTAAGTGATAAGATAGTGAAGATTCCACACACAAAAAATTGTCATGTTGCATTCAACAAGTTGAGAGTTAATAGGGAAGGCCATAGTATGGCATTGTACATTCTGTCAAGAAAGTACCGGGAATTATCGATTTAAATCTGGCGGGGCAATGAGGCAGGTAAAAATTTTTTTTCCTAGGTTGGTACCACTGTCCTTAATTACTATGCCAAGCTTGAGCGGGATCTGTCAACTAGTGTGTTTGCAACAGCTGATTAAGTCAGTCGATGTCAGAGTGCGTGCCGATTTTTACTATGGGTGATTACGTTGAGCAAAGAATTTGTTTAAAGTTTTGTGTTGCAAATGAATTTTCGTGTGCCGATGCATTGAAAATGTTGCAAAAGGCCTTTGGTGATAATGCTCTATCGAAAACTCGTGCATATCAGTGGTACAGAGCCTTCAAGGACGGTCGTGAAGTGGTCGCCCATCGACGGCTTCGATCGAAGATAATGTCGATAAAATTAAGGAAAGGGTGCTGGAAAACCGTCGTACTAGCTTGAAAGAGATAGCACATGATCTTAAGATATCCCACGAGTCCGCACGTACGATTTTGACTGATATTTGGGGCATGAGAAAGGTGGCCGCACGACTCGTACCGAAAGACCTGAATTTTCTTCAAAAACGTCATCGCGAACAGGTAGCTTCAGACATGCTGGATCGCTGTAATTCCGATTCTACATTCATGGAACGCATTATAACTGGTGATGAGACCTGGGTCTACGAGTACGATATGCAAACAAGCCAGCAATCATCGGAATGGGTGGCAAAAAATGAGCCGAAACCGAAAAAACCACGCCAAAGCCGCTCGAAAATGAAGGTGATGCTCATTGTTTTCTTCGATATCCGTGGCGTGGTGCACAACGAATTCGTTCCAGAGGGTCAGACGGTAAACAAGGAGTATTACCTATGCGTTATGAAACGTTTGCGTGAGCGTATCCGTAAGAAGCGGCCAAATTTGTGGGCGTACAACTCATAGATTTTGCATGACGATAACGCGCCTTCTCACCGAGCTACGATTGTGACTGACTTTCTCGCCAAAAACTCAATAAACGTGCTTCAGCAACCACCGTATTCGCCGGATTTGGCTCCCTGCGACTTTTTCCTCTTCCCAAAACTGAAATTGCCCCTTCGTGGCACCCGTTTTGAGTCGATTGAAGCCATAAAACAAAATTCGGCGCGAGAGCTAAAGTCTATCCCGGAAAGCGCCTATAAAAAATGTTTCGATAATTGGAAGTGCCATTGGCATAGATGTATTGGAGCAAATGGAGCCTATTTTGTAGGAGACCCAATAAATTTTGACGATTAAATGTAATAATGTTGTTTTAATTGAAAATTCTCGGTACTTTCTTGACAGAGTAGTATATGCGGATATTACTGATTTGCGATTGAAAAGGTGATCTAATGGTGTTAAAATTCATCTGAGACTTATATTGGACGTATTTTATGCACATGGGAGTTTATTATTCTCTTAATATTTTTCTTGTTCCTTCGAATCTTGGATTACTAGAATTTATATTAGGAGTACAAATAAGTTTCCGCCGTTTTTTAACACAAATTAAATATTTATTATAGAAAAACGGTAATATAAATTTATTTAAAATATTGTCCATCACTTGCAACCACTTTTTCCCATCTCTCAGGCAGCATTCGTCTGAAGAACTTCTTGTCTTTTGAAGCTATCCACGAATCACCCCAATTTTTGGTATTCTCATAAGATGTGAACCGCTGGTGATAATGGGACGGTGCAATGTCTGGTGAATACGGCGGGTGGGGTAACACTTCCCAATCACGTGTTTCCAAGTACTTTTTCACGGGAGCCGCAACATGTGGACGAGCATTGCCATGCAGAAGAATAATTTTTTCGTGTCTAGAATAGTATTGAGGGCGTTTTTTCTTCAGAGCTCGGCTCAATCTCATCAATTGTGTTCGATAGAGGGCTCCAGTAATTGTTTCGCTCGGATTAAGCAATTCATAATACACTACACCTAGCTGATCCCACCAAATACTCAGCATAAGTTTTTTTCCGTGAATATTCGGTTTTGCTGTTGATGTTGACGCGTGGCCAGGTAATCCCCATGATTTTCTTCTTTTTGGATTGTCATAATGTATCAACTTCTCATCACCAGTTACGATACGATGTAAAAAAACCTTTTTTTATGTCTAACTAGCAGCATGTCACTCAAACTTAATCGGCGTTCAATATCTCTCGGCTTTAATTCGTACGGAACCCAATTTCCTTGTTTATGAATCATTCCTAATGATTTAAAACGATGTGAGACTGCTTGCTGAGTGACTTCTAATGTTAGAGCAAGTTCTTTTTGTATTTGAGATGAATCTTTCTCCAATAATTCCTCCAATTCTGCATCCTCGTAAATTTTTGGCCTTCCACTGCGATCTTTGTCTTCTACGTCGAAATTACCGTTTTTAAACTTTTGAAACCACTCTCGACACGTTCTCTCACTCAAAGCACCCTCACCATATGCTTCTACGAGCAATTGATGCGCCTCAGCAGAAGATTTCTTTAAATTAAAGAAGTAAATTAATATCTCCCGCAAATGACTCTTACTTGGCTCAAATTTTGACATTTTCAACTTATAAAAATTATATATTACCAATATGAAATCAATGATATTAATAGGTTATGTTGTTCTTGAATGTCCAAACTATTTTTAAGCCGGTTATCATCTGCGAAAGCTAATCGAAACTCCGTGCCGCGCCATCTACAATAAAACGGCGGAAACTTATTTGTACTCCTAATAATATAGTATGATTAGTGCTAGTGAGATCTAGATTCTGAATGAATGATAAAGATATAAATTATGGCACACATTGTTATTGAATATGTGAGATTCATGAAAAAAATTAATTTTTTTGAACAACCTTGAAGATGCAGCTAGGATCTTATGGATTATCTTGAGAAAGCTGGCTCCTCATTTCCTCATATTACCATAAAGAGTTCAAATACTGAAACTCAATAATATTCAAGTACAAAGTAAACATGTCGTTTCATAAGATTGCCAGTTTGACAATAATATGTATCTATACGTTTATTCTGATTCTCATTCTGAGTATTTCTATATAAAATATTTAATAGCAATTTTGGAACAAGCTAATAGATACTGCTAAGTTTTCTCGACTTTTTATTTCAAGTACAAATTACTAAGATAATATAGCGCTTGTAAAGTGCAACCAACAAAAAGGCTATAGCAAACCACAATGGCTCCACTACATAAAGAGCACAATCCAGCATTTTGGATAGTTTTACTGTTCGAGAGTATTCAAGTATTACATCGAAGCGAGTAACATTAGTGGTGCAAAATGTCGGAAATTTAATTTCTGGTTCAAACATTTACACACCCTCTCTCTTTTTCAATATAGTCCATATTTCTCTCCACTCAAAAGATCTTTGCGAAATTTTGGTCCTTCAGTCCATCTTAAGTACATCTCTTATTCTTGGCAATTATGAAGAATAAAAAGAAACGAGATAAAGCATATTTTTACACGGCAAATTCAGTTATTATACAATTTTGTACAACAAACAGAATCTTATGAGACTCAGTTTAATATGTTCAAAGCAAGATACTCAGATATCGAGAGGATAAGAGGAGAATTTGATCGAGAACATGCTTTTATCGTCGATGCATTACCTTTGGAAGAATATGTTGATTTATAGCCCAGCAGGTACCATTCACGAAGGATTTTCGTTTGAATATTTTGGAGACAAAGCTGTTTACGAATTTTTGACTTCTGATAATCGAAATAAAGTGGAAAACTTGAATTCGCAAAGTCAAACGCTTGTTCAAATATTAAATTACTCAAGATAGAGTTGAAAACATTTGATTGTAACTGTATCCCCTTTCCAACATTTATTGATTTGTTATATTCTCTTGTACACAACAGAAACCTATTATCTAATAATGAAAAATTTCACTATCTGGTTTCTGTTCTTCATGGACGGGTTTTTTTGGTTGAAACATAAAGCTGAATAGCATATTATGGTAGAATGGACGTATCCAAATACGAAAATGAGCAAAAAAAGTTGTAACTCGTAAAGTTTTCTTGTTACATTTATAGAACCACATTTAATGTAACAATATCGTGTATTGAAAAAATATATTTCAGAATTTTTTAACCGTATATATCGACTTTATTCAGTTTCACACATGCTAAACGAACCTTAAATACAAAGATGTAAAATATTGATAGACTACTAATTAAATTCTATTCTTTCTCTTATGAAGGGTCATATCATCTCTCTTCAAAAACCAGCAGTAATCACCAGCAGTGGGAAAATTGCTTCTTCATTGTACGTTCAATTGCAAGATCAGTCCTGAAACATTTATTATTGATCACTCACTCATATTTGAAAGAACAGTCTTTGTGGAATTTATCACATATGCTCATTATGAATTTGATCATTGTACAGATTTCATTACTAGACTTCTCTTCTTTCGATTCATATTCAAGTTGTTGATTTTTTACGGAAGAAGCATAGCTCGGTAAGTTGACCACATGCATGCAGCAATAACAATGTGTATAATTAATTTTCGTGAGATATCTAGCGATTTCTCATGTTTAATGTTTGATTCCCCATCAAAGAAATTACATAGGACATCACAGCATGAATACAATGTCTGCACAATAAATATAAATTCGTCAATAAAATACCATATATAAAAATATTAACTGTAAGCTAACAACACTTAATAAAACTGGTTTAAAACTCAGCAATTCAAAAACTCATCTATACAGTACAAGGTCTTTCTAAGAAGTCACCCTTCTTCTAAATTGCGCTCCATGTTTGGAAATCGGTTGGTAATCGGTTATACAATTTTCGGCGTATAAAGTTTGGTCACTTTTGCTCTCTCTTGATTCTGGCCCATGGTAGGTCAAAGTCTTCCGATGAAATCGTAACTATCCTTTCTCCTTTGGACAATTCCCTACAGCTTGTCCTAATACTCTTGTCAAATAGAGTCCTCAGAGCAGGTTTTTGTTTTAGTATCACTAGGTGAGAAGAAGCTCAACACAAGATTACATCCTATGTCATCTGGCTGTGAAAGGTGGTGTACTAGGCAAGGTTTGCTATGTTAGTGCTTCTTACCATGTGAATTGATGTGGAGAGCCTTTTACACAGCACATCCACGTAATTTGTCTGTCTGAAAGAAGACCACCTCTAACAGTGAAACGAAGTGTCTGTGTTTTCTTTACGTTAAAGAGAGGACCGTTTGCTTGTTGAAGTACAGATTACATAATTTATCTATCTAAAGGAAGACTAAAAGACCAAGCTCAAACATCACAAGCTCCCATCGTCACCATCTCTAACAGTGAAACGAAGCCTCTGTGTTTTCTTTGCGTTAAGGAGCACGCCGTTTAAACCGAACCATCTTCCTGCGATGGCTGTGGTTCGAGTCGATGCTAGTTGAAGTATAGTCTGATCAACTGAGTCATGGCTGGATCCCATCGTTCTTAATAGCGAATTTCCATTGTCCTAATATCTTGGTGGAATCTTTCACCCTGCTCGTCACAGGCAGCTCCCAAATTTTCAGGCAAAAATGACAAATGTGAATGGAAGAAATGAATATTTAATGACATTCAGGCACCAAGCAATTTGTTTGCATCTAATAGTTCATTAACTAATTGTTGGCAGTTTGATTCCATATTGTTGCCCAAAAATCCTCCTACTGCTGAAACAAATGAACAAATGAGTTCCATGAGTTCCAGCAATTTTCTGATTTGTTGTCCAATAAAAATGCCTTCCTTTAATTTTGCATCACTTAACTTGGAAAATATTGTTGCAAGTATTTGAATCTATCACCATCTTTATTTATAGCCTTCACAATGTTTTTCATTATGTAAAGAGGAGGCAGAAGGACATTTTTGGGGTCTACAAGTGGTCAAAACTTAACATTCTGAGTTCCCGTTTGAAAACACTTCCTTCTGGCCAAATGTTAGTTATATAAGGCTGATCTACTGCACGACTGTCCCGTAGACAGAGGAAACAACAATAATTTTAAATCCTTTCTGAAGTCCCAAAATTCCTATAACTTTTAAGTCCCCACATATCTGCCATTTATACGTGTTGCAGTTTATTTTATCCAAAAGAGTGCGCATATTTTCATAACTTTCTTTCATCGCTATTGAATGGGCAACTGGTATAGAAGCTTTAGATTTCCATTTTGCAATAACACAGCTTTTGAACTGTATTTAGACGAATATATGAATAAATGCAGGGGGAATGCTCAATATCAAGTTCCTGCATTAAACTACCAATATCAGTACATGCACAAAACGAATTTTCCATACTGTAGAATGCAGAAAACGTAGCATTTATTTTTCTGAAATTCGTAATTTTAGCTTCCGTGCCTTATAAGTTCCATTTCTTAAGACGGGAACCAAGAAGTTCTGACTATTGCTTTGATAACCCCAAATCACTTGCTGAATCATTCAACTTATCTTAAAGAACAATTAAATGTGACTCGCCGAAACTGGGACCTGGAGTAAAAGAAGAATGGGTGCACTGTTCTTCGGAGCTGTCTGATGATGCGTGTTCTCCAGTATCTTCCTAAACAGCATTTTGCGGATCTAAAGGTGCGATCAGCACTGGTAGATCTGCATAATAAGGAACAGGTCATATTGCAAACTGCAAATTTGGATAGTCGATCTTGTGCTTTCTCTTTTCGTGTCTTAGTATCGCCCAGGAACTGAAGATAGACCGTAAAACAGTTTTAGACATTTTCACAAAGCCAAATTCAAAAAATAGCTCGATGTTTGGGTGCTACACCAACCAACACCAAAAAGCATGATTGATCGAATTTCAATCTGCGAAGCCTTGGCCAAACAGAATGAAATCGACTCAGTTCTGAAACGAAGAGTGACTGGGGATGAGAAATCGGTCACAGACGACAATATTGTGCGAAAATGATTGTAGTCAAAGCGCGGTAAAGCAGCTCAAACGTTTTCCAAACCAGGACTAACGGCCAGGAAGGTTCTACTGTACATTTGGTGGAACTGAAAATCAATCATTTATTATGAGTTGCTTATATATGGCCACACATTAAACTCGTATCTCTACTGTCAACAAATGGACCGGTTTAAGCTAGCAATTGACCAGAAACGGCCAGAATTGACCACCAGAAGAGGTGTTGTTCCATCTGAACAACTCCAGACCACGCACTAGTGATTAATCAGAAACTACTTCAGGAGCTTAGTTGGAAAGTTTTAATGCATCCACCAAAAGTGCGGACCTAGCACCACGCGATTAACATCTTTTTGATCCAATAATCACCGTATTCTGCTTTGAGTTTTGATAACTATAACGTTAATTTTATCAAATGAGAAAAGACTGAATGAATAATGTATCAAGAGTAAAATACTGTACTGTTAATAATCATCTCTGAAAATAACTTTTTGAGTGGAAAACAGATAGAAAACAACAACTGCTAATAGAATTGTGGCAGGAATCAATCGAAAATTGAAAACCACAAAAAAATCATTCCATATAAATTTGTAAATTAATTCTTCTACGGACATATTGTGGTCCCCATAGCATATTAAAGTTGGGCAAAAAAATATGCAAGTATGGTCAACACCCATCAAAAGACGATACACACAATGAATATTTCATGGCGCGCTGATCCTCTTATATAAATTATTATTGATGGACACCGTTACTAAATTTATAAGCATGTCTGAATGGTCGGTTCGAACATTAAGTTCTCCACTTTATGCCTTATGGACCCGCAAATAGAAATAAACATCCTGGATATAATAACGTGGATTTCTTTTTAAGGTGTCATGGCGCCGAATGAAATTATCGCTCGAGAAGCGAGGAATGTCAATAGTTGGTTAGCTGAATCAACATTCAATAACCCTTCGCAAAATTGTTAAATTGGAATGTTTCAGGAATTATCCCCCAAAGTGTATTAAAATATCAGAATAAATTCTGTTTTCTGTAGGCGGGTATCTCTAAATTGAAAAAACACAGAAAAATAAAACAAATAAAAAGGATTATTACAAAATTTTAAATATCATAAAGATTTATTCTCTATTTTTTTATTTTTCTGTGTTTATATATGTATATATATATATATATATATATATATATATATATATATATATATATTTAAATGAAGGTCTTTAGAACACACTGTGTCAATTTAGTAGACATATAGAATTAATACTTATTACGCAGTACCGAAAGGAATAAAAGAATTCAAAGAAATATAACAAAATTTGATTATCAAAACAGATTTAATCTGTTAGTCTCCTACAATTTTAATTTCAAAAAAATTTTTATTCAAAAAACTTTAAGAATTAAATTATTGTCTACAATAAGCACCGCTTATATTTAATAGACGTATATAATCAAAACTAAATATACAATGTCAAATGGAATAAATAATCCAACAAATATAAAGAGAGTCATGTCTTCTAAATTGACACAGTGTGTACTGAGACATTTATTCTATTTAATTGTTCAAGTTTTTTAATAGAATTATCTGAAATTAAAATTTGTAGGAGGATAAAAGAATGAATCTTAATGATATTCAAAATATTCACAGAAAATTATATGTTATATCAATGAAATTAATTATATTTGACAAATAGTTCTTTGGTTTTAATAAAATGCTCCAAGAATTTTTGGTCACCATGGGTTCACGTAGAATGAATCAATTGTTCACTGTTTTATGTTCCTCTCATTGAAAATGTATTCGTTCTAAACATAATTTAAATTCTTATGTATTCAATAAAATAGGAACTTTGTTGAACAACACGAAGAAACCAAAACCAATAATTTTCGAGCATGTATCGGGTGTTTTTTTAGAGTGATAGAACTTTAAATTAAAATAAAACAAATTTAAATTGAGATTGAGGCCAAAATTTTTTTTATTTGAAAGATAATTTTATGACATTTATGTTTTAAAATAATTTCCAGCGTATATCCATCACGACTAGCTCTGAGGAACCGCATTCGACCAGACCAATTTTGGACCACTTTTTCGAGTAATTCAGGCCTTTTTTCATCACTAACACGAGTTATGTTGGCTTCCAAAGCGTCTATTGTTTCTGGTTTATCAGCATAAACGAATGACTTGACATAACCCCAAAAAAAATAATCCAGTGGAGTTATGTCGCATGATGTTGGAGGCCAATTAAATGGACCATTTCTCGAAATAATGTTATCGCCGAATCTTTCTTTCAATAAATCAATTGATATGGTAACAGCATGAGGTGTAGCACCATCTTGTTGGAACCAAAACACTTCTGGGTCGATACCATTCAAATTTTGAAAGGAATAATCATTGATCATCGATCTGTAACGAGCGCCATTCACTGTAACATTAGCTACAGCATCGTTTTTAAAGGAACATGGACCGATGATGCCTTCAGCGTGTAAAGCATACCATACAGTGCATTTTTGAGGATGCAATGGAACCTGCAGAACTACTTGAGGATTGTTTTCACTCCATATACGGCAATTTTGCTTGTTTACATAGCCGTTCAACCAGAAATGAGCTTCGTCACTAAACACAATTTTATGATTAAAAATTGGATCAACTTCAAGCTGTTCTAGGGCCCAATCAACAAACAAACGACGTTTATTATGGTCAAGTGGCTTTAGTTCTTGAGTCAGTTGGATCTTAGTATGGGTGTAGACCAAGATCTTTACGCTAAATCATTAAGACTATGACTTACAGCAGCGATATTGTCTTCCTTACGTACAGTTCTTTGTCTTGTTGTGTTTGCATCGAGTAGAGAAAATATTGTCCGACATCTATCGATAGTTCGACGAATAAGCTGCTCTGATGGACGATTATGTAAACCATAAATTTCACGAAGTGCTCTGTAAGTTTGGCGAATAGAACACTGATTTTGAAAATAAATTTCAACAATTTGTAAATGTTGTTGCGGCGTGAGTCTTTCCATGAAAATTTGCATGGCTTAGTGAACAGAAATGTCAAAACAACATGGCTTCTTCCTTCTGTCAAATCACAGTTATCCCTATCGAAAGTTCTATCACTCTAAAAATAACATCCAATACATTAGAGATTTAACAAATAGTCCGGTCTATTTACACATTCAAGTTTACATAAATTCCCATAAAGCTGAATATTGGCATAGTTGTTCAAAACATCATTATAAAGAAAATCTCAAAAGTTCTCATCGTTCTGAGGTGTGCTAAAAATTTGGCACGGGGTCAAAGGTCAAAAAAATGAGTTTTTTGCGATTTTTAGCGAAACGGTGAGTTTTTTCGCAAAATTACTCCAGTACAAAATTGTAGATCACAAAATTCTCTACAAAAAATATATCAATAATTTTTTTCCTAAAAGCCACCATTTTGGAGATATAACGTTCCGAAAAGTTGGATCAGTCGTAATCCCTCTATTTTGCACACGTTTCCACGCCACCTATGAGGTAGTGTACAAAGCGCGTTTTTTTTAACGTGGTTTCCCCAGTAGGCCTATTCCACGGGTCTGCTGAGATTTTATATGTTTTAAAACTATTGCAAAATAATATTATATATTATAGTGGGCAAAAACAACGGCGGTGTAATTAAATAAAATACTTAAAATAAAAAGTTAGTCGTCTGATTCATAACTGTCCAAGATTTCTGTTTCTTCTTCTTCTTGATCTTCTTCTCCTTCTTCTTCCTGTTCATCCTCTTGTTCTTCTTCTTCTTCTTGTTCTATTTCACACGTAAACTGCCCCAATAGCGATTCCTGATCGGTATCAAACGAATCTTCAAGAGTTGGTGACTCAACATTCGAGCATGATCGGCCTTGACAGTGTGTGCATGCCAGGGAACAAAACAGTCCAACTTTTCTGCAACCACATTTTGCACTACAACGTTTCTTGCAGTTGCAAAATATTGTGTTGAGAAGTTTCTCAGGTGCTGGTGGAAGTAAAGTTTGAACTGGCTCTAGTGTATTGTCGATCAACTTCCAACCCCAGTCTTTAGGGTCCAGCTGATTACCAAGCCACACTTGAACTTGGTAATATACCCGAAACAGATGTTGATGAGCAGCTACTGAGGTTGGAGGAAGAGAAGCTAAGTTGACTTGTTTTTTATTACGCGTATTTTTCACGAAAGATGTGTATCGCAACTTATCTAAGCAAGTGGTTTTTTTGGGGGCTCCGTACATAGCAAGAAGAAATTGAACTCCGTTGGTGATAACATGTTGTTGAGTTGAATTACTATTTTTAAAAACTTCAGCACATTGTAGTAAATCTTTTTTTTCAAACATTTTGAAAACTGTTGTTTTTCCTCTCCTGTAAAAAGCAGATGTCGTATCGCAGCCAGTTATTGCGTGTAGAAACAATACATGATTTTGACATTTAGGAAAATTGGATAAACTGTTTGATGAATATATTTCCGATTGATTTTGGGCTTTTCCGGGTTTAAAAAAATAAATAATTTTTTCAGTTGGAGTTCGAGCAGTAAGCAAGACGAGTAAATCAACATCCTCACCAACAACAACAGTTGTATTTGTCACACTGAATTTCTTTATCGCTGTTTCAATAATCAATACATCAGCATCATCATTAGCTTGTTCAACGGATATATTCTCAGCAGTAAATTTGTATGTATTTCATATATTGGGCATGCCAACATAAAGCAGGTATACGACCCTAGCCACGCGGACAATAGAATAAAAGACAGATGTTATCCCAATGTTATACTGACGTACAAATTTAGGAACGGGGTTTCATTATACCTGAGATTCTCGTAGTTTAACTTATATTTTACATAAGCAAGTTACAATAAATAATAGCGAACTTATTTTAGTTCTATTACACCTTTAGTGACTTTCATATGTGGCGTACGTGTGCAAAATAGAGGGATTACGACTGATCCAACTTTTCGGAACGTTATATCTCCAAAATGGTGGCTTTTAGGAAAAAAATTATTAATATATTTTTTGTAGAGAATTTCGTGATCTACAATTTTGTACTGGGGTAATTTTGCGAAAAAACTCACCGTTTCGCTAAAAATCGCAAAAAACTCATTTTTTGACCTTTGACCCCGTGCCAAATTTTTAGCACACCTCGAAACGATGAGGACTTTTGAGATTTTCTTTATAATGATGTTTTGAACAACTATGCCAATATTCAGCTTTATGGGAATTTATGTAACCTTCCTCCTGATTTTAGGCTTAAATAGACCGGACTAAAAATAGTTATTATGTGAAAAACTCATTTCTAAGCAACTTATTTTTGGACGTTCTTAATGTCAATAAGGAACCTCCTGGTGAAATTGGCAGAATCTTTTTATGACTCGTGATATAATGATTAAAGAACATTAGTGCTTAACACTTGGAAATAATAAACCAAACCAATAAATTTTCCAGTGTTATGAGTCCCCTCCGTTAAGAATTATGTTTCATTCGACACGGTTTGGTTTGTATCAGCAGATGTGTACCAATTTATTATTCTTCACACTCTTCGATATGTGAACACAACTATTTAACGCTAAAACACGACAAAACAATAGCCTATCCCCTTCACAGAAACAAGAAAGAAGTAGGACTCAAAATCACCGGCTCCATTAAAATTCAAGTCGTTGAACTTTTTCGAATAGCCACATGTAACGGCCTAACAAGCACAGAACTGGGTGTATTTATGTCCGCCTGTCCACCACAATATAATTGCGCTTTATATGGGCCTGATATTTGTGCATCCATGCGTGCGTCAGACTACGTATTTTGATTACAAACAATCTGGGATGTGTGACCACGTACGATATCCGTATGGGCGACATTAGTTTTCTAAGGACTAATGAGGTTTCCGCGTTGTTTACGACCAATAAATGTTTTTACATCGACTATGATCATAGTAGGCGACTGCCGATTTTTCGCATTTTAATGTGTTCGATTGTCGCTCAGAGAAGTCTTAGAACTGCTGTGCCATTGGTCTTTATGAATGAGCGAGAATCCGAGTCTGTTAATTTTCTGCTTGATTGAAACGAATTGTTCTCTTTGGATGGAAAACTATTCGTTTGTTTTATATGGGCTGCAGCTAATTGTTCCGGGTATGTCACTGAAGTAAGGTACAGTACTCGTATCTTCAACTATGACATATCGGTTGTTTTTTTTAGAGTGATAGAACTTTAAATTGGAATAAAACACATTCAAATTAAAATTGAAGCCAATTTTTTTTTTATTTGAAAGATAATTTTATGACATTCATGTTTTAAAAATAATTTCCGGCATATGTCCACCTCGACTAGCTCTGAGGGAACCGCATTCGACCAGATCAATTTTGACCACTTTTTCGAGTAATTCACGCCTTATTTCATCAATAGATTTTCGGATTTTTAATTTATGCATTCCACTCACACATTCTGTCTTATCTCATCGTCTGCTTCAAGAGCTTGTACGTGATCGAACAAAGAGAACTAGATCTATTGATATGTATATGCATAGTCATCGATAGTGCCCATGCCTATAAATTTTACTTAACTATACAATTCTTATAAGTATTCTGTGTCTTGCATCGATATGGAAAACGACAAATTCGAGCATTATTCAATAGCAAGTGTCGAATAGCAAAAATATTCAATACTGTTTGAATAGGCTTGAAGCTCTATAGTGAAACGGGTGTTTTTGAAAAACTGTTGATGTTTGCAAGTATTTACTCTTTCCAAAAATATCTCATTTTTGTAGAAAAAAAAACTTGATCAAAAACATATTTCACTTGAATTTCAAATTTTAAATTGGCGCCAAATTGCTTGCTTCTCTCATTCTCGCCTTTGCCGTGAGGTAACATCTGTATTTTTCAACAGTTGCAATAGACGGTAATGCAAGACTTGTTATTTTGTGTATTATATTTGAATTATGAAGGATATAAGCAAATAAAAAGAATCTTCTCTGAAATTATCACAAGAACTCCACATTTCACTTAAAAATTTTAGTTCTTCGTAAAAATGCTTTTATAAAATTGGGCATCTTAATTCTGAATTGAGAAATGAGAATTCATATTACTTTTTGTGCGCTTGTTCAGGGAAAAGCGTGCTAGCGTTTCTCTTAAATATCTGCAATTATAGAATTTTCAGCCGAAAATGACCTGGAATAAACTAGTTATGAAGAATACGAGGTCAAGAGCAGTTTTGTCGGTTCGTCCGTAAACGCGTTAACTTTCGAATGAAAAGAGCTGAAGGTTTTAAAATTGTAGGGTAGGTTTGAAGTTTAGTTTTATAATAGACAAAATTGTTCTGATGGTTTCATAACACAGGCCGACAAAAACATTTTTTTGGTTGTAACATAAAACTGAATACCATATTATGGTAAAATGAATGTGCACCAATTCTTAAATGAGCAAAAAAAAAGTTGAAACGCGTAAGGATTTTTTTTACATTTATATAACCACATTTAATGTCACAATATCTGATGTGTATTGAAAAAAATTATATCAGAATTTTAACAATAAATAACAACTTTATTTAGTTTTACACCTACTGAAAATATCTTACTTTCAAGAAAAATACAAAGAATAAAAATATTGACTAAAATTCTAATAAAATTTTATTTTTCCTTTTATCAGGAGTCATATCTTCTCTCTTCAAAAAGCAGCAGAAATCATTCATCATGGCCGGATCTCATCGTCTTTGATAGCGAATTTCCATTGTCCTTATACCTAGTGGAATCTTTCACACTGCTCGTCACCAAATTTTTAGGACAGATGTGAATGGACAAAATTAATATTTAATGACATTCGGGCACCAAGTTATTTGTAGGCATCTGATAGTTCATTAACTAACTGTTGGTAGTTTGCATCCATATTTTTTCCCAAAAATCCTCTTACTACACTAACAAATGAGTTCTATGCTCTGGTAAGCTTCTCTGTAAAATTAACGTCGTCCAGCAATGTTCTAATTTGTGGTCCAATAAAAATTTCTCGCATCATCACTTGACTTGGGAAAGACTTGTCTTAAGCATTTGAATCCATCATCATCTTTATTCATAGCCTTCACAAAGTTTTTCAGCAGTCCAAGTTTAATGTGAAGAGAGGAAAGAAGGACATTTATGGGATCTACAAGAGGTCTAAACTTAAAATTTTGAGATCCTGGTTGGCTTTCTGGCCGAATTTTTGTTATATAATGCTGATTTATTGCACGACTGTCCCATAGACAAAGAAAACAACAATATCTTGTAAATCCTCCCTGAAGTCGCACTAAAATTCCTATAACTTTCAAGTTCCCACATATCTGCCATTTATACGCGTTGAATTTGATTTTATCCGAAAGAGTGCGCATATTTTCATAACTTTCTTTCATTGTCACTGAATGGGGGTTTTATATTTTCATTATGCAATAACACAGCTTTTGAAATGTATTTAGATCAATCTATAAATAAACGCCACTCTGAGGGGGAATGCTTAATATCAAGTTCCTGCATTAAACCATCAATAGCAGTACAGGCACACAACGGATTTTCAATAGTGTAAAATGCAGAAAACGGAGTATTTCTTTTTCTGAAATTCGTAATTTTCGTTGCCTAAGTTCTAAGTCCTTAAGACGGGAACCAAGACTGTTGGTTTGATAACCCCAAATCACGTACGAAATCATTTACCTCACTTTCAGCAATTGAATGTGACTCGCCGGAACTGGGACCTGGAGTAAAGGTACGGTCGCTGCACTGTTTTTTGGAGCTGCCTGATGAAGCCTGATGAAATATCTTCTAAAACAACATTTTACAAATTTAAAGGTACGATCGGCACTGGTAGATCTGCATTATGAAGAACAGGTCGTATTGCAGACTGCAAATTTGGATAGTCGATCTTGTGCTTCCCCTTTTTGGAATAACCTTCAGTCTTTGTCAAAGATAGCAAATATCTAAATGATTGGTGGGTTCTCGCCATACCACAGGGAATGCAAAGAGCATGCTTTTCATCTTCCCATTCATCCACTGCAACAAAGAATAATTTTATATACACCATGTGTATAAAGAAATAATTTCCTGAGATGCAGAAATAAAAGTACTAGGAGACGTCTGGTTCTGTAGCTATGGAAGCGCAACTCACTATTGCAGGACCCTGTATAATATAATAGGTATGTTCAAAAACTGACAAACTGGGCTCAATAATTCCTGGGTTATTCTCATTTGAAATTTTGTTTTTTGAATATTTTCGAAACTACAAGACTGATCTAGTTCAAATTTGCTATTTGACAATGACGACACAAAGAATCATGCAATATTTGGTGAGGAAAAACTGCGAGAATATTTGAACTTTTAAATATATGAAAATCGACCTTCGAAATCTTCAAATAATATATGTAGAGGGAATCCGTCAATCGGCGCGCAAGTTGGGCGAAAGACTGTGAATTTTGTCAGTGCCAATACCTGATGTGATTTTTGAATTTTTTTCCAAAATAGTTGATCTTCATATCAAACTGTAATGAATGAAAATGAAAATTAAGATAAATGAGGTTTATAATTATTTGTGTTCATTTTGATCAATGGAAGCATAGTCACAGGATAGATAAAAAATAAGGCGACAGCAATCTTTAATATTTCCATTGTTATTGAGGTAGCCAATTTCATTGATCTTGAGAAAGTACGAAAAATGTGCGAATCGCAGAATTCTGTGGTCAGCGTAGGAATAAAATAATCTTATATGGCTACAGAATTTTAGATATGAACGCAAATTTTAAATTATATTTTGTACTTATTCGGTAAATATCTGATGTTCATATTGTATTTGAGCTATGTATAATTTTTCAGCGCTTGTTGTCGGAAAGAGCGTGCTTTAATTTTCGAATTTATAGTAGTGATAGAACTTTAAATTGAAATAAAACACATTTAAATTAAGATTGAAGACAAATTTTTTTTTATTTGGAAGATAATTTTATGATATTTTTAAAAATAATTTCCGGCGTATGTCCAGCACGACTAGCTCTGAGGAACCGCATTCGACCACACCAATTTTGGACCGCTTTTTAGAGTAATTCAGGCCTTATTTCTTCAAAAATAGTAGTTATGTTGGCTTCCAAAGCGTCTATTGTTTCTGGTTTATCAGCATAAACCAATGACTTGACATAACCCCAAAGAAAATAATTCAGTGGAGTTATGGCGCATGATCTTGGAGGCCAATTAATTGGACCATTTCTCGAAATAATGTTATCGTAAAATCTTTCTTTCAATAATTATTCAATTATTACGGTAGCAGCATGAGGTGTAGCACCATCTTGTTGAAACCAAAACACTTCTGGGTCGATACAATTCAAATTTTGAAACAAATAATCATGAATCATCGACCTGTTACGAGCACCATTCACGGTATTATTAGCACCAGCATGGTTTTTAAAGAAATATGGACCGATGATGCCTCTAGCGTGTAAAGCACACCATACAGTGCATTTTTCAGGATGCAATGGAACTTGCAGAACTTCTTGATGATTGTTTTCACTCCATATACGGCAATTTTGCTTGTTTACATAGCCGTTCAACACTTCAGCTTCATCACTAAACACAGTTTGACGATAAAAAAATGAATCAACTTCAAGCTGTTCTAGGGCCCAATCAGCAAACAAACGACGCTTATTATTGTCAAGTGGCTTTAGTTCTTGAACCAGTTGGATCTTGTGTGGGTGTAGACCAAGATCTTTACGCAAAATTTTCCATGTGCTGGATGAACATAGTTCAACTTGTTGTGAACGTCGAAGAATAGAAAAATCTGGATCATCATTAACACTATGACTTTCAGCATAGTACAGTTCTTTGTCTTGTTGTTGTTTCAGCGAGTAGAGAGAGAAATTGTTGTCCGAAATCTATCGATAGTTCAACGAATAAGCTGTTCTGATGGACGATTATGTAAACCATAAATTTCACGAAGTGCTCTATAAGTTTGACGAATAGAACACTGATTTTAAAAATAAATTTCAACAATTTGTTGCGGCGTGAGTGTTTCCATGACAATTTGTCAATGCTTACTGAACAGAAATGTCAAAACAACATGGCTTCTACCTTCGGTCAAATTACAGTTATTCCTACCGAAAGTTCTATCACTCTAAAAAAACACCCGATAGATGTTAATTAACGACAAGAAGGCTAATGCAAAATTTCGTAAGCATCGTGAGTGATATGAACAAGCGTACCTCCTGTCTTCCCTTCATTGCTTCTCTAGAATTTTGTAATTTTTGCAATAAAATATTATAAGATAAACTATATTCAGATATCTAAAGATATTTTCATTTGTTTCTATTAAATACTGGCTGATTTCATATCAGTTTGATAAAAGTTTTTGAACGAATAATAACAGCTTTTCAAATAATGCTCGAACTAATTGAAATTACCGTTTTGTGTTTTCTGGAACTGTCAAATCTCATGGCATACTCACGTTTAAAAATAAATATTTTCCAATTCAATTCGAGAGAGGAAGACATCTCAAACGGAAATACCATCGGACATTTAAATTTATGTTAGACAAACACTTGAAATATTCAACATCTGCTTTCTTGAATTAATTTTAAATGAAATATAGAAACAGTGTGGAGCAACTTATGGTTTCCTACTTCCTTTTCTTTCTTCTTTGTGTTATCTTACAGTGAAAATACAATAATGTGTCCAAAGAAAGTAAGTGAAAATTTGTCTTCAATCGATTTTAATGATACTTAAGACATACATTTTCGAAATAGCATAGTTCATTAATTCTTTAGGGGAACTCTTTTGTATCGCTCCATCCACTAAGTTCGTTCGACTGCAGAACTATCATTTTCGTGTGAGTACCAGAAGAATATTCAGAAGAAACTATTAAAATTTTATATCAGATAATACACTCAGCGTTGAGCGTTACCTTAAACACAATAACTTTCTAATGGAGAGAGATAGAGACTTGAAACTTTTCGTCATACTAGGAGACTGAATGTAGAGTTTACTATTAGGCAAAATTAGTCTAGTGTTCTCGAAGTTATTCAGGGTTGAAATTTTCTCTCATTTTCATCAATATTTTCCAATCTGCAGATTCCATTACAATGAAATTTTGAATTTAGAAGGTCAAAAATAAATGAAATCTTGTGTCTGAAAAATTTCTCACTAGGATTGTTCGATTTGAAAATTCAAAACGAAAACAAAAATTTTGTGAGCGGAGCAGTGTGGAGCACTGAAGAACAATAGCAACAGTCTCACGATCGAGTTCAAATTTAGCATATACAAGTAGCCTTTCATGTAGTCTGTCAAAGCTAATACAAATTATTCGAAGATCGCATAATTAGAAGACCAAACAATAGTGATGGTCCTAGTATGGTATCTTGTGGAATGCCCATGGTTATGTCCCCATCTTCTGATGTAATTTCTTTTGCACGCAATGCTATTCTTACTCTCTGTTTTCTGTTCTGCAGGCAACTCCTCATAAAAGTAAGTTGTTTATCGCTAATGCCACCCTTTTCCAGTTTCAATAAGAGATGTTCATGGTCGACTCAATCAAAAGCCTTTAGAGAGATCCAGAAACAATCTCACAGCTACATTTCCTCTCTCCAAAGCATCCATTATAGTCAAGGTCAGCTCATATATTGCTGTTTGAGAATGTCTTTCTTTCATGTATCCAACTGACAACTTGAAATGACGTTAAACTTTTTGGAGAATTTGAGTAGACGGATAGCCAAAATTTTCCCGAAAATTTTTGAAAAGGAACTCAGCAAACTTACTGGTCTATAATTTCCTGATTCATCTTCGTTCCCCCTTTTATAGATTGGTTTAACCACCATCATCTTCATTGCATTAGGAAAAATACCCACTTAAGAGCATTATTCAGTATATAGGTTATTGGTGTTACTATATTACTCATGCACTTCTTCGATAGACTCATAGGAACTTCATCATTGCCGCTTGTGTTCTTATTATTGAGTTTTTCACCACTGACATTACTTCCGATTCTGTTACGTCGAATGTGAAGAAGGAATCTTTAATTTGTCTTTGCTGCCTTATATTTTTTCCAGATGGGAGATCCTTAACTAAATATGGTCCAATGGTTGTGAAAAACTAATTAAAATCTTCAGCCAGCCGTTTTGTTCTTTTTTCTTTTCCAGTGATCGACTTCACCAATTTCCAAGTGGCTCAACATTTATTTCTTTCTGTTGTTATCAGATATACTGAGTGAGCCGTTTTAGCTGATGTGATAGCCGCGTCATATTTTTCCTTCATATCGGGTGTTTTTTTAGAGTGATCGAATTTTCGATAGGAATAACTGTGATTTGACAGAAGGTAGAAGCCATGTTGTTTTGATATTTCTGTAGAGTAACATTGACAATCTATCATAGAAATACTTACGCCGCAACAACGTTTACAAATTGTTGAAATTTATTTTCAAAATCAATGTTCATTTCGCCCAACATTTAGAGCACTTCGTAAAATTTATGGCTTACATAATCGTCCATCAGACCAGCTTATTCGTCGAACTATCGATAGATTTCGGACAACATTTTCCCCACTCGATGCAACAACAACAACAACAAGACAAAGAACTGTACGTACAGAAGAAAATATCGCTGCTGTAAGTCATAGTGTTAATGATGATCCAGATTTGTCTATTGGTCGACGTTCACAACAAGTTGGACTCTGTGCATCCACCACATGGAAAATTTTGCGTAAAAATCTTGGTCTTCATCTATACAAGATCCAACTGGTTCAAGAACTAAAGCCACTTGACCACAATAAACGTCGTTTGTTTGCTGATTGTGCTCAAGAACAGCTGGAAGTTGATACACTTTTTATGGTAAAATTGTTATTTAGTGATGAAGCTCATTTCTGGTTGAACGGCTATGTAAACAAACAAAATTTCCGTATATGGAGTGAAAACAATCCTCAAGAAGTTCTGCAGGTTCCATTGCATCCTGAAAAATGCACTGTATGGTGTACTTTACATGCTGGAGGCATGATCGCTCCATATTACTTTGAAAACGATACTGGAACTAATGTTACAGTGAATGATGCTCGTTACAGATCGATGATCAATGACTATTTTTTTCAAAATTTGAATGGTATCGACGCAGAATTGTTTTATTTCCAACATTATGGTGCTACACCTTATGCTGCTACCGTAACAATTGATTTATTGAAAGAAAGATTTGGCGATAACATTATTTCGAGAAATGGTCCAATTAATTGGCCTCCAAGATCATGCGACATAACTCCACTTGATTATTTTCTTTGGGGTTATATCAAGTCATTGGTTTATGCTGATAAACCAGAAACAATAGACGCTTTGGAAGCTAACATAACTCGTGTTTTTGATGAAATAAAGCCTGAATTACTCGAAAAAGTGGTCCAAAATTGGTCTCGTCGAATGCAGTTTCTCAGAGCTAGTCGTGGTGGACATATGCCGGAAATTTATTTCAAAACATTAATGTCTGATATAGGGTTTTCAATTACCTTTAATTCTGCCTTTATGCTGGTTAGAAAGTTATCGAAGTAGGATCCTGAAATTCACTAGCTCCATTTCGAGGTTGTAGCATTCAATAATGGAACTCAACTCACGTGCTCTGTTCTCAGAAAGGATATCCACATTAAAATCTCCCATTATTATTATTTCAGCATTTTCCTCTAGACACTTCTAAACTATGGTGGTTATCTTCTCAAAAAAAAAATGTCGATATCACTTTATGGTGCTCTATAAATACAGATAGTAATGTATTTAATTGAATTTAGAGTGAACTGAACACTGAATATATTAATACATAACTATGGGAAATTCACGGATTTTATTGGTTCTTTAAAACATGAGTCATATAATCAATCTTATTTCAGTTCAGTTCTAGTTACTGCTTCCCCTCGGCAATTAAACCAATATGTACCGCATACTTTCGGAGCATTTCAGAAATATTTGATGTTATTCTCAACTGTTTATATTCCAGATATTTATACGTATATTTTGACAACTCTCGGCTTGTTTTCACTCGTAGGAATGCTGAAAATCTTCATCCTTTTCATCCACACTTTCCCAAGGTTCAATACGCAATATCTCCACCTCGAATTCTCAGTTTAAAGCGATGTAACGTATTAAGCATGGAGGCAGTCTATTGATAGACAGATGAATGGGATAACTGCATAACTAATTGGTTTATTTCAACATCAGGTTATATTTCATTCCGGATTGATCCCTCTTAAGACATGGATCAAATTTTACGAGACTTCTAATAAGACTTCTAGGCGGCCAACCTATACTTAATGTCAGGGTAAACAATAGCCATCGGAGACCATTTTCAAAATTTATTGATTTCTGCAACATGTGTAGATGATGGTAGTGTGAAATTATACCCTTGACCACCCAACAAGTGAGAACTTCTAGTTTAGTTCACTCTTATTCGAATGTTTTTGTATTTCCAATCCTCTGCTAATTCACATCGCTAGATATAAAAATAAAAATGGACAAAAGTGCGTTGGATTTTATATAATATAACCCTTTATACCAAATATTATGACTCGTTATAAAAACATGGTAGATAGATCGATGAAATGCAAAGGAAAAGTCTTAACGGTGTATATAAGTTGACCCGTTAGAGAGTAATTAGATCAAAATCATTATGTGATTGCATGAAAGGTTTATTCTTTAAAACACCCTGTATGCGGATATACATATTGAAACTACTTAAGGATTCTCCAAATACATCCCAAGATACCAAATAAAGTTATGTTATTTCAATGAATAACTGACTAGCATGCAAATATTAATTCCGGTCCATACCAACTCGTTAGCATATTATTCTTTGCCTTGCCCTTATATTAACAAGCCGTCGGAATAGCCTATAGAGTACGAGCAATCCTTCTAACAGCCTTGCGTGACCACGCCAAGACATACATTTGGATTTTTATTGGCATTCGCTTCGACTTGTGTAATTTACTTTAACGGAGAACAACTAGCTTTTTGTTGGAAAACTTGTTAATATATGTTTGAACATTATCATAAAACACGTAGTCATAAATAATGCGTGGGAAAACGGTAACGTTGTGAATGAAATTCAAATTGAAATATACACGTCAAAATAATCTATGGAACAGAAATTGAATTTCTCATAAGTTTTAAATATGTCTTGTATAACACTGATATTTCATGAAGCTAATAATGATATTCTGCTAGTTGAACACTGTTGAACGAAGAATTGTTGGAAAAGTTAAAAAAACAATTATTCTGATAAACCTTACTACTCTGTCAAGAAAGTACCGGGAATTTTCAATTAAAACAACATTTTTACATTTAATCGTCAAAATTTATTGGGTCGCCTTCAAAATAGGCTCCATTTGCTCCAATACATCCATGCCAACGGCACTTCCAATTATCGAAACATTTTTTATAGGCGCTTTCCGGGATGGACTTTAGCTCTCGCGCCGAATTTTGTTTTGTGGCTTCAATCGACTGATAACGGAGGCCACGAAGGGGCAATTTTAGTTTTGGGAAGAGGAAAAAGTCGCAGGGAGCCAAATCCGGCGAATACGGTGGTTGCTGAAGCACGTTTGTTGAGTTTTTGGCGAGAAAGTCAGTCACAATCGTAGCTCGGTGAGAAGGCGCGTTATCGTCATGCAAAATCCATGAGTTGTTCGCCCACAAATTTGGCCGCTTCTTACGGATACGCTCACGCAAACGTTTCATAACGCCTAGGTAATACTCCTTGTTTACCATCTGACCCTATGGAACGAATTCGTAGTGCACCATGCCACGGATATCGAAGAAAACAATGAGCATTACCTTCATTTTCGAGCGGCTTTGGCGTGGTTTTTTCGGTTTCGGCTCATTTTTTGCCACCCATTCCGATGATTGCTGGCTTCTTTTGCATATCGTACTCGTAGACCCAGGTCTCATCACCAGTTATAATGCGTTCCATGAATGTAGAATCGGAATTACAGCGATCCAGCATGTCTGAAGCAACCTGTTCGCGATGACGTTTTTGAAGAAAATTCAGGTCTTTCGGTAATAGTCGTGCGGCCACTTTTCTCATGCCCAAAATATCAATCAAAATCGTACGTGCGGACTCGTGGGTTGTCTTAAGATCATGTGCTATCTCTCTCAAGCTGATACGACGGTTTTCCAGCACCCTTTCCTTAATTTTATCGACGTTATCTTCGTTATCTTCGACCACTTCACGACCGTCCTTGAAGGCTCTGTACCACTGATATGCACGAGTTTTCGATAGAGCATTATCACCAAAGGCCTTTTGCAACATTTTCAATGCATCGGCACACGAAAATTCATTTGCAACACAAAACTTTAAACAAATTCTTTGCTCAACGTAATCACCCATAGTAAAAATCGGCACGCACTCTGACATCGACTGACTTAATCAGCTGTTGCAAACACACTAGTTGACAGATACCGCTCAAGCTTGGCATAGTAATTAAGGACAGTGGTACCAACCTAGGAAAAAAAATTTTACCTGCCTCATTGCCCCGCCAGATTTAAATCAATAATTCCCGGTACTTTCTTGACAGAATGTATACAATGTCATAAAAAATCTAGCAAGTTTATCTCTCCATTTATTGATCACAGACTGATATCTGTTAGCACACTTAACATGAAGTCGTCCATTTCCAGTTGGTCTTTGGCATCCCATTAGAAAGACAATTAATTAGCTGTCCTTCGTTCCATGGAATTTCAAAGGTCTTCGATCAGATTTAGTTCTGAATTCTCCACAGGCCATGGTAAAACATTGATATGCTCACTTTGCAGAAATTCATGTGCTTCATCTGTGTTTTGTAGGGATGGACGCTATCATCTATGAGCTGTAAATTTGCTATATTTTCTGTAGAATGTGGAAGCACAACGGTTTGCGAAATATTGTCTCTGTAAGTGGTAGCAGTCAAAAAACCGTCCAGAAAATTAGATTAGTTCTTCTTAAACATGAATACCACTTCATACCATACCCTTAGTAGCTGTATACCCCCTGTACTGAAGAAAGACGTTCTAGATTTCCACGTTACCTTCAACGTCGAACTGGATTCATGTCTGGTGAGTTTGCTGGCCAGTGGATATTGTTCTCTTGAAGAATGTTTTGAACCCTTCGTGTGCGGTGTGGTGAGGCGTTATCCTGATAAATGAAATTATCCCCAAATTCGTTTCGCAGAGGAACAATGATTGGTTGACTGATGTTTTCTACGTAGATGGCATCAGTCATTGTTTGTTCAACGATAATAAGGGTGGTACGGCGACCGAACATTATACCCCCCCAGCACATTATTGATCCGCCTTGAGAGGGCACAACTTCCCGGGCGAAATTGAGTCGCTCTAGTCTGCCTGGACCTCTCCGAACTCTTTCTCGTCGACTATGGTGCTGGTACGTCAAATTTCTTAGGTGCACCGAGACGTGCTTGGATGTATGTGGGACGTGTGAACACAAACGTCAATGAATCGCAACTTATGAGCCATCTGAAAGGGAGGTTTCCAAGGGAAGAGTTTGTAGTCGAGAAACTCCCAAAGCGCGATATATCAAATAGTGTATCGTTCAAAGTTGGTGCGAATTTGTCACTTCTGGAGGATATATACAAACCTCAAAATTGGTCCTCAGGCGTGTTGGTTAAGCGCTTCCAATTTTTTCGGAGATTAATTAAAGATGATTAAGACGTTATGCAGGTAGGTCAGGAAAATGCTAACTTAAAATATGACGCAATATTAAATATAAATATACAGTGTATCAGAAACAAACTTGAGAGACTAGAAAAGATATTGAATGCTGCCGGTTTCCAGGAAAAGGGCCACTGTGCGTCTTACTGAAGTCCATGGAGTATTCAAACGTCGCGCAATCTGATGGTTTGACAAAGCTTCGTGATGTAGGGCTACTATTCTTGCCCAGTCAAACTGATAAATTGTATGTCCCGGCATTTTCCACGGAATATTCTCAATACTACAACTCTCGTTATTCGCTGAAAACTGATTAACTTCGAATACACCTTTGTTCTCCCGAACAAGAACATTTTTTGCTGGTTTATTGCTTTCATTTAAGTGATAAGATAGTAAAACTTCCACACACAAAAAATTGTCATATTACATTCAACAAGTTGACAGTTGATAGAGGGGGCCAAGACTTTTGACGATCTGTGTAGGTGAATTTTGTAAATCAGCCATCTCTTCTATGAATTCGCTTCTCTATGAGAATCCTCGTTTTTGATTTATCTTACCAATAACTTTCGAGTTATTGGCAAAAAAGTAAACTCTCCCTTTTAGAATCTTCAAGGTAGACATCTTTTGCAAATTTCCATACGAGGGTATGAAACTTTCACATATTTGTCTACATCTCTTAACAAATCTAATGAGCTACAACGAACAATATGAATTAACACGTTTTTCAACTTGTGAACCGGTCTATATATTATTATCGACATATCGCGTGAATTACCAATGCACACTCAGGTGCTATTTACCATATAGTACTCATCTCGATGGTCATAAATCAGCGTCTCCTTCTTGCTCACTCCGTAAATGTGATATCTCATGGTGCGTATGGTTGAACGGCATCATTCAAGGTACACTGAGCGCATGATAAGTTGTCATATCTGAATTATTCATGACGATAGCTTCATTAATAATATGCAAAGTTCTCTAGCCAGAGATTGTTCTGCGATTACCTTTTGATCGGACGTAAAATCTTTCCGAGAAACATTCCAATTTTTTTCGATTCAATTCATATTGGGTTTGGCGGATGAATGTCTCCGGTGATGTACAGGGTTGGTCTCTCGCACAGAAAGAGTGTAATTCCTAGCACTAGATGATTCAGATTGAGCGACACTCGATAATGCAGTTATTAACCACCCAATACAAAGAAACCTCTCACCATTGTTAATTAAAAAAAAAGAAGAATTTCGAGTCTTTGTTTCGAGTTTTAATTCCACTTGAATGTTACTTACTGACAGAAAATGTCAGTACTATGAAAGAATGACATAATAACGATTCTTGAATAGTAAAAAGATGAAAATTTAAGTGAAGATATTCAACAAAGGAAATCTGTTCACATCTGTTTGTTGGTCTAAAACAATACAAGTGAATCTAAGAATGTTAATTTAAACCATTTACACTCATTAAGGAGAATCTCATAGTTGTTATTGAAATTGTGTCTAAATTTTTTTGTGTTCCCAAAATTCCCACGTGTATATTTTCAAAATTAATAAATATTTCAATACTTTGCAACAGAAAACCATGTTTTATGGAACACTGAAATCTTGCGCTCTTATTGAAACACTCTTTATCTGTTTCCAAATTTGTAGCAAAAAATAGTTCCAGACATATCGAGTATTTTTTCAGATTGATAGAACTTTAAATTGATATAAAACACATTTAAATTAAGATTGAAGCCAATTTTTTTAATTGGAATGATAATTTTATGACATTTATGTGTTAGAAATAATTTCCGGCTTATGTCCACCGCATTCGACCAGACCAATTTTGGACCACAATTTCGAGTAATTCAGGCCTTATTTCATCAATAACAAGAGTTATGTTGGCTTCCAAAGCGTCTATTGTTTCTGCTTTATCAGCATAAACCAATGACTCGACATAACCCCAAAGAGAATAATCCAGTGGAGTTATGTCGCATGATCTTGGAGGCAAATTAATTGAACCATTTCTCGAAATAATGTTATCGCCAAATCTTTCTTTCAATAAATCAATTGTTACGGTAGCAGCATGAGGTGTAGCACCATCTTGTTGGAACCAAAACACTTCTTGGTCGATATCATTCAAATGTTGAAACAAATAATCATTGATCATCGATCTGTAACGAGCTCCATTCACTGTAACATTAGCTCCAGCATGGTTTTTAAAGAAATATGGACCGATGATGCCTCTAGCGTGTAAAGCACACCATACAGTGCATTTTTCAGGAGGCAATGGAACCTGTAAAACTTCTTGAGGATTGTTTTCACTTCATATACGGCAATTTTGCTTGTTTACATAGCCGTTCAATCAGAAATGAGCATCATCACTAAACACAGATTTACGTTAAAAAAAATTAATCAACTTCAAGCTGTTCTAGGGCCCAATCAGCAAACGAACGAAGCTTATTATGGTCAATTGGCTTTAGTTCTTGAACCAGTTGGATCTTGTATGGGTGTAGAACTAGATCTTTACGCAAAATTTTCCATGTGGTGGATGCACAGAGTCCAACTTGTTGTGAACGTCGACGAATAGACAAATCTGGATCATCATTAACACTATGACTTACAGCAGCGATATTTCCTTCTGTACGTACAGTTCTTTATCTTGTTGTTGTTGCATCGAGTAGAGAAAATGTTGTTCTATCACTCTAAAAAAAAACACCCCGATAGTTAACTAAATTTAGTATTTTTTCTCCATGAAAATACGTCACATCTTTGTCTTCTATCCGGTTGTACTTCGAGGGGGCGTTATTGCTCACGTCAAGTGCCTTTGGTGTATGCTCACCCTTTCATTTTCGTTTTCAAAACATTAATAGTCAGTGATGCCATAAATCACATTAAATACTACATTTTTCTAAATGAATATTTCATTTATTTATGAAACCGTTTTTTTTTTCTAGAAACCCGAGGTATTAATTAAAAATTAATATAAATATAATAATTTGCTTGATTTCCACGTTTTTTGTCTTATTTAACAGATGCGCTTCATTGTCTTATTTACCAGATGCGCTTCTTATTTAACAAACTTAACATCAATATATTAGGAGTTATCCTGTGAAATTCTAATGAAAATAAGTGTGAAGATCAAAATTTTCAGCGCTCTTTTCAAATTTCCGACTATTTCTATTTGTTTTTGTTTTCTTTCATTGTTGAATGATTGATTGCCTAACTGGAATTATGAATTCATTTTCAAATTTTGTACCTACAATTGATATTTTTTCCTCATAATGAATTATCCATAAACGCTTGAAAATAACTGTTCATAACACGTCCGAAATGATATATTCTGCATTCGGATCTTCCATTCATGTGGAACGTATCGGGTGTTTTTTTTTAGAGTGATAGAACTTTCGATAAGGATAGCTGTGATTTGACAGAAGGTAGAAGCCATGTTGTTTTCACATTTCTGTTCAGTAAGCATTGTCAAAGACTCACGCCGCAACAACGTTTACAAATTGTCGAAATTTATTTTCAAATTTAGTGCCCTATTCGCCAAACTTATAGAACACTTCGTGAAATTTATGATTTGCATAATCGTCCATCAGAGCAGCTTATTCGTCGAACTACGATAGATTTCGGACAACTTTAGGTACAAAAGAAAATATCGCTGCTGTAAGTCATAGTGTTAATGATGATCCAGATTTTTCTATTCGTCGACGTTCACAACAAGTTGAACTCTGTGCATTCACCACATGGAAAATTTTGTGTAAAGATCTTGGTCTACACCCACACAAGATTCAACTGGTTCAAGAACTAAAGCCAATTGACCATAATAAGCGTCGTTTGTTTGCTGATTGGTCCTAGAACAGCTTGAATTTGATCGACTTTTTTGTCGTAAAATTGTGTTTAGTGATGAAGCTCATTTCTGATTGGACGGCTATGTAAACAAGCAAAGTTGCCATAAATGGAGTGAAAACAATCCTCAAGAAGTTCTGCAGGTTCCATTGCATCCTGAAAAATGCACTGTATGGTGTTTTTTACACGCCTTAGGCATCATCAGTCCGTATTTATTTAAAAACGATGCTGGAGCTAATGTTACAGTGAATGGAGCTCGTTACAGATAAAGCCTGAATTACTCAAGAAATTAGTCCAAAATTGGTCTGGTCGAATCCGGTCCTTCAGAGCTAGTCGTGGTAGACATATGCCGGAAATTATTTTTAAAACACAAATGTCATAAAATTATCTCTCAAATAAAAACAAATTTGGCTTCAATCTCAATTTAAATTGTGTTTTATTTCAATTTAAAGTTCTATCACTCTAAAAAAAACACCCGATACCTCATTCCAAACTAATACCCTTCTAAAACTTACCTTCTCAAAACTCTCGCAAGAGCAATCCTGTATATGTTCACATTAATGAAAAACCAGTTTTCACTAATCACTCAGGCAACTATCGATGTTATCTTGATGCCAGTGTCATTTAATAAGGCGTCTATAATAATTCCCCATCACTTATTTATCTTGGCTAAGGGGTGTTGATGGCCTTTTTTCACCATACATCATAATTTTCGACACAAACTTGAAATTAAGATAAAATAAATTGTTGGTGGTCTGAGCATAGAGACTGGAAAAAAGTCGATTATCGTGTTGGCTCTGATATAATTTATTCATAGATGGCATAATGACAATGGATGAAAGAAATGTGACTTTGACAAATGGATGTAGAAAAATATACAAAAAGACCTTATCCTACACAATTCTGTGTTTGGAATTTATGATATTTGATTGATGCCGTCAACTACATTTCAACTGGATATGATAGATATCAAGATAATAGGGGATTTATTTAATTTATTTTTCCTATTTTGTATCAAACTTAGATTTTTACTTCTACATTTACCTACATAGAAAACCTTACTCATGCTGAAGTCATATCCCATTAGGCCACAATGCTAATAATTAGTAATTAATGAACAGGGGATATTTTTTCCAAGAAAAATAATGAGTATAAGCTTTGGGAATAGGAAGTTGTTCGAATCACACAGTGCAACTTACATCTGTTTTACAGTTAAAACCTTAAATCGACTTCAAAGTTTTGCTTATGTTAATTCAAAAATTCACTAACGAAATTTTATAAAATTCGAGAAATTATGAAAAAGAAACCATCATGTAAAATTTTTATACGGTTATTTTCTACTACAGTTTTTCGATTAATATTGATACGTTTGTGTCACAGATTTCTCTATGATTATTTGGTGTTTATATCGTGCGATCGTGCGTTTTGCCATCTGATTGTGACAGATATCACTATGGTACAATACAAAGGTTGGCAGATAGGAGAATCAATTAACAGGTTCTTATTAATCATGATCTAATTGTTTAATTAACTCTGCAAACATATTCCATATGTTTTATTTGTCAAACACAAACAACAATTATTCACTCGGATAAATGTATATTCATTTCATATTTTCTAGAAAGACAATATCAGTCATCATCTACTGTTTGGTTTTCATGTAGAAAATAAATCTAGGAAAAATATTCAGATTTCCATCGGAAAATGAATTTTATATTTTCCAAATTGGCGATTCGCAGAAAAAAACAATGACTTTTGTACGAGAGAATGCAATTTATTGTTCCTACGAATAACAATCGAAAACACAAGTTTTGTGGAAAATTCTATGTATTTACTATCAAATGTTGTTGTTGAATTATTGCATGTTACTGCAGTTTTAAACTGAATAACTAGTAAAGGCCAAATCAGTCACATACTACTCTGTCAAGAAAGTACCGGGAATTTTCAATTAAAACAACATTTTTACATTTAATCGTCAAAATTTATTGGGTCGCCTTCAAAATAGGCTCCATTTGCTCCAATACATCTATGCCAACGGCACTTCCAATTATCGAAACATTTTTTATAGGCGCTTTCCGGGATGGACTTTAGCTCTCGCGCCGAATTTTGTTTTATGGCTTCAATCGACTCAAAACGGGTGCCACGAAGGGACAATTTTAGTTTTGGGAAGAGGAAAAAGTCGCAGGGAGCCAAATCCGGCGAATACGGTGGTTGCTGAAGCACGTTTGTTGAGTTTTTGGCGAGAAAGTCAGTCACAATCGTAGCTCGGTGAGAAGGCGCGTTATCGTCATGCAAAATCCATGAGTTGTTCGCCCACAAATTTGGCCGCTTCTTACGGATACTGGTACGACGGTTTTCCAGCACCCTTTCCTTAATTTTATCGACGTTATCTTCGATTGAAGCCGTCGATGGGCGTCCGGAACGAGGCTCTGTACCACTGATATGCACGAGTTTTCGATAGAGCATTATCACCAAAGGCCTTTTGCAACATTTTCAATGTATCGGCACACGAAAATTCATTTGCAACACAAAACTTTAAACAAATTCTTTGCTCAACGTAATCACCCATAGTAAAAATCGGCACGCACTCTGACATCGACTGACTTAATCAGCTGTTGTTGCAAACACACTAGTTGACAGATCCCGCTCAAGCTTGGCATAGTAATTAAGGACAGTGCTACCAACCTAGGAAAAAAAATTTTTTACCTGCCTCATTGCCCCGCCAGATTTAAATCGATAATTCCCGGTACTTTCTTGACAGAATGTATATCGGGTGCTTTTTTTAGACTGATAGAACTTTCGATAGGGATAACTGTGACTTGACAGAAGGTAGAAGCCATGTTGTTTTGACATTTCTGTTCAGTAAGCATTGACAAATTATTATGGAAAGACTAACGCCGCAACAACGTTTACAAATTTCTGAAATTTATTTTCAAAATCAGTGTTCTATTCGCCAAACTTAAAGAGCACTTCGTGAAATGTATGGTTTACATAATCGTCCATCAGAACAGCTTATTCGTCGAACTATCGATAGATTTCGGTCAACATTTTCTCTACTCGATGCAACAATAACGACAAGACAAAGAACTGTACGTACAGGAGAAAATATCGCTGCTGTAAGTCATAGTGTTAATGATGATCCAGATTTGTCTATTCGTCGACGTTCACAACAAGTTGGACTCTGATTTGCTGATTGGGCCCTAAAACAGCTTGAAGTTGATCCATTTTTTTATCGTAAAATTGTGTTCAGTGATGAAGCTCATTTCTGGTTCAACGGTTATGTAAACAAGCAGAATTGCCGTATATGGAGTGAAAACAATCCTCAAGAAGTTCTGCAGGTTCCATTGCATCCTGAAAAATGCACTGTATGGTGTGCTTTACACGCTGGAGTTATCATCGGTCCATATTTCTTTAAGAACTATGCTGGAGCTAATGTTACAGTGAATGGTACTCGTTACAGATCCATGATCAATGATTATTTGTTTCAAAATTTGAATGATATCGACCCAGAAGTGTTTTGGTTCCAACAAGATGGTGGTACACTTCATGCTGCTACCGTAACAATTGATTTATTGAAAGAAAGATTTGGCGATAACATTATTTCGAGAAATAGTCCAATTAATTGGCCTCCAAGATCATGCGACATAACTCCACTGGATTATTTTCTTTAGGGTTATGTCAAGTCATTGGTTTATGCTGATAAAAGAGAAACATAACTCGTGTTATTGATGAAATAAGGCCTGGATTATTCGAAAAAGTGGTCCAAAATTTGTTTGGTCGAATGAGGTTCCTCAGAGCTAGTCGTGGTGGACATATGCCGGAAATCATTTTTAAAACATAAGTGTCATAAAATTATCTTTCAAATAAAAAAATTTGGCGTCAATCTTAATTTAAATCTGTTTTATTTCAATTTAAACTTCTATCACTCTATAAAAACACCCGATACAATAAAATAATAAGAACAGGTTTTTTATTTGATTGAAGGATTATAATAAAATTTAAATATCAAAACCGATTCATAGGAGGCTAACAGAATAAATCTGTTTTGATATTTAAATCTTGTAATGATCCTACAATCAAGTAAAAAGTCTATCCTTATTATTATATTGCTGTTGATTGGATAAAACAATAAATTCCTCGGATGTAAAGATGTTTCTTCAAGAGCGAACTTTATACGAGTATCTAACTAATAACTGACCTACCCTTTCTGCAGCTCAGTCCACATCAACACTTAGTAATTGAGTCACCATTCTTGGAATTCCGAAAATGTCAGATCAAAACGTTACCCGTCATCCTCTTCGACAACTTACCATAAACATGACAATACTCCTAAGCCCGTGTCAAATGAATACGAACAGGAAGCATCCGAAATATTAATTTAGGGCATTGGCATTGGAGTGCAGCACTTAATTTCTAATAATATACCCCGAGATGCATCTGCTTTCAATACTTTATCTGTTGTTATATCTACGTGTTCATTGGCTTTGATGTAAAACAGATTTATTATATCTCTTTCCCATTACGACGTTTATTTCGGGTGGGAGATATACGCTGATGAGTTACAACAAGCAGGAAACGCAGCGTGAACGATTTACGAAGCAGAAGTATCGGAAAAATGTGAGTCAACTGATGTCAGGGTTCAATAACTTGAAACAACAAGGGTATATAAACCTTCCCTTTCTGTCTATCAAAGCTGTAGAAACGAAAAGGGTTCATCACGACGTGTTTAAAGCGAAATAAACAACTGACAATCCCTATTGTCTTGGTGAAAAATAAGGCTTCCGGTTGAACTTAGTGAAAAGTAATTTATCACTTATTTATCTTTGCGACAGATCTTACAACGATTACTAGAGAATTCTATTTCTGAGTACCATTTTGAGACGAAAAGCAACCTCAGTGTAAATCAACTGATATACATTCTGTCAAGAAAGTACCGGGAATTATCGATTTAAATCTGGCGGGGCAATGAGGCAGGTAAAATTTTTTTTTCCTAGGTTGGTACCACTGTCCTTAATTACTATGCCAAGCTTGAGCGGGATCTGTCAACTAGTGTGTTTGCAACAGCTGATTAAGTCAGTCGATGTCAGAGTGCGTGCCGATTTTTACTATGGGTGATTACGTTGAGCAAAGAATTTGTTTAAAGTTTTGTGTTGCAAATGAATTTTCGTGTGCCGATGCATTGAAAATGTTGCAAAAGGCCTTTGGTGATAATGCTCTATCGAAAACTCGTGCATATCAGTGGTACAGAGCCTTCAAGGACGGTCGTGAAGTGGTCGCCCATCGACGGCTTCGATCGAAGATAACGTCGATAAAATTAAGGAAAGGGTGCTGGAAAACCGTCGTACCAGCTTGAGAGAGATATCACATGATCTTAAGATATCCCACGAGTCCGCACATACGATTTTGATTGATATTTTGGGCATGAGAAAGGTGGCCGCACGACTCGTACCGAAAGACCAGAATTTTCTTCAAAAACGTCATCGCGAACAGGTTGCTTCAGACATGCTGGCTCGCTGTTATTCCGATTCTACATTCATGGAACGCATTATAACTGGTGATGAGACCTGGGTCTACGAGTACGATATGCAAACAAGCCAGCAATCATCGGAATGGGTGGCAAAAAATGAGCCGAAACCGAAAAAACCACGCCAAAGCCGCTCGAAAATGAAGGTGATGTTCATTGTTTTCTTCGATATCCGTGGTGTTGTGCACTACGAATTCGTTCCAGAGGGTCAGACGGTAAACAAGGAGTATTACCTAGGCGTTATGAAACGTTTGCGTGAGCGTATTCGTAAGAAGCGGCCAAATTTGTGGGCGAACAACTCATGGATTTTGCATGACGATAACGCGCCTTCTCACCGAGCTACGATTGTGACTGACTTTCTCGCCAAAAACTCAACAAACGTGCTTCAGCAACCACCGTATTCACCGGATTTGGCTCCCTGCGACTTTTTCCTCTTCCTAAAACTAAAATTGCCCCTTCGTGGCACCCGTTTTGAGTCGATTGAAGCCATAAAACAAAATTCGGCGCGAGAGCTAAAGTCCATCCCGGAAAGCGCCTATAAAAAATGTTTGGATAATTGGAAGTGCCGTTGGCATAGATGTATAGGAGCAAATGGAGCCTATTTTGAAGGCGACCCAATAAATTTTGACGATTAAATGTAAAAATGTCGTTTTAATTGAAAATTCCCGGTACTTTCTTGACAGAGTAGTATATGTTCGATATGACAACTATTGCTTTTGATATAAGCGGTCACCCTCAAATTTTCCAGAACGTTTTAGAAATTTGTCGTAGAGATTTCTATTTGATTTTTTTAACAAATAAAACTGTCAAATTATATTTACTTGTGGCTTATTAATAAATCAATTTTACTTCCTGTATTACTTTGATATTGTGAAATTGATTTGTTTCACTTCAAAGAAAATTATGAATTAGCAGATATGAATTTTGTTTATGCGCAAACGGCAATAGCCGAACAGCTTATTTATTTCTTGATCCCATGGATACAGACAGGTGAATTCTACCAGAATAGTTATTGGCTATTTGAGGAAGGCCTCTTTTCCAAGTGACTACCAAGCAGTCTCCACAGTCCACCCAGAGGTAGAAAGTGTGATAAGGATTACGCCATATCATCGCGCTCGGCGAGAACCCCTCCGAAGAGATGAACCCACCAGCTTCCAGTTTGGGCCCCGACTCGAAAGCCAGAACCGTCTGACTGGTAGCAGCGAAGCACTATCCAACCTCTACTGGCTCAGCAGGTCAGTACCCGAGTTGGTTTGAGACGCAACTCACCCGCCGGAGGGAATTCTTATCCATCCACCCGAACGAAGTCGCAAGAACTAAGATAAACTCAAGATTGACGACTACAATTGATCCTGGTACGAGCACCGTCTAGCGGACTATACGTCCTGACCCACCGAACCCATGTGAAGTCATTTGATTGATCCTGGCGTCAAGCACTAATGGCGGAGCCATTTCGTCGAGATCCACAAACCCTAAATAGTTACGCACAGATCCAGGGGCCAGGACAGGCCGGTCGAACCGTCAAGTCCCGTTAAACCCCGAGTCGTTTCATGAGAATATCCCGAAAATGGGGGTCTGCGAACAGATAAATGAAATACCCCCCTAGTCCAGCATGCGGACTTTCAACCACTGCCCCCTCGAGTTCAACACCAAGTGGGGTGGCCAGGTGGTACAAGTAACACCTGAGGGCAAGTCCACCCCCCCGAGGTAACGCAGTATGCTACATAACGCACTCGGCCATTACACAGAATCCGGAGATTTATACTGAGATAGGGTAGAGTACGCCAGTTTTAAGGGAGAAGCCCTGTGCTGCGACAGACTCCCTTGTCACTGAGTTAATCAACCGGCTCAGCCCTCCATTTCACCTGAGTAAAACTAGGGCCCCATTCGGAGATCTTCCACCATACAGGTCCAGTGACTGGCGCGAAATGGCATTACGTTAGACACCAAGACTTAACCCTCCAATTCGCCGGGACGAATTTAGGGTCCTAGTCAAGAGAGCGCCCCCATCACGTCAAGATCTAATGCCTGGGGGGCGCATGGATACAGACAGACAGAACTCCACTATAGTATCCACATCGGGTTTGTGTTCTGTGTAGGATTTGTAACTGTTTCCTTGCACCAATTTAGGAACAGCGCTGTTAATTGTTTACCCAACAACGAATGGTTGGACGATCCCCCGAAGTGTTACCCCACCCGCCGTATTCACCAGACATTGCACCGTCCGATTATCACCTGTTTCCGTCCATGGCACATGCTCTGACGGCGCAGCGGTTCACATCTTATGAGGATACCAAAAATTGGGTTGATTCGTGGATAGCCTCAAAAGACAAGGAGTTCTTCAGACGTGGGATTCGAATGCTGCCTGAGAGATGGGAAAAAGTGGTTGCAAGTGATGGGCAATATTTCAAATAAATTTATATTACCGTTCTTCTATAATAAATATTTAATTTGGGTTAAAAAACGGCGGAAACTTATTTGTACTCCTAATATAAGAACTTGAAAATGAAAAAAAAAATTGTCGTTTAGATCAGGTGAATTTCCAAATGTTTCAAAGCATGAGGTGACAAACTATCGGCCTATATCGATTTTCAGCGTTCTTTCCAAAGTTATTTTTTTAACATTTACTGAAATTTACAATCTACTTTTTACAAGTATTAAGTAAATGTGATGTGTTGTAAAAAGACATCTTCTTTACGGTACTTCAATTGAGGTCAGTTGGCCAAGTCCTTTGTAATCTTCTTATATTAAATGGTTTTTTTGCCAGATGATTTTTAATTGGTTTTTCATGTCCTTCCAGATTTTGGTGGTAATTTCTTGAACGTTTCTGGTTCATTACTAACGAAGGGGATCTTTCAATCATTATGTATTGTCAAATAACATATCAGGGTCCATTTGTTATTGAACTCGCTATTTACTTTGAATATTAGAAATCTTAGCACATCCCCAGAATTGGATACCGTACCTCAAAAGAACAAAACAAAGAATATTATCCGAGTATTATGCAACGTTTGAAAGAGAAAATTTCTCGAAAAACACCAGTTCGTAGAAAAAACTCGTGAACTTTACGCCACAATAAAGTACCACCAAAGACTATCACAGTGAACGAATTTATGCCCAAACACTCAATAAATCTTATCGAACATCCAAGTTCCCTGATATGTCTGCGTGCGACTTTTTTCTCTTCCCAAAACTCGAATTATTACTTAACTTCAAGGTAACCGTTTTTATTTGATAGAAAAACTGAGACTCAAAAAGTTGATAATTAAAGATTGCAACTCGAAGAAATATCTTTCTGAATAACTTATTATCGAATCATTTTCATCGTGTTCATTGTGGAAATTGAAGCATTTTCTTGACTTATCATAACAGTCTATATCTTGGAAAATAAAATCTGAATGCATCATTAACAATTTCAAGTAGAATGAGAATTAGCGTGAATCAAATAATCGAAGGCATTTTACACACGCATATCTAATCTGAATTAGTCACACCGAATTAAAACTAATTGCACTACAATACGTCACTATAACCTTGAGCAGTATTTATCAATTTATATGTTCTTATCAGTGGCACTGGCTTAAGATAATTTAATTTGCCTATTACGAAATCTAGCACAATTTTCAGGTACAGAAATTCCGTAGTAGTTTTCAGAATTTCATTATTCGAGTATATAATCATTATTCATTCTGTAAGATACCAATCTTGTGAAAGATGTTTTCAACTTCAGAAACTCTGTAAAGGTATACCTATAAAAATTTCAGTTACTTGATATTCACACTTCATATGGATATTTAAAATGAAGGACAAAGCAATGAAAAAATAAACTATCGGCTGTTTCTTCTAGAGTGATAGAACTTTAGATAGGGATAACTGTGATTTGACAGAAGGTAGAAGACATGTTGTTTCGACATTTCTGTTCAGTAAGCATTGACAAATTATCATGGAAAGACTCATGCCGCAGCAACGTTTACAAATTGTTAAAATTTATTTTCAAAATCAGTTCCTATTCGCCAAACTTATAGAGCACTTCGTGAAATTTATGGTTTACATAATCGTCCATCAGAGCAGCTTATTCGTCGAACTATCGATAGATTTCGGACAACATTTTCTCTACTCGATGCAACAACAACAACAAGATAAAAATCTGTACGTACAGAAGAAAATATCGCTGCTGTAAGTCATAGTGTTAATAATGATTGGACTCTGTGCATCCACCAAATGGAAAATTTCGCGTAGAGATCTTGGTCTACAGCCATACAAGATCCAACTGGTTCAAGAACTAAAGCCACAGGACCATAATAAGCGTCATTAGTTTGCTGATTGGGCCTTAGAACAGCTTGAAGTTGATCCACTTTTTTGTCGTAAAATTGTGTTTAGTGATGAAGCTCATTTCAGGTTGAACGGCCATGTAAACAAGCAAAATTGTCGTATATGGAGTGAAAACAATCCTCAAGAAGTTCTGCAGGTTCCATTGCATCCTGACAAATGCACTGTATGGTGTGCTTTACACGCTGGAGGCATTATCGGTCCATATTTCTTTAAAAACGATGCTGGAGCTAATGTGACAGTGAATGGTGCTCGTTACAGATCGATGATCAATGATTAGTGGTTTCAAAATTTGAATGGTATCGACCAAGAAGTGTTTTGGTTCCAACAAGATGGTACTACAACTCATGCTGATACCGTAAAAATTGATTTATTGAAATAAAACACATTCAAATTAAGATTGAAGCAAAATTTTTTATTATTTGAAAAATAATTTTATGATATTTGTTTTAAAAATAATTTCCAAAATATGTCCACCACGATTAGCTCTGAGGAACCGCATTCGACCAGACCCATTTTGGAGCACTTTTTCGAGTAATTCAGCCCTTATTTCATCAATAACACGAGTTATGTTGGCTTCCAAAGCGTCTATTGTTTCTGGTTTATCAGCATGAACCAATGACTTGACATAACCCCCAAGAAAATAATCCAGTGGAGTTATATCGCATTATCTTGGACGCCAATTGATTGGAGCATTTCTCTAAATAATGTTATCGCCAAATCTTTCTTTCAATAAAGCAATTGTTATGGTAGCAGCATGAGGTGTAGCACCATCTTGTTGGAACCAAAACACTTCTTGGTCGATACCATTCAAATTTTGAAGCAAATAATCATTGATCATCGATCTGTAACCATTCACTGTAACATTAGCTCCAGCATCGATTTTAAAGAAATATGGACCGATGATGCCTTCAGCGTGTAAAGCACACTATACAGTGCATTTTTGAGGATGCAATGGAACCTGCAGAACTTCTTGAGGATTGTTTTCACTCTATTTACGGGAGTTTTGCTTGTTTAGATAGCCGTTCAACCAAAAATGAGCTTCATCACTAAACACAATTTTACGATAAAATAGTGGATCAACTTCAAGCGGTTCTAGGGCCCAATCAGCAAACAAACGACGCGTATTATGGTCAAGTAGCTTCAGTTCTTGAACCAGTTGGATCTTGTATGGGTGTAGACCAAAATCTTCACGCAACATTTTCCATGTGATGGATGCAGAGTTCAACTTGTGAACGTCAAGGAATAGATACTACATTATTAACACTATGACTTACAGCAGCGATATTTTCTTCTGTACGCACAGTTTTTGTCTTGTTATTGTTGTTGCATCGAGTAGGGAAAATGTTGTAAGAAATCTATCAATAGTCCGACGAAAAAGCTGCTCTGATGGAAGATTATGTAAACTTAAGTAATAAGAAGCGGTTTTTCACTTGATAGGATTATTATAGGCAAAAACCCAACGAATATAATTTATCAATAAAAATTAATAAATAAATAAATGTTTTTTGTTTCGTTCCAGGCATGTGTACTGAACTCATCAGACAAGCGTACAAGGCCTGCTTGTAACAAAATGTTTTGTTTTCTGATCTTATATTTATGAAAATTAAATCTTTCTCAAAAATATACAGCATAGTTTTAAGAAATTCTCAAAAAAAATCAATTTATTTGAAAAATTTAATATATTTAAATAAATTACTTCAGAAACTCTCAAAACATGTAGCACCTCCTCAAAAAATAATTAGAATTCAGATAAGACCGGTTCAACTTCACATTTAAAAGATAAAATAAATTAACAATAAAAAAACTTACCCAATACGATCTCTTGGAATATGTGTTTGTTGAACATTCAACTATGTATATCTAATATCCAAGGTACTCTATGTTCTATGCTCACAACAAAATCACACAAAGATTATAAAGCAATTTAATGGTCTTAGTTAGAACATTCAACACTGCATAATAAATTTCTTTATCTAAAAACCTAATATAATTATATATTATTTATAGAATAAAAAAATAAGAAGCGGTTATTTACTTGTTAGAAGAATTATTACAAAAATTTTAATATCAAAACAGATTTAATCTGATAGTCTTCTACAATTTTAATTTCAAAAAATTTATTCAAGAAACTTGAAGAATTAAATTAATGTCTTAAAAGCACTGCTTATATTTAATAGACGTATAAAATTGAAACTCATTATACAATATCAAATGGAATTAAGAAAAACCAACAAATTAAAATTAATAAATAAATAAATGTTTCATGTTTCGTTCCAGGCAAGCGTACTGAACTCATCAGACAAGCGTACACAGCCCTGAGTTTTTTATTGTTAATTATTTTTTGCTACATTTTTTGAGTGTTTTCGAAGTAATTTATTTGAATATATTAAACATTTCAAATAAATTAGTTTTTGAGAAGTTCTTAAAAATATGTTGTTTATTTTTGAGAAAGACTTACTTTTCATAAATAAGATCATAAGATCAGAAAACAAAACATTTTGTTACAAGCAGGGCTGTGTACGCTTGTCTGATAAGCAGTGCTTATAAGACATTAATTTAAATCTTTAGGTTTCTTCAATAAATGTTTTGAAATTAAAATTGTAGAAGACTAACAGATTAAAACTGTTTTGATTATGTGAACCATAAATTTTCCCCTACAGTATTCCAAAATTATGTTTTCCGAAGAAAATTCAGGAATTCAAGGTAAATTGGATCAAAAAAACCTTAAGAATAAAAATTACGATTATACCACAGATATTTTGAAATATTTCAGGTAATGACTATAGGTTTATTCCGAAAAAAATTGATTTGAAACCTACATTATTTTCACATCATTATTATTCTATAAAAATTAATGATTTGAATGAGTTATTAAGTATCGAGGGTTTTTTTTTAGAGTGATAGAACTTTAAATTGAAATAAAACACATTTCAATTAAGATTGAAGCCAAATTTTTTTTTATTTGAAATATAATTTGACTAGCTCTGAAGAACCGCATTCGATCAGACCAATTTTGGACCACTTTTTCGAGTAATTCACGCCTTGGACATAACCCCAAAGTGAATAATCCAGTGGAGTTATGTCGCATGATCTTGGACGCCAATTGATTGGACCATTTCTCGAAATGATGTTATCGCCAAATCTTTCTTTCAATAAATTAATTGTTACGGTAGCGGTTACGGTAGACATGAGATGTAGCACCATTTTGTTGGAACTAAAACACTTCTGGATCGATACCATTCAAATTTTGAAACAAATAATCATTGATCATCGATCTGTAACGAGCACCATTCATTGTAACATTAGCTCCAGCTTCGGTTTTAAAGAAATATGAACCGATGATGCATGCCTCCAGCGTGTAAAGCACACCATACAGTGCATTTTTCTGGATGCAATGGACCCTCCAGAACTTCTGGAGACTCCATATACGGCAATTTAGCTTGTTTACATAGCCGTTCAACCAGAAATGATTTTCATCACTAAACACAATTTTACGATAAAAAAGTGGATCAACTTCAAGCTGTTCTAGGGCTCAATCAATAAACAAACGACGCTTATTATGGTCAAGTGGCTTCAGTTCTTGATTCAGTTGGATTTTGTATGGGTGTAGACCAAGATATTTACGCAAAATTTTCCATGTGGTGAATGCACAGAGTCCAACTTTTTGTGAACGTCGACAAATTTTGTGAACGTCGAATAGACAAATCTGGATCATCATTAACACTATGACTTACAGCAGCGATATTTCCTTCTGTACGTACAGTTATTCGTCTTGTTGTTATTGTGGCATCGAATAGAAAAAATGTTGTCCGAAATCTATCGATAGTTCGAAGAATAAGCTGCTCTGATGTAATTATGATTATGTAAACCATAAATTTCACGGAGTTTGGCGAATAGAACACTGATTTTGAAAATAAATTTCAACAATTTGTAAACGTTGTTGCGGCGTGAGTCTTTCCATGATAATTTGTCAATGCTTACTGAACAGAAATGTCAAAACAACTTGGCTTCTACCTTCTGTCAAATCACAGTTATCCTTATCGAAAGTTCTATCACTCTAAAAAAAAAAACAAATCAAGCGAGAACCCCGCCAAAAGCTTTGACAATGTTGTCAATCTGTGATTACTTGGCGCGTAATTCTTGCCACACTTTGAAATGTAGTCTTTAGTTAAACCACGTGTTCATTTATTCACAAACAGAGTTATTATAAAATTGTGCTTCCACCAATTTAGTAAACAACAGAATTTGATGTTTTTGATTGGATATTCTCTATACTTGCGAACTCTTCACTTCTTATCCCTCTTAATACCGACACGTGTCTATACCTATCAATTAGCCTTAATCGTCTTATCGATCGCTGCGGAATGCATTGCTACAGAAAAATAGACGAGTTAACAAGTTGATTGTTCGCCGCCACCGACCGGGTCTACCCCCACCCTCAAGATAACACACCGGCGGCGCGTGCATGCCAAAAATCAGTCGGAGCCTGAAATAGGTTTCGTTGTTCGCGACGACTCTCCGCAAGGCAAATAGATGCGATCCGGTATAGTCCGCTCACGGATGTTGGTAACGTCGGTACGCGCGGCACCGCATTGACGAGAAAACCGCATTAATTTTTTTCCGTTTTTTTCCCAGTTTGTGCCCGTTTCGAATATTTGGTGTGAATAACGGGGTAATCGAGTGTTGCGGCATCGAAAAAAGATACAGAACCAGTCGGACGGGTGAGTAAAACAGCGATATCCCATTGATTTGCTATTTTGTTTGTGAGAAATGACGAAACGGCGATTCGAATCGTGTAGGATTCCGATAGAGTTAATTTGCTTAATTGATTTCTTTAATCGGATTCGTTTATGGTCGTCCGGAACGGCTATATATAATTTTCAATCTGACTTGCTACACTTTTCCCAAATAAAAATCCTTCCAAATCTACATTAACTTTTTTCTCGGATAATTTGATATTTCCTAGTCCTTTTGTAATAAAAGATGAGTTTGCCTAATTCGATTGGAACCTTCACAGAGCAGAAGTTTATTTTACTAAAATTAAAAACATTTTCAGCACAAAATTGATCAAAATTTGATTATCAAAAGATTTAATGTATTAGTCTTCTACAATTTTAATTTCAAAAAATTTTTATTCAGGAAACTTTTAGAATTAAATTAATGTCCAAAATAAGCACCGCTTATATTTAATAGACGTATATAATCAAAACTCAATATATAATGTCAAATGGAATAAATAAACCAACAGATATAAAAAAGTCATTAAAATAAATAAATAAATATTTAAAGGAGACAAAATTTTGTTTCTGATCTTACCTTTAAGAACACCAATTGCCTTTTAAAAACATGAACACAACTTAAGGACTTCTCAAAGAATATAATTTATTTGAAATATCCAATATATTTAAATATTCGAATAAGTTTATTCAGAAATCTCTGAAAACATGCACTATATCTTCAAAAACCAAATATAATTCTAGGTAATCTCTTACTCGGTCCAAAATAATATTCCAAATATCAAAATCAAATAACTATCACTATATCACAACTTACACGTGTTAAGGATGAATGCTTCAAACAGACGAACTTTAAAATTCAAGATGTTCTCTAACAAAATCACAGAACAGTAAGTTATTTTTAAGGGTATATTTAAAATCATTGACATCCATAATGAGATTTATTGAAGCCTAAATACAATTATATATTATATATAACATAAAATAAAATTTTTTGAAATTAAAATTGTAGAAGACTAACAGATTAAATCTGTTTTGATATTCAAATTTTGTTATATTTCTTCTATCAAGTAAAATGCCTTTTTCTATTTCACAAAATTGATCTCCAAAGTTTCGTTTATGTTAATTCAATCTAAGGGAGAGAAATTCCCAGGAATTAATTTTCTGGAACTGATTTATTGGCCTTTAACTCTAAATGTATACAAGAAGTATCATTGGGAGTACCTTTTAGAATTCAACTAGAATTTTGTCTATAAAAAAGATATTTTATTAAATTTAACTTTAAAAAATTTCAACAGATTTTTCAAATTTAATATGTAGAGGTTTGGGAGATTTAATCCAGTCATTATCTGTAATATATTTAATATTTTTACAGTGAACTCAAACGAAATCAATACAATGTTAATTATTTACCATTAATTAGATATTAGTTAATTCAAGGAAAGGAGTAAAACTGAAAACAATATTTTTCTCAGTTTCTCTAACCCATAGTTATGCCAGATAAAAAAGCGTTGTAATGTATGTTGGTTTAAGGACTGAGTGTTTAGAAGTATCGGGTGTTTTTTTTGAGAGTAATAGAACTTTCTATAGGGATAACTACGATTTGATAAAAGGTAGAAGCAATGTTGTTTTGACATTTCTGTTCAGTAAGCATTGACAAATTATCATGGAAAGACTCACGCCACAACAACGTTTACAAATTTATGGTTTACATAATCGTCCATCAGAGTAGCTTATTCGTCGAACTATCCATAGATTTCGGACAACATTTTCTCTACTCGATGCAACAACAACAACAAGACAAAGAACTGTACGTACAGAAGAAAATATCGCTGCTCTGAGTCATAGTGTAAATGATGATCCAGATTTGTCTATTCGTCGACGTTCACAACAATTTGGACTCTGTGCATCCACCACATGGAAAATTTTGCGTAAAGATCTTGGTCTACACCCATACAAGATCCAACTGGTTCAAGAACTAAAGCCACTTGGCTATAATAAGCATCATTTGCTTGCTAATTGGACCCTAGAAAAGCTTGAAGTTGATCCACTTTTTTATCGAAAAATTGTGTTTATAAATGAAGCTCATTTCTAGTTGAACGGCCATGTAAACAAGAAAAATTGCCGTATATGGAGTGAAAACAATCCTCAAGAAGTTCTGCAGGTTCCGTTGCATCCTGAAAAATGCACTGTATGGTGTGCTTTACACGCTGGAGGCATCATCGGTCCATATTTCTTTAAAAACGATGCTGGAGCTTATGTTACAGTGAATGGTGCTCGTTTCAAATCGATGATCAATGATTATTTGTTTCAAAATTTGAATGGTATCGACCCAGAAGTGTTTTGGTTCCAACAAGATGATGCTACACCTCATGCTGCTACCGTAATAATTGATTTATTGAAATAAAGATTTGGCGATAACATTATTGTGAGAAATGGTCCAATTAATTGGCCTCCAAGATCATGCGATATATCTCCACTGGATTATTTTCTTTGGGGTTATGTCAAGTCATTGGTTTATGCTGATAAACCAGAAACAATAGAATCTTTGGAAGCCAACATAACTCGTGTTATTGATGAAATAAGGCCTGAATTACTCGAAAAAGTGGTCCAAAATTGGTCTGGTCGAATGCTGTTCCTCAGAGCTAGTCGTGGTGAACATATGCCGGAAATTATTTTTAAAACATAAATTTCATGAAATTATCTTTCAAATAAAAAAAAGTTTGGTTTCAATCCTAATTTAAATGTATTTTATTTCAATTAAAAGTTCTATCACTCTAAAAAAACACCCGATACATACATCGTATTAAAATTCTTTTCAATACGTTTTATAACTGAAATTTTATTTCAAAAGATTTACTTCTAAGGCATACCTATTTTTCATCTTATTGCCAAAAAGAAACACAAACTTCTACAGTATCCTACACATCACTTAAATCTCAATTTTTCGACTATTTTAATTGTTTTCTTTTACTGGGAATATATCGAAATGGATTTTTTTTTATTGCAGAGATATTTTTGATGTTATCATAAAAAAGAAACACAAATTTTTAGAGTCAAATGAATAAAACAAATAAAAGAATAATATATTTAAGGCTTATCCTGAATCACTAATAATAACTGAATATGCATGAGAATTTTTTAGATACTTATATTGTAAATTTACTCATGGACGTTACTTCCAAGTTCAAGTATAATAAATAATGTCAGAAATGAATTCGCACTATATAATATATTCAATTAAAATTGAAAATAATTATCTTACGAAGTTGGGGTATGTCGTTTTCAATTTGGAAAACTGGACTTTGAGTAATGTGTCCAAGTGATTAGGAATTTTTGAATCGCCCTAAACAACGCTATAAAACTCCTAGTAAATTTTCAAATATATATTGTTTGAATTTTCTCATAATTTGTATTTTTACACATGAGCGTGGTAGTTTTGAAATATAGTCAATGTGCGTATCTTCCTTTTCAACATTTTTCTGTAATATAGCCTAATTTTTGCATGATGCTCAAACACGTTTTAAAATTTTGCCTCTCAACAGAATATTTGTTGAATGAAAGTTTATTTTATTGATTGTTTTTATCAAGCATCCAAATAACTCACAAGTGATTGGGTTAGATTCTCAAATTCTTTTTCTGAAGAATATGCTATCTATTTTTTTAAAAAGAGAAATAAAAAAACTTTTTGAATTCTATGTGGATCATTTTTTGATGGTTGAATTTGTTATTCTTTAATATCCAATCGAAACAAATCTGTCTTAGGGGATAGATTCAGATAATTTTGGTCTACTTTTCTTTGTTTTTTGATTAGCTGGCCCTCACATGTAATGATAATCTATATGTCTATAAAGTGGAACAGTGTTTTCTAAGGCATTTTAGCAAATTTAATTTCAAAAAGTTTTCAAGAGATCTTTTAGATTCAATCTGTAGAGGTTTCTGAGAATTAACTCAGGTATTATCTGTTATAGAATGTAATTGTCAGATTTTTCTATAATTTTGTAAGTTGGATAGTTCAAGTGAATTATTCTTTTCTAAAATATTGGCAATAATTTGTGACTTCCGGTTATACCGGAAATTGTCATCATTTTTATTTCAAAGCAGTACTCTATATACGATATCGTTTTATGATCTCGTATTACCACTTTCTCAGCAATTTTGTTTCAAATTTTCACTATATTTGTCTGTTACAGTTTATGGCATGAAATGACTTTCATATTTTGGCCATAAATGATAATCGCTGATAATTCTCTCTAAAGTACTAGAATGATCAACAAGATTTTCATTTGCGTTGTATAAGATGATTCAAAAATTCCTAATCTCGTGGGTACATGACTCAAATCTGAGTTTTAAATGAAAAACGACATATCTGTAAATCGTAATTGAATAATTTTCAAGATAAATTTTTTATTGATTGGATTATGTAGTGCGAATTCATTTCTGACATTAATTATTATATTATATCGAAAAGTAACGCTTATAAATGAATTTAAGATATCAGTATAAAAAAATTCTTATACATATTACACTATTATTAGTAATTTAGGATTAAGGTTGAATTTATTTTTATAATGTTTCGGTTTTGATCCATTAAACTATGGAGCATTTTTACCGTGAAATCGAAAATCGTGGTAGTCGTTGGACGTGCATGACAGCTAGTTGCCCAAGTTTACATATTTTTCGAAAAAATATCAAAGGACTTCTTTCGAAATGCAAATTTGAACCATCTATAAATTTTCATTAATCTTCCTTAGTCCTTATCAATCGAAATAATCAATAAAATTTCACCTTCGAACATCGCAAACAATGTCAATCTGGAAATCCACTAATGTTAAATCATCTACATTTCATCTTTACACTCGACTTTGATGAATTTAATTTTTATTTTGTTTCAACTGTTCCTGTAGATCACAATGAATCTATTTTGCTGTCAATCATTTAAATATTTATTATAGATTGGGCCGTTGCTTGGTAGAAATCAGTTGTAATTTTCATTATAAAATAAAACACTTGTTTACATTTTCTACTTTATTTTTGGTATTGTCGTACGTTTCGTCTTTGCTTGAAAGACTTCATCAGAATACGAAGTAACAGTTGTTGTACAATGAATTTATAAGATTTTTTTACAGAAGATGTACATGTGTTTTTAAATTGTTCGTCGGATTGGTTTTCTCAAAGAATATTCCCTTCAGAATTATGTTCACTCGATCCTAGAAAACAAAATTCATAAACATCCGTTCAAAAAATACATCCTTCATTGGTATAGGTATGTGGATGATATAATTGCATGTTTCGTAGGTACTAACAGACAAATATCAACATTTGAATTTTATAAATAACCTCCACCCAAAAATAGTTTTCACTTCAGAAATAGAACATAATGAATCCATCAACTTTCTTGACCTCACGATAACTAGATAAAAACAATAAACATAGCTTCGCAATTTATCATAAACCATCACAAACAGATACCATTATACACCGTAATTCTTTTCATCCATTCCAACACAAACTAGCAGCTCTCCATAGTATGATATGCCGTTTATTGAACATTCCACTAAACCAAGTCAATTTCCAAAAAGAAAAATGTATAATTAAACAAATAGCTTACAACAATGGATATAATACATCTCTAATAGATAATTTAATTAACCAACGTATACACAAAAACACAATAAAAGAAAGTTATCCAGTAACATCTGATCTATCTGAACACAAATACGTTAGCCTCACATATCTCGGAAACATTAGTATTCAACTAAAAAACCTACTTAAAAAAGAAAATATTAAAGTCTCTTTCAAGACAAACAATCCTATTAGCAAATACATCAAAAACAATAAAAACAGTATGGATAAACTTCAATTATTAGGTGTATACAAACTCACTTGCCCAGATTGCCCAAAGATTTATATTGGTAGAACAGGTAGAAATTTCGGTACACGCCTAACAGAACATAAAAGAAGTTTCGATAAAAATAAAAAAGATTCACATTATGCTAAACACCTTCTTGAAAATAACCATTCTTTCACAAAAGAAATAGAAATTCTACATGTTGAAAATAGAGGTCTAAAATTGAATTTATGGGAAATTTACGAAATAAATAAACATAAAAACAGCAATAACCTAGTAAACGAACAAATAGATTCTTATAAATTCATTTAAATATTATTCTGTCGACAAAATTTTTATCGCTTAGTTAGTATAACTGTCCTATGTACGTATACTCAAGCTTCATCTGTCATTTAGTTTATCTACAGTGCTCTATTTTAAGTGTATTTGGTGGTTTTTATGATGGACAAAAATATCTAATAGGTGAGTGTGTCTAATTGTGAGAAACACCTATTCGCTGACCAAAATTTACGTCTGAGAATGGAAGAAAACTAGAAAATGTGAATTTTATAATAGAGGTAAAGCTAACAATTTATAGCCTTTCCTGCTTATATCCCATTAACATCGCCCGATTAGAAAAAGTAATCTCATGCAACCTTCTACTAGGTTTAACTCGTTTCATTTGTTCTTCCTCCTATAATTAGACACCTCTCCTTGAGTAGATCTAAACATGTTAAATTACATTTTAAGTGCATATATTATTCTTAAAAAAATCCTCGATGATGATAGCTCGTGAAATTGTTAATATTAACTCTTAACTGAGAGGGGAATATTTTACGTACAATATCAATCTATCCGCTTACTTCCCATAAAAACTAACCGATGCCATAATCAGAATGACCTTGATAAAGCTTATTGTGTAAAACTTTTGATAAACATTGGCGGGAATATAAACATCTGTTCAAAGCAGATAAAATCTAACGAGTGACATCACAAGTGTATGTTTACAATTCACTGCAATTTAACTCAATGAAGCATTATTTCCTCTAAAAGATATAGGTTACTCCTTAATTCATTATAAATTTGTGAGTCTTGCTTGATAAAGGTTAAATTAACAACTTGAAAATGAGAATATTCTGGAATGAACGATATTGAAATTTAAAGCGTGTCTAGGGAAATTAGGTTTTGTTTGGCAGAGATTTTGTTTGCATCTATGGCTCAGATCTTATTTTTTTATAGCGTATTGTTCACGTTTCTCTTATGCACACTTTGGTAAGAGGTGGGCTATTTAAAATTTGCATTTTTGATCGGCTATAAATAAGAAACAAAAGAATATTTTTTCAAAGTTATGAATACATCAAAAAGGTTCAATCTTAACATTTACGAATGAAGAACAATATCATTCAAACGACTGGCTAAAGAACCCTATACGATCAACCAAATTTTTCAGTACATTGTCGATTGTTAGGGACTCAGTCTCATAAATGGAAACTTCGATTTCGCCAGACTCGAAATAACCACAACTTCAAAATGCAAACTCTAGATAGTCCATCCTTTCTAACTTACAGAGGTAGGCATGGAATTCAGAGCAGATTGAAGTTTTGGTTTTTAATTAATGCACGAGATAAGGTACCTGACCTATATTGCAACTTTGCTAAAGGATGATTGCAGAATTTCAGGTTGCCCAAATTGAATTTTTTGTGAAGCGTGGAAGTTTCAAATTTTGTTGAGAAGATCATCAAATAAATGAGTTGCCAATTCTACCAACTTTTCGTTACGCTACTGTTTACAGAATACTATTACCAAATTATAGTCACGCCATAATTTTCGCAAACTCTGTTCGATAATGATTGCATTTAGATAAAAAAGTTTTTGGAATTATCTAATAGATATTATTTGATTTTGTGAACTCATTATTTATATTCGCTTAATTCAGGCAGCATCGACAAATATCTAAAATAAATAAATAGTAAATACAAGAAGAACTTGTTTGTTTATTGTGTTTGTTTTCGTAAGTATGTCAATATCTCAACAATTGTTTATAATTATGTCGCTAATTTAAAACTGAATCCTAATTATGGTAGTTGTTATCTCTTGAAAAACTCACTAACTTCCTTTGGTTATTGTAAGTATAATAACATGAGTTTTGCTATATGATAACGCTTGTAACACTTAACTATTTTAATAGATTGACCTACTTCAAAAAAGTTTGCTTTTTCCTGTTGATTTTGTAGATTAGAAAATATTTTAAGCAAAACTTCATCAGTTGAAATATTGATGAGTGTTAACATTACATTTTATGCCAATTCTATTATAAATTATTGAATTAATATTTTAAAATTATTAAAATTTTATTGGGATATTTCTATACAATATTCGTCCAAAAATGTACTTTTAAGACTTTGTTCAACCGGAAGTATTTGTGCTAATACCTTAACTTAAGAGCGTTGGTTCCCATAGGGATGTCACTGATTTATTATTTATTTACATTTGTATTCAAGGAGGGTAACCAGATCCCAACGTTTAACCTGAAATTCTCATGGTAGCACCATAGAAAGTTGACGAACAACTCTTGAAATTTTTCATTTCTAATTGTCATCTTGATGGTAACTCTTCAAGTTGTTAACGTCAACTGCTTCTGGTACACCACTCTTCGTTTTGTGATACTGAAATAATTTCCTTAGGTTTCCGACGAAATTTCAGATGGTAATTCATTGAACCCGATAGAAAAGGTGTATATTACAAACTAGTTATTCCTCCTGAGGAATATTTCTGTTTCATTTACTGTAATTTCTAGTATTCCAATTCAAAAAATGTGAACCCCGAAACTACCGTATAGTAAATTCATGTCAATTGGTATAAAAGCTGAGTTTTGTTTAGCGATAATAATCTTTTGGTACTTTCTTTGAGAAATTATAAAAATTAATTTCTCAAGAATTTATCAATATATTCTCATAAAAAAAAATTTTACCGTCATATTTTATGAAAATTTTCAATTTATCAGTGAAATTATATTTCCAAACTAGGTAAACTCATGTTAATTTGTTTTGAATGTATAGAAAGTTATAACTATTTTAATTTATGGTTAATTATTATCTAATATAATAAAGTTTCGAGATCGAACATCAAAATAATTTTTTAGTTCTTTTGAATTTTGCGTTTGAGTACTTAAATTTCAAATATCGTACTTATGAATAAGGCCGAAAATTATATTACAAAATAAACTATTTACTTTTCAAAACACTTCCGTTATTTTTGTCACTATATGAAGTAGTAAGCTGACTTTCAGCATCTTTTTTGTCATAACTCGCGAACCATTGATCGTATAATTTGACGGTAAAACCTCTTTTATCAATATATTATCATAGAGAAAGTTTTTACCGTCAAATTATATGATCAAGTAATCGCAAGTTGTGACGAAAAAGATGCTAAAAGTGAATAAACTACTTTATATAGATACAAATATATCGGGAGTGTTTTGAAAAGAAAATAATTTATTTTTTTATATAATTTTCGGCTTCAATCATAAATACTATACTTGAAATATAAGTACTCAAAATCAAAATTCAAAAGAACTATTGGGTGCTTTTTTTAGAATGATACAACTTTAAATTCCAATTTAAACAATTAAACAAAAAACACATTTAAATTAAGATTGAAGTCAAATTTTTATTTTATTTGAAAGATAATTTTATGACATAAATGTTTTAAAAATAATTTCCGACATATCTCCACAACGACTAGCTCTGAGGAACCGCATTCGACCACACCAATTTTAGACCACTTTTTCGAGTAATTCATGCCTTATTTCATCAATAACACGAGTAATGTTGGCTTCCAAAGCCTCTATTGTTTCTAATTTATCAGCATAAACCGATGACTTGACATAACCCCAAATAAAATAATCCAGCGGGGTGATGTCGCATGATCTTGGACGCCAATTAATTGGACCATTTCTCGAAATGATGTTATCGCCAAATCTTTCTTTCAATGAATTAATTGTTACGGTAGCAGCATGAGGTGTAGCACCATCTTGTTGGAACCAAAACACTTCTGGGTCGATACCATTCTTATTTTGAAACAAATAATCATTGATCATCGATCTGTAACGAGCACCATTCACTGTAACATTAGCTCCAGCTTCGGTTTTGAAGAAATATGGACCGATGATGCCTCCAGCGTGTCAAGCACACCATACACTGCATTTTTCAGGATGCAATGGAACCTGCAGAACTTCTTGAGGATTGTTTTCACTCCATATACGGCAATTTTGCTTGTTTACATGGCTGTTCAACCAGAAATGAGCTTCATCCACTGAACACAATTTTACGATAAAAAAGTGGATCAACTTCAAGCTGTCCTAGGCCCCAATCAGCAAACAAACGACAATCAGTATGGTCAAGTGGCTTTAGTTCTTGAATCAGTTGGATCTTGCATGGGTGTAGACCAAGATCTTTACGCAAAATTTTCCATGTGGTGGATGCACAGAGTCCAACTTGTTGTGAACGTCGACGAATAGACAGATCTGGATCATCATTAACTCTATGACTTGCATCAGGGATATTTCCTTCTGTACGTACAGTTCTTTGTCTTGTTGTTGTTGTTGCATCAAGTAGAGAAGAATGTTGTCCAAATTCTATCGATAGTTCGACGAATAAGCTGCTGTGATGGTCGATTATGTAAACCATAAATTTCACGAAGTGCTCTATAAGTTTGGCGAATAGAACACTGATTTTGAAAATAAATTTCAACAATTTTTAAAGGTTTTTGCGGCGTGAGTCATTCCATGATAATTTGTCAATGCTTACTGAACAGAAATGTCAAAACAACATGGCTTCTTCCTTCTGTCAAATCACAGTTATTCCTATCGAAAGTTCTATTACTCAAAAAAAACACCCGATAAAAAATTAAATTGATGTTCGATCTCGAAACTTTATTATGTTATTATTTATTTATTATTTAACCATAAATCAAAATAGTTACAACTTTCTATACATTCAAAACAAATTAACTTGAGTTAACCTAGTTTGGAAATATCATTTTCAAAGACAAATTGAAAACATTTATGTTTTTTTGATTCAGAATAATTCTTGAAGAAGAAGGCGTTGTAATAAATAAAATTCGAAAAACTAATTCATATAACTCACCAAGCAACTTCATTCAGAATTGAAGGACAAATCTCAAATTCATGCAGATTCAATTTATGAACATAGAGTAGATCGAAAATAGAATAAATTTGAATAAATATGCAAACTATATTTGTATCTTAAAAACAAGATAGATTGTTAAGACAATTCTCTATAATTTTTATAAATCCAAAACCATAAAAAAGTTGATTTTAGACTTCAAATTTTCACATTCATATTCAATTGAATTTTATTGCTAGTCAGTTCTGTATAAAAAATGTAAAAGTGGGAGATATTTTGGCAATTTTTCTGCATTTTTCCTATAAAGGATTGAGTAGAGGGGGACCTCTTCGAGTTTTTTTGATGATTTAACGAAATTTGTTTTTGTATATTTTATTATACCTGTTGATCTCTAAATTTTTGAATGAATTATCTCTTTGATTTTGCAATAGATAAAACCGCATAATAACTATTGAAATTGCTTGCATATGGTGAATCTATTTATATAATTTTTTCGTGTTCCATTATTCATACGAAATTAGTGATTTTTCTGTTTTTCCTTCATATAAATAAACCTGTAATTTCTTGTTTTTAAAAATGGAGATAATATAATTTGTTGCGTTCGTATTACAAACTTCATTTGACTATTAGCTATAACTCAGTGCTCTTATAGTTTCTTTCTTATTCATGAGGTTAATTTTCCGGAAAAAGTAGGAAAAGATCCCATCATAGGACTGAAATAATCCTTTAGCTCAACACCTCCCCCTAGTTTTATACTATTTTAATAGTCCGCTTTTCGAGCTTGCAATTTCCACGTTTAATTGGTCTTCACATGGCGTTCGAACGCCTGGGGAATTTTGACGCCCTTTGAAAGTGACATGTACACCAGTGAATGACATTTCCTGCTAAGCCGTGAATCTTCAAGTAACTATTTCACCAACCCACTCAATTTCTCTGAAACACTGCTCGATGTTATTTATCATTCAGGAATGCATTTTCGAACTTTACATGAATCATATTCATTGAGCGCGGTTAATTCAAAGCGTTTCTTTTCTAGTATAGTTGTATATTTCCGTTTCTTTCGATAGCGAGTGGTTATCTTAAATCACGTATAATTTCGGTTTTATGAGCTAGTGGAAGCACGGATAATTTTTCTGACACCGCCATAATTTTTAATTTCGAAATTTTAGCGTCGGGATCTCGGAGGAAATGTTCTCAGATGGCTATTTAGCTCTAGGTGGTAGTTATTGATGTTCAGGTCTTGCCCGATAAAGCAGTGCTATTTTAAACCATTTGGAATTTATGGATGCAATGGTTGCCGTATTTGGATCTTGTTGTGGCATTTCTAATGGGTAGAATTGATAGCATGATTATCGGCAAGGAAAGATATATGTTTCTTGAACTTATCAGTAGATCTTGATAATTGACTTTAAAATTGAATGCATAATAAGGGTATCTATGGAAAATTTTTATTCAGCTTCAACTTTCACATAACGATGAATAATACAAAGAATTTTGTGAATATAAAATAATTTCCAGAATTCCATTTTATTTCTACATATGTGTTTTCGGAAAGATGAGAAATTATTACGGTAAACACATTTTCTATTTTCTTGAATAAAGAACAGCTCAGCAGATGGAATTATTTGATGAAATATATGTCGGCAAAAATCCCCTACAGTATTCCAAAATTATGTCTTCCGAAGTAAATTCAGGAATTCAGGGTAAATTGGACCAAAAAACCTTAAGAATAAAAATTACGATTAAAACACAGATATTTTCAAATATTTCAGGTTTATTCAGAAAAAAAATGCTTTGAAACCTACATTATTTTCAAATCATTATTATTCTATAAAAAGTAATGATTTGAATGAGTTATTAAGTATCGGCTGTTTTTTTAGAGTGATAGAACTTTAAATTGAAATAAAACACATTTAAATTAAGATTGAAGCCAAATTTTTTTTTATTTGAAATATAATTTGACTAGCTCTGAGGAACCGCATTCGATCAGACCAATTTTGGACCACTTTTTCGACTAATTCAGGCCTTGACATAACCCCAAAGAAAATAATCCAGTGGAGTTATGTCGCATGATCTTGGACGCCAATTAATTGGACCATTTCTCGAAATGATGTTATCGCCAAATCTTTCTTTCAACAAATTAATTGTTACGGTAGCAGCATGAGGTGTAGCACCATCTTGTTGGAACCAAAACACTTCTGGGTCGAAACAATTCAAATTTTGAAACAAATCATCATTGATCATCGATATGTAACGAGCACCATTCATTGTAACATTAGCTCCAGCTTCGTTTTTAAAGAAATATGGACCGATGATGCCTCCAGCGTGTAAAGCACACCATACAGTGCATTTTTCAGGATGCATTGGAACCTGCAGAACTTCTTGAGACTCCATATACGGCAATTTGGCTTGTTTACATAGCCGTTCAACCAGAAATGAGCTTCATCCCTAAACACAATTTTACGATAAAAAAGTGGATCAACTTCAAGCTGTTCTAGGGCCCAATCAGCAAACAAACGACGCTTATTATGGTCAAGTAGCTTTAGTTCTTGAATCAGTTGGATCTTGTATGGCTGTAGACCAAGATATTTACGCAACATTTTCCATGTGGTGGATGCACAGAGTCCAACTTTTTGTGAACGTCGTCCAATAGACAAATCTGGATCATCATTAACACTATGACTTACAGCAACGATATTTTCTTCTGTACGTACAGTTATTTGTCTTGTTGTTATTGTTGCATCGAATAGAAAAAAACGTTGTCCGAAATCTATCGATAGTTCGACGAATAAACTGCTCTGATGGACGATTATGTAAACCATAAATTTCACGAAGTTTGGCGAATAGAACACTGATTTTGAAAATAAATTTCAACAATTTGTAAACGTTGTTGCGGCGTGAGTCTTTCCATGATAATGTTTCAATGCTTACTGAACAGAAATGTCAAAACAACATGGTTTCTACCTTCTGTCAAATCACAGTAATCCCTATCGAAAGTATATTATTATTATTCAATAATAAATTTTTCTAACCGTAGTGAATGAATTGGTTTGGCTCAAAAGCTCAAGAGGATTCTTATTCGATTTTTGTCATCTATACACAGAGCGTAAAATATGAAATTTATCGAGGTTGTTCGATTGTTTTCGTTTATTACATGAAAAATAATTGGAAAATCTGTATATTTAGACAAAAAAAGGAGGTGATTGTTGGTTAGACACAATTTCGCGGAATTTCAACCGTTTCTCAGCTTTCTTGATGAAACGTTTCATCAATCAAATTCTTGTTTCCGTCGGATATTATCGAAAACACTGCTCCGAAGCTCCACATCTAAACCATACCCATGCAAAAAGAAGATTTCTTTTTCCTAGAACTTGACATCATGATTCCACGACCGATCGGTGACCTGCACTATTAATGACCTGAAGATGGAAAAACCAGATTTTATTACAGCAGAAAAAGAACGGGTGAGTCAATCCTCCTGGTATTGTTGCCCATTTAATAGCTCGGGGGCATTTCGCAATGCCTTGATGTTGACCAGCCGAGAATCCTCGAACTGAGTGAATCAGTTCGTGGAATCACTCAAGCGTGTCATTCTCGACAACTGATCGATTTAAATTTGATGCATTGAATTAGGTAATGTTGTTGGTGTACAATTTTCTTCCGTCATTTTTCTTATAAAAGGTGATCTAATTGGTGCTTTAGGATTTCAAACTAGTTGGATGGAGATACGTTAGGCAGTTAAAGATAGATAGAGAGAGAGAGAGAGATCTGAAGGTTAGGTTATTATAATACAACATGTAAAATTTAACACCGCAATTACATTGCAGCATTATTAAAATTCACTATCAAAACCAAAGTTCTATAAAGACTAAAGATGAACCAAACGTATCATTTATGAGTGAAATTAGAGAATAAGCTTATGCTTAATGGTTTTGGGTTGCCTTCGAGTGTCAATCATATCGACGATAGAGAATCACGTTACAATATTTGGTCAATGGTAATGTTTCATATACAGAATCCGGCAATGGTGCGTTGCGCCTCCTTATCTCCCGAACCAGACATTTTGGAAAAGCGTTCGAAAGCAACTTTCTTGTACTTTTATTTCTACCTCTCTGGAAATTATTTTCTAATATACATGATGTTCCCAAAAAAAAAAAAATACAACAAATGGGTGATTTTTTCATTGGATCACTCCGTATATTTTTATTTTTTTTAATGGCTCTATCATGACGCAGAATATTATAGATATTTTTTTAACGTTACAGATATTATTCAAAGAAAACTGCAAAAAAGTGTGGTCATTTCTTTTGACATGTCGCATGTATTCATTTCTGTGAGAACATGCTATATTGAATCTTTCTTCACATATTTTTCTGATTTTCCGTATTTAACTGCAAAACTAAAGTTTCTGATCAGATCTTAACAATGTTTCAATTTCATCAAGCTTCTCAATTTGATTTTTCTTTGCGTTCGTAGAGACAGATTTTTATCAGTTCTTGTCTCTGCAGTTAGCATATGTATAACTTGGATAACCTTATTTCCCTCCACATTTTCAGTTTGCATTTCAACATCAATTCCTCTCGGTTTTCGATACAAATTTGAAATTAGAACTGAGGCCTTTGGTGATCTTGGATTTGTACCTAAGTCGACTTCGAAGTGGATACTACAAATTCTATTATTTTTATAAAACAACATCACCACCATCATCATGCGCAAAGGCCTCTCCAAATTTCTTCCATTGTTCCCTATTTTGAGCGATTTGTGTCCATAATATTCCCTTCTTTTTGTTAATAGAATCCTGCCATCTTGTTGCTGCACGACCACGGCTTCTTCCATCTCTTGGATACTATTCCTTCACCAACTTGGTTCATTTTTCAGTTGACATCTTTGCTACATGGCCACTCCAAGTTCACTTTTTCTTGAAAAGTTCTTTGCTTTTGTTTTTCACTTCTTTTTCTTCACTGTTTGTCATCACTTTAGTTTTGGTTTCATTTATCGTTAGTTCAGCTTCTCTACTATGAGTATTCAGATCATTCAGCATTTGTTGAACCTCTTCTTAGCTTCCTGAAAAGAAGACAATATCGTCCGCGAATCTGAGATTAGATAAATACTTCCCATTGATTTTGATGCCTTCTTCATTTCCCCAATCAATAGTACAGAATATTTGCTCTAACAATGCTGTAAATAGCTTTGGGGAAATGAGGTCTCCTTAAGGTAAACCTTTTTCGATTTTTCAAGCAACATTTCATCTTTTTTCATTTTATTTTCATTACTACAAGTTATTTTCCATTGAAGTTCTCACTCTGTATTATCTGACATTTGCAATGAGTAAAAACACAAAAATAAACATCTCTTACAATACAATAAAATCATTATAAGCCAGAATAGCAGACAAATCAGTCAGTCAAATAAATTTGGCAGAAGTTCGAATTTTCTTTTGAGCAGTCTGATCTGATTTAGGGAAGACATAGTGGGGCTAACTCTGCCATTTTTCTCTATTCATTTGTAGTATCGGAGGTTTCTTTAGAGTGATAGGTATAACTGTGATTTGACAGAAGGTAGAAGCCATGTTGTTTTGACATTTCTGTTCAGTAAGCATTGACAAATTATCATGGAAAGACTCGCCGCAACAACGTTTACAAATTGATGAAATTTATTTTCAAAATCAGTCTTCTATTCACCAAACTTATAGAGACTTCGTGAAATTTATGGTTTACATAATCGTCCATCAGACCAGCTTATTCGTCGAACTATCGATAGATTTCGGACAACATTTTCTCTACTCGATGCAACAACAACAACAAGACAAGGAACAGTACGTACAGAAGAAAATATCGCTGCTGTAATCCAGATTTGTCTATTCGTCGAAGTTCACAACAAGTTAGACTCTGTGCATCCACCACATGGAAAATTTTGCGTAAAGATCTTGGTCAGCACCCATACAGGATCCAACTGGTTCAAGAACTAAAGCCACTTGACCACAATAAGCGTCGTTTGTTTGCCGATTGGGCCCTAGAACAGCTTGAAGTTGATCCACTTTTTTATCGTAAAATTGTTTTTAGTGATGAAGTTCATTTCTGGTTGAACATCTATGTAAACAGGCAAAATTGCCGCATATGGAGTGAAAACAATCTTCAAGAAGTTCTGCAGGTTCCATTGCATCCTGAAAAATGCACTGTATGGTGTACTGGAGGCATCATCGGTTCATATTTCTTTAAAAACGATACTGGTGCTAAGTTTACATTGAATGGTGTTGGTTACGGATCGATGATCAATGATTATTTGTTTCAAAATTTGAATGGTATCGACCCAGAAGTCTTTTGGTTCCAACAAGATGGTGCTACACCTCATGCTACTACCGTAACAATTTATTTATTGAAAGAAAGATTTGGCGATAACATTATTTCGAGAAATGGTTCAATTAATTGACCTCCAAGATCATGCGACATAACTCCACTGGATTATTTTCTTTGGGGTTATGTCAAGTCATTGATTTATGTTGATGAACCAGAAATAATAGACGCTTTGGAAGCCAACATAACTCTTGTTATTGATAAAATAAGGCCTGAATTACTCGAAAAAGTGGTCCAAAATTGGTCTGGTCGAATGCGGTTCCTCAGAGCTAGTCGTGGTGGACATATGCCGGAAATTATAACCCCTCCAAAATCTGAGGCATCTGTGATTACTTGGCGCGTAATTCTTGCAGAATATGGCCCCATGATCGGCTAAGTAAATACAATCCGTAATTATGTGAAGAAGTTTGAAAAATAGTTTACGCTGATAGGTCATCCAAAAAACAATCAGGACAAAAATGTGAAAAATTAGAAAAGATATTACTGAAGCTGAGACCAAATATTCAAGATAATCCAAATTTGTTTAATAGACGTTATGATCTGAAATTGATCTGTCTTCTGAATAAGGAGTTAGATCTTCGAGGGAAGAAGTGCGATAAATTACATTAAATTTCAAGCAGAAAACAGTTTCCCAACATCTTAAAGCACAGTATATTGGTACTGATTACTTTCATTTGTCTCAATGGCCGTTAAATTGTTCGAACGAAGAGAACTATCGAAAACAAACATAAAGAAATCAATCTACAAATCATAAACACAGTCAGCAATCTCGTGTCGATAAACAATCATTGAGATCGCTCGCGTTAGTTGATTAGAACAAATGCATTTTTGCCCCGTCATCATACATTCCAAGTTACGAACACAAGTAAGCCGACAATTGACTTGCCGATTAGTTGAGTCTTTTCGCCGGTCGCTTACCATTTAACCGCTTGATTGTTTCTATTACCACCATGTGGGTTTCGGCCGTAAAGCAACTGTCTAATTAAGTATTCGTGTTTGAGTTGATATGAATTGAATTGCTGCTGGCTAAACGATACGGTCGATTGACCGATGCGCATGAGGTACTGAATTGGTGGGCGCGGTGGTCAGCGCTTTGAACCAACCATTCGTGAGAATGAATAGTTAAATTTAATTGTGTGACTATTGGAATGTTGGAATTCGGATCTGAAGCATGGGGTATTCTAATTCAATCAACAATAATAACACATGATGTTTTTCTGACCGAGCGCTAATGCTTAAGTCATGTTCTTAGTTGAGATCATCTCTTTGAGGTGTTGGATTTTAAAGCGACGTGTTCAGTGAAGAACAGTGAAGGCATTAATATATTACCCGCTGTATTGAAAATAATGTGATTCATGTTCATTCATGGTAATTTGATCTCCTGAACACAAATCTGAAACTATAGTCTCTATTTCAGTTCATAAGCTATACACATTCAAAATTTGTAGTCTTCAACATTCATTTTCCACCATAAAATAATCGCCGAATACTTCATAAGAGTCACAAATTACCTCTTAACGTGTTCGTAACAATTTCGAGTATATAATCCTGAACATATCTTCATTTAAAGGCAAAATATCTTTTGGACAACCATCTAAGCTGTTAAACTCGAAACTTTCACCGAATGATGTGGCAATTTGATTGAAATGTGATATATTGGGAGTTTTTTTTTAGAGTGATAGGACTTAAAATTGAAATAAAACACATTTAAATTAAGATTTAAGCCAAATTTTTTTTTATCTGAAAGATAATTTTATGACATTTATGTTTTGAAAATAATTTCCGGCATATGTCAACCACGTCTAGCTCTGAGGAACTGCATTCGGCCAGACCAATTTTTGACCACTTTTTCGAGTAATTAAGGCCTTATTTCATCAATAACACGAGTTATGTTGGCTTCCAAAGCGTCTATTGTTTCTGGTTTATCAGCATAAATCAATGACTTGACATAATCCCAAAGAAAATAATCCAGTGGAGTTATGTCGCATGATCTTGGAGGCCAATTAACATTTCTCGAAATAATATTATCGCCAAATCTTTCTTTCAATAAATCAATTGTTACGGTAGCAGCATGAGGTGTAGCACTATCTTGTTGGAACCAAAACACTTCTGGGTCGATACCATTAAAATTTTTAAACAAATAATCATTGATCGTCGATCTGTAACGAGCACCATTCACTCTAACATTAGCTCCAGGATCGTTTTTAAAGAAATATTGACCGATGATGCCTCCAGCGTATAAAGCACGCCATACAGTGCATTTTTCAGGATGCAATGGAACCTGCAGAACTTTTTGAGAATTGTTTTTACTCCATATACGGCAATTTTGCTTGTTTACGTAGCCGTTCAACCAGAAATAAGCTTCATCACTAAACACAATTTTACGATAAAAAAGTGGATCAACTTCAAGCGGTTCTAGGACCCAATCAGCAAACTAATGACGCTTATTATGGTCCTGTGGCTTTAGTTCTTGAACCAGTTGGATCTTGTATTGGTGTAGACCAAGATCTTTACGCAAACTATTCCATGTGGTGGATGCACAGAGTCCAACTTGTTGTGAACGTCGACGAATAGACAAATCTGGATCATCATTAATTCTATGACTTACAGCAGCGATATTTCCTTCTGTACGTACAGTTCTTTGTCTTGTCGTTGTTATTGTTGCATCAAGTAGAGAAAATGTTGTCCGAAATCGCTGTTTTCAAAATAAAAAATATCAAAATTATTTGGAAAAGAATGATATGTGATCTTTATCAAAACTTTTTTTGTATTCAGATAAACAGGTTCCAAAATTTCTACTGTTCTATTCTATTTCAATCTAGATTTTTGAGCAATTTGAGTAATTGATATAACGGAAAATTGAAATTTATCCCTTTTCGTTTTATTATTTTTGATGAATCTGAAATATCTAGGTTGGTTTAGAAGGCGATATCAATAATAAAAGAAATTCTACATATTCCAACCATTTGTTAGAAACAGGACATACTTTCAACCATAATTTTGAAATTCTACATATAGAAAGTAAAAGTTATGCCTTAAATCTGTTAGAGTCCCTAGAGATAACTAAACATAACAAAATTGGAATGTTACTTAACGAACAAATAGATTTAAATAACTCACCTCTGTTAAATATATTCAGATAAGCTGGAATTTGCAGAGGCGCTTTTTTGGGTTTTAGTGCTCAATAAAAATTTATTGTACTTACTGTAATATAAATAGCAACGGATTTCGGAAAGAAGCTTAGTTATTCAAAATGTAATCTTGCCTGATGATGCTACTGTGATAGCGACACGATTATTGTAAACATAACAATAAAAATTTGTGAAAATCAGAATAACCTTATTTAATTATTATATGATTTTTTCTTTTAAAAGTAGTGATTTTTAATTTTATACCGATATTTACTAAAGTTAGACTACCCTATTCATTTTTTTATTGATCATAACAAATTTCTCTTGAAACGTTCTTTATTTCCTTTTGTTTAATTATTGTTTCATCAGAGATGTAGGGTATCCATTGCTATATGCTGTTTGTTTTATTATTGTTTTTATTTTCGATGTTTAAAGAATCTAGTGGCATATTTGATAATCGGTGTTTGATGTTATAACATATCGCTAACTTACGAGGAGTGGCAGTAAAATAATAAGACTGCAAACGATTTGGCAACGCTGCGCTGTTGTCCTTGATAGAACACGCATAGCTCAGTGTTGGTTTAAACTGCTTCCATTAACTACTGATTTTTGTGACTGCTCTTAGTGAATGAAAAATTTTACTTCTTTGAAACAACTGAAGATGAATTGATTAATACTGTACAGAAGATGAAAAACTCGAAATCTACAGGATATGATGGTGTTCCAATAGGTGTTATAAAATTATTCATGCATGTTATTGCAAAATCTTTAGCTCATATAATGAGCAGGTCATTTATTGAAGGTTGTATTTCCTGAAACCCTCAAAATTGCAGTAATTAAGCGGATTTTCAAGACAGGAGATTCCAAGGATTCAAGTAGTTATCGCCCCATCAACATTTTGTTTGAAATATTGGCGACGAGGTTACTTTTCTTTAAGAAATTCAAAATTTTATCTCAAGGTCAACATGGTTATGTATAGGAAAGAAGTACAGAGACTGCTATCTTTGGATCATACCATTCGATCTTAGCAGCTTTGGAAAAAGGGAAATTACCGGTTGGAATATTTATGGATTTTTCGAGGGCAATCGATAGTGTGGATACTAAAATACTACTGAAAAAATTAGATAAATACGGTATAAGAGATAAGCAATTGAGACTCATTGAAAGCTATTTGAAGAATAGACCACAGACTGTTAAAATGACTTTAAATAACATTGAGTAAATAATGCTGGTGTACTTCAGGGTAGTATACTGGGACCACTACTCTTTCTAGACTACATAAATGATCTTCCTTTGATACTGAACCGTTAAAAGTTTAAATGGATCTTTTACAGAACTAGTATCTTTTGCGGATGACGTGAATATTCTACTGCATGAAAATTACTTTAGTCCAGACGTGTGATTTTCTTGTGGATATCAATAGCTGGTATATAAGAAACAACCTTTTGTTAAATGTGGCTAAGACAAACTGTATTATCATTAGTTGTGATAGATCCACAGCTGCAATTCCAGATCATATTAACGGCCAAGTTACTTTATCTACCTTTACAAAATTCCTGGATATCATATCGATAATCTTGTGAAGAAATTGAATTAAGTAATATATTCAGTTTGTGTTTTAAGAACTAGAGTTGATTTTCAATCTTTAAAAGTTTTGCTAATTTCCAATTGTTGTGTTATTTTCTGGGGAAGTAGCTCATTGTCAGAGTTAGTATTTTCGAGGCAAAAATCTATGTTGAGAACGTTACTGTGGTTGGGCTATAGGGAATCATGTAGAGGACACTTAAGAGAGCCTAATATATTGACGCTATATGGTTTATATGTGTATAGAGTATTTATTTTCATGTATCATCATCAAAATTATTTCGACGGATTCAGAAATTCTAGCACCACAAGAAGAATAGAACCTTTTTTCACCCTTATCATTCGTTAACATTATTCGAGGGATCTCCACTTTATGTGGGAATAAAATTGTTTGATGCTCTTTGTAATATCGTGGGTAAAATAATATAAGTATGTTTAACTCAGACTTTAATAATAAAATAACAATGTACACAACTCGAGTTACAACAGAGAAAGAGAAAGAGTTTTTAGGTTACCGAGCATACCTAACTTAAACCATAGAATGCAATTAACATAGAAAATATTTTCTTAATTTATTTTACAATTACTACTTTTATTTATATACATGATATTACACTCCTCTGTCACTAAATCTTTTAGGAGGTCTTATATTTGTTCTTAAACGGTTTTTTATATTAGGGGATAACATGGCACTTTCATTTGTTTGTGCACTGTCTTCCTCCACTAAAACTGACTCTTCATTATTAGACGGTAATTCATTTTCAGCAGATTCCGGAACCCTATTGTGATCCTGAAAATCTGGTGGTTTAACTTCCTGACTAGGAACAATTTCCTTTGGTTCAATGTTATTACTTCTAGAGTCTTTTATAGAAACATATTCTTTCACATTAATATCACAAATGTCATCATAAAAACTTCCTACTTTCCTCGTTTGATCAATATGCCTTCTCCAAATTAATTTTTCCTTCAATGTTTTACAATTATAATTTTGAGTACCCAGAATCTGTACAATTACGGCCTTTTCCCAAGTGATTTTATTTGGTGTTCGATAGTCTTTAATATAAACAACCTCACCTTCTTCAAATTCTACCATTCTTTTACCATGGTATTTAATCTGTCTTTCCAAAGCTTTTGAACGCCGACTTTTTGTTAACAGGTCTAATCGAGTTTTTACATGTCTTCCAAACATTAATTTCGATGGTGTTTCACCAGTGGTACAGTGTGGTGTATTACGATATGAAAATAAATATTTACTCATTAATATTTCCGTACTCTCCGATTTTGTCCTGATATCTTTGAGGTATTTATTTAAGGAATTCTTAAATGATTTTACACCGTTTTCTGCAAGACCGTTTGTTGAAGGATGATACGGTGAGGATCTAATATGAACAATATCATTAAAATTACAAAATTTTTCAAATTCTTCGGAAACCAATTGTGGACCATTATCTGATACAATTGTATTCGGTAAGCCAAACCTAGTAAAACAATCACGTAATTTGTTTATAGTGGTAAAAGAATCTATTTTTTGCATTTCTAAATTTCAGGCCATCTCGAAAATGAATCTATAATAAAATTTGAATATCAAAACAAATTGAAATATGTTTATCTTCTACAATTTTAATTTCCAAAAGAATTTTTTATTCAAAAACTTTTAGGATTTAGGTAAACCTTAAAATAACTCACTTTGTTCTTTGATTTTGTTAGAACATAGATCAATCTTGAATATATAGTTGATCTGTAGATCGAAGCTTAAGTCTTTTAACACGTGAGTGATGTAGGTTATGTTTTTGATTTTGATATTTGGATTATTAAAAACGGCTGATGAAGGGATTATCTAGAATTATATTTGTTTTTTGAAAATATAGTGCACATTTTTTAGAGTTTTTTGAAATAATTTATTCGAATATTTAAATGTATTAAATATTTCAAATAAATTATATTCTTTGGGAAGTCCTTCAAGTGTGTTCATGTTTTTATAAGGCAAGTAGTATTTCTTAAGATAAAACCAGAAACAAAATTTTGTCTCGTTTGAATATTTATTTATTAATTTTAATTACTTTCGTATATCTGCTGGGTTATTTATTTCATTTGACATTGTATATTGAGTTTTGATTATATACGTCTATTAAATGTAAGCGGTGCTTGTTTTAGACATTAATTTAATTCTAAAAGTTTTTGAATAAAAAATTCTTTTGGAAATTAAAATTGTAGAAGATAAACATATTTCAATTTGTTTTGATATTCAAATTTTGTTATATTTCTTCTATCAAGTAAAAAGCCTTTCTATTTTATTTTATTGAATCTATAATGATCAAATATGTTTTATTATGGTAAGGCCCCAGAAAGTCGATATGAATCCTATCATATACATGTTTACCTTTTTGGAATTTAATTAGTTTGGATTTTTCTGGCGTTTTCATGAAAGTCGCGCAAGCATCACAATTTTTAACCATGGGTTCAAAAACATTACCAGGAATAACAGAAATTCCCGCTCCTAGGTCCAGTTCCATTGTCAAATGTTTTTTATTAATATGCACTTGAACTTTAAATGGTTCAATAGAACTGGTTCTACGTTTAGTCACAAAAAACATATCAATGAAATCTGTTGGACTACTCTGATCCTCTACTATAATTTCTTCCTTTACAAAGTGATTGCGGTTTGAATAACAAACCTTTGCCAAATGTCCAACCTTTTTACAAATTTTACATTTATAAGTTTTGAACTTACATTTACTGAAATTATGATTTTTCTCACCACACCTCCTGCATTTGGCTTTCTTTTCTTCCTGAATCTTCGGCTTGTTTTCTCTCTTCTCTTCCCTTGGGTATGGTTTTCTTCCATCTGCTCTTTTCCTTGATTCTTGGGTAAAATTAACCTTGTTTATCGTTTGGGTGAAAGAACTGGTTACTGCTGCTTCTTTCCTCAATGCTACTTGCACAATTTCTTCCAAAGAAATAGTATGGTCCTCTTCGCAAACTCTGTCTAGAATGGCACTCCTTTTCAAACCTGACACGAACCTATCCTTAAGTATTTCGTTCAGGTTATTTCCAAATTTACATTGGATCGCTTTGTTTTTTAAACGAACAAAGAATTCTTTAATACCTTCATTGTCTAATTGTCTCAGGTTGTAGAATTCTATTCTTTCCTTGAAAATTGTTCCTTTAATATCCTGCACAGTTCGTGATAATTTTTTTCTCTTGGAAGTTCTGGATCACACAATCCTGGTAGTATTTCATATGCCTGTTCACCCACCATTGTTAGAAGAACTGCTACTTTCTTGTTGTCCTCGATATAATTAGCCTCGAAATATTGTTCCATCATCTCCTGATATGTACACCAGTCTGTTCCCATTTGATATTCATTTAAAACACCAATCGTACCTCTTATGATATTTGGATACTGGCTAACAGCCGCCGAATCGCCTTGATTCTTCTGTGAAGTTGATTTGTGTGGCATTTCGTAATATTTTAACTTCACAAATACCAATTTTCCTCGTCGCCACTTGTAATATCGTGGGTAAAATAATATAAGTATGTTTAACTCAGACTCTAATAATAAAATAACAATGTACACAATGTAACTCGAGTTACAACAGAGAAAGAGAAAGAGTTTTTAGATTACCAAGCGTACCTAACTTAAACCATAGAATGCAATTAACATAGAAAGTATTTTCTTCATTTATTTTACAATTACTACTTTTATTTATATACATGATATTACACTCTTCCTAAAAACTTCAGAACAATAGATAATACCCGAGATTTCAAGAAAAACATGAAGATATTAATTTCAAAATGTGAACCCTATTCACCGGAAGAATTTCTAGGATTTTGTAATACATAATGAATTATGCACCTGAGAATTGTTGACAAATTCAACCTCATTGTAACATCTGTAACAATAACTTTTGAATTGAATATATTATTATTATTATTCCGCCGTATGTGATCCGAAATTTGATTTAGAGCATGCCTTGTCATTTCCAAGCTGTTAATACTAGTAGAGGAGGAAATGATTGCTACTGAAGTTCTTGATTATTTTTGTTTGATCTAAATGGTTATCAACTTAAATCTTCAATTTTCATAATTCGCAATAAACTTTTATGAAAGTACAGAAGTCTTTTTTCAAATTCAAGCTTTCACGACTCAATCATTGCATGAAGTAAGTGTACTGTGTTATAACTGAAAAAAACCGAAAAAACAAAAGGTTATTAAAATAAATGCAAATTAGGGCATGATCCTATTTTTATGCTCGATAATGTAGTATATTAACGTTAAATTCTGAAAACCAATTAGTTAGAATTCAATATACATTGTCTCAGATAAATGTGCAAAATATAGACATTTTGAGGAGATGAAAACACCGTTGTGAGCCCTCAAAAAGAATTTATGTTTGAGGTATCCTGTTTATACATTTATACACCGATATCTCATTGAACAAATATTTTGTTTCAGATCCCAAATAGCAACGAGAACAAGGAGGCATCAGCAACCTGCAATCTCTCAACATAGCACCATCTCGCACATTTATAGCATCTTCAGACAAACCGAACCCGTCATAAAAAGAGATTTAATTGAAGAGGCAAGTGCATGTGCAAACGTAGACTGAAATTCGAAAAAAAGTGCCGTCTCGCTCTGGTAGGTCGAAGTGTAATAGACATCGGTGCGCGCTAAATATAAGTCGGAAAATAAACGATTTTCCTTGTGAATGTGTGGCTAATTGATGAAGAAATGGATACAACGAAAGAAAAGTATAATCCGAATCCCAGGGAGAAGGCCAACACTCTGTCAATTCTGTGTTTCGCGTAAGTACTTTTAATTAAGGTCAGAATTTTATTAAATTTACTGCTAGTTTAAAAAGTGGTAGGAAAGTAGTTGAAATGTCTCAGTATCCCTTTAAAATATGTATAAAACACTAAGTTGATGTAACGCGTTTATTTTATTGGTTGCTTCTAAAAAGTCGATAAAACGAGTACGGATAAAAAATCAATTGATTCTAAAATATTAGATAATCATTTAAAATATTAATTAGAATTTTTTCTGCAAAACTCTACAAATTTAATCTGTGGAATCTCTTAAAATTTTTTAAAATTAAATTGAATGTCTTAAAAACATTGTTCTTTATACAGGATGTCCCAACGAAAATTTAACCCTCCAGAATTCAGAAACGAAGAATTTCAGAAAATTTAAAAAAAAACAAGTCAATTTCAGTTTTGAGGGGGACGAATTTCCCCCATGAAGGTGGCATAAACCCCTAACATTTTTTTAATAGGGAAGAGATATCGAGTGTTAGTTTGAAAGTTATTTATGTAAAATAAGAAGGAACGGTTTTTTACTTGATAGAAGGATTATTACAAAATTTGAATATCAAAACAGATTTAATCTGTTAATCTTCTACAATTTTAATTTAAAAAAATTTTTTTGAAGAAACTTTAAGAATTAAATTAATGTCTTTATAAGCACTGCTCATATTTAATAGACGTATAAAATCAAAATTCATCATACAATATCAAATGGAATTAAGAAAATATTATACGTCTATCAAATATGAGCAGTAGATATCATACAATATCAAATGGAATTAAGAAAATATTATACGTCTATTAAATATGAACAGTGCTTATAAAGACATTAATTTAATTCTTAAAGTTTCTTCAAAAAAATTTTTTGAAATTAAAATTGTAGAAGATTAACAGATTAAATCTGTTTTGATATTCAAATTTTGTAATAATCCTTCTATCAAGTAAAAAACCGTTCCTTCTTATTTTATTTTATATATAATATATAATTATATTAGGTTTTTTAAATAAAGAAATTCATTATACAGTGTTGAATGGTTTTAACTAAGACCAAGTGCCTTATAAGCTTTGTATGATTTTTTGTGAACATGGAACATAGAGTACCTTGGATATAAATGTACCTATGTGCATGTTTTTGAAGATCATATATTTCTGAAAATTGCACTCGGTAAGTCTATACATTGTTTAATTGATTTTATTATTTTTTATATGTAAAGTTGAACTGATCTTATCGTAATTTTAATTATTTCTTGAGGATGTGCTACATGTTTTGAGATTTTTTGAAGTAATTTTTTTAAATATATTGAATATTTCAAATAAATTAGTTTTTGACAAGTTCTTGAAATTATAAATAATAATAATAATAATTTATTCACTGACTACATTACAACATATATACACAGTAAGAAAATACAAAACATGAGAAAGAGTTATTTTTCATTAATATAGGATCAGAAAACAATCATTTTGTAACAAACAGGGCTTCGTACGTTTGTCTGAAGAGTTCAGTACGCATGCCTGGAACGAACCAAAAAATGTTTGCTTATTTATATTTTAATTTCAATCGACAATTCATATTCGTTGGTTTTTCTTAATTCCATTTCATATTGTATGATGAATTTTTATTTTATACGTCTATTAAATATGAGCAGTGCTTATAAAGATATTTATTTAATTCTTGAAGTTTCTTCACAAAAATTTTTTGAAATTAAAATTGTAGAAGATTAACAGATTAAATATGTTTTGATATTCAAATTTAGTTATTTATGTTCTCTAAATACCCAGTTAAAATTTTCAAAATCGGTTCATTATTTACTAAATAATGTAATATTGAACTCATCGTCAAAAGGTGACGTTTAACAGACAGTTGAACCGCTCAAACTCAAGAACTTAAGAGTTTTGAAGAATCCAAAAATAAATTTTCAAGTTCTGTGTTAGGGAGCAAGACCACCTGAGGATGGTATCAACCCCCAACATTTTTTGAATAGGGAGAAGATGTTGGATTTGGTTTAGTTGCGAAGAATTTTCTGTTCTCTAAACAACGTAGTTGAAATTTTCGAGTTTGCTTATTTAAGGGCAGAACAATTTGAGTTTTTGAATATTTTTACTTCAAAAACATTCGATTTTCTTATCGTTCGAAAACGTTAAAATAATAATTTGAAAGTAAAGTCATTTTGAACAATACATACGTTAGTTCTTTAAATAGTTCACATTTTTTATTGAATGTCAATCGAAGAAAAACTTGGGTCACATCTGAATTGTTGTTGCTAAGCGTAATTTAGTGCATCTTCACTGGCTACAATCTAACTTAAAATGTCAGTCAACTCAGGAAATGTACAAAAAAGCTAAACTCTCCTGTTATTCGCTCATTCGAAATACAAAATTGAAGTTTTATGGTAAAACGGTATGGACTGTAGTGAATGCTGGCTGGCCGGAAGAATGGAAAGTATGAACCCATTGCACTTGTGGTAGATGGGGTTTCACTTGATGGGGACAGTGAATTGGCTGAAATCTTCGCCGATTATTTCTCCACCATAACTGAGACCTCACTAAACCTTTATTATAGAGGCTCTTTATCTTGCTCGTGTACTACTTGTGGTATGTTAAATAGTAATTTTTTCTTTTATCCTGTTATTGAGAATGAAGAAATGGAGAGAAAGAGCTCTGGAACTGATTTCATCTCTTCAAAAATTTTAAAGTTGATAGGTTCCGAAATTGCTCAGTCCCTCGCGCAATGTATGAACTTATCAATTACTTTAGGTGTGTTTCCTTCTATTCTCAAAAAGGCTATAGTTGCTCCTATACATCAAAAAGATGATTTACATAACATAGCCAACTATAGACCAATTTCAATTTTAGGTTCCTTCTCAAAGGTGTTTCAGAGCATTGTTTTCAATAAAATGAAAAACTACTTTGACAAGTTCAACATTCTCGAACCTGCGTACCATGGCTTCAGATCAAGTCGCTCGACTCAAACGTCAGCCATTAGTTTTGTAGAGTTCGTATATAATTTATTTAAATATTTTAATATTAGCCTTCTACATATTTAATTTCAAAAAATTATATTTAATAATTATAACATCAGGAATTAAATTATATTAATGTGATATAAGTACCACTTATATCAAATGACATAACATAATCTTAAGAATTTCATCATAAAAAACTATCTTACTTAGAATATTCAATATTATTGGATATCTGACTGACTTACTATCTATAAAAACTCAAGATATGTAAAAACATTACTGAAAAACAAGTTTTAAGAGAGACTTTGCTTCTTCAGTATTCAACTAATTCATATTCGATAAAATATAACATCAATCAACAACAAATATTTACTCACCCTTCAACAATTTAGAAAACTTCTGGTAAATGAATACTGAAAAATTTGAATGTAGTGTAAGGTTAACCATAAATGAATAATTCTGTGGTTTACCCTTGATCTAAAAGATTGAAAGACGATTTAACGACCTCTGTTATAGCACAAGGACTATCTGTATAAAGAATGTTAAGGAAACCAAATAAATATATATTGTGAATAAAATAACATAAATAGAGGTAAATAATTGATAGAAGGTATATAAAATTATTCATATATTTCAATATTAGCCTTCTACATATTTAATTTCAAAAAATTATATTCAATAGTTTTAACTTCAGGAATTAAGTTAAAATACTGTCATATAAGTACCACTTATATTAAACGACATATAATATAAACATTCATCATAAGACATCCAAATTATATAACCAAATCCAATAAATAAAAATTGTTAACCAAAATCCTATAAATTAAATATTTTGAACAGACAAAATTTTGTTTCTGCTGATCAATCTTATGAAAACAAATATCTTTCAAAAATGTTTAACATAATCTTAAGAATTTCATCATAAAACTATCTTACTCAGAATATTCAATATTAATGGATATCTAGCTAAGTTACTTTCTATAAAATCTCAAGATATGTAAAAACATTACTGAAAAACAAGTTTTAAGAGAGACTTTACTTCGTCAGTATTCAAATAATTCATATTCAGTAAAATGTAACATCAAAAATTTACTCACTCCTCAACAATTTAGAAAACAAAATCCAATAAATAAAAATTGTTAACCTTTTTGGTTAACAATTTTTATTATCTGCCTACCTTCTTTTCAACAAATCCGGCTTGAAGGAAACTGAATTGAGCTTCCACAGAAAAAAATTGGAAAAGAAGACAAGATAACAGATTCAATATCTGAAAGCTACCACGTACATGTATGAAAAATCCAAATTATAATCAATATAAATAGACAAAAATTAAATATAACGTTGAAGATTTCATTTTAAGAAACATTTCAAATATTTATAAGTATTTTTTCTAAAAACCTCTACAAATTTCATCTATCAACTTAAACATCTTAGGAACACTGTTTCTTTTAATAGACATATAGAATTACCCACACGTATACATGTTGTGTACAATGTCATAAAAGTAAAAATAATTTCAAACATTATATTAATCTTATATATATTTTTCATTGTATTCATAGTGAAATTTTCAGGTATTTTATTTCTTCTTGAATCTTGAAAGAATAAACAGACTTCAAATATACCATAATTAGCAAAACACACGATTTTGTTGATTTTACATTGATTGAAAAACATCTTAAAGGGAGCATTTCAAACCCACTATCAATCAATTAAAGTATTAATGAAGTCACTTAAATTTAATGAATTCTGACACTGAATAAGATATAGTTCCAGAAGGAAGTGTCGGGTGTTATTTTGGAGTGATAGAACTTTAAATTGAAATAAAACACATTTAAATTAAGATTGATTCCAAAATTTTTTTGTATTTGAAAGATAATTTTATGACATTTATGTTTTGAAAGTAATTTCCGGCATATGTCCAGCACGACTAGCTCTGAGAAACCGCATTCGACCAGACCAATTTTGGAACACTTTTCCGAGCAATTCAGGCCTTGTTTCATCAATAACACGAGTTATGTTGGCTTCCAAAGCTTCTATTGTTTCTGGTTTATCAGCATAAACCAATGACTTGACATAACCCCAAAGAAAATAATCCAGTGGAGTGATGTCGAATGATCTTGGAGGCCAATTAATTGGACCAGTTCTCTAAATAATGTTATCGCCAAATCTTTCTTTCAATAAATCAATTGTTACGGTAGCAGCATGAGGTGTAGCACCATCTTGTTGGAACCAAAACACTTCTGGGTCGATACCATTCAAATTTTGAAACAAATAATCATTGATCATCGATCTGTAACGAGCACCATTCACTGTAACATTAGCTCCAGCATCGTTCTTAAAGAAATATGGACCGATTATACCTCCAGCGTGTAAAGCACACAATACAGTGCATTTTTCAGGATGCAATGGAACCTGCAGAACCTCTTGATGATTGTTCTCACTCCATATACGGCAATTTTACTTGTTGACATAGCCGTTCAACCAGAAATGATTTTCATCACTAAACACAATTTTACGATAAAAAAGTGGATCAACTTCAAGCTGTTCTAGGGCCCAATCAACAAACAAACTACGCTTATTATGGTCAAGTGGCTTTAGTTCTTGAACCGGTTAGATCTTGTATGGGTGTGGACCAAGGTCTTTACCCAAAATTTTCCATGTGGTGGATGCACAGAGTCCAACTTGTTATGAACGTCGACGAATAGACAAATCTGGATCACCATTATCATTATGACTAACAGCAGCAATATTTTCTTCTGTACGTACAGTTTTTGCATCGAGTAGAGAAGATGTTGTCCGAAATCTATCGATAGTTCGACGAATAAGCTGCTCTGATGGACGATTATGTAAACCATAAATTTCACGAAGTGCTCTATAAGTTTGGCGAATAGAACACTGATTTTGAAAATAAATTTCAACAATTTGTAAACGTTGTTGCGTCGTGAGTCTTTCCATGATAATTTGTCAATGCTAACTGAACAGAAATGTCAAAACAACATGGCTTCTTTCTACCTTTTGTCAAATCACAGTTATCCCTATCAAAAGTTCTATCACTCCAAAAAAAACACCCGATACAAAAGTAAATTCATAGCCACTATGGAGAAAGTACTAGTATTTTCATTAAGATTAATTGATTTTATGGAAAAGCTTGAAATATTTCGTGAAATGAAGAAATGTTAAATTGAAGAATAACCATCAAAATTTCGACCACGCGTTATATGACATTTATTGTTGCAAATATGATCTCCCCTTGAAATTTTGCCCTTTTAAAAGAGGACACCCTGTATACTCAATCAAATGTTTCACCACATTTACTAGCACTTTCAAGTTTTATTAACATAATTAACATTGTAACCAGTATAGAAACGAACGATAAAACAAATTCGAATAAATACTCTTATCTACCACGTTATATTTGTATTTAACAACGATAAATAAGAAGGTGGAATTTTTCTTCCATTTGCTCAGTTCGTTTATATTGTTTCTCGTAATTTTGTTATCACATTCGTGGGACATGTAATTTCTACGTAATAAATGAAGTATATCTTGGGGATATTAAAGGACGTAGAAAGTAGAATTAGAACATTCAATGGAGGAACGAATTTATATTTACATTAACCATGTTTATTTTTCCCGTTTTCAGACGTCATAATATACCGAACTAATTATTAATTGTTAATTTCGAGTTTAAATGAAGTGAACTTATTTGAAATGTAATCTCAATTTGAAGGACACAAACATGAGATGTACCGGATTTTTCACTATAATTTAACCCCCTTTAACTGTGTTACAAATAGAGATATAGAAAAAAGTTAATCATTTTGCAAAATTCAGTTGATTTCGTACAACTTTTGTGAACAACTTTTTTTTGTATTTGTTTTTTTTTGGGTGATAGAACTTGAAATTGAAATAAAACACATTTAAATTAATATTGTAGCCAATTTTTTTTATATTAATAAGAAAAATGTATATGAGACAGTTATTTATTTCCACAAAAATGTTTGTACTACTACAACAATTGTTTCACCACAATGTGGCTTCTTCAGGTATTACATTGTACTGTCTGAAATAAATTACTATCTCATATACATTTTTTTAATTAAAATGAGTTTCCACCAAGTAAAGACCGAATCTATCCAATATTTTTTAATTGAAAGCTTATTTTATGACATTTATGTTTTAAAAATAATTTCCGGCATATGTCCACCACAACTAGCTCTGAGGAACCGCATTCGACCAGACCAATTTTGGACCACTTTTTCAAGTACTTCAGATCTTATTTAATCAATAACACGAGTTATGTTGGCTTCCAAAGCATCTATTGTTTATGGTTTATTAGCATAAACCAATGACTTGACATAACTCCAAAAGAAATAATCCAGTGGAGTTATGTCGCATGATCCTGGAGGCCAATTAATTCGACCATTTTTCGAAATAATGTTATCGCCAATTCAATAAATCAATTGTTACGGTAGCAGCAGAGGTGTAGCACCATCTTGTTGGAACCAAAACACTTCTGGGTCGATACCATTCAAACTTTGATACTAATTATCATTGATCATCGATCTGTAACGAGCACCATTTACTGTAACTTTAGCTCCAGCATCGTTTCTAATAAAGAAATATGGACCGATGATGCCTTCAGCGTGTAAAGGGCACCATACAGTGCATTTTTCAGGATACAATGGAACCTGCAGAACTTCTTGAGGATTGTTTTCAGACCATATACGGCAATTTTGCTTGTTTTCATAGCCGTTCAACCAGAAATGAGCTTCATCACTAAACACAATTTTACGATAAAAAAGTGGATCAACTTCAAGCTGTTCCCAATCAGCAAACAAACGACGCTTATTATGGTCAAGTGGCTTTAGTTCTAGAACCAGTTGGATCTTGTATGGGTGTAGACCAAGATCTTCACGAAAAATTTTCCATGTGGTGGATGCACAGATTCCAACTTGTTGTAAACGTCGACGAATAGACAAATTTGGATCACCATGACCAGCGATATTTTCTTCTGTAGGTACAGTTCTTTGTCTTGTTGTTGTTGTTGCATCGAGTAGAGTGCTCTATAAGTTTGGCGAATAGAACACTGATTTTGAAAATAAATTTCAACAATTTGTAAACGTTGTTGCGACCCGAGTCTTTCCATGATCATTTGTCAATGCTTACTGAACAGAAATGTTAAAACAACATGTCAAATCACACTTATCCCTATCGAAAGTTCTATCACTCTACAAAAAACACACATCATTTGTAATAAAGTTAGACAAACTTTCATATTGTCATTGTCCTCATTAGAAACTGTCGCTTGTTCAACTTGTTCGGCCTAAGTGTCCTTGACGTAAATGGTACTTCAGAACAAGTGTCTTCGGTGTTTGAGAATTTCCATTCTGGCTCTGTTTATGTCATTCTTTCAAGAACATCAAAGCGAGAGGACAGTGATCGATTCCGAATATCCTGAAGAAAAACAGACCATTCCGCACGCCTAAGCGATTTATGCAGATTTATTTCAAGACGTCACATTCAGCAGACTGAAGAAATGAAAGATATTTCCTGTTATATATGCTTCTGCCGCGCGTTCGCGGCACGAACACAAACCTCTTTGTGTTGTTTATAAGAACAGGAGTCAATTTTCAACATAGTTTCGAACTTGTTTCACGCCAATCACCGTCCGTGACATTGTTATTTTTGGCGGAGCGGTGTTTGTAGCGAAACAGATTGGTGGAATTCAACCTTGAGGTATCTAGCCATCCATGAAATAGTGGCGACTTCAGGAACGAGGTTCTCGGGCAATTCGAATTGACCAAATTCTCAGTAGTTTGCTTTCAAGGGCCAGGAAGTTTGTTTTTTCACTTGTTAAGATGAAACTCAATATTATTAAAATAAAATTATTTAAGCTATCAAATATTTATAATAAATGTGAGATTAACTAGGCGAATAATTGTGAGGCAGATGGTAGTTGGACAAACTAAATTTAAATAGGAATGAAATTGTGTTAAACCCTACTTGTTAGAAATCCTGAACGGTTTCAGCCGTTACTATTTGGTAGTTGATAATAATTAAAACAAGTTGTAGACATTACTATGTTTCACTACCAATAAATTGATATTTCACACATTTAAATGTAAAACAAGTTGTAGAAGTTGTCTGAAGGTGGGATAGTTAAATCCCGAAACTCCAGTCACAATTAAATGTGTAAAATTTCAATTTATTGGTAGTAAAACATAGTAATTTCTACAACTTGTTTTAATTATGACAGAAACCCATTAAAATTATAAAAAGAGGTTATTACTGCATAGAAGCATTATTACAAAAACTTAAATATCATACAGATTTATTCTGTTAACCTCCCACAAATTTTAATAAAAAAAACACATTGAGAAACATTTTAGAATCAAATTAAACAAATATCTTGGAAAAACACTGTTTCGATTTAGTAGACATTTAATTGACACTTATTACACAGTACCGAAAGGTATAAAAATACTAAATAAATAATTGAAAGATACAAAATTTTGTTTCGTATCTTGTATTACGAAAACCAATCCCTTTGCAAAAATGCAAAACATAACCTCAAGAACTTCTTCCAAAATAACTTACTTCAAAAAAATTCCGAAAGCATGCAGTGCATCTTCAAAAAGCAATTTAGAGTTACCACAACGAAAACTCCTCAGCCCTACTTTATATTTTGTTTTATCACTCATACATATTGTCATTTTGATTTAAGTGAGTCCATAGAATACCTTGTAAGATTTGTGTAATTTCTGTGACGAACATAGAATACGTAGGATTTTTCAAAAGTTTACTTTATTCTGGTGTTTGTTTAGAAGAAGACAATCAGATGGCCAGGTAAGATTTTCTTTGTTAATTATTTTTATTTTTTAAATATGAAGTAGAGCTGAGGAGTTTTTGTTGTGGGAATTCTAAATTGCTTTTTGAAGATGTGTTGCATGTTTCAGGAATATTTTTTAAGGAATTTATTTGAAGTAAGTTGTTTTTGAAGAAGTTCTTGAGGTTATGTTTTGCATTTTTGGTAAGGCATTTGGTTTTCATAATACAAGATACGAAACAAAATTTAGTATCCTTCAAATATTTATTCAGTATTTCTAACTAATAGTTTATATTTCTTGAAATTCTGTTATTCCGTTTGGTACTGCGTAATGAGTGTTAATCTTTATGTCTACTAAATTGAAACAGTGTTATTCTAAAATGCAGATACGTTGTTTAAATGAAAAGAAAGGTCGGATGTTATTTTTCAACAATCTACATACTATTACTGTATCAGTGTTGGATTATAGTTATATATATCGGGTGTTTTTTTAAAATGATAGAACTTTAAGTTGAAATAAAACACATTAAAATTAAGATTGAAGCAAAATTTATGTTTAAAAAATAATTTCCGGCATATGTCCACCACGACTAGCTCTGATGAACCGCATTCGACCAGACCAATTTTGGACCACTTTTTCGAGTAATTCAGGCCTTATTTTATCAATAACACGAGTAATGTTGGCTTCCAAAGCCTCTAATGTTTCTAGTTTATCAGCATAAACCGATGAATTGATATAACCCCAAATAAAATAATCCAGTGGAGTTATGTCGCCAATTAATTGGACCATTTCTCGAAACAGTGTTATCGCCAAATCTTTCTTTCAATAAATCAATTGGTACGGTAGCAGCATGAGGTGTAGCACCATATTGTTGCAACCAAAACACTTCTAGGTCGTTAACATTCGAATTTTGAAACAAATAATCATTGATCATCGATCTGTAACGAGCACCATTCACTGTAACATTAGCTGCAGCATCGTTTTGAAAGGAATATGGTGGACCGATTATGCCTCCAGCGTGTAAAGCACATCATAGAGTGCATTTTTCAGGATGCAATTGAACCTGCAGAACTTCTTGAGGATTGTTTTTACTGCACATACGGCATTTTGCTTGTTTACATAGCCGTTCAACCAGTTTTACGATAATAAAGTGGATCAACTTCAAGCTGTTCAAAGGCCTAATCAACAAACAAACGACGCTTATTATGGTCAAGTGGCTTTAGTTCTTGAACCAGTTGAATCTTGTATGTGTGTAGATCAAGATCTTTACGCAAAATTTTCCATGTGGTGGGTGCACAAAGTCCAACTTATTGTGAACGTCGACGAATAGATAAATCTGGATCACCATTAACACTATGACTTACAGCAGCAATATTTTCTTCTGTACGTTCAGTACTTTGTTTTGTTGTTGTCGTTGCATGGAGTAGAGAAAATGTCCGACATCTATCGATTGTTCGAGAAATAAGCTGCTCTGATGGACGATTATGTAAACCATAAATTTCAGGAAGTGCTCTATAAGTTTGGCGAATAGAACACTGATTTTGAAATTAAATTTCAACAATTTGTAAACGTTGTTGCGGCGTGAGTCTTTCCATGATAATTTGTCAATGCTTACTGAACAGAAATGTCAAAACAACATGGCTTCTACCTTCTGTCAAATCACAGTTATTCTTATCGAAAGTTCTATTACTCCAAAAAAACACCTGATATTTAGTTGTGCCACTTGTTTGATTCAGTTGTTGAAATCTGTTTGCTACACAACAAAAAACACTAAATTTTTAGGTGGGTTTAATTTTTTCTCTGAACTGTACGATTTTTGCCAGTTTATTTTTATGTGATGTAAATTGATGGAGATGCTCATTCTCATTGATTTCGATGGTTGACAGATAATCCTTAACCTTATTGAGGGTCATGGACTTTCAACTAAATTATTTGGTCTTTGGAGAGAAAATTCCATTGAAAAATATCACATTGTTTTTCGTAGAATTGATAATTTATTAATAGCACGAAATCGCCTAATCGAACTTAACCTTTGATCCAAATTATGCATAATTGCTTTCAATCTGCTTGAAAGTAAAATTTTGCAGTTCCTTTTGAAGAAATTTTCAGAATGATGATTTGAGTTTACATGTCACTTGATGATACAATTTTTACAAGCGTTACCTATAAATCGTTGGAAATATCGGGTGTTCTTTTTAGAGTTATAGAACTTTCGATAGCGATAACTGTGATTTGACAGAAGGTAGAAGCCATGTTGTTTTGACATTTCTGTTCAGTAAGCATTGACAAATTATCATGGAAATACTCACGCCGCAACAACGGTGGAGTTATGTCGCATGATCTTGGAGGCCAATTAATTGGATCATGTCTCGAAATAATATTATCGCCAAATGTTTCTTTCAATAAATCAATTGTTAAGGTAGCAGCAAGAGGTGTAGCACCATCCTGTTGGAATCAAAACACTTCTGGGTCGATACCATACAAATTTTGAAACAAATAATCATTGACCATCGATCTGTATTGAGCACCATTCACTGTAACATTAGCTCCAGCATCGTTTTTAAAGAAATATGGACCGATGATGCCTCCAGCGTGTTTACATAGCCGTTCAACCGGAAATGAGCTTCATCCCTAAACACAATTTTACGATAAAAAAGTGGATCAACTTCAAGCTGTTCTAGGACTCAATCAGCAAACAAACGACGCTTATTATGGTCGAGTGGCTTTAGTTCTTAAATCAGTTGGATCTTGTATGGATGTAGACCAAGATCTTTACGTAAAATTCTCCATGTGGTGGATGCAAAGAGTCCAACCTGTTGTGAACGTTGACGAATAGACAAATCTAGATCATCATTAACACTACGACTTACAGCAGCGATACTGTCTTGCACTGTGTCACTCAGACGCACGTGTTTTTGATGAATTCCATTCACTGCAAGCCTTTCGTAACATTTTCAGTGCTTCCACACACAAATTCTATGTACAGTGCAAAATTTATGCTTTATGAATATCGCCAAATACACCACCTGAGATGAGTTGAGAAAATGGAGCATTATGAACAGTTTAAATGAGAATAGACGCGTATAGAGGAAACTTTTGTTGAAAGACTTGAGGAGTGTGCATTTAAATGACATTCTGTGATATTTCACAGATATATTCACAATGAAATTCGGAATAAATTATTACCTGAGATAATCTCGTATAGAGGATATTATTCCAGCATACAAATTAGAATATTATATTTTATTGAATTCAAAAATGACAAAATTCTTACCACATTCATCTAACTTTACATTCATTTTATTGAAAAGTTAAACTAAACCGGCGACTGTAATAAGACATTACGTTTTCACGTGAAATTCAGTAACCATGAAACTAATGAGTTTCTTCCTGTTCAACCAATTACCTTACCATCCACATTTTTGACAGATGAGTGCAACAAATAGAGACCGTTTCAAAAGAGGGTCTAAATGACGGAAAACAACACGGCCAACCTATTTTGACAAGCACAATGAAAGTTTCAATTGTAGAGGACCTCTTTTGTCCAAATTTCCTACAAATTACCCCAGACAGCTGGGGGCTCTGCTTTGCATCCATCACATAATTCAGAATGTTCATAACACCGTGGTTTATTCACCAATTATTGTCGGGAAATATCTCTTCAAGTGCTCGTGCCAAGGGGATAGATAATTCTCAGATGGGCACGTTTAATGTACCTTGAAGATGAGCGTATAAATGAGAGGACATGATGTTAGTTTGCCGCTTTTCCGTTATCGTAATTGCTGCAAGAGTGAACCTCGAGATGTGAATGTAAATGGCATCATTTTGGATGGAGTAAAATTGTGATGGCGAATGCTATCTGCCAGAATTAGTACACGATATCATTTCTTGCGATTTACACAGTCCACATATTTTAAATATCATACAGACTTATTCTGTTAACCTCCTACAAATTTCAATTTAAAAAATTCCTATTCAAAAACTTTAAGAATTAAATTAAATGAATGTCTAAGATCACACTGTTTCAATTTAGTAGACATAGAATTAAACATTTATCACACCTTACCAAAGGGAATAAAAGTATTCAAAGAAATATAAATTATCAATTAAATATACTGAATAAATACTTGAAGGGGACAAAAGTTTGTTTTGTTCCTTTCCAAAAATGCAAAACATGACCTCAAGAACTTCTTCAGAAACAACTTGCTATAAATAAGTTCCTTCAAAAAATTTCTTAAAACATGCAGTACACCTTTGAAAAGCAGTTTGGAATTATTGTAACGAAAATTCATCAGCCCTACTTCACATTTAAAAAATAAAAATAATTAACAAAATACACACATCGTGAAAAGACTTGGCCCTCCCTATAAACTCTCAACTAGTTTTTTGTTGAAAATTGAAGCTTTATTGTGAAAAAAAGTATTGTCCGTCGCTAGCTACTTCTTTTCCCATTTTTCTGGCAATTGAAGGATCCTATCGCGAAAAAAGGAAGGAGCAATGTATGGACTGTACAGCGGGTGGGGTAGAACTTTCCATTTGAGCCTTTTTTTATCGATTGCCGTCGGTAAACCTTCCCTGTGATCCTTTCGTTGGTCCCACCAAATATACAGCTGATTATCTTCTTGCCATGAATTCGGCTTCATAGTTGATGATGAAGCATCCAAACGTTGCGGACGTTTTGGATTATTTTGGACCCATTTTTCATCGCCAGTCTCAATTCGATGCAAAAACCCCTTCTTTTTCTGCTGTTGGAGAAGTTGTTCACACGTGTAAAAACGGCGTTCGAAGTCTCTTGGCTTCAGTTCATAGAGCATCTAATTTCCTACCTTTCGAATCAATCCCATTGCTTTTAAATGATGGCAAATGGACAGTGGATAGACTCCAAGTGTTTTTACGAGTTCCCCTTGCATTTGAGATGGATCTTCATCGAGCTTTGCCTCTTATTCTTCATTATTAAAATTTGGTGGTTTTAAGGGTCGTTCTTCGTCTTCCAAATCGAAATTGCCACTTTTAAATCGGTCAAATCACTTTCGTTCAGCTAGAGTATGGTCACCATAAGAATCCATTAAAATACGATAACTTTCGACAGACTTTTTCTTCATATTACACAAGTACAAAAGTTGACATTTTCAGAGTACACAGAAACAGTGCTGTTTACACTTCCGCGAAATGACAGATACTCAAAATAAAGCCTAATGATGAGACTTCAAAATGAATATATAGGCAGATGGAGCATTGGAATAAAGAACTAATAGCGACATCTGCTATCAAAAATATTTTGAAGATGGGTACTACGGGAAAACAAAAGTAGCATGGCATTGGCAGCCCCAACTGTTTGTCAATACCATTATTAAACCATCTGGTGCAGTATTTCCCTAATATGGCTACAGCAGATTTTCACTTGTTAGAAGACACAAATCAATACTGGAGTCGATTCCTGAAAATTCCTCTCAAAAAAGGTTTGACGATTATACTATTCGTTGACATAAACGTATTATTTCGGAAAATATCTACTTTGAGAGAGATTCAATAAATTTGGATGAATAAAACCTATTATTTGTTTTATTGATGAATTCTCTGCACTTTTATTCCTTCGAGCATTTAAAGTAACGATTCTTAAAGTTTGTATGCGTTGAATTGATACATCAAATTATACCTATCTGACCCTTGGGGCGTTGTCAACAAGTCCAGACGTCCCATCCCGGAATTTACACCCTTTTACGCCTGATGGAGTTTCAGTTAATCTCAGATTAGGAAGGTCTATATCTTACCCTGATTTTCTCACACAAAAAATGTCACTGAAACTTAAGGAACTAATAGACCCTTAAATGATGGTGCCCTTAAGGCTTATCGTCTGGAAGGTTTGTGTTTACCGAAGCCACCTTTTTTACACGATCTGGCTTGCTTCCCCGGACGAATACAGAGTGTTTGATCACAGGATTTCAATGTTTAACGATTGTTATTCATATCGGTGTACAGAATATTTCTCAGAGATAGGTACTTTGAACGTTGAAAGAATTTTATACATCGTTTCCTCCCGTGGAATTTTAAACGTTATTCCATCGTTTCATCTGAATGTCCGGAAGTTTGTGAATTTTTTTGGAAGTGTCCCAAACGATTATAATGCTTTCATCTAATAGGGACGATACCAGATGTGGAAATATGAAATCGGAGTTTCCTTATAATTGGTGCTAGCCATGAGTTTTGGGACCTCAAGACCGTTTCTGCAGCGCTATCACCTCTCCCTGAAAGCTAATGTAGGTTTTCAACACATAACTTTAGCTTTATTTTTCTGAAACCTTAAAAATGTCGAGTTTTGTGCCTACGAACTAGGATTTGCACATAGCATTGTTTTTCTGTTATTATTTGAAGAAAATTGTTGCAGAATCGTATTAAATGCTTGTTGAAGCCTAGAGTGAATATGCTCTTGGTAAAACACAATATTTCGAATGGTTCAGAAATTTAAAAGTGTGGGAAACTACCGAAAATGTTCGCAGACAACGAATTGCAAGTCTTAATGGATGAAGATGATACCCATTCGTTTGAAAGCTATGGAAATATTCAGAAAGTGAGCAAATCGTTTCCGCAAGAACTGAATGAAAGGCAGCAAGAATATCGAAAAACCAACTATGAAATGCTGCTTGACAGATACAAAAAAATTCATTTCTCCATCGAATCGTGACAGGTGATAAAAAATTGATATATTCTCAGAATCCTAACCGTCTTAAACTTTTGAATCCAGAAGAATCTTCAACATCCGCTACTAGACCAAATCGCTTTATGAAGAAGACTATTATGAGCTGCTAAAACCTGTTGAAATATCGATTTCTACAAACAGAAAATTATTTATATCGGGTGTTCTTTTTAGAGTGATAAATAGGAATTACTGTGATTTGACAGAAGGTAGAAGCCATGTTGTTTTGACATTTCTGTTCAGTAAGCATTGACAAATTATCATGGAAAGACTCACGCCGCAACAACGTTTACAAATTGTTGAAATTCATTTTCAAAATCAGTGTTCTTTTCGCCAAAATTATAGAGCACTTCGTGAAATTTATGGTTTACATAATCGTCCATCAGAGCAGCTTATTCGTCGAACTATCGATAGATTTCGGACAACAATTTCTCTACTCGATGCAACAATAGCAACAAGACAATGAACTGTACGTCAGAAGAAAATATCGCTGCTATAAGACATGGTGTTAATGGTGATCCAGATTTGTCTATTCGTCGACGTTCACAACAAGTTGGACTCTGTGTATCCACCACATGGAAAATTTCGCGTAAAGATCTTGGTCTACACCCATACAGGATCCAACTGGTTCAAGAACTAAAGCCACTTGACCATAATAAGCGTCGTTTGTTGGCTGATTGGGCCTTAGAACAGCTTGAAGTGAATTCACTTTTTTATCGTAAAATTGTGTATAGTGATGAGCTCATTTCTGGTTGAAAGTCTATGTGAACAACCAAAATTGCCGTATATGGAGTGAAAACAATCCTCAAGAGGTCCTGCAGGTTTCATTGCATCCTGAAAAATGCACTGTGTGGTGTGCTTTACACGCTGGAGGCATCATCGCTCCATATTTCTTTAAAAACGATGCTGGAGCTAATGTTACAGTGAATGGTGCTCGTTACAGATCGATGATCATTGATTATTTGTTTTAAAATTTGAATGGTATCGAAGTGTTTTGGTTACAACAAAATGGTGGTACAGCTCATGCTGCTACCGTAACAATTGATTTATTGAAAGAAAAATTTGGCCATAATATTATTTCGAGAAATGGACCAATTAATTGGCCTCTAAGATCATGCGACATAACTCCACTGGATTATTTTCTTTGGGGTTATGTCAAGTCATTGGTTTATGGTGATAAACCAGAAACAATAGATGCTTTGGAAGCCAACATAACTCGTCTTATTGATGAAATAAGGCATGAATTACTCGAAAAAGTGGTCCAAAATTGGTCTGGTCGAATGTGGTTCCTCTAGTCGTGGTGGACATATGCGGGAAATTATTTTTAAAACATGAATGTCATAAAATTATCTTTCAAATAAAAAATAATTGGCTTCAATCTTAATTTAAATGTGTTTTGTTTCAATTTCAAGTTCTATCACTCTAAAAAAAAACACCCGATACAAATTATTTCAGCTATCTTCCATTAAATTGCTCCAAAATGTGTTAGTTTTAACAATTTTTGTTATTATTTTCTGTTTTGCTAGCAGTACATTTGTTCATTTAATTCATTTGGGCAATAATAATTTCATTCTTCGTCCCTACTAGGGTGAGTATATTTAATTTTTTAACTCAAGATTTATTTACCACGACAGTCAACCATGTTAACAAAAGTTCCTATCGAAATTCACAGTTATTCTGTATTATTGTTTATATTTTTTTCTTTCTCTTATGTCGATAATGTATAGGAGATTTATTTTTGATTCGAACCAGTAAATTTCGTTTCAACATTCATGAATTTTCCAAACTAAAATTTAAAAAACTAGGTATACTCAACTGAAGGCAAGTCGATGATCTCGGCATTAGAGAATGGGGTATAAATTTGATAGGTCTATGCAATACATAGGTTTATGACATGATGACCAATTGCCATTACTGAAAAAAATTTATAATCTAATACATCTAATTACATTGCATTGTTGTAAAGATACTTTTTTCAATGCATAGTTGCCAAATTCATCGAAAAATCTGAAAATAGCAATTTTTTTGCTTCCTAACCTTGGTTTTGCCATGGTTGTCCCTTAGTAGTTCCGCCCCTGGTTTTATCGCATGCTAGTACGAAAGCACAAAAAGATCACTTTCACTTTTCCGTTTACCTCCGTACATCAAAACATTTGCATAAAAAATATTTCCTATGTTGAATGACAAACACGTTTTTCTGGGTATCATTGTCTCGGAGTGTGGCCTTGTTGTATTATTTTTCTGCCTTATTTTTATCGAATTATGTCATTGATACGCCTTGAATGAGTTACATCGTCCATAACCTAAGTAGGGTAACTAAATATCGTGAAAATTCGTACCATCTGTTTCAACGGTATTCCAGCTTCCTAGACAAATGCCTTTTGAGTAATTTGAAACCCTGCCAGATGAACTAGAAACATACAATCGTGAACGAGCCGAAATGCCAAAGCTCTGGTTGACCATGGAGCGAAGAGTTGCTGGAGAAAGCAAAAGAGTTCGCTGCTATATTTGTGGACCACAAAAAAAGATACCTTTCTTAAAAGAAAACAGAAAACATGAGGAGGATTAAGTATCCCAATCATACAGTACACAAAGTTATTTTATTTTATGGTTGTTGACAATATTTGGCTAAATTCGTGACTTGTAAGTATTAAACTTGGCCCCAAAATTTCATTTCTTCGGAGGTGAATCGGTATTGGGCTCAAACAAATACGCTGTAAATTTCACAATGAAAAATGAAATGTCCGATTATAAGTTTTTCAATAATATTTCTTCAATTCTTAATTGTCAACTCTTACAGTGAAATAATTTAGCAAGTAAGTTTGAGGATCATTGTTAGACAGCATTCGACTCTATAAACAAATTTCACGAATTTATATCAAATAATTTGCGAGAGAAATTCAGAACAGCGTCCTATGAAAACTACTTCCAGCTCAAGGGGAATGTAGATCAAAAAGTACTTACTCTACCTGAAAAAATTTGTCATTATAAAAATCCTTCCTCTATTTGTTTTTTTTTTTGAAGACATCAGTACAATTTTACAGTTTTCTAATCAATTTTTCCAGTTAAATATTTCTGTATGATCATTCTAACTTCAACACTAATCAGCCAAATAATTTTAGATCGGAATTGTGAGTAATGTTTGTATTAGAAGTTTGGAAGTAATTTTTTTTCATAAAAATCAGCATGAAAGGAAATGTACCGGGCTACTGCTGCACATTACGGAATATTACTCAATTGTCATTTCAGTGGTTCTTGAACAGAAATTTTCTGTCTTTTATTTGAAGATAACGCTATTTTCACCAATGAAAGAACTTAATTCGCTTCAGATAATGGACAATTATTAACTGCCAACTGATGCTTCGCTTAATTTTTCTATTGATTGAAAAAGTACAATATCAAAACACTTCATCTCCTTTATTTAAACTCATTTCAGCCTTTCTAGTCATGTTTTAGTATTTTTCCACACCTTTCAGGGACACCCTGTATGAAGCTCTTCGCGGAAGTAGCTAAAAATGTATTCAAAATCCCATTAGACATCTTGATAAGTAAAATATTTCTGATGTTTTCTGCAGGTATCTAGAAGAAATATGATCAGTTCCCAAAATCTGACCCACCCTAATTACTTCGTCTATTGAATTAACAATGGTTTCAATACGTCCCAGATAATGGCTTTGAAATGAGGTGGATTTAACACCAATACAGCTGATTCCCGAAATAAAACACAAACTGACATCGACATTGATCGATTGACATATGTATTTTACTCATGAGTTAAAATTATATTTAGAAGAAAGGAACGAGTTCAATTAGCACCAAAGAACTTTATCACATAGTTAACTCCACCCAAAGCCCAAGAACATAAACATTTCTAAAAGAAATATATTGAGTCATAAAGCCTTATGTGAAAGAGTCTTAATTTAAGGCCTTTAAAACAAGATTTATGCGAAGATGAATGTGAGATTTCTTATTCAGATAAAGAGGAGAAAATTTATGGAAAATTTTTTGAAAATATTGAATATCTGAATTTACACTAGTTGAGAGTGATTTCACTCAATGTAATGGTTTCAAGTGTGAAAAATGATTTCTACTAACGGTTGGATCATTTAAAATTTGCATTTTTGATCGGCTATAAATAACAAACTAATGAATATCTGTTCAAAGTTAAAGGGTCATTAGAAAGGCTGAACAATCACATTTACGAATAAAAAAAATCATTTCTGGTTAAACGGCTTTGTAAACAAGCAAAATTGCCGTATATGGAGTGAAAACAATCCTCAAGAAGTTCTGCAGGTTCCATTGCATCCTAAAAAATGCACTGTATGGTGTGCTTTACACGCTGGAGGCATCATCGGTCCATATTTCTTTAAAAACGATGCTGGTGCTAATGTTACAGTAAATGGTGCTCCTCACAGAACGATGATCAATGATTATTTGTTTAAAAATTTGAATGGTATGGACCCCGAAGTGTTTTGGTTCCAACAAGATGGTGCTAAACCTCATGCTGCTACCGTAACAATTGATTTATTGAAAGAAAGATTTGGCGATAACATTATTTCGAGAAATGGTCCAATTAATTGGTCTCCAATATCATGCGACATAACTCTACTGGATTATTTTCTTTGGGGTTATGTCAAGACATTGGTTTATGCTGATCAACCAGAAACAATAGACGCTTTGGAAGCCAATATAACTCTTGTTATTGATTAAATAAGGCCTGAATTACTCGAAAAAGTGGTCCAAAATTGGTCTGGTCGAATGAGGTTCCTCAGAGCTAGTCGTGGTGGACATATGCCGAAAATTATTTTTAAAACAGAAATGTCATAAATTTATCTTTCAAATAAAAAAAATTGGTTTCAATATTTATTTAAATGTGTTTTATTTCAATTCAAAGTTCTATCACTCTAAAAAAACACCCAACAGTTCTCCTCTCTTGTTCGAATTATGAAAATTTATTGGTTTTGGAATACATAGCTTATCCTTCATTAACCATATGTGCATTCCTTTTAGAAAACGTGCAAACTAAATTGAATGGCAGAGACCCTTTGCGAGTTGACATATTTATCTCCTTTCGGTTAAAAAGTATGAATTCATTCACACGTACTCCTAAGTTTTTAAATACCTGTAGCACCTGTAAAAATTATTGTTATTTGAATTGTAATCACCATTGTCGCTTGTGACCACTTTGTTGTACAAGATTTATCGCGATCATTATTAACGTAATTATCCACCTCTCAACTTGTTCACTGCTAAATTGTTGACAAATCCATTTACCATAATCGTTAATGTACTAATCAAACTTATAGCTTGGCGTCATATACAGTTATCGTTGCAAGGTTTTATTTTTTTTGCATTTCTTCATATTTGTTGTATATTTTCACTTAAATATCAAATAAGTAAATCATCGAGATACAGTAGACTCTCGAAATAGTGAACAATGCTTATAATGACCTACTACAAAAAGTGAACGAATGAATATTTAAAATAAAATAATAAGAAGAGGTTTTTCACTTGATAGAAGGAATATTACAAAATTTTAATATGAAAATAGATTTAATCTGTTGATTTCCTAAAATTCTAATTTCAAAAAAAATTTAATTCAAAATAAATAGAATAAATAATAAATAAATAATAGAAGTAAATTCATGTCTAATAAGCACAGCTTATAGTTAATAGACCTATAAAATCATAACTCAATATACAATATCAAATGGAATAAATAAACCAACAAATATAAATTGTCCATTAAAATTAATAAATGAATATTTGAAGGAGATTAATTTTGTTTCTGATCTTACAATTATGAAAACTTAATTCTTTTCCAAAAATACAAAACATAATTTAAGCACTTCTCAGAAAATATCATTTATTTGAAATATTTAATATAATTAAATATTTAAATAAGTTACTTCAAAAATCTCTCAAAACATGTATTATATTTTTAAAAAACAATTAGAATTCCAATGAGGTCTTCATCGGTCCTACTTCACATTTGAAGAATCAAAATTAATCAACAACAAATATAACTCACCTGACAAAACTGATATCTTTGATTTGAACACATAAAACTTTCACATCAAAGATATTCTATGTTCTTCACAAAAATCGCAGAAAGCTGTAAGGTATTATACTATGGTTTTCTTTAAACCACCTGATATTCCATAATGAGGTTTATTCAAACCTAGTGTAATTATATATTATATAAAAAATAAAGTACTTGATAGAAGGTATATTACAAAATTTGAATATCGAAACAGATTAAATCTGTTTTGATATTCAAATTTTGAATGAATATTTGCATTGGTACTCTACTATCGCCATTGGAGGAATCACCAGAATCCAATGATGAAGATGACATTCCCTTATCTTTATTCAAGTTGCGATGGTCTTAGTTTTAGTGAACAAATCAAGATAGTGAACTAGGCGTGCACTAATTAGTTCACTATATCGAGGGTCTACTGTAATTACATACAAAGTATTTATGAAAGTTGAACACTGCTACTGTATTTAATTTCAGTCTTCGGCAGAACAGTATAATTAATCATTACGATAAACAAATTTGCCATTGTTTTTTGTTTCAAAATACTGGAACAATAAACAAAATATGGAGGTAAACTAATTGCGTTACTAGTGATTCACCAAATCGAGTAGGTTGGTTTGAAATATGAAGGGTCTTTCATTGATAGCTTTGTATCTTTAAATTGAAATAAAACAAAGTGTGTGTGTACTAAGGAGAATAGTATCAAAAGATAACATAATATTTTAAATTGACTGATGAAACTTGTCAAGCAGGCATTCACACTACTCCATAAATTTGCAAATATCAAAATGATAAAAATTTCGTGTTGTTTCTAATAACCTAATGCATAAAACTCTAAAAAAATTATTCGTCACATCTAAGTGTTCCTAAAAGCCTAAAACATCGATTGGATCACTCTTTACAATCATACATCCTTGAATCTGTTTAGCTATCAATCCAACAGTTGTTTCTGAAATAATCTGTACAGACTGTTTCAGACCTTACGTCTGCTTCCTCATATTTTCCCTTAACTCATACACGGAGTACCACAAGAGTGTATTTTTGGGACCAGTTCAATATCAAATCAAATCATTCTGATCTGGAGAATAATTGTACCAGTAATTTTTACAATATATGTCACTCAGGAATTAACTTGAAGTTGTTTTTTCAGATATACATTGCCAATGTTCAAAAAAGGATCGAGTAAAGAACTGGATGTGGACGACCTCTATAACCCACTGCCTCACGATAGAAGTAAACATTTGGGCGATAGATTAGAAACGTAAGTACAATGCTCGCATTATATGGAGCTAGGCCAGAAGAACTCAGATAGGTTGGAGATATCGCCAACTACGATTACTTTGCAATTTGAAATAATGCGCGAATACACCGGTTCATGGTTATTGTCTCGCTGTGCAATCTTTAATTTCAATGAGTGAGCAGACAGCTATTAATAGTTATTACCAAATCCTTCTGTTATTCCATAAGTAACGGGGTATGAAAATGAATGTAAACTGAATGTTGGCTGTCAGTTTGATAATTTTGTTTCATGATCTATCAGCGTGGAAACGTCAGTCAAGGTGAACATTTTTATCATGATGAAGTTCACGAACGAGCAATGATTGGAATGCATATGTAACTCGTCAAACAATTGATCTATTAAAGGTACGGTAATCGTATAATCTCGAGAAATGGTCTGGTCGAACGACCATCTCGCTCGTGCGATTTGACGTCGTTGAAATTTTATGAGTTTCTGTTGGTGTTTGGTTTATGTCATGTTTACAAGTTTATGGGAGCTTAGGGATAATATCGAACGCGAAATTGTCAATGTTCAAGCTGGTTGGTGTGAAGGAGTGGTGGAAAATTGGCTCCAAAGCCAATCGCATCAAACGATGTTATATATATGCTTCATCAGGAATAAATTTCAGCTCAATCTTTCAGTTATTTGAGTAAGAAATTGTTATGTCCAATTTAAAGAAAAAATATACCACTGACGCTCTTTTCACAGATTCACACAGATGTTATAACTTCTTGAAGAAACCCAGTAATCGAGCTATTCGAGTCCTTAACCTATCCCGAAAGTTTCGAGTCTCTACGTCTTTCCTTTCGAAAGTTTTATTGTTTAAGGTACGCTGATCCTCTCATGATTTGTTTTCAAACTTCTGATCATACGATTCAAACGAAATTCATTTGCCCTATCATTCTACTTCCAAATGTTCAATTTCAGATCGATCGAATCTGTAGTTTCGAAAATATAAGGAATAATGGGAGAATTTGTTGAATGTGAATAACTGCGAAACTGTTGAACCGATTTTGCCCATTATCGAACTTGCCCGTGGTATTCAGATTCTGAACCTTCTTTGAAACTTTCACGGATCTAGCACTTTCCGTTCGAAAGACAGTGTGTTTATGGCTGGCCGGACATAATGACTTTTGGACCTCAGATTCTTCATCAGTTCAAGAAACGAAGGGCGAAACACTAGCACGTAAAAAGGGAGAAAATACCAAGAACCAAATAAAAACAATGACTTCTGCAGCCAGAACTGGTTTATCATTTCTCCCGAAGTTTTTCTGGCAAACATCGCCAATTATATTGGGTGTTTTTTTAGAGTGAAATCTTTCTTTCAATAAATCAATTGTTACGGTAGCAGCATGAGGTGTAGCAACATCTTGTTGAAACCAAAACACTTCTGGGTCTATACAATTCAAATTTTGAAGCAAATAATCATTGATCATCGATCTGTAATGAGCACTATTTACTGTAACATTAGCTTCAGCATCGTTTTTAAATAAATATGGACCGATGATGCCTCCAGCATGTAAAGCACACCATACAGTGCATTTTTTAGGATGCAATGGAACCTGCAGAACTTCTTGAGGATTGTTTCCACTCCATATACGGAAATTTTGCTTGTTTACATAGCCGTTCAACCAGAAATGAGCTTCATCATTAAACACAATTTTACGATAAAAAAGTGGATCAACTTCAAGCTGTTCTAGGGCCTAATCAGCAAACAAACGACACTTATTATGGTCAAGTGGCTTTAGTTCTTCAACCAGTTGGATCTTGTAAGGGCGTAGACCCAGATCTGTACGCAAAATTTGCCATGTGGTGGATGCACAGAGTCCAACTTGTTGTAAACGTTGACGAATAGACAAATCTGGACCATCATTAACACTATGACATACAGCAGCGATATTTTCTTCTGCACGTCTTGTTGTTGCATCGAGTAAGAAAATGTTGTCCGAAATCTCTCGATAGTTGGACGAATAAGCTGCTCTGATGGACGATTTATGTCAACCATAAATTTCACGAAGTGCTCTATAAGTTTGGCGAATAGAACACTGATTTTGAAAATAAAATTCAACAATTTGTAAACGTTGTTGCGGCGTGAGTCTTCCCATGATAAGTTGTCAATGCTTACTGAAGAGAAATGTCAAAACAACATGGCTTCTACCTCCTGTCAAATCACAGTTATCCCTATCTATCACTCTAAAAAAAATACCCGATATTTGATCGCACCTAAGTCTAAAATTATGCCAAATATTCAATTGAGTGGATCTTTAATTCTTTAACCTGATATAATAATAAAAACCACGATCTAACCAAGCGGAATTTTGAGGGTACCATCGTGAACTTCGGAAAGACCTTGCTATATTTTTATGTGGAAATTTTCCTTAATGGCTATTAACCAACACCTGGTGAAGTCTTGAAAAATTATTCCTTATCGTGTATTTTTCATGAATATTTATTCAACACTGTAACCATGAAGTAAATACATACAAGGAATAGAAAAAACTAATTTTACCCATGTTATTTATCGTTAGTACGCAGTGTTAGTCAAGCATATCGGACTATGCAGGAAATCATTACGTGTTCGTACCAGGGGTATCATTTTATGAAAATTCTGTATTTTTGAAATTCAGAGTCGAAAAATTGTTCGAATGATTACATTCAAATTAAGGAAACAGTGTTTAAATGGTTTCAATTTCCTAGGGAAATAATTTGAAATTCGCAGTGTGTGTTTCTTGCCTTAATGAACGCTCGTCCTAGAGCTCCTATCATTTCATTCAAACGTCTATATTTTGTCAATTCAAAGCCGGAAGGAAAAATTTGTAGTTAAATTCCATTTGTACGTAAGCACGATTAATTTCGAACTTACTGAGCGAATTTCGAAATTACTTAGTGATATGAAATTTGTAGAACGTAGTTCTTTGTTATTAACTCTGACTTTCGCTTCGAAGAACTCATCAACGGTGATGTGCACATCCAACAAGTTGACAAATTCAAGTACCTGGGAGTCACAATCAACAAGGCGGCGTTTCGTTCTGAGCATGCGCACCTGAACTCTTCAAACAGATGTGGTGCGCCTGTTACGCCAGTGACCTTGTGTTCCACGTCGGAACGATCGTTGAACGTTGTGTGATTTGCTCTACTCGAACCCGGCGGGGACGGTCAGTAAGGTATTGTTTAAGAATAGTCGTGTCCTCTACATGATACGCCGACAAGATGCAGCAGAGCAAAGCAGAATTCTGGGCGAGGAGCGAATAAGGTGGTCGCTACATCTCAATGGCCTTTGGTGGAATCGAAACATATCCTACAAAATCAAGAAAAGGCTAGGCCCAACACTATTTGAATCGGTGCTGTGTTATGGCTAAGAGTTGTGGACACTTACTGCGGAATATAAGAGGGAAAATTCAGACAGTGGAGATGGACTACCTCAGAAGAAGCGATGATATCAAGAATGAAAAGAAGAACTAACAGCAAAACATTTTGAAAACAGAGGAGACAGTACTACAGAGGATAAAAAACAGAAGTCTAAAATGGTTTGGACATGTGCTTCGTATGCAAGAGGATGGGTTGCCGAAACAGATTTTTCAGTAGACTCTTGTTGGTAGAAGAAAACGAGGTGAGACCAAGGAAATCCTGGAACAATACAATAAAAGAACATCAATGAAGGCCCGTGATATAGAAGTTGATGACGCTCTATATAAGGGGTTGTGGGGAAGGGTGATGGGAAGACGGCAATAGACTGTATTTACTTATAGATTTATACTGTAATTTTATGCCGTAAATATATTTATTTCAATATATTATATATATATCGACAACTCACCAGATTCAATTTCTATTTCTATAGATATGTACTGTGTGGATATAGTGACTTACAAGTATCAGGTGTCTTTTTTTGAATGACAGAACTTTCGATAGGGATAACTGCGATTTGACAGAAGGTATAAGCCATGTTGTTTTGACATTTCTGTTCAGTAAGCATTATCATGGAAAGACTGACGCCGTAACAACTTTTACAAATTCTTGAAATTTATCTTCAAAATAAGTGTTCTATTCGCGAAACTCGTAGAGCCTTTCGTGAAATTTATGGTTTACATAATCCTCCATCAGAGCAGCCTATTCGTCGAACTATCGATAGATTTCGGACAACTTTTTCTCTACTCCATGCAACAACAACAACAAGATAAAGAACTGTACGTACAGAAGAAAATATCGCTGCTATAATTCATAGTGTTAATGATGATCCAGATTTGTCTATTCGTCGACGTTCACAACAAGTTGGACGCTTTGCATCCACCACATGGAAAATTTTGCGTAAAGATCTTGACCTACACCCATACAGTATCTAACTGGTTCAAGAACTAAAGCTACTTGACCATAATAAGCCTCGTTTGTTTGCTGATTGGGCCCTAGAACAGCTTGATGTTGATCCACTTTTTTATCGAAAAATTGTGTTTAGTGATAAAGCTCATTTCTGGTTGAACGGCTATGTAAACAATTAAAATTGCCGTATACGGAGTGAAAACAATCCTCAAGAAGTTCTGCAGGTTCCATTGCATCCTGAAAAATGCACTGTATGGTGTGTTTTACACGCTGGAGGCATAATCGGTCCACCATATTCCTTTCAAAATGATGCTGCAGCTTATGTTACAGTGAATGGTACTCGTTACAGGTCGATGATCAATGATTATTTGTTTCAAAATTTGAATGGTATCGACCTAGAAGTGTTTTGGTTCCAACAAGATGGTGCTACACATCGTGCTGCTACCGTAACAATTGATTTATTGAAAGAAGATTTGGCGATAACATTATTTCGAGAAATGGTCCAATTATTTGGCCTCCAAGATCACGCGACATAACTCCACTGGATTATTTTTTTGGGGTTATGTCTAGTCATTGGTTTATGCTGATAAAACAGAAACAAAAGACGCTTTGGAAGCCAACATAACTCGTGTTATTGATGAAATAAGGCCTGAATTACTCGAAAAAGTGGTCCAAAATTGGTCTGATCAAATGCCGTTCCTCAGTCGTGGTTGACATATGCCGGAAATTATTTTCAAAACATAAATTTCATAAAATTATCTTTCAAATAAAACAAAATTTGGCTTCAATCTTCATTTAAATGTGTTTTATTCCAATTTAAAGTTCTATCACTCTAAAAAAACACCCGATACATCTTCTAATCTCATTTGAATGGAACAAAATGAAATGTCTCAATGAAGCTGCACTAATTGTTTCACATGTTCAATTATCCGTTCGTAGAAATATTTTGTTTGCTGTAGTATTTCCCCAATGATTCATTGAAACAATTCAAATAGTAAGAGAATGGGTGAAGCAATTAAAATGTACCAAATAAAACTAATGACCGGTCAGGTCCGAAATAAATTGTTGCCATAACACTTCCATCGTGTCATATTTTCCCGGAATCGTTATAATGACCTAAACGAGCAATTAAGTCGTACGGAATCCTACAAGGAGTAGGATGCTTGACTTGTGGACACCATAGCAAGAGTCCTTGACAATTGTTGTATTCTTGTGATGGATATTTTCCTTATCACTACAAATGAACACCTGGGGCTTGAGTGAAATTTGATCTGTGATGAGATCACAACCATTTTTTAACAGGTTTGTTAACCGCTTGAGCGAATATAATGCTATAAAGTTAGGAACAGAATAAAGAAAGGGACATCTAACGTTTGCATTTTGAAACAGTTGCTATTTCGAGTCTGACAGTTCTTAGGTCTTTCGTGTTTTGATAGAAAGTTAGTTTAATATTTGGAATTTACGGAACGTGTCAATTGACGCTTGAAAAGAACTGGAAAATTTTGAAAACTAAATTCCAAAGTGGTGAATCTTCTATCCAAACTGTTAGAAATAAATGTACGTTGAAAATTCAATAGAAATTAAGAGCCTTCACGGCAATTTGTAGAGCGAATTCGTGAAACTGGATCGTTATTTCCTAAAATAACCCGGTCACGTTCTCGTCCAGTGAGCAAACCTAAAACATTGCTGCTGTAGCCCAGAAGTTGGCATTCATGAGATTGAGCCCCAAGCAATCTACTGAAAAATTGGATAACTTTGAAAAAATATTCGTGAGTTCCTTACTTGTAGCCAATCAGAAATACAAAATTTAAATGGCTCACCCAATATTACTCGTCATAAATGAACGGCAGACACATTTTATTGACTAAAATTCGACCCCTCAATATATCGGGTGTTTTTTTTTAAGTGAAAGAACTTCAAATTCAAATAAAACACATTTGAAGTAAGATTGAAGCCAAAGTTTTTTTTTATTTGAAAGATAATTTTATGACATTATGTTTCAAAGATAATTTCCAGCATATGTCCACCACGACTAGTTCTCAGGAACCGCATTCGACCAGACCAATTTTGGGCCACTTTTCCGAGTAATTCAGGCTTTATTTCATCAATAACACGAGTTATGTTGGCTTCCAAAGCGACTATTGTTTCTGGTTTCATAAACCAATGACTTTTGACATAACCCAAAAGAAAATAATCCAGTGGAGTTATGTCGCATGATCTTGGAGGCCAATTAATTGGACCATGTCTCGAAATAATGTTATCGAAAATCTTTCTTTTAATAAATCAATTTTTACGGTAGCAGCATGAGGTGTAGCACCATCTTGTTGGAACCAAAACACTTCTGTATCGATACCATTCAAATTTTGAAACAAATAATCATTGATCATCGATCTGTAACAAGCACCATTCACTAGCTCACTAGCTCCAGCATCGTTTTTAAAAAAATATGGACCGATGATGCCTGCAGCGTGTAAAACACACCATACACTGCTTTTTTCAGGATGCAATGGAACCTGCAGAACTTCTTGAGGATTGTTTTCACTCCATATACAGAAATTTTGCTTGTTTAAATAGCCGTTCAACCAGAAAAATGAGCTTTATCACTAAACACAATTTTACGATAAGAAAGTAGATCAACTTCAAGCTGTTCTAAGGCTCAATCAGCAAACAAACGACGCTTATTATGGTCAAGTGGCTTTAATTCTTGAGCCAGTTAGATCTTGTATGGGTGTAGACCAAGATATTCACGCAAAATTTTCCATGTGGTGGATGCACAGATTCCAACTTGTTGTGAACGTCGACGAATAGACAAATCTGGATCATCATTAACACTATAACTTACAGCAGCGATATTTTCTCCTGTACGTACAGTTCTTTGTCTTGTTGTTGTTATTGAATCGAGTAGAAAATGTTGTCCGAAATCTATCGATAGTTTGACGAATAAGCTGCTCTGATGGACGATTATGTGAACCATAAATTTCACGAAGTGCCCTATAAGTTTGGCGAATAGAACACTGATTTTGAAAATCAATTTCAACAATTTGTAAACGTTGTTGCGGCGTGAGTCTTTCCATGTTAATTTGTCAATGCTTACTGTACAGAAATGTAAAAAAAACATGGCTTCTAGCTTCTGTCAAATCACAGTTATCCCTATCGAAATTTCTATCACTCTAAAAAAAACACCCGATACTTCACAATTGAAAAAACCTCCAAAATGTTGTGACACTCAATCTCCATTGCCATTTAAAATTCTCGAAGAGGTTACCACCCTGCTAAGAGGATGATCGTAGACCTGTCAAAAACTCGCACTCGAAGAAATATTCGGTTGCGCTCTTTTATGTGGCCAACCCGTAAACTTAATAATAATAATAACCGTTCTTTATTGACCACAGTCAAAGGCCATCGACCGAAGTCCTTCAGCCCCCGTAAACTTATATAGATTCACCAGTTTTTTACAGAAAGAGTGCATTCAAACATTCATCCGCATATGCAAGAATTTTTTTTACCAATAAGAAATGTTTGGTTCTGTATATTTTATAATTTTAACATTAACATTGTTATTTAGCTAGCTTATTCTATCTTGCATCAATATTGCAATTTGCAAATCAAAAGATGTCCCTCTTCAAATAAAAATTGACTTGTTTCGGCATTTTCCGAAAAAAGTCATACTGAATATTCGGCTAGACTGTTGCATGTGGGCCACTCCGTATAAAAAAAAAGGTTTTTCTCAATTCCTAGTTTTGTCTTTGCGTTTTCCTAGTAAAAACTTCAAGTATAATTTTCACATTCATAATTCATTCAACACCCTTTTTATTCGGTTGTATAAGTAATAATTTATTTGTCCAATATTTACATCACAGAACAATCATTAACTAATGATTTCCTTGATGAAAAACGAACATATCAATTCGAAATTATTTATTTCTTGTCGAGAAAACGCTCTAACAACAAATTCTCATTTTATCAGATATCAATGAGTCATTTTCCAGCTCTTAAATTAAAAAAAATTTGAGTCATATAATATAACAAACATAACAATGAATTAACAAATAAGACGAACAATACTGAGATTACTAAAGATTACTACTAAAGATTTGAAAAGAAATACTGAAGATAATTAACAGTGGGGGTGAAATCTTGGATTGCAACCCTCAAATTGCTGGTTCTTTATCTTTATTCATTCCTTTCCTTGTTGCGCCATTCACAATGTCTTAGTTGAGAGTAATGTAGTTTTTGTCAGCTTCATTTTTTATTTCGTTTCGACAAGATGTCGAAGTTAAGTGAATGTATGATCTGAGTTTTAACATCTTAAACTCGAACGTTTATCTATTTTCTTATGTTCGTAGCATCGACCACATGTTTTTGTATATGTATGAATTCAGAGCATCAAAATTTGGAGTCTAAGTTTGCAGCCTTCAAATTCTCGAACATCTTGTCTATTATCTTTATTTCGTAGTGTAGATCACCGTTTTTGTTACACCGTTTTTTCACCATATCAAAGTGGGATGTCAGGCAATTCTTATCATCGAACAATTCGTGCTCCTCCACCATTTTTTCACAGCTGGTTGTCATGGTTATGGGCTCGTAGTCTCCATGCGATTTTCCTATCGATATCGAGTACTTGTATCTCTTTATTTCATTCGGAGTGCCTAGTAAGTACACTGACCATTGCATGGTGCCGTTTGTGCAGATGTGCCAACAGAATTGGAACTGCTCACTGTAGGCCTGGATGAGAGTGAAGTAGAAGGCCTGCTGTCCAGCCAGTATGTCAAACATGGGGCATTTGAGGATAATGTGGTTGCCCTTATGGGTGTTGCTGGGATGTACTTCCTTGCAGTGGTCCAATATCTCCGTTCGTGTACCCCGCCATCTGCATGACATCGGCGTGGCGAATGGACACGAGTTCCTGGCGAAGGGACAGGATTCTTGATGGTCACTAAGGTCGGTTCCTGGATTAGAAGAAAACTATAATAGGTGATTAAATTTGATACTTGGTTTGAACAATATATTTAGTCAAAAAGAACAAGGAACTGATAATTTAAGAAGTCCGCCTAAGAGAATTGTTTTTGTTTGCTGACCTGGCGCAAACTAAACCTACGGTATGAAAACTGGAATATAAGAGGAGTCTTGTCGTGCACTGGAAAGGTTACATGGCTCTTCGAAGAGATTATATATCAGGTGTTTTTTTAGAGTGATAGAACTTTCGATAGGGATACGTGAATTCTACCAGAATAGTTATTGGCTATTTGAGGGAGACCTCTTTTCCAAGTGACTACCAAGCAGTCTCCACAGTCCACCCCTAGAGGGAGAAAGTGTGATAAGGATAACGCCATATCATCGCGCGTGGCGAGAACCCCTCCGAAGAAATGAACCCACCAGCTTCCAGTTTGGGCCCCGACTCGAAAGCCAGAACCGTCTGACTGGTAGCAACGAAGCACTATCCAACCCCTAATGGTCCAGCAGGTCAATACCAGAGTTGGTTTGAGACGCAACTCACCCGCCGGAGGGAATTCTTATCCATCCACCCGAACGCAGTCCCATGAACTAAGATAAACTCAAGATTGACGACTACAATTGATCCTGGTACGAGCACCGTCTAGCGGCCTGTACGTTAAACCCCGAGTCGTTTCATGAGAATATCCCGAACATGGGGGTCTGCGAACAGATAAATGAAATACCCCCCTAGTCCAGCATGCGGACTTTCAACCACTGCCCCCTCGAGTCCAACACCAATGGGATGGCCAGGTGGTACAAGTAACACCTGTGGGCAAACCACCCCCCGAGGTAACGCAGTATGCTACATAACGCACTCGGCCATTACACAGAATCCGGAGATTCATACTGCGATAGGGTAGAGTACGCTAGTTTTAAGGGAGAAGCCCTGTGCTGCGACAGACTCCCTTGTCACTGAGTTAATCAACCGGCTCAGCCCTCCATTTCACCTGAGTAAAACTAGGGCCCCATTCGAAGATCTTCCATCATACAGGTCCAGTGACTGGCGCGAAATGGCATTACGTTAGACACCAAGACTTAACCCTCCATTTCGCCGTGACGAAACTAGGGTCCTAGTCAAGAGAGCGCCCCCATCACGTCAAGTTCTAATGCCTGGGGGACGCTTTCGATAGGGATAACTGTGATTTGACAGAAAGTAGAAACCATGTTGTTTTAACACTTCTGCTCAGAAAGCATTGACAAATTATCATGGAAAGACTCACGCCGAAACAACGTTCACAAATTGTTGAAATTCTTTTTCAAAATCAGTGTTCTATTCGCCAAACTTATAGAGCACTTCGTGAAATTTATGGTTTACATAATCGTCCATCAGAGCAGCTCATTCGTCGAACTTTCTATAGATTTCGGACAACATTTTCTCTACTCGATGGAACAACAACAACAAGACATAGAACTATACGTACAGAAGAAAATATCGCTGCTGTAAGTCATACTGGTAATGATGATCCAGATTTGTCTGCACGTCGACGTTCACAACAAATTGGACTCTGCGCATCCACCACATGGAAAATTTTGCGTAAAAATCTTGGTCTACACCCATACAAGATCCAACTGGTTCAAGAACTAAAACCAATTGACCATAATAGGCGTTGTTTGTTTGCTGATTGGGCCCTAGAACAGCTTTAAGTTGATCCGCCTTTTTATCGTAAAATTGTTTTTAGTTTCATTCCATTGTTTTTAGTGATGAAGCTCATTTCTGGTTGAACGGCTATGTAAACAACTAAAATTGCCATATATAGAGTGAAAACAATCATCAATAAATTCTGCAGGTTCCATTGCATCCTGAAAAATGCACTGTATGGTGTGCTTTACACACTGGGGGCATCATCGGTCCATATTTCTTTAAAAGCGATGCTGAAGCAAATGTTACAGTGAATGGTGCTCGTTACAGATCGATGATTAATCATTATTTGTTTCAAAATTTGAATGGTATCTACCCAGATGTGTTTTGGTTCCAACAAGATGGTGCTACACCTCATGCTGCTACCGTAACAATTGATTTATTGAAAGAAAGATTTGGCGATAACATTATTTCGAGAAATGGTCCAATTAATTGGCCTCCAAGATCATGCGACATAACTCCACTGGATTATTTTCTTTGGGGTTGTGTCAAGTCATTGGTTTATGCTGATAAACCATAAACAATAGACGCTTTTGAAGCCAACATAACTCGTCTTATTGTTGAAATAAGACCTGAATTATTCGAAAAAGTGGCCCAATATTATATTTTTAAAACATAAATGTCATAAAATTATCTTTCAAATAAAAAAAAATGGCTTCAATCTTAATTTAAATGTGTTTTATTTCAATTTTAAAGTTCTATCACTCTGAAAAAAACACTCGATATATATTCCCTCATTATTATAAGTTGATGAATGAATTGAAATTAAAAAAAAAAATGGTTTTATTACGTTATTTAGAATCTCATCTGCCGATATGTTAGCTACTTCTATATTTTCTTCATATATTGTAATGGTCGTGACGACTCTATCTCAAACAAAGTTCAAAGAAACGAGTATCTATCGGTCTCTCTTGCTACAGAACTACAAATCTAGTACTGTCTACAACAGCCAATTCAATTTTTGGCATTGTTGTACTTATCCCAATCAATGCAGATATGAATATAATATAAATTACGCACTATAATAATTTATTATTACGAGTAATGTTCTTTTAAATTGTATCGGTTGTTTTTTTAGAGTGATAGAACTTTAAATTGAAATAAAACACATTTAAATTAAGATTGAAGCCAATTTTTTTTATTCAAAAGATAATTTTATGACATTTATTTTTTAAAATTAATTTTCCGGTATATGTCCACCACGACTAGCTCTGAGGAACCGCATTCGACCAGACCAATTTTGGACCACTTTTTTGAGTAATTCAGGCCTTATTTCATCAATAACACTAGTTATGTTGGATTCCAAAGCGTCTATTGTTTCTGGTTTATCAGCATAAGCCAATGTCTTGACATAACCCTAAAGAAAATAATCCAGTGGAGTTATGTCACATTATCTTGGAGGCCAATTAATTGGACCATTTCTCGAAATAATGTTATCGCCAAATCTTTCTTTCAATAAATCAATTATTACGGGTGCAGCATGAGGTTTAGCACCATCTTGTTGGAACCAAAACACTTCGGGGTCCATACCATTCAAATTTTGAAACAAATAATCATTGATCATCGATCTGTAACGAGTACCATTCACTGTAATATTAGCTCCAGCATCGTTTTTAAAGAAATATGGATCGATGATGCCTCCAGCGTGTAAAGCACACCATACAGGGTGCATTTTTTAGGATGCAATGGAACCTGCAGGATTGTTTTCACTCCATATACGGCAATTTTATTTGTTTACAAAGCCGTTCAACCAGAAATGAGCTTCATCACTAAACACAATTCTACGATAAAAAAGTGGATCAACTTCGAGCTGTTCTAGGACCCAATCAACAAACAAACGACGCTTATCATGGTCAAGTGGCTTTAATTCTTGAACTAGCTGGATCTTGTATGGGTGTAGACCAAGATCTTCACGCAAAATTTTCCATGTGGTGGATGCACAGAGTACAATTTGATGTGAACGTCGACGAATAGACAAATCTATCTAAATTATTAACACTTCTGTAGGTTCAGTTCTTTGTCTTGTTATTGTTGCATCGAGTAGAGAAAAAGTTGTCCAAAATCTATCGATAATTCCACGAATAAAGTGCGCTGATGGACGATTATGTAAACCATAAATTTCACGAAGTGCTCTATAAGTTTGGCGAATAGAACACTGATTTTGAAAATGAATTTCAGCAATTTGTAAACGTTGTTGCGGCATGAGTCTTTCCATGATGATTTGTCAATGCTGAACAGAAATGTCAAAACAACATGGCTTCTACCTTCTGTCAAATCACAGTTATCCCTATCGAAAGTTCTATCATTTTTAAAAAACACCCGATATGTTCATAAATAGAATACGGGGATGCAAAATTTTGAAAGTGTTACTACTTGAACCAAATAATAGATTATGTAAATGCGTGCAAAAGAGGTCTAAATGTAAGAACCTTCAGGTTACAAAAACTCATTTATTTTTTCAATAATCGGACCACGATAGGGTCATCAGCCTAAACTCCATGACGCTCTTTGTATGTGAAGCTTTATTCCTTACCTAATATCTGTTCTTCACAGCCATCAGCTCTAAAACGGCATGGAAAGCTAACGCTGCAATGTATCCTTTCAAGGGCGTAGGCTCTGGACACCCCTTTTGGACTTCTGCATGTCGGGCATCTGGTGAATTTTTCGAAACAGTTAACGCAGAAGGTGTGCCCCATAGTACACTGATGGATTGGAGGTATCATATACTCCATACATATTGGGCATTCGAACTCTGGTAGAACCGGGTTATTCATTTTCAGATCTGAAATAACATATGGAATAGATGATATTTATCGTAACACTTTTCGAAACGTTTCAGCGGTGTTAAGAATAATAGCATGTTCATTAGAATCTCAAGCACCAAAAAAATTATATACACAAAGAATAAATAAATATAAATATTCAATAAACGTTGAACACAATTTTTCACATTTTAAGAGAAACTTAAAGTCTTAACCGTATATGGGGTGAAAACAATCCTCAAGAAGTTCTGCAGGTTCCATTGCATCCTGAAAAATGCACTGTATGGTGTGCTTTACACGCTGGATGCATCATCGGTCCATATTTCTTTAAAAACGATGCTGGAGCTAATGTTACAGTGAATGGTGCTTGTTACAGATCGATGATCAATGATTATTTGTTTCAAAATTTGAATGGTATCAACCCAGAAGTGTTTTGGTTCGAACAAGATGGTGCTACACATCATGCTGCTACCGTAACAATTAATTTATTGAAAAAAAAAATTGGCAATAACATTATTTCGAGAAATGGTCCAATTAATTGGCCTCCAAGATCATGCGACATAACTCCACTGGATTATTTTGTTTATGTCAAGTCATTTGTTTATGCTGATAAACCAGAAGCAATAGACGCTTTGGAAGCCAACATAACTCGTGTTATTGATGAAATAAGGCCTGAATTACTCAAAAAAGTGGTCCAAAATTGGTCTGGTCGAATGCGGTTCCTCAGAGCTAGTCGTGGGAAAGTTAATTTTAAAAAATAAATGTCATAAAATTATCTTTCGAATAAAAAAAATTGGCTTCAATCTTAATTTAAATGTGTTTTATTTAAATTTAAAGTTCTATAACTCTAAAAAAAAACACCCGATAGTAGTCCTGAAGTCATAGTTGATTGTCTAAGATTTCTGAAGCAGCTGAAATTGAAAAGAAAATTACGAAAATCTTCTAGGACTAGAAAAGCCAACTACCATTAAATATTAATAAAATGATATAAGCCATTATCGGAAAATATAAGCAATATGATCACAAGATCGTCTATAATATTATCTTCATGGTGAATTTTATCATCAATTTGTTAAAATTTTTATCTAAATTTTTATGAACTATTTCATTTTAATGACCTGTATGCTTTGCTGAAAAAGATTCTCTTTTGAGGTAATTCTGCTTCTCATTCATATTGCATTCAAATTCTGCCTGAAATTCAATAATACCAGATAGAAGATACATTGAATTGCTCAGACAATTTTGTTTTTTCTTCTCTCAAAAAAACTGAGAAATTCTCGAGTTTGTGACAGTAACAAATTGATTGATGCTTTGTACCTTTCAATAACATTTTTAATATTCTTGTATTAATTCGTTTAAAAAAATTTCACTTTGTCTTCTAATGGGTACGGAATTGTAATGATAATTAATTCAAGTTTACAACCCTGAAAAAGTAACTAAATGTTTATAGATTCACTTTAATTTATTTTATCATCCTCAATTGATTAATCTTCCACTGAAGTTCCGCTGTTTATCATTGTGATAAAATATTGTAGAACTTTTTAAAATGGTGTGCCAACAAATATCCTACCTTTGGAAAAACAAAAACAGGAAAACACAAAAACGTAAGGTATATACGTTCAATTATTAGTTAAAACATCACATCTATCATTGTATTCTGACTGATCGTAATTACCAAAATATATACGGCATGTGTTCCTTTGTTTTTTGTTACAGCTCCTATGTCAAATAAAACAATAGAAATGTGAGGTAAATGGAAAAGTAAACAATAAATAATTCTCTATTTCACTCATTAAGAGTGAATGAACTACTTCAAGACAGTATCATTTTGTACATTTCCTGTAGTGTCCATTCATTAGGTTTACAACTAATACTTTGCAATTTATACAGAATAATGAAAAATTTATCCATCGTAGTATGACTTGAATTGATTGTTTTTAGGCAGTCCTAACAGTTGTCTTAATTTCTGCTTGTATTTTACGTATGTCGAATTTTAACCCCTTAAAGTATCACATTAGAACTACTGATAGAAAACTTTTGAATTTTATACACAGGTTTATTTTCTTCTCTTCTGAGTTATTCAAATCTCTAAACTCGTTTTCAAATGCGGTGCTTTCCCCTATATTTTCCTTCATTGCGTTAAAAATTGAGCATTCCAGTACGGACAATATTTAGAGTGTTCCTAAACTGGAGGTACAAACGAAGAAGCGAGATTCCTTGAATAATTTCAAGAAAAAAAAACCGCAAAAATTTCGCTTTCGAGATACAGTGTGTGAAATTTGAATGTTTTCAAATTTTTTTCTTATAGTATCTGAATTTCACAAAATATTCAACTGAAATTCGGCACATTAATTACAATTTAGAGTTTACACCGTATGACATGCCCATTTTGATTTCTGTTTTGCTCCAGAACTTTTTTCTGGTGAGCCGCTGTTAGTTTGAAGAATTGTAAAAAAAATCTTTGTCATTACACTAAATTTTATGGTCTCATAGTTTTATCGTATCTGCTACGGATTTCGAGAAAAAAATTTTGAACCATTCTCTCGAAATCCTGAGAAAAATCCAAATTGTCATGAAAATCCAGCTGCAGTGAATAAATGTATTATTTTATTTTTTTGTGAAATTCATCAGAATTTTATCACGTCATCATATTAGTTGAAAATTATAATTTTACAGCAATATGGAAAATTAGTCATTCGTGCATATTTCTATAACCTCTTTCATGTCAAATTGATTTCAAATTGACGCAATCTGAGTTTAAAATTATTCTTTCCACCTACTCAACGAATGTTTGGTGGGTAGCCAAAAATATAGAAGTGTTACCTTTCTTTCCTGTTAGAGTTCAATTGTTACAATTCCAAAGAGGAGATGTGATGCGTATTTTTAATTAATAAATGTATACTACTCTGCCAAGAAAGTACCGGGAATTTTCAATTAAAACAACATTTTACATTTATTCGTCAAAATTTATTGGGTCGCCTTCAAAATAGGCTCCATTTGCTCCAATACATCTATGCCAACGGCACTTCCAATTATCGAAACATTTTTATAGGCGCTTTCCGGGATGGACTTTAGCTCTCGCGCCGAATTTTGTTTTATGGCTTCAATCGACTCAAAACGGGTGCCACGAAGGGGCAATTTTAGTTTTGGGAAGAGGAAAAAGCCGCAGGGAGCCAAATCCGGCGAATACGGTGGTTGCTGAAGCACGTTTGTTGAGTTTTTGGCGAGAAAGTCAGTCACAATCGTAGCTCGGTGAGAAGGCGCGTTATCGTCATGCAAAATCCATGAGTTGTTCGCCCACAAATTTGGCCGCTTCTTACGGATATGCTCACGCAAACGTTTCATAACGCCTAGGTAATACTCCTTGTTTACCGTCTGACCCTCTGGAACGAATTCGTAGTGCACCACGCCACGGATATCGAAGAAAACAATGAGCATCACCTTCATTTTCGAGCGGCTTTGGCGTGGTTTTTTCGGTTTCGGCTAATTTTTTGCCACCCATTCCGATGATTGCTGGCTTGTTTGCATATCGTACTCGTAGACCCAGGTCTCATCACCAGTTATAATGCGTTCCATGAATGTAGAATCGGAATTACAGCGATCCAGCATGTCTGAAGCAACCTGTTCGCGATGACGTTTTTGAAGAAAATTCAGGTCTTTCGGTACGAGTCGTGCGGCCACCTTTCTCATGCCCAAAATATCAATCAAAATCGTACGTGCGGACTCGTGGGATATCTTAAGATCATGTGCTATCTCTCTCAAGTTGGTACGACGGTTTTCCAGCACCCTTTCCTTAATTTAATCGACGTTATCTTCGATCGAAGCGGTCGATGGGCGTCCACTTCACGACCGTCCTTGAAGGCTCTGTACCACTGATATGCACGAGTTTTCGATAGAGCATTATCACCAAAGGCCTTTTGCAACATTTTCGATGCATCGGCTTACGAAAATTCATTTGCAACACAAAACTTTAAACAAATTCTTTGCTCAACGTAATCACCCATAGTAAAAATCGGCACGCACTCTGACATCGACTGACTTAATCAGCTGTTGCAAACACACTAGTTGACAGATCCCGCTCAAGCTTGGCATAGTAATTAAGGACAGTGGTACCAACCTAGGAAAAAAAATTATTACCTGCCTCATTGCCCCGCCAGATTTAAATCGATAATTCCCGGTACTTTCTTGACAGAATGTATACAGGGTGAATCATAACTATTTGGACATAGAACAGATTATTTGTATCAAAATATGACGATTAGACCTAATATAACTTAATGAAATACTGTAGTGGAAAAAGATACAGGGCGTTAAATTTTAATATTTTTTTCGTTTGTACTAATAATTTGACTGTTTATTTCCGAATTGTTATCAAAATCAGGACAGAGACATAACATTGGACGAGGAATATTATTTTATTCATTACTTCACTTTTTGTTATAAAAGCGTCACGTGAGTCATTCCTGATGATAATATTAAGTGGTAGTTTTTTTGACGAAACTTGATGAGAAAAAACGATGTAAAAATCATTTTTACGTAATAATGATCTGCTTGATTAAACACTAATTTTTCGAGAAAAATGTAATTGAACACGTGAATCCTACTAGTTAGTTGAATTGGCATGTGAGCGTAGCTCTTTCACCAAGTGACTACTCAGCACAGTCTGTCCCCAGAGGCAGAAAGTGTGATAAAGATTACGCTATATCATCGCGCGAAGCGAGAACCTATCCGAAGAGATAGGCTTCCAGTTTGGGCTTCAGTTCAAAAACCTACAACCATATGACTGGTAGCAGCGAAGCACTATCCAACCTCTACTGGCTCTGAATGGTCAGTACTCGAGTTTTTGGGATGCAACTTAAACGCTGAAGGGGCTTCTTATCCGCCCATGTCCCGTGAACCAAAATAGTCTCAAGAGTCCCACACATCTACGTGCTTGCGTATGGTGATGCTGTGATGCTTGTATCTTTTTTAGTGTATTTTTTCTATAAAATACCTCTAGAATCCCAAAGCTATTATTGGTGACTTCAAACTTGTTTGGGGGCTGTGTACCCTTTTCAACCCTCTTGTTTACTCTTAGCGCCATAATGTTGAACCACATCTCATCCTCAGTAACTAACTAACTGGTCGAAAATAGTCGATGGTTCTCCGCCACAGAGCTCTAAAAACTCCTCACAACACTCGACTGGCACTTCTGAGATGCGGTGAGCATTTTGGGTACCCACCTTGCACTGACCTTTGAATCATGAAGGTCATGCAGGATAGCATGTATGGTATCCACGGATAGGTTTGTCATATTTGCAAACATTTTGATTTTCATTCTGGCAGCTTCAAGTACTAGCTTTTCCACTTTTTTCACATTTTCTTCAGTTGTGCCACTAACGGGCTCGCCCGAGCGAGGATCATCTTCAATGCTTTCTCTGCCTCGTTTGAATTCACTTAACCACTTTGAGCTGTGTATAAGGATGCGTTACAGTCTTGGTAAATAGCAACCATGAATGATTTTTCGATTGTTTCCCTGCTTAGTGAGGAACTTTAGATAGGCGCGATGCTCGATTTTCTTCATCATTGTGGCTGAAAATTTCTAACGAAAAAAGCCAGAGCCTTGAAACTTTCAGGGAAGGTTTGGGGTCTAAATATATCGATGCTCGTTAATCGATCAGACATTTAGGAGAAGAATAATAACGCGCATGTTGGTACAAAGTTTCACAAGTGAATGCATTTATTTCACATTATATTTCCACATGTTTTCAATTTCCCTTTTTTCAGGAAATGGTTCGATCACCTCAAACAATGCCGGAAGTCAAATAAGAAGCCCAGCCTCCTCAGAGTGCTAGCGTTAACGTTTTGGCCAGAATATACATTTTTGGGAGCAATAGTGTTAGTGCAAGAAATTTTCCTGAGACTCTACTTACCCATAGCGCTAGGAAATCTGTTAGGTTACTTTAAAAAAGATACCACCACCAGTCGAGATGAAGCCTTGTGGTACGCCAGTGCTGTGGTTGTTGTGAACGCGTTGTGCGCAGTTTCGATAAATCAGTATATAGTGAATTCCTTCCATTATGGTATGAGAGTCAGAGCAGCTTGTTGTGCCCTCATTTATAGAAAAGTGAGTATAAATCTATAACACTGTGAAATACTTATTTATAAAATGTTAATTAACATATGGTGATCCCATGAATCAACTGCTCCTCAAGTTTTGAGGATGTTGATTGATATAGGTTTGGTTTTCTTATCTAGTTTTTTTGCTTTAGTTTGAATACTTTTGGAATCAGTTATTGTTTCACGTTTCTACCATCACCTGGATTCTAGATTCGAAAGATTAGTTTTCTAATGATGCCTAGACGTATACTAAGTGCAAATTAAGTCAATAGGGATTTTCTGAGCGAATGTCTTCTGAGAAAACTTGCTTCTTTTAGTTTAATGAAAGCGTGAATCCGTAGGTCCATCCATTCATATCGACAAACGAAAAACGTAACCGAAAGGCCTAGAATGGACGAATGATGGACCACAGGTGTACAAGATCAGTTTCTCCACGCGTAGAAAAGCAGTGGTATCGTGCAACAGCGTCTCTGCTTGCTTCTGGGTTGAGGTTTCAACTGAAACAGTGCAAGTTTTCATCAATCTTCGCGCAAGCTCAAAGATGTATTTGATTAGCATGAGTAAATAAAGCACATCAATTGGATGAGGAATGCAGCATCCTCGAATAACACAAAAAGAAATATCCATTGATCTTCGAATAAGCCTACATTCCAAATGCCTCAATCCTTTTGCACATCGTTTCAGTGAATTTCCACGCTACGCAACAAGCGCATTTTTTTGGTCAACACTTTTTGCATTTGCGTTTTTAAATGATGTCCTTGCCTGCTCGAATCTGCTTTTGATTTTTTGAGTCAAATCCAATTTTTAATTCACCCAGATATTTTCATGCCTCTACTCTCTCCATCACTTCCCATTTATGATGATATCTGTTAGAAGACCAGTTTTCTGATAGTTTTTACAGTTTTGGCAATAAGGCGAAGCTGTTTTAGGTTGGAGTAGTCTAACTTGGACAGGTCCAAAGTTACTTGAAGCAAAGTGTACTAAGGGTTGACTTCGGCAGGACAGATAGAGCAAATATTAAGTAGATAAAATTTGAATATTCACGCACGCATTTAGATTCTCGAGAATCAAGTGTGACAAGACCAGCAATATAATGAACTGTAATACTTTCTGCAGCTTGAGGAATCATGGCTAGAAATTAAAAAAGGCAGAAAGAGGAAACCAACAGAGAAGCATTTTGAAGAAATCCAATTTTCTTTACTTTCTTGAGATATTTTCTTCTTGGATTAAGTGTTTTTTTTCACGATGCAATAACACAATACAATTTTCAGGCCTTAAGACTAAGCCGATCTGCACTGGGAGAAACTGCTTCTGGGCAAATAGTTAATTTGCTGTCTAACGATGTAAGTCGTTTCGACGTTGTATCAGTGATGCTCAACCACATGTGGGCTGCTCCACTGTCTGCAATATTGGTCATGTTCTTCTTGTACATCAACGCTGGATGGGCTGGATTAGTTGGCATCACCCCTGTGTTCATAGTGACTCCTCTGCAAAGTGAGTATATGGTACGTCGATTATTAAAATATTGGATGGAGTAATTCGTTACTTTGTGATAGTTCATTTTAAATGGAATTAAATAGAAATTACTTTGTTTTATATCACTTTCAATTACCTAGATATACAGTGACTCCAGTTTCGTAATATAACTGTACTGAATAAAAACAAAATGTATCTCAACTATTATATACACTCGCCAAAGGACCGTCTGCACATTTATTAGTTTTATTGTTGAAAGGTGTTCTTTATGTGTGAATATTTCGATGAATTCCAGGAAGTCTAGTTTTTTTCCATTCGCTTCCAGTTGCAATATTTCAAGATTCTCTAATGCTGGAAAGATATGATTGGTTTCGAAAAAATATTTCATAAAATTAGAGTTCTCTTTACGGTTCCTAATTGAATATTGATGATTTGGTAATGATCTGCCAGTTTGTCCAATATTTACGCTACTGCCCTGTTGACAACTTAATTTATGGACTCCAGAATCATTGGGCCGGTTGTTTTTGTCTTTTGTATTAAAAAGGAGGTTGAAATGAAAAATAACATTCACATCCTCATATAAAATTTCCAACCCCCTTTTTAATGCAAAAGACAAAAAACCCGGCTGAATAATTCTGGAGTCTATAAATTAAGTTGTCAACAGTGCAGGAGCGTATACATATAGGATAAACAGGGAGATCTTTCCAAAAAATGTTTGAAGAACATCAATCTATATTTAGTAACCATAAAAATAACTCTTACTCGAAACATTGTTTCGAAACCAATCATATCTTACCAGAATTGGACATCTGGAAGCAAAAAGTGAAAATAATCCTCAAGAAGTTCTGCAGGTTCCATTGCATCCTGAAAAATGCAATGTATGGTGTGCTTTACACGCTGGAGGTATCATCGGTGCATATTTCTTTTGAAACGATGCTGGAGCTAATGTTACAGTGAATGGTGCTCGTTACAGATCGATGATCAATGATTATTTGTTCCAAAATTTGAATGGTATCGACCCAGAACTGTTTTGGTTCCAATAAGATGGTGCTACACCTCATGCTGCTACCGTAACAAATGATTTATTGAAAGAAAGATTTGGCGATAACATTATTTCGAGAAATGGTTCAATTAAATGGCCTCCAAGATCATGGGACATAACTCTACTGGATTATTTTCTTTGGGGTTATATCAAGTCATTGGTTTATGCTGATAAACCAGAAGATACAAAAGACGCTATGGAAGCCAACATAACTCGTATTATTGATGAAATAAGGCCTTAATTACTCAAAAAGGTGGTCCAAAATTGGTCTGGTCGAACGCGGTTCCTCAGAGCTAGTCGTGGTAGACATATGCCGGATATTATTTTCAAAACACAAATGTCATAAAATTATCTTTCAAATAAAAAAAATATTTGTCTTCAATCTTAATTTAAATGTGTTTTATTTCAATTTAAAGTTCTATTACTCTAAAATAACACCCGATATTTTAAATTAGTAGAAGTGTGATTTTTTTTGTATTTAGTTCTGCAATAAAGATATAATTATTACTAAATGCCGAAGTATTGAACAAATATATAAAAAAATGTCAGTGTTCTTTCCCTAACTACGGAGCAAGTAAATTTACCAGCGAGTAATTTTTATTTATTTTTTGTTCTTTTTTGGTGTAGATATAATTCGTTTCATTGAATCCGCAACAATGCTAGAAAACCTTTATGAACAACAAATCATTAGCAGTAACTTTCTCTTTCAATCATGAAGTTTATGAGAAAAAAATACAAAAATTTCTTTCATTATTTTAAATGGCCTGTAATGATCTTCTTAAGGTCAATATCTACTCACTCTAAACTTCCTCTCTCTATTATACTGAGTATACCTTCTGATTTTGAAGTAGCTCATTTCTTTTACTTACGAGCCACAACTGCATAATGTTACATTATGGTACATTAATATGGGAGTTTTCAAAACACATTCCTTCATTAAGCAGATGTAGGAAAAAGAAGATCAAGAAACATGCAACAAATATTTGCTATAAATTAATGTTCGTGTGCTTCATTCATTTTAGAGATATTTTTGGGTGAAAATTTTCAGAGAATATTAATATCTAATACAATGTTGAGCAATTTTTACGTCTTTGAGATCTGAAACATTAGCTTGCTCAATGTCATTTTTCCAGATGAATGAGTTTTCAGACGTGCTTCCTGTAGAGATTTTGAAGAGGAGCAGAAGAAAGGAAATTATTATGTCCAAGGAAAAATATATGCTTCTTTTCACGAGATCTTTTCTTTATAAGCTGTATACAAGAATAAGTTTCGGTTTTACTTTTTTTCAATGTATAAATCGGAAACTTATAAAACAAACCACGTACAATTTCTTGCATTCTGTTTCATCCGTGTAGGCAGAAGAACAACTCCAACAAAAGCAATTTTTCATTGTTTCTTTTCAAACCCAAAAAACCTCAATGCCGAAATTCAATCCTCTGGAATTGTTCCGTCAACTCGACATACTTGAACGATTTACATAAATCAAAAATTCTTAATGGGGGTATTTCATGGTTTCCCTGTCGAAACATTAAAAATTATGGCATTCGGTTGTACTGTTAAGATCACGCGTGCCTAGCCGACAAAGAGACCAGTTGGCGTTTGAAATCTCCGAACATCACGTTTTTTCGACCGCCAGAAATTACGTAGTTAATCGACGCCGACAGCGTAGTCTGGATTTCAGGAACAGAAGCGATATTTCATCATTAAGAGCCGAAGAAATCACGTTCAAGAACATAATAATAGAGCCTATAGAACAAGCCAAACGTCCACATGTTCTTGGTTTATATTTCGTCAATAATGACTTTTTGGAATCAAGGTGCGACCAGAAATATCCAAATTATCTTTTTTCTTTTTTACAGTAAGTCGAAGTTTCAAAACGATCTTTCCAGTATTTGATTGAGTCAGTTTTAACTTGATAGAAAATCATCTTAGACGATTTATTATAAAGGGTCTTTCATTAACAGCGCTCCATTTTGTTTTGTAAATAAAACGTAAAGTTAGAGTAACAGATCGTAATTTTTCATAATGAATTTGGATTATTTATAAACGCTGTTGGAGTGTGTACCTTTCTGATTAAATGGTAGACATTGACAAATACAACTGTCAATGTCACAAATGAACAATGGCTGCCATGCGTGAGTAATGTCATAATTGTGTTATAAACATTTTTTGGAAATTAAAATACTGTCTCATATATTCTTCAATTAAATGAGTTTCGAATGGAGCTCTCAAATTATATTAACCTCTGAAATATTTTCGGAGTATTTTCTTCCACATTGCAGTCATAAAAATGTATAATCATCTCATTTTTTGCTAGTTGAACAAACTTTAAATTATTATCAACTACCAAAAAGTAAAAGCTGAAAGAGTTAAATATTTGATGAATGTTTCTTCCACAGGTTATACTGGAAAATTATCAGCCGTATACAGAAAACAGACAGCGTATAAAACTGACGAGAGAGTGAGGTTGATGGACGAAATCCTTTCTGGAGTGCAAGTGATAAAAATGTATGCTTGGGAAAAGCCGTTTGCCAAACTCATCAAGATAGCCAGGAAAAATGAACTGAAAATTATCATTAAATCTTCTTACGTTAGAGGTCTCTACATGACGTTCAACTTGTTTACGACCAGAGTAGCCCTATACTGCACCCTGATGACGATGGCTTTGAGTGATCAACCTATAACGACCACCAAAGTAAGTCTGTCGAATTTTACCCGTATATATTTTGATAGTTGATAGTGATAAGTTGATCATCTATTGTAGTTCTTTCTTTGCACTGATTGCGATATATCACTAGCTACAGTTTTTTATCCAGTAACCACCAGAACTTTGGTGGTGAACTCTAACGATTGAGGCGCCTTCATATGTGCAGAATTTTTTTTATTTCAAGGCCTTGATATTCTTTGTTTCCAGTTATATGACATTGCTTTTTATTCCATTTTATTTTATTTATCACCTTTTGTACAATGTTGGTTGTGAACAAAGTTGCTGGAGCCTCCCGAGAAGCGAAGTTGACTACTCTAACACTTAACTTCTCAGAAGATCATACCAAGTATGAATAATCCATTAAATTATAGAAACCCTCGTAAAATACCTAAATGGACACATACAAAATATAGTAGAAGATAAAAGTATATAAAAATACACAAATCAATATATCAATAGGAGTACCAATACTATAGCTTGAATGAACAGGATACGCATTCTGACTCTCCAGCAAATTTCTCTTTAACCTTGATCTAAAACAATTGAATCTCTCCTGATTGAGGTTTACCTGCGACCTCCTAAACCTTGCAATTCGATGAGCTGGAATAGTAGCATACATTATGTTGACAGCATGGATATTACAAGCTTACCTCTGAGATTCTTCGGAGACGGACGAGTCCGCAATCTGTAAACAAAACAACCCATATGTAGACAGAAACGATTCTCCATTCGGAACTAACCCAAAGTATTAATCCCCTCAGGATCTCGATCATACTTCCTTAAACTAAAAACAAACCTACAGTACCAGATTTGAATATACTGAATTCTATTTTTGCAATAATAGTTGAGGCAAAGAAAGTAAACAACATCACAATAGTTCAACGGGGATAGCACGAAGAACTCTGCAAGAAGTTTCCCCAACGAAAACCTGAGAAACCTTTTGGAAGCATAGATTAGCTTTAAACGAGAGAATGCAGACCTAACTAGACCAGTAGCATGCGAGGAGAAACTAGGCTGCCTATCAAGTAATAAACCTAAACTCCTTGCAGAGTCAGTCACACGCACTGATGTACCATATACAGAAATATACACATCGCCCTTCAAATGCTCATAATCTCTATACTTGGAAAATATTAAGATCTGACTTGTTGGTTGACTAAGAACCAAACTGTCGAACAAGGCACTATAATTAATGAGAGATAGAGCACTATTGATATGATATGACGCCAAATGCACATCAGCTGGAGAAAATCTAAATTTTATTTAAATATTTCAATGGTATATATTATAAACAGCAAAGGTCCCAAAATGGAGCCTTGTGCAACCCTTGACAATATGGCCTTTCCCTGAGAATTCACGTGATGCCTTTAAATACGAAATCGAAGTTGCCACGGTGTCGTTTGTGGATCAATGATTTTATTTGCCTTTAAAGCGTACCAAACTGTAACATTTTCTGTATGTAATGGTGTTTCGATAATAGCTTGTATACCATTATCGTTCCAAATGTACCAATTTATCTCCATTCAAAAGAGTGTTCCATAGATGAACAGAATTTTCAAATTGAATTGTGGATTTGCAAACCTTGCTCCGGTGTTAGTCTATTTATGATGAATTGTCAAACGAATCTCACCTCACCACGACTGAGAATTATTAGAAAATATTTTTGCCAATTTAATGTTTTCCGCCTCCTTTTAAATGAAAACGTGTGATGTGAGGAATATGGTTTCTGAATAAAAAAGCAGCCAACCATTCCTTACCAAATCAATCTGTTCCAGGTCTTCGTCCTGATGAGCTACTACAATATCTTGGCCCAAACCTTATCAACAATGTTCGTACGAGGTATATCAGAAGTAGCAGAACTTTTGGTGGCTGTAAAGAGACTGCAACAGTTCTTGACCAACGACGAGTATATTGTATCTACTCCACCCCCAAACAATAACGATTTCAGGTCTATGTCGGACGATGTTGAACTCTGTCTGAAGGATGTGACGGCCAAATGGGACATTGCTTCTTCAGATGATACCTTGAGAAATATCACTTTATCAGTAAGACGCGGAGAACTGCTGGGTGTTATTGGACCTGTTGGTTCTGGAAAAAGCTCTCTTTTGGAAACCGTTCTAGGTAAGATTCTGACAATTCTGACTTCCCCAACTTAATGTGTGGAAACATATCGCTCTCTAGAAGAAAAGCAGAGAGGACAGTCCAAATTAAAATGATCTTATTTAGAGAAATGTGTTGTATTCAGATGGAATATTACTTGAATAATTCTAGAGGGAAACACTGAATAGTCGAGAAGAATGGTGAATCAATACAATTGAAGCACTCAGCTTTTATAAGGAGCATAAGTTGATGAAAATTATATACACTTCAGTTTCAAATGAAATAAATTGTGTCCAATAATGCTCAAAATATTTTGAACCTGTTTGGGATTAGAACCACAAAATATGCTGTAGTTTGATATGTCGAAGAACGTATGTCATTTAGTCTCTCAATATCTAGAAGGCACTCAATATATAGATGACCTATTTTCGTAAACTTGTACTAGAGTTTTCGCTATTTCATCGGAATGTCTGAATTTTGAGCTGAAAGTGGTCTCAAACATTTATATTAGCTCTACATAACACAACAACGTGCATAAGAAATAACTTAAAGACTATTGTAATTTTGCAGGGTGGGTTTTAATCCGAAATAGAAACATGAAATTCATAAATGAGCCAACCTAGTCGGAATATATACTCATTATAATTCTTGTTTGAATATCAAAACAGATTTAATCTGTCAGTGTTCTACAATTTTAATTTCAAAAAAATTTTTATTCAAAAAACTTTTAGAATTAAATTAATGTCTTGTAAGCACGACTTATATATAATAGACGTATAAAATCAAACCTCAATATGCAATGTCAAATGGAATAAATAAACCAACAAATATAAATTGTCAATTAAAATTAATAAATAAATATTTGTAGGAGACAAAATTTTGTTTCTGATCTTACCATTATGAAAACTAATTCCTTTTCAAAAATACAAAACATAATTTAAAGACTTCTCAGAACATATAATTTATTTGAAATATTTAATATATTTAAATGTTTGAATAAGTTAATTCAAAAATCTCACAAAACATGCATTATATCTTCAAAAAACAATTAGAATTCCGATAATATCTTCATCGGCCCTAAATCATATTTAAAAAATAAAATCAACCTACAATAAATATAACTTACCTAAAAGTCGTCCTGGGATAATAACTAAGAACAACTTACCTTAAAATCAAAAATATTTTATGTTCGTCACAAAGATTACAGAAAGCTGTAAGGTATTATAAGGTCTTCTTTAAACCATAGACATTCCATAATGAGATTTTTATATATATTATGTATAAAATAAAATAGGAAAAGGCTATTACTTGATAGAAGGAATATAACAAAATTTAAATATCAAAACAGATTTAATCTGCCAGTCTTCAACAATTTTAATTTTATTATTTAAATATTTTAATATTTGTATATAAACATTCATTATAAGACATCCGAATGGTATAACAAAATCCTATAAATAAAAATTATTAACCAAAATCCTATAAATTAAATATTTTGATTAATAATTTTGGTTAATAATTTTTATTTATTGGATTTTGTTATACCATTCGGATGTCTTATAATGAATGTTTATTTTATATGTCATTTGATATAAGTGGTACTTATATGACATTATTTTAATTTATTTTTAGAAGTTATAATCTTTAAATATAATTTTTTGAAATTAAATATGTAGAAGGCTAATATTAAAATATTTAAATAATCTTATATACCTTCTATCGAGAATTAACCTCTATTTATCTTAATTTTAATTTCAAAAAAATTTTTATATAAAAAACCTTTAGAATTAAATTACGGACAACTTTTAGGTAAGTTATATTTATTGTAGGTTGATTTTATTATTTTAATATCATTTAGGGCCGATGAAGAAGATATTATCGGAATTCTAATTGTTTTTTGAAGATATAATGCATGTTTTGAGAGATTTTTGAATAACCTTATTTAAATATATTAAATATTTCAACTAAATCATATTTTCTGAGAAGTCCTTAAATTGTGTTGTATTTTGAAAAGGAATTAGTTTTCATAATGGTAAGATCAAAAACAAAATTTTGTCTCCTTCAAATATTTATTTGTTAATTTCAATTGACAATTTATATTTGTTGGTTTATTTATTGCATTTGACATTCTTTATTTAGTTTTGATTTTATACGTCTATTAAATATAAGCCGTGTTTATAAGACATTAATTTAATTCTAAAAGGTTTTTGAATAGAAATTTTTCTGAAATTAAAATTGTAGAAGACTGACAGATTAAATCTGTTTTGATATTCAAATTTTGTTATATTCCTTCTATCAAGTGATAGCCTTTTCCTATTTTATTTTATAATGTTTGTTGTCTGATTATCTATAATATAAAGCTTTAACCGTTTAATGTGGATTTATATTATATGGTAATGCAAATTTTCATAACGAACATGGCATTGGAAATGTATAACTCATTTTACTCATTTCAATAAATTCAGAATATCTTGAAAGTAATAATTTAATAGATTCAGCTGCAATTTTGTATAAAGATATCATCTATCGAACAATGGGGCTCCCTCATTAATTATATAGCCATTTTACCACAAGATGAAATAAAGTTGCCCTAGAAACTACAATAATGGACGAAATAGATCTTGTTTAAGTCAATTAATTGGTTAAAAAATCTATCAATAATACTTTGATAAAAATATTTATATGTATATCTTACTATCCCAGATCTAATCTATCCAATAGATAGATTCTGATACCATCTCTCTCTTTTTTCCAGGAGAGTTAGTGATAACATCAGGAACCAAAATAGTGAACGGCAGCGTATCTTATGCATCTCAGGAACCCTGGGTGTTCGCGGCCTCCGTTCGTCAAAACATTTTATTTGGTTCCGACTACAATAAAAAAAGATACAACGAGGTGGTACGAGTCTGCAACTTGGAGAGGGACTTCCAGCAGTTTCCCGATGGGGATCTGAGCTTGGTGGGCGACAGAGGAGCCTCACTCAGCGGGGGGCAAAAGGCTAGGATCAATCTTGCCAGAGCTGTCTACAGAGATGCCGATATCTATCTACTTGACGACCCTCTTAGCGCCGTGGACATCCACGTTTCCAAACATCTATATGAGCAGTGTATCAACGGATACTTGAAGAACAAGGCTAGGATTCTGGTAACGCATCAGGTGCAACATCTGAAAAATGCAGATAACATCATCATATTAGAGAACGTAAGTGTTCACTAGATCTTGAGTGTAACTTTCTTGCCTGTTAAGACAACTCAAAACATTTTCGAATGTTGGAAAATAATCTGTCTTAACCATCAAAATGTGTTAATAAGATTTCCTCAGTTATTCAAACTCATGACAGTTACAGTTTGATGGTCCTGATATGAAGGAAAAAATAAAAACTTGTTATTGCAGGGTAATATTTTGAGTCAAGGTTCGTTCAATGTTCTGGCCAATTTGAAAAATTCTTACGCCCAGCTCTTGAAAGCAGATCCTGATCATGCAGAAGACGAGAAACAGAAAACCGCCCCTTCAGAACCTCCCAAAATTACCAAAAGACAAGTGTCAGTGAGGGTGAGTATACAGATAATATGTCCGAGTACAAGTGATGCAACGCAGTTTCTTTTTTCAGAAAAAATTGTCACTTTCCAGCTCGGTCAGCGAGTTGAGTATACCGGAAAGTCTGCTCCTAGAAGAACCCGATGAAGAAGAACTCGAACAACGAAACGTCAAGGATATGCAAGAAGAAAGTTCAAAAGGAAAAGTTAAAGGATCTCTTTTCTTCAATTACCTACATTCCGGAGCTAACTACTTCGTGGTATCATTCGTAGTTTTCCTATACTTATTCACCCAATTCTTGGCTAGTGCCATAGATTTCTTCATAAGCTACTGGGTTAGAATCGAGGAACATAGAAATGCAACTTTGTCTACGAGCGAGATGGCGAGGATATCTTTGGCTACGCCGCAATGGTCGACTGAAACGTGCCTCTATATTGGGGGCGGTCTTGTGACTGCCCTTTTTTTGATAGCTTTATGGAGGTCACTAGCGTTCTACAAATTAGCAATGATGTGCTCGCAGAAGCTGCATGATAATTTGTTCAATAAAGTTATCGGAACCACCATGAGATTCTTCGATACCAATCCTAGTGGAAGGATACTAAACCGATTTTCAAGAGATTTGGGTGCCATTGATGAGTTGTTACCAAAGGTCATACTGGATGCTTTTCAGGTAATATTTGCACATACATCAGTGCTCTGTATTTTCAAATACATAATATGCAGCATTTAGAATAAGAACTTATCATAGTATCAATAATTCAAACAGAAATATTTCTTTTCTAGATCATTCTAGCCATGGTGGGATCTTTGACATTAGTAACCATCGTAAATCCTTACTTCTTGATCATGGTAGCATTCATTGCAGTATTCTTTCTCGTTATCCGGAATATCTTTCTGCGATCATCCAAAAATATTAAAAGACTGGAAGGAATAAGTAAGTTATTAAAAATCGACATCCATATTAAAATCTATACGCTCTGTGTTGTCATTTCAGTGCGAGGACCTGTCTTCACCCATTTAGGAGCTTCAATGAATGGATTAACGACTATAAGAGCATTCAGTGCCCAAGAAATTTTATCAGACGAATTCGACAAACACCAAGATTACCACACAAGTGCCTGGTTTATGTACATCACAGCCAGTTCTGCTTATGGCTTCAGCATGGACTTCGTGTGTTTCATTTTCGTCGGGATAGTAACCTACAGTTTTCTACTTTATGGCTTAGGTAGGCCTAATGCAAAATATGCATTAAAGGAATCTCATTCATTTACTTCAATCCGTAGATTTTGGCCTTGATGGCAGTGAGGTGGGTCTGGCAATCACCCAATCTATGGCTCTAACAGGAATAGTACAATGGGGTATGAGGCAGTCAGCAGAAATAACCAATCAGTTGTTATCTGTAGAGAGGGTTATGGAATATAACACACTGGAGGACGAACCTCAACCGCAGAAACCTACTGTGCCAGCTTCTGACTGGCCTCCAACGGGAAAAATCACTTTCAAACATATGGGATTGAGATATAGTGACGATATGCCTCTGGTTCTCAAAAATTTGGATATTGTTATCAATCCCCGAGAAAAGGTAAATGTTCAGTTCACCGCCCCTTATGAAATACTGTTTGATGATGTTTCCAATGGACTTTATCCCAGTCCATTCGAATTCTTTAGATAAGTTTTAATGTCTCAGTCCTTGGCTTCTTCTGAAGTTAATTGAAAAAATTCTCTTTCAGGTCGGAATAGTTGGCAGAACTGGGGCTGGAAAATCCTCCCTCATATCGGCCCTTTTCAGAATGGCACCTATAGAAGGTCATATACTTATAGATAACATAGATACCAAGAATCTTCAACTTCAAACTCTAAGATCGAAGATATCCATAATACCTCAAGATCCAGTACTTTTTTCTGGAACATTGAGGTATAACTTAGATCCATTTGAAGAATTCGATGACAATTTGCTTTATAAAGCGATAAATGAGGTGGAATTGAAAGATCCAGCGAACATTATAAACAGACTGGAAACTAGAGTCATGGATAGAGGATCGAACTACAGCGTTGGACAGAGACAACTTATATGTCTTGCTAGGGCTATAATAAGAAATAATAAGATTTTGATGTTGGACGAAGCGACTGCGAATGTGGACCCCCAGTAAGTAATATTCTTTGTTTTGAATTGCCGGTTGCTTATAGGAACTTATTTTGAACTCAATTAAAAATTTTATCTCCACACACTAAAATCTATTTTCATACAGGGTGTCTAATTTTAAAAGGACCAAACTTCAAGGGGATATCATTATTATTATTATTATTATTATTTATGGTGAGCGGGCGTCTGTCCACCCTACCACTGCGTCCGCACGGACTATTGTGGTTCACCTCTAATTTATATCTCCCCGACGAGATCCAGTTTTTGGATAAAACCGATAATTTTGTTCAGGGGTAATTTTTTCAGTTCACTGTGGGCTATGAAAGCCTAGCAAAAGACCTCGAATCTGATGCGACTCACCGCTGGGCACTCTGAGACGATGTGCATGGCTGTTTCAGTGTCCTCAAGACACAGCCTGCATTCATTGTCTTCAGCCAGACCGATTTTGTGCAAATGCGCTTTCAGTCTGCAGTGACCTGTCATAATTCCGACAAGTGTTCTTAGTTTGGCCCTATCCAGCCTAGGTTCGCCATCTTTTTGTTCGAAGCTGTCCCAAGGAACAACTTCGAGGCCAGAATGGCTCCGCCAGAAAGACTCTAGCCTTGAGTTCATTCTGCCTGTTATCGCCTCGTTAGCCACGTCATGCGGTATTCCCAGGAATGGTTCCGGTCCTACCAGAGGCAGTGCAGCTCCAGCAAATGCCAGCCGATCCGCCTCCTCGTTACCCAAATAGTTTGAGTGGCTCGGTATCCAAACCAGAGTGACTCCGTTATACATACCGAGCCTGTTTAAAGCCGTGCGGCAACTCCAGACTGTTTTGGATGTAAAACAGCTGGATTCCAGAGCTTTTAGTACTGACTGACTGTCAGTAAATATGTTGATTTTACCGTGGTGGATTTGCCGTTTTGTCAGCAGTTCCGCCGCGGTCTCAATGGCAAATATTTCTGCCTAGAATATGGTTGCGTTTTGACCGAGACTCAATGAGATGTTAATTCTCGGTTTACTCCCATAGACTCCCGCTCCGTTCCGTTTGTCGTTCGCGAGCCGTCTGTGAACAAGCCAAGGTCGGTTCTCAATAGAACCTCAGCATGCTGGGTCCATTCGTCCCGGCTGGGGACGATTACTTTGAAATTCCGTTCCTGGCTCGTGGTTTTTGACATTAGATCCGAGGGCATCGATAGGATACTGTTCGTTAAAAGCTCGTCCAGCAGTCTTGAGCCTCCCATCACTATTGCCTCTGGCCTGTCAATCGCCAGTTGATATAGTTTGTATGTGGTCCGTTCCGCCTCCCTCTGCACGAGTAGGTGCAGGGGTGGTAGATTTCGTAGGACCCCCATGGCTGCCGTGGGTGTGGTGCGAAACGCACCTGTAATTGCAAGGCAAGCCTGTCTCTGTAGTCGGGTGAGCTTTTGTTCGCCAACCGTTTGTTGGCCTTTCTTCCACCACGCTACAGCGCCATACACTATCCGTGGTCTAATTACCATAGTGTATAGCCAGTACATCTGCCTGGGTTTTAGGCCCCAGGTTTTACCACAGATCCGACTGCAAGTCCAGAAACCCATTCTGGCTTTATGACACACTTTATCCAAGTGTGCATTCCAGGTGAGGGTCTTGTCCAGGACTATTGCTAGGTATTTTGCCCCAAATGAGAATTGTATTATTTCACCTCGGATAGTCGGCGGTTCTAAACCATTCAACTTCCGTTTTCCAGTGAATGGTACTATAACTACCTTTTGCAGGTTAAGAGACATGTATTCTCTTATACACCATTTGCCAATAGTGTTCAGTATCTCTTGAAGGACGGCCGATATCGTCACCTCCGATTTACCTTTCACTATGATTGCCAGGTCATCAGCAAATGCTTGAACGTCGACTCCCCACAGCGAAATGATCGCTAGCAGGTCATCAACGAGAAGGGTCCACAGTAAGGGTGAGAGAATACCTCCCTGCGGACAGCCCTTCGCAGCCTTGAACTCGAAGACCTCATCCTGGTATGGGGCCGTTATTGTTCTGCCGCATAGCATTGCCTGTAACCATCTACAGATTAGTGGGTCGATTCCTCTCGCAACGATAGCCTCAGCGAGAGAAGCCGAGAGCGTATTGTTAAAAGCACTTTCAATGTCCAGAAACGCTGTTAGTGCTATCTCTCGATTATCGAGAGATTGGTTTAATTTTCCGACCAGATTATGCAATGCAAGTTCTGCCGACTTGCCAGCCTGGTAGGCGTATTGATGAGGGCTAGGGGGACTGTCAATTAGCACCTTCCCCCTGATATGGACATCAATCACCTTTTCCAGACTCTTCACCAGGAACGATGTCAAGCTTATTGGTCTGAACGAAGAGGGTTCCGATTCTGTTCGTCCCACCAGGGGATATCATACAAGTTATTTGCGCCAAAAAATGTCATATAAGACATAGTCGAAATGTGGATGGTTATTCTTCAATTTAACATTTCTTGATTTCACGAAATATTTCAAATTTTTCCATAAAATCAATTATACTTCAGTTATCATTGTAGCCTCATTAAATTTGACCATATATCTGGATACAGCATAAAATTTGCTACAAGATATAAAGTTTTGTGTGTTAAATCTGCAGTTTGAAGTTCTGTTGATTTGACTAGAACTGTGTGCATGTTGTATTTGTTTTTTTTTTGTATATTTAAAGAGCTATATAGAATTACCTTTACTATTACGTATTGCGTAATTTGGACCACGTGTCATTCATTTCCTTTTGAATTAAATATTCACATAATTACTGATGTTATTTTAAATTTATCTTTTCAGAACTGATGCTTTAATCCAGAAGACAATCCGTCAAAAATTCGCAGATTGTACTGTACTTACGGTAGCCCACAGACTTAACACAATTATGGATTCCGACAAAGTTCTGGTCATGGACTCTGGAACAGTAGTAGAGTACGATCATCCCTTTATCTTGCTACAAAATCCGGATGGCATATTCTATAAGATGGTTGCTGAAACTGGAAGAGCAACGAACGAGCAGCTGAAGAAAATTGCGAAACAAAGTTATCAAAAATTGAAGGCCTTACCAGAGAACGTTGTTAAATAAAAAAGAGCTTTATTATTAGTAAAAATCGAACGAAACGGTGCTACGTGTGATAAGGGGAGATTATGAAGAACGCAAATGCTGTAATTTAAGTGCCAAGTATATGAAATTGAAAACAAGATAAATACGTATATTTTTTGACTTAAATTTTTTGTGCGAAGATTGAGGGCAGCTACAATCGTCCACGAATATTATATTGACGATTTTCTGCCAAAACAATTCACGAACAACATATGAAAGGTGATCAAATATAAACTGAGGACTTATGCTCTTTTTATAAGAATTTAAGTGTCATGTTCAATATAAGAATGATTGAAATAGGGTATTCAAACTGATTTGAATTCTGTCAATATCATCTCATTACTATAGTATATATAGTACTTATTATCATGCAATTTGGTAATGTATACCTGAGAACTTCTCAAGGTAAAATTCTTATTGTACATCTGGATTTTTTGATATGACTGATTTTTATACAAAATTATTACACAAAAGTGCCTTCCAGAACCCAGATATCAAATGAATTTAATTAATTAGTACTTATGTAATTATGAGAAAATAATAAAATGACTGTGACTTAAAAAGAAACTATTCTTCCTATATATCACAATATTGTAAATAATATTTATTATTTTTAATTACTTATAATTTAAACATTTAATTTTAGAGTCCTTACTGCTTAAAACTCAGTGATTGTTAGTTTTTTAAGTCTGTAAATATTGTAATTATATAGTTATAATCTTTTGTGATAGTGTTTGAAACAAGCTGATTGTAAATGAAGTGATAAATAAATATTTTTACACTTTGATATATTGATTTTCTGAAAATTTGTTTCATAAATGAGCAAATAAATTATTATTATATAAATAATCTTGTATTCGATATAATTCCCTTCGTTTGGTGGTGAAACGGTATCCTATATGAGATTTCAATTTCAGTTATGATGATGTCCTTCCTAGGATGATGCTATTATTATTCAATTATTATTAGTTAGTGGTACGTCATAAATTACAGAATTAGAGCTGCGACATTTGATCATTGCGTTCGTTTTTTATTTCGCGTGTCTCCTCTCCCGGCCTTGACATCCTCTATCCGTAGTCCTCCCAATTTGTGTTGAGTCTTTCTTATAGGCCCAAGAAAGTGAAGAACGTCCATTAATTGTTATTCGTTCCCCCAAGATGTCTCGCTCCTTGAGAAATATCGCGGCTAATAACCGTTCTTCATCCCCTGGGGATAATGTTAATCCCACAACAGGTCTCAGGAAATGCAATTCCATACGCCCTCATGGCTAAAAACAGCGGCGACGCTGTTAGAGTGGAGAGGCGACAGAAGGAAATACTTAGCCAACTTGGTAGCTGCACCGCTTCAATAAATGAAAATTCCAGGATTCTGAGCATCAAACATTAGTCGGCACTCATTAGATAGAAACCTTCTCTCAGAAGCCCAATCCAACCTCACACTATTTCGGAAATGAAGACACAACTCACCACTGTCAAACTCAGGTTTTCGGCTCATGCAGCAGCAGATCCTGGTATCATGCCAGAATTGCTAGATCGGGTCAAAAAAGGACACAACACCATAATTACCAACGTACCAGATGACGTACCTCCAAGGACCCCTCCCTAGCCGGTGATATTGTTGATGTTGTCTATAAGAATTCCAGCACCTGTTTGGTCAACGAACAGCAGCTTCCATCTACAGATCGCACCCGTCCTCTCTGGTTTAAAGTTACTTTTTCGAATCCTGAAATTGTATCTAATATTCTTAGACACAAATCTTCCTTATTACGACATCCCCAATTCCGTAAGATGACTATTTATGACGACAAAACAAGAGCACAGGTTGCGGAGCTCAATGCACTACTTGACGAGGCGGTATCAGCATGATAGAGAGAAAAATTTGACCAATAAATATGTTTGGGGTGCCCCTAGGATCGTCCTTGTCAACAAACCCAGCAAACATCAAAAAAACTCAATAACCCAAGTTTGGCTATAGTCTATACTAATGCTCAATCCCTTACTTCTAAATTCCTAAAACAGGCTTTTGTTAATCTTCAGAAACCATACATAGTTTTTATGTCGGCTGCAGCCGTCTATTAATGATTCAGTTTGTTCTTTATACAACTACACCATATACCGTTGTGATAGTAGGAAAACTCCAGGTTACTGTGGTGTTTGTATATATATCATCAATGAAATATTCTCTTCTTTCAATGTCACCCCATCGACTTACGACTGGCCAGGAATCGACAACATCTCTTCATCAAATCTGAAATTATTGGTCGACCACGACCATATGAATTAAACTTTGTGAACATTTATCCATGGTATCTCTTAATGAAAATAAGTTGTTAAGAACAGGCGACTTCAATTGTTCAGACATAGAGTGACCCATGGTTCAGTGTTCTGTAAACTCACATTCATATCCCTACCCCATATTGTTACGAGATACTGGTCTACAGGAGTTAATTTCTGATCCTGCAAGGTTTAAGCGCGGTCAGAATCCTTCTGTTCTCGATCTTATGATAACTAATGATGCTAGGTCATATAAATATAATTAAATATCCGCCAAACAAACTACGAAAGGATAGAGGAGCTACTGTCGAATGAAGATTGGAATACGCTTCTTCCTGAAGGCGCGGATGTCGACATGTTGTGGACGTCATTCTCAAACATCTTTAAGAAGAAAGTATTCCTGTGTACAGAGGAGAAAACCATTAGAGCAAGCCCCTCGAAACCATGGATTACTGATCAAGTTCTCAGAATGATTAAAAATAATCACTATGACAAAGATATCTTAGAAGTCGTTCACGAACACCAGAACCACAGATCCTTTTCTAATTCTGTGTCGGCTGTAATACAGAACTCCAAACACTCATTCGAACATAAATTAGCCAACTAGAAAGATAGAAAAAACTTCTCAAATATTCAAGATCTTTTTCAAATAGCAAAGTCGGAGTACCCCTAGTTAAAAACAGCTCCAACTTGATATGTGAAGACCACTCCGAGGATGCCAATGTTTTCTCGCAGTTAATTCATCTGTTTCCACTGATGAACCCATAGGTCCAATTCCAATTCCTAAAACGCCTCGTGGATCCACAAAGTTGTTTTCTGTGGGGATATAATTAAAAAACACCTTTTTGGCTTGAAATTCTCCTCAGCACCTGGCTAGATGGAATAACCGCGTTGCAGTTGAGGAAGTATTCAGAAGCGCTTACAATGCTCTTGTCTATTATATTTCGTCAATCGATTTCTTCTTCTAAGCTGCCATTAGCTTGTCTGTCTGCCTCTGTTACGCCTGTGTTCAAGAAGGGTGACAAGCTTGATCCTAAAAATTACAGTCTCTTAGTCTAACGTCATCTACTTGCGAAGTAATGGAGAGAGTTATATATGAGGCCTCTTAACCTTTGCAATCCTTTACAAAATTCTACCTGAACAACAGCATGAATTCTTACCTGCTTCTAACCGCTCCATTTTAAAGAATCTACTCCCCTGTATAAATGATTGAACTAAGGCTTGGGACTCTGATATACCGATGGATCTCATCTACTTGGACTTTGCAAAGGCGTTCGATTGTGTTCCCCATCGTCGACTCCTTAATGAGCTGGAACAACTGGGTATTAGAGGGGATTGTTTGTCGTGGATGAACTCATTTATACACGGCAGGACTTTTCGGGTAAGCGTTGGAGATAGCACATCCTTAGGTGATACCCAAGTGACCAGAGGTATACCTCAGGGTACGGTCATTGGCTCCATTTTGTTCCTCTTGTTTACATCAAATCTTCCTTCTTTTTTTTTGAATAAAATCGAGCTGTGCATTACTCGCCGACGATATCAAACTTTATAATTTTTCTCTTATGTGCGCTAAGATTCTACAAGATGACATAAATACATTGAGTCGATGGTGAGAAGAATGGATGCTGCCCCATAAAATCGATAATTGGTACGTGCTTCACATAGGCAATAAAAAGCTCAAATTCAATTATTTCATTGAAAAGAGATTGCTAAAAAGTGTTGAAATGTACTGCAATTTGGGAGTTACAGTTACCTCAAATTTATACTGGTCCTGCCATATTGCAAATATATTCAGTAGGGCTAAGCAATTATGCTTCAGTCTTTGTCATGCAAAAATTGCAGTCGTCTAAATAATTAATGGCTTCTTGCTAGACCACAGGGACTGCAAAAGACATGCTTTTTCTCTTTCCATTCATCCACTGCACCAATGATACGCTATAACTCTTTTTCAATCTTAATTTTATGTCTAATATTGTAAATAACACAGTTTAGGTACTTTTTCTGTTATAAAATGCATCCATTTTAACCGCCCCCTCATAAAATTGACTACTTGCTAATGTAAAATCCTCTTATTGAGCAAAATTTGAATATCGAAACAAATTTAAAAAAAAGCCTTTCTATTTTATTTTATTTCTCTTATTGAGCTATTGAAAAGTGGTACTAGTTAGGGCTTTAGGAATATTTTTCCTATTCAGAAGGGTAATTCCATAAAAAAATAAAGATCTGCTTCGTTACAAAAATCTTGTTGACCAGTGTTTATCACTGTTATATTTTATGGCGGATTTAAACTATAGTACACTTACAAGTGAAATACTATCGATAAATACGAAATCTTCAAGATTATCAATGACATTATTGGAAATTAAAATGAATTTTCCCCACTGTATACCTACATAAGAATGTGAATATATTTTAGTTTATGTATATTATAGTAAAATATTTTAGTAGAATAAGACTACTCAAGAGTAAATAACTCCACAGTATATTTACACTAGTTGTATTTCACTGTTAAACAAAGTATTATTATGATTATTATTATCAAGGAAAACGATTGAAAATTTTGTTATTATCATGAAGCGTATGTTACTTTTAGTGAAAATATTGACAATATCAAGAAAATTATATGAAACTTATCAAAGCAATGTAAATTTGGAAAAAAAAATAAAATTTGAATTAAAGGAAAAGAAAGATTTCTTCCAAAGTATTTCCCATAACCTGAAAAAAAGATAATTTAATCGTGAATAGTTATCAAGAATTACGTTACCTGAATATATAATGGAATTCAACATTTAAATGAAGTATAAACCGTAAAATCAGCGAAGAAAATTTACATAGTTGGCTGGATGAAATTCGAAAATCGTTCTAGAATAAAACAGATGAAACTTAGTGACAAGTTGCAGAATCCAGAATAAGGGGAAATTCCTGAAGCAGAATATGGAGACAATTAAAGAGGAACGTTATTTAAGTGAAATTAATATTCACCAGAAAGGACAATTTGCAAATTTGTAAAAATTTCAGGTGATATTTTCGAAATAGGCGATACTCTCAAACTGTCCAATATATAACTTCATGATACCGTAATAATCGTAATATATGCCCATTAAATTTCGAGAAGCCATAATTCCCTCATAAAGAAGAAACAATGCCTACTATGATTTGCGAAAAATTGAGAATCGAATATCCGTTAATATCAATCAAATCTCTTCGTTACTACAAAATTATTCAACCTTGTGGTCGAGCCAGTCATGCATAATTCAGCTAGGAGTAGAATTAACTGTAATTACAGCTCTTAAAGATATTGGATTGCACGATATACATTTAATACCAAAGTATCGTGCCATCCGCGGAATACCATTTATCTGGAGCTTCTCTTCGCGCGAGTTTTTCTGCGAAACAAGAAGAAATATCGGATCTTCATGAGAGAACTGGTTTTCAGTTCAGGTGGCTTCCTTCTTTTGTTGAATTCTAAACATCGAATGTGAGTATTTTGAATTGTTTCTTATTTATTATTCTATATTACTGGAATTATTGTTAGTTGCAATGGATGAGTGTTTCGTACTAACCAAAGAGAATCCTAAGGAGCAGGCTTCTTTTTTTTCAAAGTTATGTTTTTTGTAAGTATATCTCATTTTTTCTTTGCTCAAAAATCAATTTGAATGTGAGTCAATACTTGAAAGAAGTAAAACTTAAATGACTTTAAATTCAGAATTATATATTCTAACTTCTACAATATATATTGAAACTACATACAAAAAATGTCAAAATGATATCCTTATATATAATCAACATAAAATAACTTTCAATGTTTCGGAAAAAACTTTTTCACATCTCGGAATGAAACGTATTAATACAAATGTATTAACAAAAACTATATAAGTATATATATTGACATACAAATAAAAGAATATCCACTATTCCAAGATTATCTAAAATTCTCAAAATAAAGGATCGAATAAAAATAATTGAACGAGAACTCCAACATTTTATAACTATTTCGGTCTCTAGACCTCTTCAGAAATGTATTGAATTCAGATTAAAATATATCTCAAAATCAAAATTTAACTCACCGAATAAGATAAAACCTGAAACGAATAAACTCGTTATGTTTTTTGTGTTACGAATACAAATGGTTATAGTTAAAACGTAGCAACACGTTGATCATTTTTGTTTTATTTTGGATGATTTAAAGCTTACTCGAGTTTATTCGTTCCAGATTTTATCTTATTTGGTGAGTTGAATTTTGGTCTTGTGATATATTTGAATCTGAATTCAACACATTTCTAAAGAGGTCTGGAGACCGAATTAGCTATCAAATGTTGGAATTTTTGTACAAATATTTTTATTTTATTCTTTATTTTTGGAATTTTGGATTATTTTGGAACAGTGGATTTTCTTGTATTTCTTAATATACAAACTTATATAGTTTTTGTCAATACATTTATATTTATACGTTTCATGTCAGGAAAAATGTTTTTTTCCGAGACATTGAAAAATATAAGGATATTCTGATAGTTTTTGTATATAGTTTCAATATATATTGTAGAAGTTAGAATATATAATTCTGAATTTAAAGTCATTTCCTTTGCTTCTCCAGATGTATTCTCAATAAATTTAATTCTGTATTTTTTATTCTTATTATTGCAATTAAAACAAAATTATAATTTTTCTTTAAATATACGATTTATGAGTTCGAAAGAGACTTTTACTTGTATGTACCAGTAAACCTGTGTCTTTAAGGATTATATCAGTAATTGATGACAATTTCAGACCAACTGATCTTTATTAAAAAATAATCTCAGAACTTCTTTGTGTTAAGTGATAAATAGTTAATTATTTCTCTCATTCAATTCATACCTTTTCGTTCTAAATATTTTTTTTGGGAAACATCTTGAATAATTATTCAATTTAGCGTATTCAACCATAAGTTTCATTTCATCACATATTTGTATTTTGGTAATTTTGAGTGGAAAATGGTCTCAATCAATAATCGAAATGAAAATGATACGATATTTAGAACTTTTCAAAAATCGATTCAAGAATATTTGAGCAGCTTTCGGAACGAAAGATAAATAATTCTACCTATTCAAATTATTTACAGGGTTATCCATTTTGTGCTTCCGAAAGCAAATGTACATTAAACACTCTTTCATTTATAATATCGATCAAATTTTTATTGCAATATAATTCTTGGACCTTGTCATTATGTGTGGAATACAACATCATTTAAATGTCCTTCGCGTGATCTTTTAGAGGACTCAATCCTTGTGAGGTAATTTCGGGCAAAATCTTGGTTTTCAGATCGTCAATAGTCTGGGGGTTATCGGCATAAACACGATCCTTCGCATAACCTCACAAAAGACATCCAAATGCTATAAATCACAAGATCTTGGTGGCCAATTCACATCTCCGGAACGAGAAATTACGAGTCCTCGGAATTTTTCTTGCAATAAAGCCAAAAAGGGTTGGGTTGTATGGCTTGTTGCACCATCTTGCTGGAACCACATCTCTTCCAATTCCATATCGTTGATTTCAGGCAAAATAAAACAGAATCCTCGTTTTTGTAGTAAGTTTTCACAATTTTTACACGTTCAGCAGTAGATAAACGATCCATATTGTTAAATGGCTAACATTCAACTTCGGATCACAGTTCCTTTCGATATATGTCATTGAAACAGGGCTGTGACATCCGGACCACGAAATGTATAACTCGTTATTAGAAGCAGGAGGTGAATTTAACCACGTTTTCGAAATTTTACATGTACAATATTTTTGGTCAACCCTAATATTCCTATAAAACCCTTATTCTGAAATAACCCTAGAGTTTAATTGAATATGAAATTAATGCCCTCCGAAATAAAGTTTTGTAATTTAATGTGTAAAAAATCTGAGGATACTGTTGCAATATTGAAACAATTGTTATATTTATAAAATATATGTGGTAATTTGAATAATTCTATTCGAAATATAATTAATTGAATGGCCATATTTTAAAAATATAATTAGAGCCAAATTGATATTTATATTATTTTTAATGTATCGGGTGTTTTTTTTAGAGTAATAGAACTTTCGATAGGGATAACTGTGATTTGACAGAAGGTGCCATGTGGTTTTGACATTTCTGTTCAGCAAGCATTGACAAATTATCATGGAAAGACTCACGCCGCAAATTTATTTTCAAAATCAGTATTCTATTCGCCAAACTTATAGAGCACTTCGTGAAATTTATGGTTTACATAATCGTCCATCAGAGCAACTTATGCGTCGAACTATCAATAGATTTCGTACAACAATTTCTCTACTCGATGCAACAACAACAAGACAAAGAACTGTACGTACAGAAGAAAATATCGCTGCTGTAAGTCATAGTGTTAATGATGATCCCGAATTGTCTATTCGTCGACGTCCATAACAACTTGGACTCTGTGCATCCACCACATGGAAAATTTTACATAAAGATCTTGGTCTACATCCATACAAGATCCAACTGGTTCAAGTACTAAGCCACTTACCATAATAAGCGTCGTTTGTTTGCTGATTGGGCACTTTTTTATCGTAAAATTGTGTTTAGTGATGAAGCTCGTTTCTGGTTGAACGGCTATGTACACAAGCGAAATTGTCGTATATGGAGTAAAAACAATCCTCAAGAAGTTCTGCAGGTTCCATTGCATCCTGAAAAATGCACTGTATGGTGTGCTTTACACGCTGGAGGCATCATCGGTCCATATTTCTGTAAAAACGATGCTGGAGGTAATGTTACAGTGAATGGTGCTCGTTACAGATCGATGATCAATGATTATTTCTCTCAAAATTTGAACGGTATTGACCCAGAAGTGTTTTGGTTCTTACAAGATGGTGCACCATCGCATGCTGCTACCGTCACAATTGATTTATTGAAAAAAAGATTTGGCGATAACATTATTTCGAGAAATGGTCCAATTAATTAGCCTCTAAGATCATGCGACATAACTCCTCTGCATCATTTTCTTTGGGGTTATGTTAAGTCATTGGTTTATGCTGATAAACCAGAAACAATAGACGCTTTGGAAGCCAACATAACTCATGTTATTGATGAAATAAGGCCTGAATTACTCGAAAAAGTGGTCCAAAATTGGTCTGGTCGAATGCGGTTCCTCAGAGCTAGTCGTGGTGGACATATGCCGAAAATTATTTTTAAAAGCTAAATGTCATAAAATTATCTCTCAAATAAAAAAAATTGGCCTTAATCTTAATTTAAATGTGTTTTATTTCAATTCAAAATTTTATCACTCTAAGAAAAATACCCGATATCTGCCAGAATTGATATCCCACGTAAAAAAACAGGGAGAATGGAAAGTAATGCAGTGAACGCGAACAGAATTTTTTCTTACAGATGGACTACAGAGTGTGCCTTGCAATCGAATAGAAAAGAATTCAGACTAGAAGATACATACAAATGTGTTGGATCCTTCAATTCGAATATTAATGGGAATCGTTTAGAAGAAAAATGGAAACAGGAACTAAAAGCTTGTTGGAAACAAAACAGCAAACCAAGTTTATTGAGAGTTATAGTCAAAGTCTTCTACCCAGAATATTTTCCATTGGCAATTTCAGCTTTTCTGAACTATGTAGTTATCAAGTAAGTGTCGTCAATAATCTTAATCCTATCGTATCCTCGAAACAAACTAGTTTTGGTTCAATTTTAATTGTATTGGGATTACAGATTAATATGGTCCTATTTTTAAATAGTAACAGCTTATTGTGGCGGTCTTAGACACAATGGACATCTGCCGATAACTTTCAGTTTGAATTCGAAAAAATACAATTAAATTCTCTATCGGGACAAAACGAAATTACTTTCCGAGCAACTTCATATTTTTCGAAGACCATGATATAGTTCTCCCATTTTTTCAGAGGATTGCAACCACTCCTATTATCGAACTTGATCAAATTATTCATCGAAAAAAATTATACACCCAGTGAAATGATAATGAATGGAGGTGGTTTATGCCTGATTATACTATGTTCCTCATTCCTTCTTCATCATACAGTATGTGGAAGCAACCTGCTAGCTATAAAAATTAGAGTAGCAGTTTCGTCACTAGTCTACAGGAAAGTAAGTCCTTATTTCTCTATGACTGGTGTTGTAATGTTTGTAAATTGCTTTTAAGAAACTGATATTTTTAACTGAAAATTTAATAGTCAAACTAAAAATATTTTTAGGTTTTGAAGTTGAGCCAACTATCCTTATCTGCTACCTCTTCTGGTCACGTGATCAATTTACTTGCTAATGATGTCGGAAGGTTTGATAATGCCATTCAGGCCTTTCACTTTCTTTGGATGACTCCAATACAGTTAACCGTGATCATACTCGTTATCTGGAGCCTTTTCGGCTCGGTTGCTCTTGTTGGCATTATTATATTGGTTTGTATTATGGTTCCGTTGCAAGGTAGGTTAAACATTATTTTTTGATACAATATAGAAATACAGTAGAGACTCGATAATCCGGATCAATTAATGCAAAGGCTAATCCGGATTAATAAGGAATCCGGAATATCGCGTCTTACAATTTAGTAGAGATGCAATTTAAAAAACGGTTAAAATAAGTATAGGCTTTATTCTCGAAATCAGAAATTAAATATGCTATTTGAAATAAGTAGGTATTTTACATTGTTTTTAACTGTAAGAGTAGAAGAATGCTTAACTATAGCTTTCTCCTGTATATCATTCAGGAGCAGAATATCAGTAATTCCAATATTATTCTCTTCTGCCTTTGCAATCCCGATGTAAAATATCTTATTGCGTCGACATGCTTGATTTTGTTTGGCTTGACTTCTTCATCACTGCTGGCCCCATCATCTATAGTCTCATGGTCAAGATCGCCATCCTCTATGACTTTTTCAGCACCTTCAACCCATTGATTTAGTTCAACATTTGAATGTTGACAATTTGTGTCAGCATGTTTGAAATGTCTTGATAGTCATGACTTATTTGCTGCATTTTTTTCTGTAATAAGTTTAAGGGGATTAAGTCATCTGGATCATAATGAGGTAAGTTGCAATATAAAAGTTTGTGCCAACACCTTTCTAAAGAGTTCGTTGCCACCTTTTGCCATGAATTATGGAGTAAACAAACTGCATCGGGAAGATTTATGCTCTTAATGCATTTGCCGACATCATCCCCGTCCTCAAGTATCGAAAGAATCTGCGATAAAAGGCTTTTTCGGTAATTCAGTCTTGTTAATTTGATAGCATTTGGATCCATAGGCTTTATCAAAGCTGTAGAGTTTGGCGGTAGAAACCTTGTAAAAATTTTTCCATCTTCATCAATTCCTCCTCAGAGCATTGTCAATCAACAAGAAGGCTTTTTCAGGAAGCCGTTGAATTTTCAAAAATGATTTCACTTGCTTGCAAAAGGAATCTTGAAACCAAGTTATAAAAATTGCCGAAGTCATCCACGCATTTCCACTAGAAACGTATTTCACTGGTAGAGTTTTGTTCTTGAATGCCCTTGGATTCGTTGCTTTCCGAATGACAAGAGGTCGAAGTTTATGAGTACCATCGCCGTTTGTGCAAGCTAAAAACGTGATTCGTTCTTTGCTTGATTTTCTGCCGGGTGCCGTTGCTTCGTTGCTGTGAACTAAGGTTTTATCAGTCAATAACTTCCAAAAAAAGGCCGGATTCGTCAGCATTATAAATTTGCCGGGGATGGAAATCATGAGCTTCTATTACTTGTCTTAGTTTAGCTAGAAAGGGGGTTACAGAAGTTTCATCATTCGATAATTTCTCTCCGCAGATTTTAAGATGCCTCAGCCCATGCCTTTTTCTGAAATTGAGAAGCCAGCCTCTGTTTGCAAAAAACATATCTTGTTCATAAATATCCTGGAACAATTGTCGAGCTTTTGCCGCTAGTATTTCAAACGAAACAGGAATATGTTTGCTTCGTTGTTTAGTAAACCAGGGATACAATCCTCTTTCCATCGCCAGATTTTCTGCTTTCCGTAAGGTTTTACGAGAACCTGACCCAGAATGACAAATTCCAATAAATCTGAAACAATGATGATTAGTAGATTCAGCTTGTTTCGGAATAAACTATTCTTACCTCCTTATTTTATCTTCACTTTTTATGTCGGAAATAGTGGACGTTCGGACGCCGTACTGAAGGGCAAGTAATTTGCCACTAACACCATCTTTTATTAAATTTGTCTAATATCCCACTTTTTTGTTTAATAAACAAAGTAACATGTTTCCGCTTTACCATTGTGCACTATTATATACCAAAACACGTCCGATCGTCAAAATAATAAGAATACAAATGAGTTTCCGTTTAGAAATCAGGTTAAGACAAGTTAGAACCGATAACCACGTATGCAACGATCGCAAATTCGGATTATTGAGTCTTGCGATCCGAATTATAAGGTACATAATACAATCTTGCCGTCAATCCGGACTAGTAGGATATCCGGATTATCGTTCTCCGAATTATCGAGTCTCTACTGTATTCGATTTCATTTGAAACATAATTTTAGGTTTTCTTGGTCACCTCACTGGAGTTTATAGGAAAAAAGCTGTAGCAAAAACTGACACCAGAGTGAAACTAATGAACGAAATATTTGTTGGAATGGAAGTCATCAAAATGTATACATGGGAAAAACCGTTTGAAACACTTGTACATAAGACTAGAGAAGAGGAGCTTCATTATATAAAGAGATCCTCCTATATTAGAGGAATTCTAGCTTGTATGATGTTTGTCACAGAAAGGTTGGGTCTATGTGTTACTGTTGTTTGTTTTTCCCTACTTGGATTTCCGGTATCCACAGATGTAGTTTTCTCTGTGTCCATTTGTTTCCGTGTTCTTCAATATTCTCTTGGAACGATGCTGCCAGCTGCCATTACAATAGGCTCCGAGGTTATTATATCTTTAAGACGTCTTCAGGAATTTTTGATATTGGAAGAAAAAGATCAAATTACTTCGACTATTTCAAGAACTGATAATGGTGAAGTTGATTTGAGAGAGGTCAGTGCATATTGGAGAGAGAAGAAAATTGCTCTGGATAATATTTCCATGTCTATACCCTCAGGTAAGATTCGAGGTGATACACATACAAGAGAATCGAAACAGGCCGGGATTATTTAATTAAAACTTCAACCTTTCCACAGAAATTCTTCATTCTCGTTAAAACTATTCTCCAGTATATGCAGTGCAGTGTCATTTTTTGCATTTTTTTTGGGAGTCTTCAATTAGATATCATTTAGGGGCTTTTACGAAGCTGTGTTTATAGCCTTTATGTCATCAAATGCTTCTCTCCCATTTTTGGGAAGAAAAAAGTCGAACGGGGTAAGTGTAGCGAATAGGAAAGATGAGGAACAAAAACCTATCCATAAGAGGAAGAGTAGCCTGTGTTTGCAAATTCTCAGTTGCATCCACTGGTACGAGTTCCAATTGTCGTCTATCTCTTCTAAAATTTGGTTGATCGTAAAACGACTATCCCCATTGGAATTTTATTGAATTTTTTCAACGTAGAATACTCAATATACTGGTTCTTAAGCGCCCGAACCACTACAAAACTTGTGTGTGCCTCACAACTATCTCTTAATAGCTTGTTTAAGCATTTACATCCATTACAAATTTTCAATGTAGGAAACAAAATTTCAGACACTCAAACTTTAACCTCAACTGACCCCTGATACTCCTAGATCTTCTAGATCCTTCAGGAGCTGTAGCTCGTGATAGTTAGCAGGTTCATCCAAAATGAAATTAAAGAATATGAATTTATTCAAAAAACATGAAATGAACACTGAACTGAATTAGTAAATCAGATAGGGATTCATAACTTATTTTTGAAAGTTCTGCACCTTTCTTATCCCATGCTGGGTAGTTTATTTCATTGTTCCAAGGCTTGAACGGAGTGTAGAGGAAACGGATGCCACTTGTCAGTATGCAGGACTCGCCAGACCTGACACCGTGGCAATCCCAAAAATAAAGCAACACTCCGGGTACTAGAAGGGGGAATTTCTTGCCCTTCTGCTAATATCTGCACTTGGTTTTCTTGTACAATTGCTCTTTTCCGTTCACTTACTGACGGAAGTTTGCTACCATTTGTATTTTAATCATTCAGGAAATGAAATATCCCTAAACATAATTTTCTGTCAATGAAATATTATAGCATAATTACTTATCCATGAAACACCCTGTACTACATACTTGAGACTGGAGATTTGTCCATATTCTCTAAATCACGCTTTATATACAGTATAACCCTATAGGCTCGTCTGACACCTACTAATGCCTTATTCTTCTAAATAACCTACAAAGTGCTTCATTGGCCATGAAGACTTTTGATGTGGCAACTCCTATCCTACAAAAATCATTAAAAGCTGCAAAAAGGTGCCTCCTTTGATTGAATAATTATGTTTCGGCATGCTCGTTAGGTTATTCTGAATTTTACTTCATTTAAACGAAGAAAACTTTTGAGTTTTCTTTTATTTTGTGATGGGTGTAGGGTTTATTGAATACCATTGTAGGAATTTACAAATGCAGTTCTTCATTTTTCCATACGATTCTTCATTGTTTTATAAAATTTCCTATTGCCTTATAGAATCTATTTTTAGGATGCCTCTGTGCCGTTGTTGGACCAGTAGGTTCTGGTAAATCATCCTTTCTGAAACTTCTACTTGGAGAAATACCAAGAACGAGAGGGTATATTTCAATCGGAGGAACTATATCTTTCTCTCCACAGAAACCTTGGCTGTTCCAATCTACTATACGAAAAAATATAATTTTCGACCTAGAATTTGATGAAAATCGATATCCAAGAGTGATAGAAGCCTGCGGACTCGCCAAAGATCTTCAGCAGTTTCAAGATGGTGATCAAACAGTTGTCGGCTCTAGAGGAGTATCACTAAGTGGAGGCCAAAGGGCTAGAGTAAGTCTGGCTAGGGCAGTGTACAGAAATGCCGACATATATCTTCTAGATGATATATTATCTGCACTTGATGCTAAAATTGGAAAATATGTTTTCGAAGAATGTATTCTGAAATTTTTAAGGGGAAAAACTATTCTATTTGTTACACACCAACTGCATTATTTGAAGGATGTTGAACATATAGTGATTTTAAATAAGGTTTGTTAAAGGTGTTCTTGAATTCTATAGGGACTAATTGGTACGATTTTCATAGGGTTTCATTGAGGAACAAGGAACATTTAAAGAACTATTCGAAAATGAATCTCAGCATTTCCTTGAAGATCTAAAAAAGGGAGAAGAGATTCGTAAAAAGTCGCAAATTGGAGAAAATGTTCGTATAAAAACTTTCACTGTGGTTGTACTGAATCAAATTAAATAATCAGAATATTTTGATCGATCTCTTTTGTAGAAAGAGTTTGTAATTGATGGATCCAACTTGGAAGTAGAGAAAACTCCAGTATCCAACATTGACGATATTAACAACTTCAAAGGTTCAGTTATTTGGAAATACGTGAAGTTTTCTGGAAGTTTTACAAAAGTAGGGCTTTTTTTATTATTTTTGCTGATATCGCAAATGTCCCTGAATTTATCTGACTACTGGGTGACACTTTGGTGAGTAGTTAATTTAAATTAATCAAAATTCCTTCTTCAGTTCAGTATCAAGTCGGACTTATATCAATCAACTATAATTTCATTCACATCGATATTATAAGTTTTACATCACTGAAAATCACTCGAAATGAGTAAATAAAATACCACTTTAGTCTACTAATACACATACAGGTATGGAAAATACAGTCGGAAACATAGGAAATTCAGTGTTAGTAGAGACGTCCTGTGGAGCAGTGGAAGAATCTAAACCTCAGCGCGATGTGATGACGAATACACGTCGGTTCTCTCTTAATGGTAGTGGGGAGTTAAAGTAGATTGCAGAGCCTTCCGATCGAAACATCAACACTGCACACTGCCACTGAGAACAGTCATTTATTCGTCAGCATCACTCTTAGGTTTTGATTCTTACACTGCTCTACTGGACGTCTTGATTAACACTTAATTTCTGATGTTTCCGACTGTCTTTTCCATACCTGATTTATATTTATTAACGTGAGTGGCTCACATGACTCGTTTTGTTCACATAATAAATTTTTCAAATGACTGTAAACAACGAATTTTTTATGCTCATTATACTAAAGAGGGTGTTCTCTTTGTTGACTTCCATTTTTGACACCCTGTAACTCACAACTGAATGAACGAAAAAACAAGCAAAGAAGTCTTTTAGTGTGAAATGTCACCTTGACAACCAGCACACATCTTAAATTGTTTGATTTACGAGATATCGATCACTACTGCCAATAATGAATTTTTTTTTCGCAAACACTTTATTTCTTTTTATATATTGGGTGTTTTTTGAGAGTGATAGAACTTTCGATAGAAATAACTGTGATTTGACCGAAGGTAGAAGCCATGTTGTTTTGACATTTCTGTTGAGTAAGCATTGACAAAGTATCATGGAAAGACTCACGCCGCGACAACGTTTACAAATTGTTGAAATTTATTTTCGAGTTCTATTCGCCGAACTTATAGAGCACTTCGTGAAATTCATGGTTTACATAATCGTCCGTCAGAGCAGCTTATTCGTCGATTAATCGATAGATTTCGGACAACATTTTCTCTACTCGATGCAACAATAACAACAACAAGACAAAGAACTGTACGTACAGAAGGAAATATCGCTGCTGTAAGTAATAGTGTTAATGATGATCCCGAATTGTCTATCCGTCGACGTCCACAACAAGTTGGACTCTGTGCATCTACCACATGGAAAATTTTGCGTAAAGATCTTGGTCTACAACCATACAAGATCCAACTGGTTCAAGAACTAAAGCCACTTGACCTAATAAGCGTCGTTTATTTGCTGATTGGGCCCTAGAACAGCTTGAAGTTTTTTATCGTAAAATTGTGTTTAGTAATGAAGCTCATTTCTGGTTGAACGGCTATGTAAACAAGCAAACTTGCCGTAGATGGAAGTGAAAACAATCCTCAAGAAGTTCTGCGGGTTCCATCGCATCCTGAAAAATGCACTGTATGGTGTGGTTTACACACTGGAGGCATCATCGGTCCATATTTCTTTAAAAACGATGCTGGAGCTAATGTTACAGTGAATGGTGCTTGTTTCAGATCGATGATCAATGATTATTTGGATCGTATCGACCCAGAAGTGTTTTGGTTCCAACAAAATGGTGCTACACCTCATGCTGCTACCGTAACAATTGATTTATTGAATTGGCGATAACATTATTTCGAGAAATGGTGCAATTAATTGGCCTCCAAGATCATGCGACATAACTCCACTGGATTATTTTCTTTGGGGTTATGTCAAGTCATTCGTTTATGCTGATAAAACAGAAACAAAAGACGCTTTGGAAGCCAACATAACTCGTGTTATTGATGAAATAAGGCCTGAATTACTCGAAAAAGTGGTCCAAAATTGGTCTGGTCGAATGCGATTCCTCAGAGCTATTCGTGGTGAACATATACCGGAAATAATTTTCAACATAAATCTCATAAAATTATTTTTCAAACAAAAATAAACTATGGCTTCAATCTTAATTTAAATGTGTTTTATTTCAATTCAAAAAAAAACGCCCGATATCTTATAGTTTTCATTTTTTAATGCCACTTAAAACCATGATTAAAAATTCAAATTTTTCCCATACTGAAAAATAATCTTTATAAATTTTTGCAGGTCAGAAGACGAAAACTTGCGACATTCGCATGAGATAAAACCTTCCTTGCAGCACTTCAAGCAAAATAACAGTGCCATTCCTAGTATGAAAAAAAGAGATGGTTTTGCACTTTCATACTCAACCAATGGTTCCATTTTAAGCCAATGGACAGAAACAGTATATGTTGATTGTACCGAATATATTTTGATCAAAACGTCAGCAATGAGGACTGTATACATTATAATCATCTTATTATCCATAATATTCATGCTGTTAAGATCAACTCTGTTTTTTCACCTTTGTATCAAAGCATCTCAAAAACTACACGACAAGATGTTCTTCAGTTTTTTGGAAGCTCCAATGACGTTCTTCTACACCACTCCGCCTGGAAATACTTTGAATAGGTTCTCCAAAGACATGGCAGCTGCAGACGAATTATTTCCAAAGGCTCTGATCAACGTTTTGGGGGTACGTAAACTACGAAAAACTTTGTTTGAGTACTATATACAAAATATAGAAACATAAGCTCACCCGACCACAGAGACAGGCTTACCTAGCAATTACAGGTGCGTTTCGCACCCCTTACAAACTATATCAACTGCCGATCGACAGGCCAGAGGCAATAGTGATGGGAGGCTCAGAACTGCTGGAAGAGCTTTTAACGAACAGCACCCTATCGATGCCCTCAGATCTGATGTCAAAAGTCACGAGCCAAGAACGGCATTTCAATGTAATCGTCTCCACCCGGCATGCTGAGGTTCTATTGAGGACCGACCTTGGCTTGTTCACAGACGGCTCGCTAACGACGAACGGGAGCGGGAGTTTATGGGAGTAAACCGAGAATCAACATCTCATTGAGTCTCGGTCAAAATGCAACCGTATTCCAGGCAGAACTAATTGCCATTGAGGCCGCGACAGATTTGCTGATAAAACGGCAAATCCACCACTGCAAAATCAAAATATTTACTGATAGTCAGTCAGTACTAAAAGCTCTGTAATCCAGATCTAGTACCTCGAGAACAGTCTGGGGTTGCCGCACGGCTTTAAACAGTCTCGGTATGTATAACAGAGTAACTCTGGTTTGGATACCGAGCCACTCAAACTCTTTGGGTAACGAGGAGGCAGATCGGCTGGCGTTTACTGGAGCTGCGCTGCCTCTGGTAGGACCGGAACCATTCCTGCGAATACAACATGACGTGGCTAAGCAGGCGATAACAGGCAGAATGAACTCAAGGCAAGAGTCTTTTCAAGGTGTTCCTTGGAACAGCTTCGAACAAAAATATGGCGAACCTAGTGCTGGATAGGGCCAAACTAAGAACACTTGTCGGAATTATGACGGGTCACTGCAGACTGAAAGCGCATTTGCACAAAATCGGTCTGGCTGAAGACGATGAATGCAGGCTGTGTCTTGAGAACACTGAAACAGCCATGCCTATCGTCTCAGAGTGCCCAGCGGTGAGTCGCATCAGATTCGAGGTCTTTGGTCAGGCTTTTATAGCCTCCTGCGAACTGAAAAAATTACCCTGAACAAGATTATCGGTTTTATCCAAAAACTGAATCTCGGGCATACATAAATTAGGAGTGAGCAATAATAGTCCGTGCGGTCGCAGTGGTAGGGTGGATAGACGCTCGCTCGCCATAAATAATAATAATGATATATAAAAAAAACAATGGAAAATAAAAATCTTAATAGCACACCATCATCTCAATTAAAATATTCTACTAATAATTTATATTTCCATATTCATCCATAATTAACTCCCCTTAAAAAATATATCTTTCAGTCAATACCAGTCCTATTCGGTTCTATGTCCCTAATCGTGATCTCCAATAGCTTTATGATGATTCTAATAGCACCATTGTGGTTAATACTGTTAAAAATAAGAAAATGGTTTTTGACTACAGTGAAAACTCTACGAAGAATCGAAACATCAGGTAGGTTAACATTACGATTGATATCCAGAATATAACAAACTTCTTGCAGTGAAATCGCCAATATTCTCCTATGTGACCTCAACCATAGATGGAATATCCACCATAAGATCTACAAGTTGCGAAGAACTTCTTATACCACAATTTGACCGACATCAGGTGGTATATTTGAATTTGGGTTTTATAACAACAGTGATAAAGTGAACATATTTTTAGGATACACATACCGCATCTTCCTATTTAGCTATTTCTTGCACTTCTGCTTTTGGCCTGTGGTTGGATTTACTCTGTGTCTTTTTCGTTTCCTCTGTAATATTGTTCTTCATCGTATTAGATAGATGTAAGTATAGAATTTTGGTCGAAATTTTTCGAAGTTTGTGTTCACGTACGTTTGTTAAGATGACTTTTATGGAGGTCTATAAATCAAAACTGTTTTCAGATATCTATATAAGCGGCAGCTTCATAAGTCTTGCCATCTTTCATTCAATGGCAATGGTTGGTCTGTTTCAATTCTGTATAAGGACTCTGTCTGAAACCGTGAATCATCTAACAAATATCGAAAGAATCTTGGGCTACACACAGTTAGAAAAAAAGGATGATACAAAGTTCAACGGTACAGTAATGTGAACAGTTTGAGGATTAGATAGACAGGTGGTAACCCTGTTATAATTAAAGATGAAATATTTTTAAGCTGGTAATTACAATTTAATCTGTTTTAGATGGTACTTTACCTCGTTTATGGCCAGTTCGGGGAGAAATAGAGTTCATAAATTTGAACCTCAGATATTCTGATAAGGATCAACTAGTTTTGAAGGATTTGAGTTTGAAAATAAATGGTGGGGAGAAGGTGAGAGCTCAGTTAAACCACGTAATTTAGAAGGACAAATATTTTTTTATTTCAGATCGGTATAGTAGGAAGAACAGGTGCTGGAAAGTCTTCGATAATATCTGCTTTATTCAGGCTGTCACCAATAGAAGGAACAATACTGATAGATGGAATAAATATACAGAGTATAGAGCTGAAAAGATTGAGGAGAGAGATAGCTATAATCCCTCAAGAACCTCTTTTGTTCTCAGCTTCAGTAAGGTTCAATCTTGATCCGTTCTTCGAATTTCCAGATGAGAGAATTTGGAACGTTTTGAATGAAGTAAGTTCTTCCATAAATAAAAGAAATCTTTGGTATTGTAAAATATTCACTTGTGAATTCTCTTTATCGCATGTGATTTCCATAATTAAATAAAATAATATAGATTATTTCCAAAATTTATTGAGTTACGACAATTCTTTCGACAATACTGTAGCTTTGTCAAGTTTACATTTTGAACTATTTCCTAACGTTACACATTCACTTCTCATATAGCTAAAAACTTGAAAAAAGAGGAGGTTTCCATGTATCGGGCAGGCGTTTGCTATCATCGCGTTTGTTGAGGCAGTTTGGTCTCTTCCCAATTTCGAGGGTTTCACGAATAACGCAACTTGTCAGCATTTTTTCCGTTGAAATAGTTTTGCAACTATCAAAGTCAATTTTGTGACCTGTACCTGCGTGATGTGTGAATAGGGCAGAGGATGGATCAGCTTTACGGAGAGCAAGTTGGTGTCATATACTCTGTTAGTCACTCGTCTATGTATAACCTGGGACATTACGAGCATGGTATTTCATATATGCCTAGAGATTCGTTTGGAATTGAATCTTTAGGAGATCGAAGATGGGTGGATATTTTATTGCTTGCTGTAAAGGTGGTCTTTATATCTTTTCTGTAAGATACGACTTATTTTATCAGTAACACCTCGGATGAAAGGAAGAAAGGCCTTGTGAGGGTTATTCTCTGGGGGCTCTTAAGAATCTTGAGTGTATATCTGATTTCACCGGAAGGATTTTTAAATTTGATTTCTACTATATCCATTTTGAAATAGAGCAGATTTGAGCCCATGAATTCTTGTTTGATATGTTTACTGTCGGTAAGCTGGATGGATCTGTAGACAAGGGAGTTCAGAACGGAATTGATTTGTGCCGAATGGTGGTGAAAGTTGACATGTAGATATCTGTGCGTATGGGTAGGTTTTCTATAGACAGTGTAGGTGAATGATGTACCTGATTTGGTGATAAGTACGTCTAGAAAAGGAATGGAATTATTAGTCTCAAGTTGCATCGTGAAATTGATGTTTGGATGGCAACTGTTGAGATGCTCGAGAAATTGATGCAGACTTCTGATGCCATGTGGCCATATGACGAACACATCATCCACGTATCTTCGCCAATACGTAGGTTCAAGGTGAAATGTTGCAATGACCCTGGTCTCAAAGTCTTCCATGAATATATATGACGTTGAAACTCACAAGAATGTCAGTTTCTTTAATTTGAAAGGTTTTTAGGATTTCAATAAAATGGAGAGAATTTCTCACATGCCATGAGGATTCTTTTGATAGAAGTTGGAGTGTGGATACTAAATATTTAGCAAGATGATGTGTAGGTGACCCGAAAGCACTGACAGTGAAACAGGAAGATCTTGTAAGAAAAGAACTCAGGTTCTAAGATATCTGGCATTCTACATATGCCAGTCGTTTGAAAGAATTTGAACATAATTTCAAAAATAACTATGGAATTATCCATACATACAAGTACCAGCAGTATACAGTGAAAGCAGTAAAAATTAGTAGGTACAAGAACCTTTAAATTCTTCTCTTCTACCTAGCAGATGATGCAAGATCGCCATTGTTGAATATTTTTACCTATTGAGGTATTTCCCATAATTGGCCCCAATATATTATATGAATATTTATATCCCTTTTTTGTATATTTTTCTTTATCGGTATTTCGTGAATTGAAGGTTATTTGTATTGCAACTTAATAAAATGTGGAAATAATCTATATTATTTTATTTCATTGAAATGAATTTCCAACAAGTAAAGATCGATTCAATCAAATTTTTTTGAGTCTCATAATTTTGCATCAATCTTCAAATGAAGATCATATTTATTATCCTTTCTTCTGTTTCCTTTAAAAATAATAATTTTCGTTTGGAAACAATATTACATTTTACATTTTACAAATGTTAAAATATCGGGTGTTTTTTTTAGAGTGACAGAACTGTCACTAGAGATAACTGTGATTTGACAGAAGGTAGAAGCCATGTTGTTTTGACATTTCTGTTCAGTAAGCATTGACAAATTATCATGGAAAGATTCACGCCACAACGACGTTTACAAATTGTTGAAATTTATTTTGAAAATCAGTGTTCTATTCGCCAAACTTATAGAGCACTTCCTGAAATTTATGGTTTGCATAATCGTCCATCAGAGCAGCTTATTGGTCGAACTATCGATAGATTTCGGACATTTTCTCTGCTCGATGCAAAACAAGATAAACAACTGTACGCACAGAAGAAAATATGGCTGCTGTAAGTCGTAGTGTTAATGATGATCCAGATTTGTCTATTCGTCGACATTCACTACAAGTTGGACTATGTGCATCCACCACATGGAAAATTTTGCGTGGAGATCTTGATCTACACCTATACAAAATCCAACTGGTTCAAGAACTAAAGCCACTTGACCATAATAAGCGTCGTTTGTTTGCTGATTGGGCCCTAGAACATCTTGAAGTTGATCCACTTTTTTATTGTAAAATTGTGTTTAGTGATGAAGCTCATTTCTAGTTGAATGGCTATGTAAAAAAGCAAAATGATCGTATATGGAGTCAAAAAAATCCTCAAGAAGTTCTGAAGGTTCCACTGCATCCTGAAAAAGGCACTGTATGGTGTGCTTTACACGCTGGAGGCATTATCGGTCCATATTTCTTTGAAAACGATGCTGGAGCTAATGTTACAGCAAATGGTGTACGTTACAGATCGATGATTATTTGTTTCAAAATTTGAATGGTATCGATCCAGAAGTGTTTTGGTTCCAACAAGATGGTGCTACACCTCATGCTGCTACCGTAACAATTGATTGATTGAAAGAAAGATTTGCGATAACATTATTTCGAGAAATGGTTCAATTAAAATAGAAAAAGGCTTTTTACTTGATAGAAGAAATATAACAAAATTTGAATATCAAAACAGATTAAATCTGATAGTCTTCTACAATTTTAATTTCAAAAAAATTTTTATTCAAAAAACTTTTAGAATTAAATTAATGTCTAAAATAAGCACCGCTTTATGTTAAATAGACGTATATAATAAAAACTCAATATATAATGTCAAATGGAATAAATAAACCAATAGATATAAGAAAGTCATTAAAATTAATAAATAAATATTTAAAGGAGACAAATTTTTGTTTTTGATCTTACCTTTAAGAACACCAATTGCCTTTTAAAAACAAGAACACAACTTAAGGACTTCTCAAAGAATATAATTTATTTGAAATATTCAATATATTCAAATATTCTAATAAGTTAATTCAGAAATCTCTGAAAACATACACTATATCTTCAAAAAACAAATATAATTCTAGGTAATCTCTTCTTCGGTCCTAAATAATATTCCAAATATCAAAATCAAATAACTATCACTATATCACAACTTAGACGTATTAAGGATGGATGCTTCAACAGACTAACTTTAACATTCATTCTATGTTCTAACAAAATCACAGAACAGTGTAAGTTATTTTTAAGATTATATTTAAAATCATTGACATTCCATAATGAGATTTATTGAAGCCTAAATATAATTATACATTATATATAAAATAAAAAAGGAAAAAGCTTTTTACTTGATAGAATAAATATAACAAAATTTGAATATCTTATATCTCTTCGTTTATTTATTCCATTTGACATTATATATTGAGTTTTGATTATATACGTCTAATGAACATAAGCGGTGCTTATTTTAGACATTAATTTAATTCTAAAAGTTTCTTGAATAAAAATTCTTTTGATATTAAAATTGTAGAAGACTAACAGATTTAACCTGTTTTGATATTCAAATTTTGTTATATTTCTTCTATCAAGTAAAAAGCCTTTTTCTATTTTATTTCATATATAATATATAATTATATTTAGGCTTCAATAAATCTCATTATGGAATGTCAATGATTTTAAATATAACCTTAAAAATAACTTACACTATTCTGTGATTTTGTTAGAACATACAATGAATGTTAAAGTTAGTCTGTTTGAAGCATCCATCCTTAATACGTGTAAGGTGTGATATAGTGATAGTTATCTGATTTTGATATTTGGAATATTAGTTAGGACCGAAGAAGAGATTACCTAGAATTATATTTGTTTTTTGAAGATATAGTGCATGTTTTGAGAGATTTCTGAATTAACTTATTCGAATATTTAAATATATTAAATATTTCAAATAAATTATATTCTGTGAGAAGTCCTTGAGTTGTGTTCACGTTTTTAAAAGGCAATTGGTGTTCGTAAAGGTAAGATCAGAAACAAAATTTTGTCTCCTTTAAATATTTATTTATTTATTTTTATGACTTCCTTATATCTGTTGGTTTATTTATTCCATTTGACATTATATATTGAGTTTTGATTATATACGTCTATGAAACATAAGCGGTCCTTATTTTACACATTAATTTAATTCTAAAAGTTTTTTGAATAAAAATTTTTTTGAAATTAAAATTGCAGAAGACTAACAGATTTAATCTGTTTTGATATTTAAAAAAAATGGTTCAATTAATTGGCCTCCAAGATCATGTGACATAACGCCACTGGATAATTTTCTTGTTGTTAAGTCATTGGTATATGCTGATAAATCAAACCAATAGACGCTTTTCAAGCTAACCAAACTCGTGCTGTTGATGAAATAAGGCCTGAATTACTCGAAAAAGTGGTCCAAAATTGGTCTGGTCGAATCCTCAGAGCTAGTCGTGGTGGACATATGCCGGAAATTATTTTTAAAACATGAATGTCATAAAAAAAATTTCAAATAAAAAAAAATTGGCCTCAATCTTAATTTAAATGTATTTTATTTCAATTTGAAGTTCTATCACTCTGAAAAAAACACCCGATATGAAAAATTCAAAATAACTATCATAGGAAAATTAATCTCAATATTTTTGTACTTTCTTTAAAAGAATTTCGTTTCAGATAAAGCTCACAGAAGCCATACCATCACTAGATTTCGAACTTGCCGAAGGCGGTAATAATTTCAGCGTGGGGCAAAGACAGTTGATATGTTTGGCCAGGGCAATGCTGAGGGAAAATAAAATTCTGATTTTGGACGAAGCTACAGCTAATGTGGACACTAGGTAATAGTACCAGAACTGAAAAGTCTGTATTTATTAATTCTCAGTTTTGTAGCACTGACCAATTCATACAGAACACGATCAAAAAAAAGTTTAGCACTGCCACTGTTCTTACAGTGGCGCACCGTTTAATTTCTGTCATGGCTTCCGATCGTGTTATAGTTATGGAAGATGGCAAGGTTGTTGAGTTTGGGCATCCTCTTGAGTTGTTGCGGGAAGAGAATGGATATTTCAGACAGCTAGCTGAAGAGACAGACTGAAATGACAATATTGTTGGAGCGATCAGCTTATAAAGAATTCGACCTAAAAACTAAGAACTCTTGAAATTCATTGTAAGAGATTGTATGCAGTAAATGATAAAATTGCAATTTTTTACTTTGGCTTCCCATATTATAAGTTTCCGCGCTCTAGTGATGGAGCCTCTAACTCACTTCCAAATGACTTTATTTCGTCAATCTTGAGTCCAAAAGGGTATCAAATAATCACGTTAAAATTACTGTAAGAAATTTCGAAATCAAATTTGAAACTTTACCTGCGTCTGTGCGTTGGTAAGCAGGATGACTGGATCATGTTTTAATCAAATGCAATTTTACGAATTGATTATCCGAGGAATATACAGGGTGTACAGGCTTTCAGGGCAGATGCAGGACATTATGGTGAGTCTGAATCAGTGCTCGAAATATGTTGTAACTATATTAGTTTGAGAGATACAGGATGTTTTATATATTATATTTTATCAAAAATTTTCAATCGGCATAACTCTTGAACGCCTGCATGGATCTTCATGAAAATTTGAGGAAATATTTGCACCTAATCACTTGTCGATAGCGCAGGTCCGGACTGAGAAAATTATATTCCTTATCCCACGTCTCGTAAAACACCCTGTACATCGAATTTTCGAAAAGTGAAATTCTCACTTATAATACCACAAGAGCTTCAAAATTATCGGGTATTTCCCGATAGGTTCGTTGCAAACAAATGAAGGAGTCAAGTTTTTCAGGTTAAAAAATCACGAGCGCGAAGCGCGAGTGATTTTTCCTGAAAAACTTGACGACTTTATTTGTTTGCAGGGAACCTTGAGGGAAATGCCAGATAATTTTGAAGCTCGTGTGGTATTCGGGGGATTATTTTTCCGTCCCAAATGTCGGCCAATAGAATTGCACCATGAGATGAAATGAACAATTAACAAATAAGAATTTCATAATGAATAAAACAACATTTAATTAAGATTCAGGCTAGTGCAATTAAAAATACAATTGTTGTAAACATTGGTGCATGTTTTCTTCAAGTCAGAGTTATCGGTAATGCTCCCAGAAGAGGTAGATGGCATGAGGTTTATGCTGTTGATGGCATTTTCTGCAGTAGGCTCACTCCTTCGCAGTTTCTTGACAATTAATTCGTGGTGTTCCTGGTCGAGTTGGAGATACGGCTTGATGGAGTTACTGTTGGCATGTCCAGTTATTTTGATTATCTGCTGCTCTCCCAGGCCCGATTTCGCTAGATTGGAGACGGCTGTTGCACGACTGGAGTGATTGGTGATTTTTTTGTTACCAAGGTCAAGCCCAGCTTTTTGTGCTGACTCCTTAACCCACTTTGAAATCATGTTTTGAGATTTTTTGAAGTAATTTATTTAAATATATTGAATATTTCAAATAAATTAGTTTTTGAGAAGTTCTTGAAATTATGTTTTATATTTTTGAGAAGGAGTTATTTTTCATTAATATGGGATCAGAAAACAATACATTTTGTAACAAACAGGGCTTCGTAAGTTTGTCTAAAGAGTTCATTACGCATGCCTGGAACGAAACAAAAAATGTTTGCTTATTTATATTTTAATTTCAATTGACAGTTTATATTCGTTGGTTTTTCTTAATTCCGTTTGATATTGTATGATGAATTTTGACGTCTATTAAATATGAGCAGTGCTTATAAAGACATTAATTTAATTCTTAAAGTTTCTTCAAAGAATTTTTTGAAATTAAAATTGTAGAAGACAACAGATTAAATCTGTTTTGATTTTCAAATTTTGTAATGATCCTTCTATCAAGTAAAAAACCGTTCCTTCTTACTTTAGAAGTTGTTGAAAAAACTCTTTATCGTATATGTCGTTTTCTATCTGAAGGGAGTTTACAGAACTTGTCCTTCTTGTCCGCTTCTGTTTGCTGCTTTGATGGTATTTTTCACGATTTAGATATTGACATAGTTTTGAGATCTTCTATAATATCGTACAGTCTGCTCGACTCTGCTTGCCCGGTCAGACGAAAACGTTGTCTAATGAATCATAGGACTGATGAGGTCAAAACAAGCTAGCAATGACCTCAAGGGGCTATATTGGCTGTTCGAAAACTTGAAATCAGAAGAAAGTAGAAACCTTTATTTATCTCCTAAAAAAGAATATAAAGCTCTATTAAATTCAACTAAATTAAATTATCACTATAATCTACTGGATTGGTCCAATAATAAAAATGAAACTATATGGAAAATAGTAAGGAGTGATACAGGTTCCACTAGATCTACTGGGAGTATCATGTTGACGGTTCACGGACGAACGATTTCCAGTCAATCAGAGGTGGCAGAGGAATTTGGTAGATATTTTTCTTCGGTAGGCATAACAAGCATTGAGAAGCATTTTGGACTGAACCGATATAACTCATGTACAACTCGGTCTCTGACTTTTTCTTTGCAGTCGAGGCTGAGGAGGTTGAGTCTCCAAACATCTCATCAACGTCTCAGTCACTTCAGGGAAGTTTTCTTCTCTCCTCAAAACGGCTGGGGTTATTCTCATTCACAAAAAGGATTCTGTAGAACACATCAATAGTTATCGCCCTATCTCGCTGGATCTCTACCCAATGGACTACAGCGTGTGGTCGATTTTAGAGCTCAGGGTGTGTGCTAAACAACAAAAAAGTTTGGAGTCGCTGAAGCAATCCGTGCGCCGGGAATGGGACCGATTAATGCCCGAAGAGCTGCGGCCGAAAATTTCAAGAAGCGCCTGAAGCTATGTATCGCCGCCAAAGGAAGCCACTTCGAAACAGCTTAAATATAATATTACCAAATGTTTATGTTATTATTATTTGTTGTTGTTTTGTTTAATTCCTTTTGTTTAATAAACTTAAATAAAAAAAAGTTCGTCCGAGGTATTTCTTGTCATCCTGTATGTTGTTTTTGGACAATCTCTAGAATAATTCAAATGATCATGACATATCTAAGTCTATCACATTCTGCTTCTTATGCTACTACTAATTAATTACAACTTCATCATCATAAAACATAAATGTGTATCCTCTGTTTTCATTTCCGACACATTCCAAAATCAGATTTCACACCTAAGGCTAAACATGACAAAGCGTTTATTCTAAAATCTGTATCAACATTTAATATTTATCATGAACGAAATGTAGGAGGATTAATTTTTACATCATTTGTTTGAACCATTCTATTATTCGTGAAAAAAAAATGATAACGCAGAGTTTGTTCAGCAAATATATTAATCTTCTTCATTATAACAAAACAAGCTCAATATGATATTTCATTGCCATTATATTCAAGAGCAGTATCATTTGATGTTATTCGTAAATTGAAAAAGGAATAGATAAGATGTACTAGTGTTGTGATATTGTTATTTGTCTTTAAGAAAGTAAATATCGAAAACTAAGGATGGAGGAGTGTTATCCTTTAAATGAGGACAATCCTAGAAAAAATGCTACTTTTATATCAAGACTGTTTTTCGCGTAAGTTTTTCATGTTTATTATATGGTTTTAGAAAAAGATATGATCGTCCAGTACTCTTGAGATAATCAATATCAATTAATTATCCTAGTAAATCTGACGTACTATAATATATGTACAATATTATAGACAAATATTAGGTTAATGATGGCCAAACAAAAAATATAATAACTGACAAAGAAACTGCAACATCCAGAAGGAGCTGTTTAAATTTTGAATTTTTTTGGTAAAACATAGATAATAAGCTACTCTGATGGACGATTATGTAAACCATAAATTTCACGAAGTGCTCTATAAATTTGGCGAATAGAACACTGATTTTGAAAATAAAATCCAACAATTTGTAAACATTGTTGCAGCGTGAGTCTTTCCATGATAATTTGTCAATGCTTACTGAACAGAAATGTCAAAACAACATGGCTTCTACCTTCTTTCAAATCATAGTTATCCCTATCGAAAGTTCTATCACTCTAAAAGAAAAACACACGATAGAATCATAGAACATATGATGTCTATTTTGAAAAAACAAAAATCAACTGGTTTTGTAGAACATTGTATAGAAAATAATCATTTTTTTAATGAGAAGGAAAATAAAATAGAAAAAGGCTTTTTACTTTATAGAATAAATGTAACAAAATTTGAATATCAAAACAAATTTGATCTGTCAGTCTTCTACAATTTTAATTTCAAAAAAATTTTTATTCAAAGAACTTTTAGAATTAAAATAATGTCTACATAAGCACCGCTCACATTTAATAGACGTATATAATCAAAACTCAATATACAATGTCAAATGGAATAAATAAACCAACAAATATAAAGTCATTTAAAATTAATAAATAAATATTTGAAGGAGACAAAATTTGGTTTCTGATCTTACCATTATGAACACCAATTCCTTTTCAAAAACATAAAACACAACTTAAGGACTTTTCAAAAAATATAATTTATTTTAAATATTTAATATATTTAAATATATATAAATATACATTGTATATTGAGTTTTGATTATATACGTCTATTAAATAATGAGAAAGATTACCATTATAAACACCAATTCCTTTTCAAAAACATGAAACACAACTTAGGGACTTCTCAAAAAATATAGTTTATTTGAAATATTTAAATATATATAAATATACTACTCTGTCAAGAAAGTACCGGGAATTTTCAATTAAAACAACATTTTTACATTTAATCGTCAAAATTTATTGGGTCGCCTTCAAAATAGGCTCCATTTGCTCCAATACATCTATGCCAACGGCACTTCCAATTATCGAAACATTTTTTATAGGCGCTTTCCGGGATGGACTTTAGCTCTCGCGCCGAATTTTGTTTTATGGCTTCAATCGACTCAAAACGGGTGCTACGAAGGAGCAATTTTAGTGTTGGGAAGAGGAAAAAGTCGCAGGGAGCCAAATCCGGCGAATACGGTGGTTGCTGAAGCACGTTTGTTGAGTTTTTGGCGAGAAAGTCAGTCACAATCGTAGCTCGGTGAAAAGGCGCGTTATCGTCATGCAAAATCCATGAGTTGTTCGCCCACAAATTTGGCCGCTTCTTACGGATACGCTCACGCAAACGTTTCATGACGCCTAGGTAATACTCCTTGTTTACCGTCTGACCCTCTGGAACGAATACCCTTCGCTATCCGTGCACCACGCCACGGATATCGAAGAAAACAATGAGCATCACCTTCATTTTCGAGCGGCTTTGGCGTGGTTTTTTCGGTTTCGGCTCATTTTTTGCCACCCATTCCGATGATTGCTGGCTTGTTTGCATATCGTACTCGTAGACCCAGGTCTCATCACCAGTTATAATGCGTTCCATGAATGTAGAATCGGAATTACAGCGATCCAGCATGTCTGAAGCAACCTGTTCGCGATGACGTTTTTGAAGAAAATTCAGGTCTTTCGGTACGAGTCATGCGGCCACCTTTCTCATGCCCAAAATATCAATCAAAATCGTACGTGCGGACTCGTGGAATATCTTTAGATCATGTGCTATCTCTCTCAAGCTGGTACGACGGTTTTCCAGTACCCTTTCCTTAATTTTATGGACGTTATCTTCGATCGAAGCCGTCGATGGGCGTCCGCTTCACGACCGTCCTTGAAGGCTCTGTTCCACTGATATGCACGAGTTTTCGATAGAGCATTATCACCAAAGGCCTTTTGCAACATTTTCAATGCATCGGCACAAGAAAATTCATTTGCAACACAAAACTTTAAACAAATTCTTTGCTCAACGTAATCACCCATAGTAAAAATCGGCACGCACTCTGACATCGACTGACTTAATCAGCTGTTGCAAACACACTAGTTGATAGATCCCGCTCAAGCTTGGCATAGTAATTAAGGACAGTGGTACCAACCTAGGAAAAAAAAATTTACCTGCCTCATTGCCCCGCCAGATTTAAATCGATAATTCCTGGTACTTTCTTGACAGAATGTACATTGTATATTGAGTTTTGATTAAGTACGTCTATTAAATAATGAGAAAGATGTCACTTTATTATATAATGTTAAAAAGGGTTAATTGATGGACTATTTGGAGATTCTTTCAATCAAAAAAACCATTGAGAAAAACGAGAATTTAACAAATTCGCAAATACTGTTTTGGGGACACCTCTATATTGGATGCTGTTATTTCCATGCGCCATAAAAATACAAATGTCCTATGGTATTCCGGAAAAATGTGGTGCAAAGCATGGCGACATATTGGGATCTTATTTCGTCCAATAATGAGGATGAGGATAGAAAACACCAGTAACTGTAAATGGCGACCACTATAGAACTATGTTATGCTCGTTTTCTGAGGGAAAAACGACGATATGGTCATCTCACAACGAGGATTTGTGAATTTGCCGTCAAGGTCACGTGATTTGACACCCTTGGATTATTTTCTTTGGGACTTTGTGAAAGCACAAGTCTATGCCAACTAGACACAGACTTTGGATCATTTGGAAGAGAATACACGTCAATTTATTGGCGAAAAACAGCAGGAATCATTGCACAGAATGATCAAAAATTGCAGCCATCGGATGCTTCAGTGTCAATGAAGCCGAGGCGGACATTTGAATGTTATCTCATTCTGAACATAGCTGTAATATTTAAGCTTCAAAATAATGTGAAAATTAAGGCGATATGTCAAACATTTGTTGTTTTAGTCAAAATTAATATCCTATTGAAACTCTTTAGGAATGCGGGTGTTATGAGGGAGCTTCTACCTCTTAATTAAGAAGACGGCGTTTCGTTCTGAGCATGCGTACCTGAACTCTTCAGACAGAAGTGGAGCGCATGTCTATCTGTGACGCCAGAGTGACCATCGAACACTTGTACTCTGCCCTACTTAACCCCGGTGAGAATGGATTTTTAAGGTATTGTTTGCTACCAGTCGCGCCTTCTCATATGCTACATCGGAAGAGTAGAATTGTTCGACAGTATCTCTGAAACATTTGAATGAACATCGCAAATATTGTCGGTAGGAACCGCTTGTGAAACTTGGATATCATACAATGTAGAATATGCATCCTTTCTGGTATTTGACTGGCAATTTCATCATAAATTGCAACTGGATTCAATTTTTAATAATTTACAAGTAAAAAAGTCTCTATCTTTGATGTATTCGTCACGACTTCGAAGTACGCAATGAGCTGATGAAGGGCGAACGAATATCGACATACGCAGAAAAAACGTTACTTTCTGATGACGCCAATATAACAGTAGGTACAGAAAATGTCTATTCGGAAAACTGCATTATTTTCATTTTCCTTCATTAAATTTAATTACATTACTTTTCAGTTGGATGCGAAAAATTTGTTACGAGAGCAATAGAAATAATTTGGATTTAAAAAATATATTCAAATGCGAGGAGAAAAATAAATCTGCTAAGCTAGGAAATGCCTTAGAAAAAAATTGGTACAAAGAACTTGAAAAGAGTAAACTGAAAAGTACAAAACCGAGTCTACTCAAAGCTATACTGAAGACATTTATATGGAGGTATATTGCTTGGGGCTTATTATCCTCTCTCAACAATGTAGTGCTCAGGTAAGCCGAAAAATATTGAGATTTCATGAATGTAATAATTTCTTTTGTCAGAGTTATACAACCATTGGTTCTATCTGGTTTGATCAAGTTGTTCTCTAAACCGGATCATACTATGGAAGAAGTTTTATTGTACGGTGGGGGTTTATGTCTTATAACACTAGTATCAACATTCTTAAATCATCATTCAAACTGCGGGATTGCTGCAATAGGGATGAGAATAAGAGTTGCTGTATCGGCACTCATTTACAGAAAGGTAAATGTAAATCTAATATCAGCTAAGTACTCAACACCGATTTTTATATACAGCAATATGCAATTTTTTAAGTCATTATTGCTTAGCTATCCACTACATGAACGCGGCGGCATAAAGCTACCATGTTGTTTATTAAAATTATGAAATGAAATATTATATGAATATTTATTCAACATTATTCAGTCGAATTAACATAAAATTGACAATTCTCGAAAGATCATGTGATAGTTAGATTGCTTGTATAAACAGATTCATGTTTTCTTATACTGAATTGTTTCAGCCGTTACTATTTGGTAGTTGATCATAATTAAAACAAATTATAGAAATTACTATGTTTAACTACCAAAAAATATATATTAGTGGTAGTAAAACATAGTAATTTTTACAATTTGTTTTAATTATGATCAACTACCAAATAGTAATGCTGAAACAATTCAGTACCTGAAAAGTGCTAGTGTAGCCAAACAAGCCGTTTTATATAGAAGACTTAGCACAAAATACAGGGTATGCTGTCAAAATATCTGGTTCAACCAAGAGTGTCTAAGAAGAAAAGTGATTCCTAATTATGTACAAGTAAAAATAAGCTCCTGTTCCCATTCAGCGAAGACGGCTACAAGATGCGCAGAAAGAATCTGGATCAAGGAAGAAACTAAATCATTCTACCAGAAGCGATGTACAACATTATGTCAAGGTACTGCATGCAGAACTGACTCATAAACTCCATTCAATAGAATTTGATATTTTTGATGATAAAATTAGACAAGAAACTAGTGAATTCATTTTTTCAAAATATGCTAAACAGTTAAAAAAACTAAATTCATTAGAAAAAACTCAAAAACCCAAACTTATTAAACGAAGTGAAAATATAGTATATAGACCAAATGATCGCGTCAGTAACATGTCAGAATCCCAATTTTCAAATAACGAACTAAACTTACTCGAAAAAGGTCATAAATTTGCCCCAATAAATAAAAATAAAAAAGTAAAAAAAATTCTTACTGTTGAGTCCACAATTGCGCTTAAATATACGGATGAGGTGGATAAAATTACCTCTAAAATTTCAAAAACCCTTAGAAACAACAGAAACATAACTAACAATAATATTTTGAATACAATCAAATCCATAAAAGAAAAAATTCAATCCGATGATCTTACGGTTACAAAAGCAGATAAATCAGATGCCACAGTTATCCTTTTTAGATCGAAGTACATAGAGAAAATGAATGATTTCATTAAAAATCAAGATATCGTAGGAACTCCCGTTGATCCGACGACTAAAATTCAAAAATCATTGAGAAAAACTTTGTCAGACATCTCCTTATTTAAATCAAATTATCATCACATAAATATGAATCCTAGCCCACCAAAACTCTACGGTCTAATAAAAACTCACAAAGAAGATGCACCAATTCGCCCAGTCGTTTCCTTTATTAGCAGCACTACCTATAAAATAGAGAAAAAATTAAATGAAATGTTCAAAAGGCTTACTAATTTCATTCCGAAATACACAATAAAAAATTTCATAGAATCAACAACAAAATTAAAAAATTTTTCTTTACCAAATAATTCCTACCTAGTATGCCTGGATGTGGATAATATGTTTCCAAATATACCAAGAAATGATAGCATTCATTTAGCTTCAGAAATTCTTGAAAAATCACATGTAAATCCCGTGATACACGGTGATTTCATTGCCCTTTTAGAACAATGCCTGCAAAAAACTATTTTCAATTTAATAATAAAATATACGAACAATTAAACGGCCTAGCTATGGGCTCACCACTGAGTCCACTCCTTGCAGACATATTCATGTCAGAAATAGAAAATAAAATCTTCAATTCGACACTACCTGTAAATGTTCATTTCTGGTACAGATACGTAGACGATATTCTTACGTGTATCTCCGGAACATCCAGACAACTGAGTCAATTTTTGAATATCTTGAATAATATTCACCCAAAAATTAAATTCAAATTAGAAAACGAATCGAAGAACAGTATTTTATTTTTAGACCTCTGGATATCACACTCAAATAGAAAAATAGATTTCAACGTGTTCAAAAAACCCACATCAACTGATATATGTATTCCTATTGATTCCAATCACCCATATTCACAAAAAATATCAGCGTATCAATCGATGATCCATAGAGCCTTCGCATTACCCTTATCAAAAAATGACCGCGAAGCTGAAGTCCAAACTATAAAATCAATAGCCGCAAACAACGGTTTCAACCCCAATATAATAGATAATCTAATTCGACAGAAACTATCTAAAATAGCTATGAGCCAAATTTATCCCATTATAAAAACCGAAGAAAATAAAAAATTCATTTCTCTGTCGTACTTTGGTAGCATAAGTCAAAAAGTGGCCAATAGTTTTTCAAAATCAGATGTCAATATTGCCTTCAAAACGCAAAACAAATTATCATCGGTATTATTTAACGCAAAGGATCCTACTCAAAACATACACAAATCAGGAGTTTATGAGTTATCTTATTCTACGTGCAGTAATAAATATATAGGACAAACAGGACGTTCCTTCAAGACGAGGTTCAACGAACATAAAATGAGTTTCAGGAAAAATAAACAAAATTCTACTTTTGCCACTCATTGTCTAGAAAACAGTCATTCCTTTCCCACAATAGATAATCTTAAAATTTTACATGTACAAAAGGGAAGAAACTCGATTATCTAGAATCTGTTGAAATTTTCAAATTAGTTCACAATAATGTAAAAATAATGAATGACTGTACGGAGTTGTGTAAATCGAAAATATTAGAGATATTTATAAAGTAACATCTGTTTAAAACCTTTTTCAACGAACATAACATGAATTTAATGAAAAGTAAACAAAAATTCAACTTTTGCCACTCATTCTTTAGAAAACAGTAATTCCTTTCGACAAAAGAAGATCTTAAGAAAATTTTACATGTGGATTCAAAAGAAAAGAAACTTGATTATTGAAATTTTCAAATTCGTTCACAATAAAAATAATGTAAAAAATAATTAATGACTGTATGGAGCTTTCTAAATCCAAATATTATATAATAATATATAATAATAATAATTTATTTTTGCCTTGATATTTGCTTTGATATTTGAGATATACAACAAAATAATGAATGACTGTATGGAGCTATGTAACCCCAAAAATTATTTGATATATTTAAATGGGTACCATCTGTTAAACAACCTTCTTTGTCGATTGCCGACATTCCGATATCTGTTAGAAGGCCCCTCTTTTTTAACCCGGTTTTTCATCACGTTCCGATTGTAAACCTCTGTACCACTAATAGGTGTTACCGAGAATCTGTTGAAATATTCACAATATTCATCACTTTTGTTTAAATACCACTGTACCACTGTTAGGTCTTCAGTTGTCCGATGATGGGATAGTTTCCCGAAACTCGAGTCACAAGAAAATGTATAATATATATTTTTTGGTAGTAAAACATAGTAATTTCTACAATTTGTTTTAATCATGTTTTCTTATTTGAGTATCCAGTTTCGATATGGTATGCCTGCCCATAATTTGAATACCTTATTTGGTGAAGATATATTGTTCTTCAAATATCCTTCGGAAATCGCTGTACCCTTCCATCCACTATGGCGCTTCTGTGATTCTACTGATTCCAACATCTGCCAGAAGAGTTGTCGATATTCGACAGTGCAGTGACATTTGATCGCTCAAACCCAGATTTTTAAGATTGTCGCTCTCGGGGCATAAACATCTATTCATACCCTAGGATCATAAATAACTATCTAATTATCAATCGATAACATATGTTTAATATATTATTTGCCATCTATTTCAATACGAATTGTCAAATGATAACAAATATTCTGTTTATATTTTTACGGTAAAGATTTTATGCAATAATAACGAACTATTTTTTAATCAGTTGTTAACATGTGAAGAAGAGTGGATAGTTTAACACAGAGCTTTGAAAAACGGGAACTCAAAAATTGGTTTCGTTAGCAACATGATGGTTTTTATATTTTCAGTAAGAAACTATTTGGTTATTTGGTAACTTGATGGTAATTGTGTAAGAAACATGCTTAACTCCTTATTTCCAGATCCTGAAGCTTAGTCAGCTTTCCTTAGGAAAAACAGCAGCTGGTCAGGTGGTAAATCTTTTATCAAACGACGTTGCCAGATTCGACTTGGTAGTTCTATCACTAAACTATATTTGGATGGGACCTATTCAAATTTTATTGGTTGGATATTTGATGTGGAACGAAATGGGACCGAGCTCGATGGTTGGAATAGTAACCATGTTGATTATTACACTACCAGTTCAATGTGAGTTATGTTATCTTTATTGGATAAAAATATAATATGAGAAATATTAACAATGTGCAAGATGAACACTATACTATCACACATGTTGAAATTAACGATACTATCAGTATTTGTAGATACATTCAGAGCCTTGGCTTCAGGGTAGCTTCTTAGTTACTTGGGGCAACTCCTTCTTCATTCTTAAGTGCTTAGCTAAACTAGTAGGTGTAATCAGCCTGTTTGAGACAGTTTTAAACTCAAAATTCATATTTATGAACGGAATGGTAGCACACACGAGTACAAGTGTGTCCAAGGAATTAAATTTAGATTTTTTTTTCATTTTCAGTATTCATGGGAAGCGTCACATCAAAATTTAGAATGCAAGTTGCCAAAAGGACGGACCACCGAGTACGAATCATGAGTGAGTTGCTCAGTGGTGTCCAAGTCATAAAAATGTACGCATGGGAAACGCCATTCGAAGGTGTCGTGGAAGAAGCTAGGGCACGTGAAGTAAAGTATCTAAAAAGAGCAGCTTATATTAGAAGTATCTTGCTTAGTTTCATGGTCTTCGTTGAAAGGACTACATTGGCGGTAACGGTCATCTGTTACGTCCTCATGGGCCACGAAATAAGAGCAGATCTGGTGTTTTCATTATCTATGTTCTTCAACTTGTTACAACTCACGTTGGCCATAATGTTTCCTATGATTATTTCTTTCGGCGCCGAATCTTTGGTATCCATAAGGAGGTTACAAGAGTTTTTGCTGATGGAGGAGAAAGAAACATTCAAGATCCACGAAACAGAAGACAACAGTATACGATTGAAGCATGTGGAAGCGTATTGGGTGCCATCCACACCCATTCTCAGAGGATTGACTACCAAACTTCCACCTGGAATTCTATGCGCAGTTATTGGTCCAGTTGGTTCAGGAAAATCTTCTTTCCTTAAACTTCTCCTAAGAGAACTGATGCCTTCAGCTGGAAGTGTTGAGTTAAATGGTGATATTTCCTATGCATCCCAAGAACCGTGGCTCTTTGCATCCAATGTTCGAAACAATATTCTCTTTGGCGAAGAGTACAATCGATCGCATTACAAAACAGTGGTGGAAGTGTGTGCTTTAGAGAAAGATTTCGAACAGTTCCCAGAAGGAGACAAAACCAGAGTTGGAGATAGGGGAGTTTCCTTGAGTGGTGGTCAAAGAGCTAGAATTAATTTAGCAAGAGCAATTTATAAAGATTCTGATATATACCTGCTAGATGACCCACTCTCCGCTGTTGATACTAAAGTAGGAAGACATTTATTCGATAAGTGTATTCTAAGATATCTGAGGGGAAAAACAAGAATATTGGTGACACATCAACTACAATACTTGAAGAAAGCTGATATAATCATAGTTCTCAATAAGGTGAGAAAGTATCACTAAGATTAGCATATCCAATTAATTCAAATGCTTTCAGGGGTGTATAGAAGCTCAAGGCACCTTTGAGGAGCTATCACGAAGTGATCTTGATTTTACGAAATTGCTAGTTGCAGCAGATGAATCTTCAGAAAATGAGAGTTCCCTCAAAATGGAAAGATTGATTTCAATAGCATCGGTAGCAGTAAGTAAATAATCAGTAAAAGAAATGAAAGTTCTCTCATATTTTTGGATAGCTGATTTCTAGATCTAGGACAAATTCTGGTTATTCAGACTTCATCCGTTTTCTCCCTTTTGAGCTTTTCCAGGAGACGATAGCGCCAAGTACCAGATCGATTTCACTTTTATGATGCCCTTATTTTTCAGGATTCCTCTGTAATTATGGTTGTTCCCTTATAGTCCAACTTTTTCAAGGACCATGATTTTCATCCTCTTGGTGACATGTGACAGACTTCCAACAAGGTTACAACTAGCCCTGCACTGATTCACGAGAGAGGAGACATTTCTTGTTGAATTTGATATCGTCCGAAACCGAGATGCATTGTTAACGGATACTCTGCTATTCATGATTGTTTCTTCGTTGTGAGACAAATTTTCCAGATCTTGGTTACCCATTCTGTCTATCTCTTCTTTAGTGAAGTCATTTACTCATTGTTTCTTAAGCCATTTATAACTTTACGAAGCACTTTTTCAAAGTAGTTGCAACTGCTAATTATATGTTGCTCCTAGTCCACCCATTAGCTAGCGCGTATGTGGAGGAGTCCAAAATGTGAACCTTCCTTAAAATCTTGATATCAATTGTTAAGTTGGTCCTATATCACTAAGCAATTGCCAGTAAGAAGCCGAGTAAACACCTCAAGTTCATTTTTGACGATATGACGAGTTACGTCTTTTCTTTTGAAGGCTCCTCTTGACCTGACTTGGTCCAGAAATAATTATGTAGAGGGTTATTATTTAAATTATTCCAACATTTCTGCACATCATGCTTTGACAGTCAATGTGACATCTAATGAATGGTAGATTGTTGACTTTTACAGAAACACCTACCATGTTGGGTACTTGGTGAATAGGTTCCCAAGCAAAAATCAATTTATTGTTGTTATCCTATTGAAGACAAGAACTCTTACTGCTTAAAACGAACTTCGACTTACGGTCAATTGCCTCCAGTAAAGCAAGTTGAAATTTTGCTTTTCCATTCTGCCCGAAAAAGCAAATCTAAATATACATACATTTTCACTGCTGTATTCTTGATTCGGAGTTTTGTAATAGGTCTGCTCTAAGATACTGACTTTCTAAGTTCAGAGTCACATACACCCATGTCTGCTACTTTATCCCCAAGACATCCATTTGAGAAGCAAAATCGGAAAGTTTGGCAACGATAATAATCGAAATTCCTAAATATTTCCTGCTTCCTCTTTAACCCCATTCTGTACGCATTAGATTTTATTCTCTATCTGCAAATACAATAATCAGGTCTTACATTGCTGCTCAGGAAGCTCTGAACTAAGGTAATAGGTTTAGAAATGAGAGTCCTTTTAAAATATTATTGGAAATGAAAGTACCTGAAATTCATGCAGAAAATCGAATAAACACCAGAATTCTGCTTACTCAAACTTGATTATAATCTTGAATATTGAATTTGAATGATCGGCAATATTAATTTTCCTATTTTTAGACAACAGTTTCTTTGACTGGAGAACCGTCAAACGATAATTTTGATGGTATGGAAGAAAACAGTAATTACAAAGGATCTGCTTTATGGGCTTATATTAGTAGTGCTGGAAACATCTGCTCGTTCAGCTTGATAATATTTCTTCTCATATTGTGCCAAGTTCTTCTTAGTTCATCTGATTACTGGATAACACTCTGGTAAGGTTCCCATATATGTCATTTTAAATAACTGTAGTCTGTCTTGAAGGAGATAAGTAGCGGATTAAAATCCATACACCAAAAAATACTGATTAGAAATCAATCTTTATAGGACTAGCCAAGAGGAGTTCCTCCAGAGCATGGCCAATCTCAACAGAACATCTGAAACTCCTAAAATTTCACAAATAGAAGTATTCGATTTTAAAGAGCCGAATTCATATTATTCCTATGTTCCTGGAGATACTGAAGTTAAAAACATCTTCTACAACAGCACCGAACTAATAACATCGTGGATGCAAGATTTGATGGATAACCTTGTTACCCATGTGAATGTCGATGGTGTCGATCATATCTTATGGAAGACTGAAGCTAGAATGTACATTTATGGTACACTTATCGTAGCAGCCATAGTAGTAACATTAATGAGATCAATCGCATATTTCAATGCTTGTATGATAGCATCGAAGAAACTTCATAATAAAATGTTCCACTGTCTGCTTGAGGCGCCAATGAGATTCTTCGATACAAATCCAGCGGGAAGGGTTTTGAATCGCTTTTCCAAAGATATGGGTGCCATCGACGAGATACTACCAAGGAGTCTTATAGAGGTGATACAGGTAAGGTGGAAATTGGTTTTGGTGAAATATAGACATAAATGGAATATGTATAGACTGCGTATCAACCTAACATAATTTATCACTCTCAAGAAAGTGACAAAGTGACTTTATTGCTATCATTTCTTTCTTTTGTGTAGGTTCCACAGACATAGACTATAGTATCTATAACTAGGGCTATCATAAAACCAATTTGTGATTCGATATTTTTTGTTGAAACCATTTGAAAGATCAATAGAAGTCATACTCTTCTGCAAGCAGGATCAACAACCAATACGGTAGCATCTGTAAAGTAAATCGCACGGAGTATAACGAATAAGATTAACCCTTCAGTGTTGCCATGGAAACAAATAGCAGGCCGCCTAGTCGGTAATATTTTGACGTTTCGTAACTTAATGGATAACATTTTGACGTTGGACTGTGCAACATAAAATTGTACGATTTAACTTTACCGTAAACAAAAAGCACGATCAACAACCAATCGGTAGCATCTGTAAAGTAAACGCACGGCGTACAACCAATAAGATAGACCCTTCTTCAGTGGGTGCCATGCAACCGAATATCAGGCCGCGCAGGCGATAACATTAACTTAAGGGATAACAGTTGTAAGACGATTACGCATTCGCTGTGTTTTCTAGTCGTGCGTAATATGCTTCTTAAAACTCTTGTTATATAATATACTATTACAATTTTTGTATAATATACAACTTTTGTCTAACCTATTTTCACGATAAAACTTACCATTTCAGAGCAAAATGAAACATGAACCTTTGACCTTAGATAAATTTTTTTGCAGAAGTAGGATCGAAGGGAATTTTTGACATTTCATTTGTAATGGTTTATTTAACGTCTACACCATTTTTCAGCTCCAGGCGAATTTTGTTTATATAACTTTTTTTTGTTTATTTTGACAGTGTAGGTTTGCTCGATAACTCACCTCAAATCTGCTCCTATTTACAGGTTTTGATGGTCGTCTGTGGTATCATCGTGATGGTGACAATTTCCAACTCGTACATATTTGTATTTACAGTGATATTGGGTATAGTTTTCTACATAGTAAGAATATGGTACATAAACACTGCTAGATCTCTTAAACTTATTGAAGGTGTTGGTGAGTTGAAATTTAAATACATATAAATATAGAAGGTGGTTCATTTAGAGGTACTTTTTATGTTGAGGATTTAATTGCAGATTGCGCATGATTCGTGTTAACTGAAGTGCCATTTCTGTTTAGTAGTGTTTGACAATTCATAATGGAAAGACTTAGCCCGGCACAGCTTCTAAAAATTGTTCAACTTTATTACGAAAATGGGCGTTCTACGAGGAATGTGTATGAGCAAATTATGGTCCACATAATTGGCCTACCGAACGCACAATTAACTCTACCATCCGTAAGTTTGAGACCCAATTTTCATTACTGGATAATACTCGACCAAATAGACCACACCTAGCACGTAGTGAAGATAATATAGGGGCGGTAGCGGAGAGTGTACGCGAAGACCGTGAAGTGTCGATTTGTCGCCGTTCTCAACAGCTTGGCCTGTCATATTCAACAACTTGGCGTAGTTTACGTAAGGATCTTTTTTTAAAAGCTTACAAAATTCAACTAGTGCAAGAACCGAAGCCGACCGACCTTCCGAATCGTTTCCGTTTTAGACGTTGTGCTCTTGACAAGCTTGCCCGATACACATTCCTCGTGGAACGCCCATTTCTATAATAAAGTTGAACAATTTGTAGACACTGTGCCGGGCTAAGTCTTTCCATTATGAATTGCCAAACACTACTGAACAGAAATGGCACTTCAGTTAACACGAGGCATGCGCAATCTTCAATTAAATCCCCACCACAAAAAGTACCTCTAAATGAATCACCCTTTAGTTTTTCCTGTTTGATTCCCATTATCAATTGTTCGTTGGTTCTTTTCATTAAAAAAAGTTATATTTTCGAATAATAGGCATGTTGACAATTTTCTAAAAACCGATCTATATTATTTGAAACTATCTATAATACAATTTTCAGAAAATATATTATTGAAGATGAAGGTTTATATGAAAAATTATACCATATGAATTCTAAATTAGCATTCAAACGCTTGCTGCTTAATCATGATGTTTGATGATTCAATTCATTCCAACTATATATTAAATTAAAATTTTAAATGAGATAACAATAATAATCGAAACTTAAATAAAGCCTAATAGATTTTGTTGATCGTCGGGCATTAACGGGAGACATTAAAGTTTCATAGCTTTTTGGCTACTCAGCATGCCCGGCGATCAACAAAACCTATTCGGCTTTATTGAAGTTTCGAACAGTGATACAGATGTAAGTTGCACTGTCCTGATTCGAAAAGTTCCTATTTAAAATTCTCAAATTCGTATTAACATAAAAACCTTTTGCCCCAGTTCATCTTAATTAACGATAAATTTTATGAATTTGCATGATAATTTTGCAGAAATAGAATTTTGTCAAGTAACATTTATACACGTTGCATTCTGAGATATTTACCGAATAAAAATGTCAAGAGGAACTATTTTTCCCATGACATTTTAACACCATTTATATTCCGGCAATATTCCAGCGTACCTCAGTGTTACTTGATAATAATGACAAAAAGATAACTTCACTCCAATGTAAAATATTTGCAATTTTTTTTATTATCTTACGTTTTCAGCCAAATCTCCTGTGTTCTCTTACGTTAGTTCAACCATCAATGGATTGACTACTATTAGAGCTACAAAGAATGAGAGTATTCTAGTAAAACAATTTGACGAACATCAGGTATGGTGTAATATTTTGACGAATTTTTGTATTTTATAATTATATTCTTCTATTTTAGGACGTTCATTCTTCATCCTGGTACTTAACAATAATGTGTGCTAGTACTTATGGTTTATGGCTAGATCTGATATGTGTTCTGTTTGTTTGCGCAGTAGTTTTCGGTTTTATTGTATTAGATAAATGTAAGTATTAGTAAGGATATCTCATACATACGTCCTCAAAATCTTGGAATGCCATAAACAATCGGAAATTGAGCGTTTGAATTTCAAACAGAGTTTAGCAAGGTTACTATTAAAAATTCATGTCCACGTTGTAGAAAACAATAATTTTATCTGCGCTCCAAACTGTTTCAATGACGAAAAATATAATAATGCATAAAGAATGCGATTCACTAAATGAAGTGAAAAACAGGCGAGCAACAAATATGAAATCTATGTACTCGTATTATCATTTGGCGTTTAGCTTTTGTGCAATGACTGCATACAAATTGTTATTAAAAATATGCCAAGAAATCAGTTACCTCAAGACGATATTTTACAAGCCGTAAGAATGATTAAAACTGAAATTCAACAAGTTGATGTCACCACTGCTTTAGAAAAATTATTACTCGTATTTATTATCTCTAGAATCGATATCGTGAAAGTGATAACATAAGAGAGATTTTTCCAGCGCCCACTTTAAGTAAATTGTTTTTCTAACACTTCTATCTCAATTTCATCGTAATCTCTTAGGATCATACGTGTCTCTTCAGTTAGTTTAACTTATTTTTATTTGGCTAATGACAAAACGTTGAACTCAATTGACATATTTACACGAATCCACAGTCTTATTTTGTTGGTAAATGCATACATCACTCACGCTCTCCCATTCCTCCTAATCCTAATTTTCTTTTCCATGACTCATAGATAGGGGATTCCCCTTAACTTCTAATACCTATGAATATGGCGAGCAGCATAATTGATGTGTCGTCAGGCAACAAGCAATGCGTCTGTTACCTAGTCAAACTAGAGATCAACTTAACTAACCAAATGTTAATTCTCCGATAAATATATGATCAAATTTCCACAGATACCAATGTTCAAGGGAGTTTTATTGGTCTGGGAATCTCTCAATCTCTCATTTTGGTGGGAATGCTGCAGTATGGAATGAGACAAGTTGCTGAAGTTGTGAATTACTTAACAAGCGTAGAAAGAGTACTCGAATATACACAGTTGGAGACAGAAAAGCCCCTTCATACCCCAAGAGGTAAATTCGTCTGTTCTCTAGAGAATCCCGGAATGATTAATGTAATATCGTGGGTAAAATAATATAAGTATGTTTAACTCAGACTTTAATAATAAAACAACAATGTACACAACTCGAGTTACAACAGAAAAAGAGAAAGAGTTTATAGGTTACCAAGCGTACCTAACTTAAACCATAGAATACAATTAACATAGAAAGTATTTTCTTCATTTATTTTACAATTACTACTTTTATTTATATACATGATATTACACTCCTCCGTCACCAAATCTTTTAGGAGGTCTTATATTTGTTCTTAAACGGTTTTTTATATTAGGGGATAACAAAGCACTTTCACTTGTTTGTGCACTGTCTCCCTCCACTAAAACTGACTCTTCATTATTAGATGGTAATTCATTTGCAACAGATTCCGGAACCCTATTGTGATCCTGAAAATCTGGTGGTTTAACTTCCTGACTAGGAACAATTTCCTTTGGTTCAATGTTATTACTTCTAGAGTCTTTTATAGAAACATATTCTTTCACATTAATATCACAAATGTCATCATAAAAACTTCCTACTTTCCTCATTTGATCAATATTCCTCCTCCAAATTCATTTTTCCTTCAATGTTTTACAATTATAATTTTGAGTACCGAGAATCTGTACAATTACACCCTTTTCCCAAGTGATTTTATTTGGTGTTCGATAGTCTTTAATGTAAACATCCTCACCTTCTTTAAATTCTACCATTCTTTTACCATGGTATTTAATCTGTCTTTCCAAAACTTTTGAACGCCGACTTTTTGTTAACAGGTCTAATCGAGTTTTTACATGTCTTCTAAACATTAATTTCGATGGTGTTTCACCAGTGGTACAGTGTGGTGTATAACGATATGAAAATAAATATTTACTCATTAATATTTCCGTACTCTCTAATTTTGTCCTGATATCTTTGAGGTATTTATTTAAGGAATTCTTAAATGATTTTAGACCGTTTTCTGCAAGACCGTTTGTTGAAGGATGATACGGTGGGGATCTAATGTGAACAATATCATTAAAATTACAAAATTTTTCAAATTCTTCGGAAACTAATTGTGAACCATTATCTGATACAATTGTATTCGGTAAGCCAAACCTAGCAAAACAATCACGTAATTTGTTTATAGTGGTAAAAGAATCTAATTTTTGCATTTCATAAATTTCAGGCCATCTCGAAAATGAATCTATAATGATCAAATATGTTTTATTATGGTAAGGCCCCAGAAAGTCGATATGAATCCTATCATATACATGTTTACCTTCTTGGAATTTAATTAGTTTCTGGCGTTTTCATGAAAGTCGCGCAAGCATCACAATTTTTAACATAATTTTTAATATCTCTTTCCAAACTTGGCCACCAGACATACTGTCTGGCTAAAACATTCATTTTAGTCATGCCATTGTGAGCACCATGAATCTCATCCAACATCTGACTTCTTAATTTTGTTGGCATTATTACTCGATAACCCCACATTATCAAATTATTCTCAATACTTATTTCGGAGGATTTTCTTTTGAATATTCCAGAAAAAACTAAAGCTATTGCAGAATGCCCAAGACCAAGAAATGTAAGTCAAGTAAAGGCATATGTGGGCATGATTAACTATTATTCTAGATTTATAAAAAATATATCAACGTTATTAGAACCTTTGTACGCATTACTTAGAAATAATGTTGAATTTAAGTGGTCCAAAAATTGTTGACACCGCATTCACTGAATCAAAAAGAATTATTTTATCAGACCAAACTTTAGCACATTTTAACCCAAGGCTTCCACTTAAAGTGATTTGTGATGCTTCTAAAGTAGGAATAGGGGCGATTCTTTTGCAAGTATATGAAGATGGAACAGAAAAACCTATTAGTTTTGTCTCAAGAACATTAAATAAAAGCGAATTGGGCTATTCAGTTGTTCACAAGGAAGCTCTCGCTTTATACTGGGGGGTACACAAATTTTATCAATATTTGATGGGGAATAAATTTTATTTGTGTTCAGATCATTTACCGTTGAAGGCATTATTTGGAGAACACAAAGGGTTATACCTCAAATGGCGGCAGGACGCTTGCAGCGATGGGCTGTTTTCTTGAGTGGATTCGATTATGTATTCAAACATATTAAAGGCAGTGAAAATGGCGGGGCTGATGGATTATCGCGAATACCAATAACCGTGACAGAGGCAGACCCAGACATCGAATATTGAAATATCTTATTAGATCAAATACCGATCAGTGCAAATAATATAGCGAACGAAACAAGGAAAGATCCAATACTAAGTAAAGTTTATTTGTTTATTAGGAACGGCTGGCCAGATGAAATTAACGAACAATTTGAAATATTCAAAAGAAAATCCTCGTCGCCACTTGTAATATCGTGGGTAAAGTAATATAAGTATGTTTAACTCAGACTTTAATAATAAAATAACAATGTACACAACTCGAGTTACAACAGTAAAAGAGAAAGAGTTTTTAGGTTACCAAGCGTACCTAACTTAAACCATAGAATGCAATTAACATAGAAAGTATTTTCTTCATTTATTTTACAATTACTACTTTTATTTATATACATGATATTACAATTAATATATTTGTTGTTACAGATAAATTACCACCAGAATCTTGGCCAAGCAAGGGAAATATCGTTTTCCAAAATTTGGTTTTGAGATATGCGGATACCGACCCACCTGTTATAAATAATTTGAGCCTACACATTTATCCAATGGAAAAGGTTTGTTGTTTTCGTGTCGTTTGATGAACAGGTGTCCCTTTAAAAACACGTCAAACGCAAGGAATATGTTAATCAAACATATCACACCTGCTAAAATCGTATATTTCTCTTCGATAGAAACTTCTTAGTGTTAGGTTCATACTGATATTTTGAGTTGCATCTATTTTTCCGTAAATTCAAATGATTTCTCTTTCACAGATAGGAATTGTAGGCAGAACAGGGGCTGGAAAATCATCCCTCATAGGCGCCTTGTTCAGATTGGCTATCATTGAGGGGAAAATCATAATTGATGACATCGACACCAAAACCTTAGGGCTGAGGGACTTACGTAAAAAAATTTCTATAATACCGCAAGAACCAGTTTTGTTTTCAGCCAGTATGCGATATAATTTAGATCCTTTCGGGGAATTTAGTGATGATAAGTTATGGGATGTTCTAGAAGAAGTAAGTATTAGTGAACGCATGTAAGGGTATGATAAAATTTGTTACCATTTTTTTTCCCTGATACTCTTAGATCTTCTGTGGAAAGTGGTAATATAACTTAGGGTTGGCAATGTTAAATTATTATTCGATGTTCAATACCATAAGGTAACATGAAGAGAGAACTGAAAACCATCAAACAAATATACAGAAATGATCAATTTGGCTTTGAAACTATGAATTTTCTCTTATGAACGAAGAAAAGAAAACAGCTTTAGTGGAGATGAGTACAACCCATCTCCAAATTAGAGAACAATGAAAAATTTGTCAAGCTAACATATTTTGGATCAATTTCACAATAGATATCGCATAAAATTCCCAACTCATTCTATTATGCTTAATAATAACGTATAATTTGATTATAAAATAGAAACGCCTTTTACTTGATAGAAGAAATATAACAAAATTTGAATATTAAAACAAATTGAAATATGTTTATCTTCTACAATTTTAATTTCAAAAAAATTTTTATTCAAAAAACTTTTAGAAATAAATTTATGTCTACACAAGCACCGCTTACATTTAATAGACGTATATAATCAAAACTCAATATATAATGTCAAATGGAATAAATAACCCAACAGATATACGAAAGTAATTAAAATTAATAAATAAATATTTAAAGGAGACAAAATTTTGTTTCTGGTCTTACCTTTAAGAACACCAATTGCCTTTTAAATATTTATTTATTAATTTTAATTACTTTCGTATATCTGTTGGGTTATTTATTCCATTTGACATTATATATTGAGTTTTGATTATATACGTCTATTAAATGTAAGCGGTGCTTGTGTAGACATAAATTTATTTCTAAAAGTTTTTTGAAATTGTAGAAGATAAACATATTTCAATTTGTTTTAATATTCAAATTTTGTTATATTTCTTCTATCAAGTAAAAGGCCTTTCTATTTTATTTTATATATAATATATAATTATATTTTGGCTTCAATAAATCTCATTATAGAATGTAAATGAATTTAAATAAACCTTAAAATAACTCACACTGTTCTTTGATTTTGTTAGAACATAGATCAATCTTGAATTATATAGTTGATCTGTATTTCGAAGCTTAAGTCTTTTAACACGTGAGAGATATAGGTGAAGTTTTTGATTTTGATATTTGGAATATTAAATGAGGACTGAAGACGGGATTGTCTAGAATTATATTTGTTTTTTGAAGATATAGTGCACATTTTTTAGAGATTTTTGAAATAATTTATTCGACTATTTAAATATATTAAATATTTCAAATAAATTATATTCTTTGAGAAGTCCTTTAAGTGTGTTCATGTTTTTAAAAGGCAATTGGTGTTCTTAAAGGTAAGACCAGAAACAAAATTTTGTCTCCTTTAAATATTTATTTATTAATTTTAATTACTTTCGTATATCTGTTGAGTTATTTATTCCATTTGACATTATATATTGAGTTTTGATTATATACGTCTATTAAATGTAAGCGGTGCTTGTGTAGACATAAATTTATTTCTAAGAGTTTTTTGAAATTAAAATTGTAGAAGATAAACATATTTCAATTTGTTTTAATATTCAAATTTTTTTAATTTGATTATGATCAAAGGAAAACCTCGAACACGTTTGTCGCAAAATCTATTTTGTATCAATTCTATCCGATTTATATATGTTTTGTAGTAAGAACTCCAGATGAAACATTAACGAAATAGGTCCATTTTCGCTTGAACAGAAATGGGAAATATTAAAAAATTATTTCTCAGAACATGTATTTGGTGGAAAATTTGGAAACTTAATAAAAATTCAAAAATTTATCATCAGTACATTAAAATCTGCGCAACTTGTAAATATGTTTATTGTATTTCTACCTGGTACTTGTACAATTCAAAATGATGTTGCCATCGAAACCGGCACTATAAGTATTCTTTCCAAATAAATTCGTGCAAATTTGATAAAACCTATATTTTGAAACAAAAATTTTCGACCTGTATTTTATTACCTGAGCACCCAAAAAATAAGTGACGGAAAAAATCATGAAATGGGCATTCCATTGTTGAAGAGCGGTGATGAGTTATGTCGGGATGGTCTGGATACCGCCAACCTGCTTGCTGATACTTTCTCGTTGGTTTACACACTTGAGGATACTCCAACTCAATATCCAGAAATCAAGGGTTCAAGATTGTTGTCTTCCCTGGAAAAGATAGAGTTCACCCCAGATGATATAAAGCGACATCTAAATTTACTGAAGAAAAATTCTTCCCCTGGACCGGATCAATTGTCACCACTACTCCTGAGGTCCTTGTCTGAATACTTGGCCTTTCCACTTTCTATTATATTGAATTTATCATTCAATGAGTCTACAGTGCCTGCTCTTTGGAGAAAAGCTTGCATCACACCAGTATTCAAGACAGGTAGTAAGCTGGACCCTAATAACTATCGCCCTATCAGTATTACGGTTGTATGCAGAATAATGGAATCTATCATTGCTGAGAAAATTCGTAATTTTGCCAATGAACACAAATTGGTTCCAAAACAGCAACATGGCTTCGTCAAGGGTAAATCAACCATGACGAATCTACTGGGGTGCATCAACAGCTGGACTGCGGCTTTAGACAGGGGTGAGGCGATGGACGTTATTTATTTGGACTTCTCCAAGGCCTTTGATCGGGTGCCTAGGCAGAGGTTGTTTCATAAGTTGGAACATTGTGGGATTCGGGGAAAACTTCTCCTTTGGATAAAATCCTTTTTGTCTGACCGAGAGTTCTGCGTTCGCATCGGGAGTTCTTTTTCGACAGACAGAGTGGTACAGAGCGGCGTACCCCAGGGATCTGTTCTTGGGCCGCTGTTGTTTATATTATATGCCAGTGACTTATCTCGTCACATCCGGTCTGACTGTGCTTTTTATGCCGACGACACGAAGATTTTTAATTACTCCACCCAACACAAAACTCTACAGGAAGATCTGGATTCAATATCTCAATGGTGCTCGGACTGGCTTTTGCCACTGAATATAGATAAATGTGTTGTTTTGCATCTCGGGGGCAATCATTCTCGTAGGACATATATGCTGGGTGAGCATCTTTTGGACACTGTACGAACCCATAACGATCTTGGTGTGACCGTTTGTGAGAATTTGTCGTGGTCAGAGCATATTACGAAAATTGTGAAAAAGGCGAATAGCAGGCTCTTCATGTTAAAGAAATCGTTCCGAAAAATATCACTGAAATCATGGATACGATTATACTCCAGTTACGTAAGACCATTGTTGGAATATTGCGGGCCTGTGTGGAATGCTGATTTAGTGCGTGATCAACAGTGCTTGGAAAAAGTACAACGGAAGGCAACGCGACTTTGGTTTCGAGGTGCACGACCAAGCTATGAGGAAAGATTAAGTATGGTTGGTCTCAGCACCTTCGAAAGGCGCAGGCTACGAGGAGACTTGATTATCACTTTTCGTATATTGAGGTACAATTATGGCATGCTGAGGGACATATATAGTGTAAGCTCTGACACTCGTTTGAGAGGTCACCATTTAAAACTTAAGAAGGAAAACTTTTCTGTCAGGTACCGCAAGAATTGTTTAGTGAATCGCGTGTTCACAGTGTGGAATTCCCTACCTGCGGGAATTGTCGGTGCGAGTTCGGTTGGAGTGTTTAAGAGTGGATTGGACGGGTGGTTTGGCTGAGACATTAATGAAAATTTGTTTTTTTTTTTTTGGCTTAGTTTGCTATCGGGTTTTTTATTGGACATTTAATGAGGTATGTTTACTACTGAGGCAACAAATTTTGTTAATTTTAGGGTTTATGGGTTCGCCCCTCCCTTTGTTTGTGTATTAATAATAATAATAAATAATAAAATTCAATAAAATCAATAATTGCAGGTTGAACTCAAAGAGAAAATACAAAGCTTGGACTTCATGATCACAGAAGGCGGAAGCAATTTCAGTCTAGGACAGAGGCAGCTTATATGTTTAGCTAGGGCAATATTGAGAAATAATAAAGTATTAATTTTAGATGAAGCTACTGCCAATGTGGACCCAAAGTGAGTATTAAAAAATTTGTCTTCAAACATCTTGCAAAAGCAGTTAACATCTTTTTTCAAACACAATAACTCATTAATGATATATCCTCATTCATAAAAAATTTATATTGTTTCACTATCTAAATTTATTCCAGAACTGATGAACTGATACAGAAGACCATAAGGAGGAAGTTCAAAAGGTGCACAGTTCTTACAATAGCTCATCGTCTGAATACCATAATGGACTCAGATAAGGTTCTCGTGATGGACAGTGGGTGCAAGGTGGAGTTTGATCATCCTCACATCCTGTTGCAAGATCCCGAAGGATATTTTACAAAGATGTTGAACGAGACTGGTCCTGGGATGACCCAAACATTGAGAGGATTGGCGCTCGAGGCATATAAATCGAAAATGTTAGAAATTTGAAGAAAATTGTACTGGAAGAATTGAAGAATATTCAATAGAAACATTTTGTGCAAATAATTGGATGAAAGAAGAATCAAAAGACTTATTGCAATAAATTGAAAGTTTCAGATGTTGAAATGGTAGATGATTTCATACTTTAGTCAGTTGTGGAGATTTAATGTGTGCCTCGAATATCAAGAAATTTTAATATTGTTTTTTTAACATGTCATTGTTGAGTTTTTATGATTAAACAAAATTCCTTAACACTTCTTGATTGTTTTTCAAGTGCCAGAATTGAAATTCTTTTCTATATTGAATTGTATCAGTCCTTACTTGGTGAAAATCCATATTAAATAATTTGAAATAAGGTTATTCTGATTTTCACAAATTTTTATTGTTAAACTCACAACAATTGTTTCGCTATCACAGTAGCATCATCAGGCAAGATCACATTTTGAATAACTAAGCTTGTTTCCGAAATCCGTGTCTATTTATATTACAGTAACTACAATAAATTTTTATTCAGCACTAAAACCCAAAAAAAGGGTCTCTGCAAATTCCAGCTTATCTGAATATATTTAACAGAGGTGAGTTATTTAAATCTATTTGTTCGTTAAGTAATATTCCAATTTTATTATGTTTATTTATCTCTAGGGATTCTAACAGATTTAAGGCATAACTTTTGCTTTCTATATGTAGAATTTCAAAGTTATGGTTGAAAGTATGTCCTGTTTCTAACAAATGGTTGGAATATGTAGAATTGCTTTTATTATTGAGGAAACTCTTCAAATGTTCACACATCCTATGACGGAAAGTTCTTCCAGTTTGACCTATGTAAATTTTAGGGCAATCACCGCAGGTTAACTTATAAACCCCAGATTTATCATCCTTATGTGTGTAGTCTTTATTATTTTTGATAAATTTACTCAAGTTTGAATTAGTTTTAAATGAAGTTCTCAAATTATATTTATTTTTGAGGTATGTAGCAATTTTCTCAGAAATACCTTTAGTGTATTTTAAGAAAATGTATTTAAAATTTTCTTTTATATCAGGAAACACCATATTTAAAGCTATTTTATTATTTTTATTCATCAATAATTTGTCTATATCAACTTTGGATCATATTCATTATTAATAGCTATTTGTTTAATTATGTTAAGTTCTGAAATATAATTTTCTCGATTCATGGGAATATTAACTAATCTATGGATCATACAATTAAATGCTGATAATTTTTGATTTAGAGGATGATTTGATTTGTGTATAATAGAATCCGTATAGGTTGGTTTGTGAAATATTGAAAAATCATGTGAACTATTTATTCGAGTAACAGTTAAATCAAGAAAATTAATTCTTTTCAATATTTATTTGAATATGAATTGACATAACTATAGTCCTTCTAGAAAGTATCCGGAATTTATTATTTTTCATTTACTTCTTTTTTGTAACGTTCTAAGACAAAAGTAACGTATAAAATAGGTTATGCAGATAGTCGGTTATGGCCAAAAGTGCATGGCAATACTATTTATCAAATATTGTTGATTGTCGACAGTTATGAAATTTATGAAATAAAGTCGCAACTACAAAAAAGAAAAAAGGTAGAATATTTGTATAGACAAAAGAAAACAGGTAGATTATTTGTATAGAAAAGGTTAAAAAATTTGTGCAATTGACTGAACTGAGAGAAAGTGCTGTATATGAGACAATACAGACGATAAAAAATGGCATGGATCTGAGGGATAGACCAGTTTCAGTAAGACCGCGTAGGAATAGTTAGTTCATTAAATAAATCGTAGAAATATTTTTATTTTGTTTAACTCAAATGAATTTCCATCAAGTCAGGGCCAATTCAATTAAATTATTGAAAATATGTGTCACATTGTTTATCTGTTTCCACAGTAAAACTGAATGATATGCTTTATCTACATAGAAGAAAATCGACGTCAAGCTGGAATCGAGTGATAAGTAGTCATAATAGTTACAATAGTCCAGTCAAAATAGACAAAAAAAAGTTATAACTAAGCCAAAATTCGCATAGAGCTGAAAATTGTTGTAGACGGTAAATAAACCATCACAAATGAAATGTCGATTATATCCGAGGTCAAAGAAAAGAAATTAAGTTCTTTTCCATTTTTTTCTGAAACGGAAAGTTTTATCGTGAAAATAGGTCAAACAGAAGTTGAAAAACATATAATTCCATCAAAAATTGTTCAATCACTTTTCCCTAATATTTTAAACCAACTGCTAAAACTTGGAAGAAAATGAAACTTTTCGGCCAACTAAGTATTCAAAATTAATACTTCGGCCATCTTCAACTGTCTGTACTCGAAAAAAGTACTAGGCTAGCTAGACAAGTAACTTAAAAAGTTGGCGCATTTTATAAGAATTTCAAAATGGTATAACACTTGCTAATAACTTAGCAAGTTTCCTAGATATTTTTTTTGTTGAGAAATCTAGTTTCGAATAAATTTTTCTTGCTTACTGTTTTGAAAAAGTTTCAAAAAACCATCAATTTTTGAATTCTAAGATTTATATAATATTACAACAAATGTTCAAGCTAATACTTGCTCGACATCTTGAAAAATATCTGACAATCAGCAAGCGAATTGTCGTTATTCACAAAGTCAGTTGTTTCCAATATTTTTCGCCGTAGCTAAATTTTCGATTGTATTTAAGTAGACTTTTTTTTCACCGCTCCCCAGTAAAAAAAAAACAAGCGGGTCAAGTCAGCTGACGAAGCTGTAACAGCTCCGTCATATAAATTGTCTAAAGAATTAATTAAAATTATTCAAAAAGAAACCAATTTTCAGGCAAAATTATGGATAAAAAATTCATATGATCTAATAAATAAAATAAAGAATATTCATATCCCAGACAATGCTAAACTAATGTCTTTTGACGTAAAAAACCTGTTTCCTAGCGTAACTGTAAAATTAACAATAAAATTAGTAGAAAGGCTACTATTGAAAAATCATACAAACCCGGTAATTAAACAAGAAATAATGGATATCCTCAACATATGTATTGCACAAAACTATTTCTCGTTTAATGGAATATTTTATGAGGATAACGAAAGTCTCACGATGGGAAATCCACTAAGTCCTATATTAGCTAAAATATTTATGGATTTCCTAGAAGACAAAGTACAAGAGCACCCGCTTTTTAAGCAATTTATTTATTGGTACCGTTTTGTAGATGACATTATTTGCTTGTTCGTCGGTACGTCTAAACAACTTTCGTTATTCTTAGAATTTATCAACCAGGTATACCCTACGATAAAATTTACTCACGAAGAAGAACAAAATGACAGCATAAATTTTTTAGACTTGAAAATAATTAAAATTAACAATAGACATAATTTTTCGATTTACCGCAAACCAACACACACAGACGGAACAATACATTCTTCTTCAAATCATCCTTTATCCCATAAATTAGCAGCATACAATAGTATGGTGCATAGACTAGTTAATGTACCTATGTCACAAGAGAATTTTGAAATAGAATTGAATATAATAAAACAAATAACAGTAAATAATGGGTATAACCCATCAATTATTGATCAACTATTGAATAAAATTAAACTGAAACAATCTATGTCACTAGTTTATCCATATATCAGAAATAATGAAAAGTTTATTTGCTTACCATACATAGGACAAAAATCTGCACAAATAGTTAGATATTTAAAGAAAAAACGAAATGTCAATATCTCATATAAAACAATAAATTCTTTAGGTAAATTAATAAAAAATAATAAAGATATCGTCAATAAGAACTATAGATCAGGAGTATATAGGTTAAATTGTGGTACATGTCCATATGTATACATTGGCCAAACGGGTAGATCTTTTGAGAGTAGGATCCAGGAACACCAGAATTCATTCGTTAAGAATAAATCAAACTCCACTTATGCTAGGCATCTACAAGAATCCGGACATGATTTTGACCATAACTTTGAAGTTCTCCATTTCGAGAACAAATGCAATAGATTGGACCTTTTAGAAGCAATGGAAATAAACCGGCATCATAAACTGAATATTTTGTTGAACAACCAAACAGATGTGAACCGTTCTCCGTTGTTGAACCTTTTTTAATAAAATCCTTGTAAACTTCATTTTATCACGTATTTTTAGGGAAACTTGTATTTAAGGAGAAAGATTTTGTAAAGTAGTTAGTAACCATACTCACCTGACGAAGTCAATATGTAATTGACGAAACAATTGTCGTTGAAAAATAAAAATAAGCGGAAATAAAGTGTTGTACTTCAAATCAAAACTAATATTAGTATCATGAATTTATCCAAATATGCCGGAGCTTACTGAATTGTTTTGAAAATTCTAAGTTCTCTGACGACAGAAAATTGGTTAACACTTCATTTCTCAAAAACAGTAGCAGATACGAAAGAATTGCAGCATATCAAAAAATTTTCAAATGAACCAATGATGATTTTTCATATTTTTCAAAAAACCAGTGGCGCACCATAAAACAGTTGTGAAGTATAATATTTTTCCAGACATTTTGAAGGAGCAGTGGCAAAATCATTACACAGAAAAGGTGATTTCAATAATATTGCTAATTATAGGCCCATTAGCATATTAAGCACGTTCTCCAAGATTTTTGAGACGGTAGTCTGCCAGCAGTGGCGCACCATAAAAGAGTTGTGGAGTCAACATGGGGACACTGCTTCAGAAAAAAAATCACCCTAAAAATTTTTACAGGAAATTGACATGCCATACAATATAAACCTTGAAGTGTAATACCTATGCCTATACTTCACCTGAATATCTTCAGCAATGCAGATGCTACAAGGAGAAAACTTTGAAAAAATTAAAACGCCTGGTATCATTTAAAAAACGAAGTAAAATAAGGAGGAACGGTTTTTTACTTGATAGAAGGATTATTACAAAATTTGAAAATCAAAACAGATTTAATCTGTTGTCTTCTACAATTTTAATTTCAAAAAATTCTTTGAAGAAACTTTAAGAATTAAATTAATGTCTTTATAAGCACTGCTCATATTTAATAGACGTCAAAATTCATCATACAATATCAAACGGAATTAAGAAAAACCAACGAACATAAACTGTCAATTAAAATTAAAATATAAATAAGCAAACATTTTTTGTTTCGTTCCAGGCATGCGTAATGAACTCTTCAGACATTCAGACAGATTATATTTTAATTTTAATTGACAGTTTATGTTCATTGGTTTTTCTTAATTCCGTTTGATATTGTATGATGAATTTTGACGTCTATTAAATATGAGCAGTGCTTATAAAGACATTAATTTAATTCTTAAAGTTTCTTCAAAGAATTTTTTGAAATTAAAATTGTAGAAGACAACAGATTAAATCTGTTTTGATTTTCAAATTTTGAAAAAACGAAGTGTTTGCGGATCCCTGTTAATGAGATTTTTATTCTTGATATCATCCAAGTAATCATTCCTCTTTCTTTGTAACTTCAGTTCAGGAACACCTATATATTAAATTGTTCTTGGCTCTCTGCAGATGCCAAAAAACACATAATCACAATGATTAGTCCGATCTGAAGTTTTCAGCCTGATTTAAAAAAGGTTAATGAAACGACATTTAATAAAGAATTAAAATTTATTTAGTTTTCATTTTGTAACTTATCATCTCAATGTACAAAAATGTGGTAGGACAATTCAATACATATATACAAAATTTCGATTAGAATATTTACATCATTTTTTTGTTATATTACAATATTCTAAATAGACTTTTTTGTACAATTGTAATGCCAGCATTCTCTACACTCATTTATGTACAGTATTGTCAACAATTCCGCTTAAATAAGGAATATTCTCCAGCATGTTCAGAATTTATGAATTATCGATAATTATTTTGAATCCTCTGATCTCCACTAATTATTTAATCTCGTTCGCATTGAAAAATTCTTTTGAGTTTGCAGATAGAGCTTGGCCTTTTGCTTTCACTGCAACATCTATTTGTTCAATTCCCTGTCTGTCAATTGGGTTCTGAAATGAAAAATTATAATTAATGAAAAATTGTTTTTTGAAGATAGGGTGCTGTTCGTTAAAAGCTTGTCCATCACTATTGCCTCTGGCCTGTCAATGATCAGTTGATGTAGTTTGTATGTGGTCCGTTTCGCCTCCCTCTGCAGGAGCAGGTATAGGGGTGGTAGATTTAGTAGGACCTCTATAGCTGCCGTGAGAGCTGTTACTGGAAGACAAGCCTGTTTCCGTAGTTCGTTGAGCTTATGTTGACTAATCGTTTGTTGGCCTTTCTTCTACCACGCTACAGTGCCATACGTTATCTGTGGTCCAAAGTGTACAGCCAATACATCTGCCTGGGCTTTTTAAACACCTGGTTTTACCACAGATTTGCCGGCAGGCCCAAAATCCCATTGTGGCTTTGACACACTTTGTCTAGGTGTGCATTCCAAATGAAAGTTTTGTCCAGGACTACTCCCAGGTATTATGCCTCATTAGATAATTGTATTGTTTCACCACGGATTGCCGGCAGTTCTAAACTATCCAGCTTTCGTTTCCTGGTGAATGATACTATAACTACCTTTTATGGGTTAAGAGACATATCTTCCCTTACACCATTTGTGGATACTGTCCAGGATCTCTTAAAGGACGGTTGATATCATATCAATTTTTTCATAAAGTTTTTATGAAAAAAAAAAAACAATGCAAGATACAAAAAAGGTTTTATGAACATTCCATCCACTGTTATTCTACAATCCTGTATATTCAACAAAACAAGTATAATATAAAACAAACAATGGTAAGATTAGGGCACACGTTAAATAACAAGTTTAATTTGTTTAAAGCGTACTACTCTGTCAAGAAAGTATCGGGAATTTTAAATTAAAACAACATTTTTACATTTAATCGTCAAAATTTATTGGGTCGCCTTCAAAATAGGCTCCATTTGCTCCAATACATCTATGCCAACGGCACTTCCAATTATCGAAACATTTTTTATAGGCGCTTTCCGGGATGGACTTTAGCTCTCGCGCCGAATTTTGTTTTATGGCTTCAATCGACTTAAAACGGTTGCCACGAAAGGGCAATTTTAGTTTTGGGAAGAGAAGAAAGTCGCAGGGAGCCAAATCCGGCGAATACGGTGGTTGCTGAAGCACGTTTGTTGAGTTTTTGGCGAGAAAGTCAGTCACAATCGTAGCTCGGTGAGAAGGCGCGTTATCGTCATGCAAAATCCATGAGTTGTTCGCCTACAAATTTGGCCGCTTCTTACGGATACGCTCACGCAAACGTTTCATAACGGTAATACTACTTGTTTACCGTCTGACCCTCTGGAACGAATTCGTAGTGCACCACGCCACGGATATCGAAGAAAACAATGAGCATCACCTTCATTTTCGAGCGGCTTTGGCGTGGTTTTTTCGGTTTCGGCTCATTTTTTGCCACCCATTCCGATGATTGCTGGCTTGTTTGCATATCGTACTCGTAGACCCAGGTCTCATCACCAGTTATAATGCGTTCCATGAATGTAGAATCGGAATTACAGCGATCCAACATGTCTGAAGCAACCTGTTCGCGATGACGTTTTTGAAGAAAATTCAGGTCTTTCGGTACGAGTCGTGCGGTCACCTTTCTCATGCCCAAAATATCAATCAAAATCGTACGTGCGGACTCGTGGGATATCTTAAGATCATGTGCTATCTCTTTCAAGCTGGTACGACGGTTTTCCAGCACCCTTTCCTTAATTTTATCGACGTTATCTTCGATCTAAGCCGGGGATGGGCGACCACTTCACGACCGTCCTTGAAGGCTCTGTACCACTGATATGCACGAGTTTTCGATAGAGCATTATCACCAAAGGCCTTTTGCAACATTTTCAATGCATCGGCACACGAAAATTCATTTGCAACACAAAACTTTAAACGTAATCACCCATAGTAAAAATCGGCACGCACTCTGACATCGACCTGCCTCATTGCCCCGCCAGATTTAAATCGATAATTCCCGGTACTTTCTTGACAGAATGTATGTAATAAAAAAGCAAATGTAACTTGATGGAACAATAAATGTTTGAATTCTAATGATTGGTAAGTCTATGACTGCACTGATACAGCAAAAGTTGAAACTGTAAATTTTATCAAGCAAGTCTTCATACTGACAGTATCTGGAGATACCATCAGAATATGTGATGTACTGACAAAGCTGATTTTTCATGATTCACTGTTAAAGTATTCTAAAGTTCAACTTCTATGAATGGTAAATTAGGTTTAACAATTCCTTACCTGAAATTCACTCGATCCCAAAAATGACTTCTACTCCAAATGAGATATATCATCCATGTGCGAAAAGCTTTCGTTCATCTTATTCTTCTGCATCATGAAAGACATGTTCTGTTGCGCACTTGGATTGAGCATGCTGCTTTGGTTTACGTTGACGTTACCGCTATTCTGCATACCCATGAGCATCATTTTCTGTTGAGAATTAACGATCTTCTGTTGAACCTGAGTATTCGTCCCTGACACTAGTTTGATCACCTGCGTGTTCTGGGGGGTGGTAGACTGTTGAGTCTGCCCCTGATTCTGTCCTTGAGATCTTTGCGTCACAAAGACAATCTTTTGGTTGTTAGCTGGATTCGTTGTCACTCGTCCTACACCTGGACTCATGACTCTGTTTCCGATGTTCTGAGTGAGAAAAAGGCTTTGTTAGATGATTAACTAGGTTAAAGGTAGGATTTTGTAATAAAAAAAATTAAGATACCTACACCTTTATTAATCAATATTTGAGTTACTAAATTTTGTGTTTGAACAACTATACAGGATGTCCTAAATGATAAACGTGAAAAACCTCATAGTTCCTTCATAGTCCCAACCAAAATTTGACCCCCCCAGAATTCAGAAACGAACAGAAAAGATTTTCGAAGATTTAAAAAATAGGTCAACTTCTGTTTTGAGAGGGACGAATCTCCATCATGAGTTTGTTCCGAAAAAACCATCCCCATGAAGGTGGCATCAACCCACAACATTTTTTGAATAGGGAAGAGATGTCGAGTGTTGGTTAGTTTGAAAGTTATTTATGTTCTGTGCACAACCCAGTTAAAATTTTCAAAAAGTATTTTGGAGAAACTGTGTAGCAAAAATTTGTCTTTGAGTTTAATAGAATTACAGAAAGTGTCAACTAAGTGTCTAAAAAGAGCATGTTCTTTTGATGATGATGAAGTCAAGAACAAATCAAGGCCAGACATTCTTTCTACTTCAGGAATCCAATATTTAAGGAAGTAAAGAAAGAGTATAGTCTGTTAATGCTCTAAGAAGCAAAAAGTACAAGGATTCTACAGACAAAAATAGTAAAGGTCTCAGGGCTAGCGTTAGAGATATAAAAGGACAGGAAACTAGGAAGTTGACACAGTTATTTGGTCATCAAAAGCTTACCAATAAATTCAATCGACACTATAAATTAGCCCTCACGAACCTACAGTTAATAGTAAATATACTTATGATGGAAGAAAATTTTGTATTTGACAAGGTCACCACATTTGATATTCTTAAAAACTTTAAGAAAATAAAGAACAAGAAAAGTGCTAGACCTTATGGTGTTTCTGCCATTGTAATTAAACACTGTATGGATGAGATATATGCAAGCCTATTATTTACATTATTGATAAGTCTGAAGTATATTTTTCCGGACATTTTGAAGGAGCAGTGGTAAAACTATTAGACAGAAAAGGTGATGTCAACAATATTGCTAATTATAGGCCTGTTAGCATATTAAGCACCTTCTCTAAGATTTTTGAGATGGTAGTCTGCCAGCAGTTGATGGATTTATTTCACAAATACGATTTATTTGCTTGTAAAAACCTAACAAATGTATGCTATTCTCTTTATGTTCTCAATAATTATCTAAAGACTGGTGCACTCAATTCAATCTGCCAAGCTGTTTTTGAATCAAGAATTAGGTACAGTGCAATGTTCTACGGAATTATCTGGGATAGAAGATTTAACTTGATGACAGAAAGGAGCTTTAAGAAGAATTCTAGGTCAAGGAGCATGGAGTCATGAAGAAACCGATTTATACAAAATGGCCTACTATTCAAGAATGCCTGCTTTATCATTTTAAGAATAGGAGTAATTTCACTGAACATTCCACTGGAGCTCATTACACAAGAGCAACTCAACTGGTATATCCCAAGCATTGATTGACTTAAATTTTGAATTGTATCAGTCCTTACTTGGTGAAAATCCATATTAAATAATATTTAAATAAGGTTATTCTGATTTTCAAAAATTTTTATTGTTATGTTCACAACAATTGTTTCGCTATAACAGTAGCATCATCAGGCAAGATCACATTTTGAATAACTAAGCTTGTTTCCGAAATCCGTTGCTATTTATATTACAGTAAGTACAATAAATTTTTATTGAGCACTAAAACTCAAAAAAGGGTCTCTGCAAATTCCAGCTTATCTGAATATATTTAACAGAGGTGAGTTAGTTAAATCTATTTGTTCGTTAAATAATATTCCAATTTTATTATGTTTATTTATCTCTAGCTAGGGATTCTAACAGATTTAAGGCATAACTTTTGCTTTCTATATGTAGAATTTCAAAGTTATGATTGAAAGTATGTCCTGTTTCTAACAAATGGTTTGAATATGTAGAATTATTTTTATTATTGAGAGAAATCTTCAAATGTTCACAAATTCTATGACGGAAAGTTCTTCAAGTCTGTCCTATGTAAACTTTAGGGCAATCACGGCAGGTTAACTTATAAACCCCCGATTTATCATCTTTATGTGTACAGTCTTTATTATTTTTAATAAATTTACTCAAGTTTGAATTCGTTTTAAATGAAGTCCTCAAATTATATTTATTTTTGAGGTATGTAGCAATTTTCTCAGAAATACCTTTAGTGTATTTTAAGGAAATGTATTTAAAATTTTCTTTTATATTATATTTAAAGCTATTTTATTATTTTTATTCATCAACAAAGGATCATAGGCATTATTAATAGCTATTTGTTTAATTATGTTAAGTTCTGAAATATAATTTTCTCGATTCATGGGAATATCAACTAATCTATGGATCATACAATTAAATACTGATAATTTTTTATTTAGAGGATGATTTGATTTATTGTGTATAATAGAATCCGTATAGGTTGGTTTGTGAAACATTGAAAAATAATGTGAATTATTTATTTCAGTAACAATTAAATCAAGAAAATTAATAGAATTATTATGTTCGGTTTCCATAGTGAATTTAATTGAAGGATGTATTTATTTCATTGATGAATAAAAAATTTTTTTTCAAAAGTCTTTCTGTACCTGTGAAGCAACAGAAAATATCGTCTACATATCTATACCAATATAAAAAGTATTTCTGCTAATAAAGGACTTAAGGGATTTCCCATAATCAAACCGTTTTCAGATTTATAAATTTTATTTTTGAATTGAAAATAATTTTGTTTATTGCAAATATCTAAACATTCTAAAATATCTTCTTTGATAATTGTATTGCTCTGTTGTTGATTAATAGATTATCTACTAGTTTAATTGTTTCGTTTGGTGGTATACTTGGAAATAAATTTTGTACGTCAAATGAAATGAATTTAGCATTATGTGGTAAGTGGATATTCTTTATTTTATTTATTAGCTGTAGTGAATTTTTTATCGAGTATTTAGCTTGGAATTTAGTTTCTTTTAAAATAATCTGAATAACTTATAGATATGTAGACGATATTTTCTGTTGCTTCACAGTTACAGAAAGACTTGAAAAAAATCTTTTTATTCGTCAATGAAATACATCCTTCAATTAAATTCACTATGGAAACCGAACATAATAATTCTATTAATTTTCTTGATTTAACTGTTACTCGAATAAATAATTCACATGATTTTTCAATATTTCACAAATCAACCTATACGGATTCTATTATACACAATAAATCAAATCATCCTCTAAATCAAAAATTATCAGCATTTAATTGTATGATCCATAGATTAGTTAATATTCCCATGAATCGAGAAAATTATATTTCAGAACTTAACATAATTAAACAAATAGCTATTAATAATGCCTATGATCCTTTGTTGATGAATAAAAATAATAAAATAGCTTTAAATATAATATAAAAGAAAATTTTAAATACATTTCCTTAAAATACACTAAAGGTATTTCTGAGAAAATTGCTACATACCTCAAAAATAAATATAATTTGAGGACTTCATTTAAAACGAATTCAAACTTGAGTAAATTTATTAAAAATAATAAAGACTGTATACATAAAGATGATAAATGGGGGCTTTATAAGTTAACCTGCGGTGATTGCCCTAAAGTTTACATAGGACAGACTGGAAGAACTTTCCGTCATAGAATTTGTGAACATTTGAAGAGTTTCCTCAATAATAAAAGTAATTCTACATATTCCAGCCATTTGTTAGAAACAGGACATACTTTCAACCATAACTTTGAAAATCTACATATAGAAAGCAAAAGTTATGCCTTAAATCTGTTAGAATCCCTAGAGATAAATAAACATAATAAAATTGGGATATTACTTAACGAACAAATAGATTTAAATAACTCACCTCTGTTAAATATATTCAGATAAGCTGGAATTTGCAGAGACCCTTTTTTGGGTTTTCGTGCTCAATAAAAATTTATTGTACTTACTGTACATAAATAGCAACGGATTTCGGAAACAAGCTTAGTTATTCAAAATGTGATCTTGCCTGATGATGCTACTGTTATAGCGAAACAATTGTTGTGACCATAACAATAAAAATTTGTGAAAATCAGAATAACCTTATTTAAATATTATATTATAGATTGACTTTGACTAAGAAAACTGCAGGGTACTGTTGCAGAAAATATTTCAATCAACTTCCAGCTTACATAAGAACAGAATCCATCCTTTGGTGCTACAAGAGAGAAATATTAAAATTGTTATTAAAGATTGAACCACATTCAAGGAACTCTTTGAATATCATGTATAGTTTGTTTCTTTTGATTGTAGTTTCTTTTTTCCTTGCTGACTAGTTCTTTTCAAGGTACTACAATATAAATAATCATGAATTCCTTTGCTACAAATAAAGCAACATTATGACTATCATTATCAATATGACTCATACATATTTTTTCATTACTTCTACTTCTATACATATAATTTGCCTGATGCTGTATTTACAATTATTGATATACTATACTACCTGCTGTAGTATGGTAGTGGTCGCTGCTGATATCGGCCTAGCCATAGTACTGGCGATGGAAGTGATGGAATTTGCTGAATTGGAGCTACAGGTTACGGTGGAGGCATTAGGGAGAGTTCTGGCTTTGGTTACTCCACTGTGGAGAAGAGGACCTAGATAACCGTAATCCTGCTTGTATTCTTCCATCAAGTCAGGAATCGACCTCGTACTCTTCAGAACAGGCACCATTGCCTTAACAATAAGTGATTTTATGTGACCGGCGGCTAATTTGTCCACATTGGCAGCCATGGATCCCTCTGAGTACTGCTCAAGACGCGCACCTAAATTAATAAATTCAATTTGAAACAGGTAGGCAATAAATGTATTCCTACAATGGAATTGGTATTTTTGCTGCTTGATATCATGTTTATATTTTACCAATTTTCAGTCAAAAATAATCTAGAGACTATTAAGTAACGCTTACGGATGAAATATTCATAGTTAAACTTAAGTATAAGAAAAACAAATGTCAACTTCCGCTATTAAAAATAGCAACATTTGTTTTTCTTATATTTAAGATGAATTTTCGTCAAGTAAAGACCGAGACAATCAAATATTAAACTTAAGTAATTGCATATCTTAATTTCATATTAACTTATTTGTAGTAGATTTCAAATAAAAATATAAGGAGTAAATAAATTTAAATTTCATCTTTATTCGGCAGCTTTACATTTATTACAATTTAAACTGAAGTAAAATTTGCAAATCTTTAATAATTTATAGATAAAAAGTAATAATTTTCTTCTTCATGGCCATCTTCTGGGTGTTCTAAAATTTGTTTCATTGTCCTCAATCTCACAATTACAAAATAAAGTATCGGGTGTTTTTTTTTAGAGTGATAGAACTTTCGATGGGGATAACTATGATTTGATAGAAGGTAGAAGCCATGTTGTTTTGACATTTCTGTTCAGTAAGCATTGACAAATTATCATGGAAAGATTCACGCCGCAACAACGTTTACAAATTGCTGAAATTTATTTTCAAAATCAGTGTTCTATTCGCCAAACTTATAGAGCACTTCATGAAATTTATGATTTACATAATCGTCCATCAGAGCAGCTTATTGATTGAACTATCGATAGATTTCGGACAACATTTTCTCTACTTGTTGCAACAACAACAACAATACAAAGAACTGTACGTACAGTCGATCTAATGATGATCCAGATTTGTCTATTCGTCGATGTTTATGCTCATAAACCAAAAACAATAGACGCTTTGGAAGCCAATATAACTCGTGTTATTGATGAAATAAGGCTTACTCGAAAAAGTGGTCCAAAATTGGTCTGGTAGCATGCGGTTCCTCAGAGCTAGTCGTGGTGGACACAAGCGGAAAATTATTTTTAAAACATAAATGTCATAAAATTATCTTTCAATCTTAATTTAAATGTGTTTTATTTCAATTGAAAGTTCTATCACTCTAAAAAAAACACTCGATATTAAATAATTCATCTAGAGCTCGTGGTAATATTAATAACATGAATGGAGTATGCGGTGGGTTCTAAATGAAACATTATAACAATTTTTTTCAAAATAACTCACACGGTTTTTATATTTCACAATTTATTCAGAATCCCGACACGTTTTTCGATCTTTCGACCATCTTAAAAGGCGTACGAAAAGGAACTAAACTTAAAATTGAAAAAAGGTTCTTTAATTACACTTAGGACGCATGGAAATAACAGCATCCAATATAAGGATTTTGCCGAATAGTATTTGGGAATTTGTTAAATTCTCCATTTTCTCAACGGCCTTTTTGATTGAAAGAATCTCCAAACAGTCCAATTTACCCTTATTAACAAAATATATAGTAAAGTGAAATCATTCTCATTAAAAAAACGATTATTTTATACACAATGTTCTGCAAAACCGGTTGATTTCTGGTTTTTCAAAATAGACATCCTATGTTCTTTGATTCTATGCTGTAAACATCAATCTGTCTGTCCTATATATGTAGCACTACAATCATCACAATTAATTTGATAAATCCCCGATTCGGAAAAGTTGGGGTCCTTTCTTTATTGTTCACCAAAATCTTAGCTAAATTACTTCTATTTACTGCTAAAGAATTAATTCCAAGTTTATGAAGACCGTTAGAGATCCTACTGCTGAAATCTTTTATTTAAGCCATTGAAAACTATATTTTCTTTTCTTCATAAAGCTCATTTATATTGATATAAATTTTTTTAAAATTATTGTGGTAAGTTTTCTTATTAATCATTTCAGTTCTATAGCCATTGTTCACCGCTATCGTTTCAATTATTTTGACTTCTTTTCGGAAATTGACTTCGTTCAACGGAATGCTCAAAAGTCTATGAATGAAACTATGGAATATTGACATTTTAATTTGCAATGACTGATTGGATTTTGAATGGATTATGGCATCAATAGTGGAAGGTTGTCTAAAAATGTCGAATTCGAACTTATTATTACTATGACTCATATTAAGATCTAAGAAGTTGATTGAAGAATTTTTTTTTCCATTTCTATTGCGAATTTAATATTGTCATTTATGCTATTCAAATAATTCAAAAATTGCAATAGCAGCCTGTCAGTTCCAGTCCAAATGCAAAATACGTCATCTACATATCTAACCCAAAAGTGAATGAGTTTTACCAACTTATCAGTTGTAGTGTTAGTGAATAATAATTTTTCAAAGTAAGACATAAATAATTCAGCTAAAAGTGGACTTATTGTACTTCCCACTGGATAGCCTTTGATTTGCTTAAAGAATTTATTGTTGAATTTAAAATGATTCTGTTCTAAAGACATTTCTAAAGTTTTGAAAAGATTTTTTTTTAATTATTTTGTGATAGATTACTGTTACTGATCGAAGTTTTTAACATTGTTTTGACTTCATCAGTTCAAATAGAAGTGAATAGGCTTATCATGTCGAATGAGTTGAATTTACATTTATTTAGTAAGATAGTATGTTCTAATTTCTTAATTAATGCTAAAGAATTTTCAATAATATATGGAGAAGTACAATTTATTATGGATGGAAGGTTTGTAGCCAAATCTTTACATAAATTATAAGCTGGTGCATTTATATATGAAACAACAGGTCTCATAGGAATGTGGAAAATGGAAGACTTAATAAAATGAGAAAATTTCAGAGAACTTAAATCAGACCCAACAAATACTTTTCACAGATCGTTTGTTGAAACAATTGTCTAATGATTACAAGAATATTTTTAGTGTTAAAAACTCACTAAATGTCATTAATCCTACAGCACATGTTCTTTATGGAATACCAAAACTATATAAAGAAGACATTCCTATGAGATCTGTTGTTTCATATAATACTTCTATCACGGATGCGATTCAGGAACTTGTTGATGGCGTCGTCCAATCTATGGACGAAAATAAAAAGGTAATAGCAGTATTTTTGGATTTGGCTAAGGCCTTTGATACCGTTGACTATACTCTACTTTTTGATAGACTGGAAAAGGTTGGTGTCAGAGGAGTTAGTTTGAAGTTGTTTCAGAGTTATTTGGATGGTCGGATTCAGTGGGTCAAGATAGAAAGCGTCTTGAGTCGGCCATTGAAGGTTGATATCGGCATCCCACAGGGGACTGTACTTGGTCCGATCCTCTTTTTGGTTTTTATTGACTGGTTGCTTCGTGCTACGAGTCTTGAGATGGTCGCGTATGCTGATGATTCTGTTTTAACTTTCAGGGGAGATACATGGGAGGAAGCTTATCAGATTGCGGTTAAGGGTGTTAATACTATTTTTCAACTGCTATCACATTGTTTGTTAAGTTTGAATATATTTAAATCAAAGTTCATTACATTTTCACTTAGAGCATCTGATCAGCCGGAGTTTAAGTGGATACATCTTCATATGGATCAATGTAATTTGTTGACATGTCAGTGCCCGGCTGTTGAAAAGGCCGAGTCGGTCAGGTATTTGGGAGTTATTATCGATCAACATCTGAGATGGGGCAAGCATGCAGCTTACCTTATGAAACGTATTAAGAAACTGTTTCATATTTTCTATAATGTCCGGAATATTCTTTCTGTGAAGGAATGTTTCTGAGTGTACGACGCTTTAGTTTTGTCTGTACTGAGATATGGCATTGTTATATGGGGTGGTATAAATGAAAATAACATGCGAGGTCTCGAAATAGTACATAAGACGATATTGAAGATAATCTTGAAGTTGAGTAGAAGGTTCGGATCTGAAAGGCTGTATATGGAATCTGGCCGGCTGAATATCTATGAATATATATTTATGAAGTATTGTTGAATCAAATAAAAGGAAGAGGCGAATTGGTGCGGCATGCATTGCTAACAAGACAGGTTGTGAATAGAAATCTTCTCATTCCGCGGTTCCATAGAAAACATCTGCAAGAAGGGTGGTTGTACTATGGTCCCAAATTTTATAATCTTCTTCCTTATGAGCTGAAGGTATCTTTCAATGTAAAGAGTAAAGTATGTAAAGATCGTCTCCGGAAATACATTATGTTGAATTCTAGTAGATTCGAGACCATTCTTTCTGCTTGATTTTGTTTTCCATTCGGTGGTAATTTTTTTTTTCTTTTTGCTGTTCACCTTTTCAAGTATGCAAAGTTATTTGTTATTTGATCACATTAGAAAGGAGTTTTCATCGTTAGTATGTACAGAATATGACAGTATACAAGCTTGACTTAGACTGTAATATTTCTGTGAACGAAATTGTTTATCTTTTACTTTTGTGTATTTTTTTTTTGATGAATAAATTGAATTGAATTGAATATATAAATGCACCAGCTTATAATTTATGTAAAGATTTGGCTAAAAATCTTCTGTCCGTAATAAATTAAACTTCTAGGTATACTGTTAAAAATTCTTTAGAATTCATTAAGAAATTAGAACATACTATCTTACCAAATAAATGTAAATTCATCTCATTCGATGTGATAAGCCTATTCACTTCTATTCCAACTGATGAAGTCAAAACAATGTTAAAAACTTCGATCGATAACAGTCATCTATCACAAAATAATAAAGAAAATCTTGTCAAAACATTAGGAATGTGTTTAGAGCAGAATTATTTTAAATTCAACAATAAATTCCTTAAGCAAACCAAAGGCTTACCAATAGTAAGTCCAATAAGTCCACTTTTCGCTGAATTATTTGTCTTACTTTGAAAAATTATTTTTCGCTAACACTACAAAATAAGTTGGTAAAACTCGTTCACTATTGGGCTAGATGATGTATTTTGCATTTGGACTGGGACTGACAGGCTACTATTGTAATTTTTGGATTATTTGAGTTTTAAACGTATACACACTGCTCGTTGGCACCCCTAACGGAAGTGCAAACATTTGTGCATTTTCAATTAAGAATAACTTTCGATAACAAATCAACTAATGCTCCTATAAGATTATGTTAACAGATTCATAATACGATTCTGATCGATTTATACTGACCATACTTACTACTAAAGCTATCTACAGGAAAATGGTCAGAATAAAGTGTAGCCAATAAAGTGTTGGAAATTGTTTTTAAGTGAGCTGAAAATAGAACTTTCCTTCGCTAATAGAATCTAGAATTTGTGTTCAAAAGATGATATCAAGTAATTGTCATTATAAAATAAAACACTTTTTTACATTTTCTACTTTATTTTTGGTATTGACGTACGTTTCGTCTTTGCTTGAAAGACTTCATCAGAATATGAAGTAACAGTTGTTGTACAATGAATTTATAAGATTTTTTACAGAAGGTGTACATGTGTTTTTAAATTGTTCGTCGGGTTGGTTTTCTCAAAGAATATTCCCTTCAGAATCATGTTCACTCGATCCCTTGTAAATATTGAATAGAGGGGTGTAATAAAAATCTATTTGCTCATTTACTGGGTTATTGCTGTTTTTATGTTTATTTATTTCGTAAATTTCCCATAAGTTCAATTTTAGACCTCTATTTTCAACATGTAGAATTTCTATTTCTTTTGTGAAAGAATGGTTATTTTCAAGAAGGTGTTTAGCATAATGTGAATCTTTATTTTTATCGAAACTTCTTTCATGTTCTGTTAGGCGTGTACCGAAATTTCTACCTGTTCTACCAATATAAATCTTTGGGCACTCTGGGCAAGTGAGTTTGTATACACCTGACAATTGAATTGAAGTTTATCCATACTGTTTTTATTGTTTTTGATGTATTTGCTAATAGGATTGTTTGTCTTGAAAGAGACTTTAATATTTTCTTTTTTAAGTAGGTTTTTTAGTTGAATACTAATGTTTCCGAGATATGTGAGGCTAACGTATTTGTGTTCAGATAGATCAGATGTTACTGGAAAAATTTCTTTTAATGTGTTTTTGTGTATACGTTGGTTAATTAAATTATCTATTAGAGATGTATTATATCCATTGTTGTAAGCTATTTGTTTAATTACACATTTTTCTTTTTGGAAATTGGTTTAGTGGAATGTTCAATAAACGGTATATCATACTATGAAGAGCTGCTAGTTTGTGTTGGAATGGATGAAAAGAATTACGGTGTATAATGGTATCTGTTTGTGGTTTATGATAAATTGCGAAGTTATGTTTATTGTTTTCTCTAGTTATCGTGAGGTCAAGAAAGTTGATGGATTCATTATGTTCTATTTCTGAAGTGAAAACTATTTTTGGGTGGAGGTTATTTATAAAATTCTCAAATGTTGATATTTGTCTGTTAGTACCTACGAAACATGCAATTATATCATCCACATACCTATACCAATAAAGGATGTATTTTTTGAACGGATGTTTATGAATTTTGTTTTCTAGGAAATCCATGAAGATTTCTGCGAGTAAAGAGCTTAGTGGATTTCCCATGATTAAACCTTCTTCGCTAGTATATAAAGTATTGCAATACTTTATGTATTTTTTGAACGGATGTTTATGAATTTTGTTTTCTAGGAAATCCATGAAGATTTCTGCGAGTAAAGAGCTTAGTGGATTTCCCATGATTAAACCTTCTTCGCTAGTATATAAAGTATTGTTAAATTTGAAGTTTGATAGTTTTCACTTCAGAAATAGAACATAATGAATCCATCAACTTTCTTGACCTCACGATAACTAGAGAAAACAATAAACATAACTTCGCAATTTATCATAAACCATCACAAACAGATACCATTATACACCGTAATTCTTTTCATCCATTCCAACACAAACTAGCAGCTCTTCATAGTATGATATACCGTTTATTGAACATTCCACTAAACCAAGTCAATTTCCAAAAAGAAAAATGTATAATTAAACAAATAGCTTACAACAATGGATATAATACATCTCTAATAGATAATTTAATTAACCAACGTATACACAAAAACACATTAAAAGAAATTTATCCAGTAACATCTGATCTATCTGAACACAAATACGTTAGCCTCACATACTCGGAAACATTAGTATTCAACTAAAAAACCTACTTAAAAAAGAAAATATTAAAGTCTCTTTCAAGACAAACAATCCTATTAGCAAATACATCAAAAACAATAAAAACAGTATGGATAAACTTCAATTATCAGGTGTATACAAACTCACTTGCCCAGATTGCCCAAAGATTTATATTGGTAGAACAGGTAGAAATTTCGGTACACGCCTAACAGAACATAAAAGAAGTTTCGATAAAAATAAAAAAGATTCACATTATGCTAAACACCTTCTTGAAAATAACCATTCTTTCACAAAAGAAATAGAAATTCTACATGTTGAAAATAGAGGTCTAAAATTGAACTTATGGGAAATTTACAAAATAAATAAACATAAAAACAGCAATAACCTAGTAAATGAACAAATAGATTTTTATTACACCCCTCTATTCAATATTTACAAGGGATCGAGTGAACACGATTCTGAAGGGAATATTCTTTGAGAAAACCAACCCGACGAACAATTTAAAAACACATGTACACCTTCTGTAAAAAATCTTATAAATTCATTGTACAACAACTGTTACTTCGTATTCTGATGAAGTCTTTCAAGCAAAGACGAAACGTACGTCAATACCAAAAATAAAGTAGAAAATGTAAACAAGTGTTTTATTTTATAATGACAATTACAACTGATTTCTACCAAGCAACGGCCCAATCTATCATAAATTTGATATCAAGTAAATGTAATCCAAATATTTTGAATACCAGTTATTAAATGTTTTCCACATATTATGTTGGTTACTGAGAAAAATTTATTTTTGACACTAAAAACTGAGGTTTAAAAATTTGTTTGCCTTACCAATTGATCTCACCCTAGGAAGAATGAATATCCTGACAACCTCTGGTCCTAATTCTGAAAGGGCTTGTAAGGCTCCATATAAAGAAGATAATGGCATCTTGTCACCCTGATTCAGGGCATTTGTAAACATTCTCGTTATCCTAGTTTGGATATTGTTTGTACTTGTGTTGAAATTTTTACAGATCTGAGCCATGAGTCTAGATGCAAAATCTCTCAATGCCCAGTGGTTATCATATTCAAGTCTGACACATAGTTGCTTTGAAACTATACAAGTTGTAACTGCAGGAATTAACTCATGCAACTAAAAAACAAAATGATTTTATTAAAATGAAGTAATTGTAGGGTTTTACCTCAAGTAAAAATGACTGGGTACCCACATATTTTTCTAAGTACAATGACTGATTGTCTAATAATGCCTTGACCATTCTCATAAGATATATAAGCAGGGCCAAATTATTTTGGACTACATTAACTCTAACTCCTTCAATAATGAAAGTACACATTCTAGGTAACATCTCATGCAAACCAGGATCAGAGGCTAAACTTTGAAGTGCTTCCTAGAAATATACAAGAGATTATCAAGATACTTAATAGAAATGTTTACTCAAACTTACAGCCCTTCTGGCTTCATCAGATCCAACACAAGCCTCTGTTATTTCCTTATAGTATAATTGTTGTTCTACAGATAACTCGTGAGTAGCCAATTGCTTGATTTGTACTGTTTCCACATTTCTCAACTTTTGTTTAATAGTAGTAGGTTTACCTGAAGTTTCTTTCAAAGGTTTCTTATTTATTGGATCCACAGATTCTAACTGAAAGAATAGTTAATAAATACATCAATACAGATAAATTTGTAAATTATTACCTTCTGCATGCTTATTGTGGCCGGTGGTGGATTCTCCGGTATAGTAGGCTGTATGCCATCAATACTTAACCAGTGAGTTCTTAAGGTAATGTCATATGGAGCCTTAGGAGTGGAGTTTGTGATGAAGTCATTTAAATCAAGTTCAGTTTCCTCCAAGAAGTGCAGTTCTCTTCCGCCCCCAGAGGCAAATCTAAATGGTAAACATTCTGAGTTTCGAAAACCGAACTGGGGCTGAAAAAAAAAACACTTAGTTTTTATTGCTTTCTATTAAAGATAGAACAAACCTCCAAACATTTAGAACGTAAAGCGCTATCAATATCACTAGGCATAAGTTTCATTCTCTTGCCGTGATGCATAAATTTGGCTGCATCTTGAATTATATGTTTTAACCGAAAGGATATCTCGTCGGACATTTCTTTAGCCGCCTCATCTTGAAGACTAGCAATTCCTATGCTTTCTGCTATAACTTTGATTGATTCGATGGAAAAATTGGTACCGTATAAATCATTTTCATGTACTTTACTAGACATTGTCTATTTCGATCTATATTTGATTCAATAAAATTATTTTTCTAATCCTTATTTACAAATCACAGCACAACATACAACAACTCAACATGGCGAGGTATCAAGCACAAATGCTGTTGAATGTTGTTTTACTTGACAATTATGTTTGTGAGAGGTCTAACGTCATTGCCACAGAAAGAGATTTACCACGTGACACCACCAGGCAGCGTCCCATAATACTAATCATAGATTAACGACACTTTAAATTCTCGTTTATCTAGGATACTAATATACGAAAGAATAATCTGTTTTTTCAAAGCTTTTACAATTCTGAATAAAACGGAATAGGAAATACTTCCAGATAATCAACGGAGAAATAAAAAGCAACGGATAGCTATAAGGCTTTCATAATGATCAACTGTCCACAGAATATAAGCATAGATTATGGATTTTGTCATAGAAAAACACTTATATATGAGTAGTATATCTATAGGTTTTGTGTTTTGCGTCCATAGTATAACCATAGATTAACAAGGCTTTTTTCTATTATCTATGAGTATAACTACATTTCCATACAATAGTATTTCTATGTTTCGTCATTGGAACAACGTGCTGCTGTTGTGCCCTAACGTCTGTAATTTTCCTATTTTGTGCCGAAGATGATCTCAAACGACTAGGTTGGACTCACTAATGAGGAATTAACGTCCTAGGCCAAATTCCAGGTTTGCGCCCTTTCCTAGAAACGAAGTATCTAAAAATTCACTACATTTATAAGATCAAGGTTAATGAAAAAAAAATGGGTAACACTTATTTGTACTTACATGTTTCAAAATGAAATACTGTTTGAAAAAACGACAATTGAAATATTATATAAATAACATAATTAGACTCAAAACTACTTTTTCCGTGCCTTTACCACTTGAATGCCTCTATGATTTTGTCCTCAATGTACAAAAGTGCAAGAGAATTAAGTCATGGTGTTCACTGATGTTTTAACCTTTTCAGACAGGAAAAGGACCTCGAGTAAAGAGAAGAAACGAATACTAACAACATTTCAAAACAATTATACATAGAATTTAAAAGGAAAATACATATTTTAATGTTTTCTTACAACAGGGCTTTTCATTAACCTCTGCTTATCTTTCAGCTAAGGCATTGTTCAATGGCATACAAACAAACAGTCTCAACAGAATTTTCATGTTCACTTAAATTTTCTGGAGGTCGTTTTCTCTCAGCCAATGATAGTGTTTGAAATTTTTTGTTTTCCATTTCGTTGCTTTGACTAACGAGAAAGTGTGACTTGAGAGTAACAAATTCATCAAAAATCGATAGCTCTAGGTCATATTTGAAAATTGATAACAATTTTTCAACTTCAACTTGGAGTTCTTGTGTAATCAAATTTTAAAGTTTTATGATGATATTGAACTCTTTCTAGTATTCTCATTGTTATTTCTTGCCTAACTTTATCAACTATTGTCAAGAATGTATTAACCCAGAAGTTATTTCTCTTGCAGAAAATGTGACTTCATCAGCTGAAGATTTGTCAGCCTGAAGTTTTCTGATTTTTTTGTCTCTCGTCACATAAGTATATTGTAACCTCACAAACATTGAGAGCTTTCATTTCGAAGGCATCAAACTGTTCTCTGATTTCTTTGAAAAATAATGTTAGAGACTTGAGAACTTCTATCAGAGCCCTAATATCAATGTTCTTGTTATCTACATATTTTTTCTCTGTATGAAGCTTCTGAAGAATTGTTGCACATAACTGAGCCATGAATGCTGTATCCAATCTGTTCAATCTAAGTCCTCTTCCTTCTGATTAGATCCCACATTTTGCTTTTTAATTTGTCAAGAACCTTAAAAATTCCAGGTCATTCTTTAAGCAAGGCTCATGAAGCATCCTATCTAGCAGATCACCTTGTAGAGGAAGGACTTTTTGACTTTTTGTTGTGAGTTTTGTATTCTTAAATTCGAACTTAGAAACAAAGTTATACACTTATTGAATTAATGAGAAGAATAGTATGGCTTCTGTGCAGGTTTTTGCAGCGTGAGTACCAACGAGAATGAGCAACACACTGTACATGTGATGCAAGTGGACTTATTTCAAGAATTCTAGCCGTTCTAGTTTGCTCAATCTGGATCGAAACATAAAAGTTCTGCTTTCTCGGTATCTTCACCGATTTTGACTTTCATAAACATACATGGGTCTTGCTCTAGTGCAGATTCTTAATTTGTTAGTGTTGCAGGGATGGCAGTAAAATCAGTAGAATTTACATTAATTTCTGTACTAAAACTTGAAGATGAAGAGTTTACATGTATCTCAGTTTTAATTTTTCATTTTATCCAAGCTTACTTTTCAGGGAATCGTGGTATTTCCTGTCTTCATCAGATTTCAATTTAACTTTTTTTCTGAAGTGAGCCCCCAGAGGGCTTCTTGGATTGATTCATTTCAAAATCTGGGATTAACCCAAACAGATTAATATCTGCACTGCAGTGAAGATCTTTCAGAAAATTGTTTGGATATAAAATATTTTGCCTTTGAAAATTTAAAACATTTTTGATTATCGCTGAGGAGTGGGCCATTTGAATTGGCATTTTTGAACAGCTATCAATAAAAAACTAGGTAATGAATATTTTTTCAAAGCTATGAGATTATTAGGAAGGTCGAACTTAGATATTTACAAATGAAAAACAATATCATCCAATCAACCGAATTTTTCAGTATATTGTCGATTGGTTGGGGGTTCAATCTCATGAATGGCAACTTCGATGTCATGTTTCATGGCATTAATCGTTTCTGGATGGTTAGCGTAACACTTATTCTTAATGGAACCCCAGAAAAAATAGTTCAACGGAATCAAATCACAACTAAAGATGATTTTTCTGGGTAAATGCTCATCTTCTGCCGAAGTGCAAACGCATTAAATGGACATGAAGCTTCACTTCTTGCACTAGTTGAAATTTGTAAACCTTTATACCAAGTTCTTTATGCAAAATTCTCCTCAGGGTAGTGCGAGAATTGTTCAGTTCTTCAGCACGATGATGAGTTAATGTTAGTGGATGTTCAGCCTCATTCTGGGCTACAGCAGCAATGTTTTCAGGTGTGCTCACTGGACGAGAAGGTGGACGGGTTGTTTTATCAAGTATCTCGAGTTTCACGAACTCATAAACTGCCCTGAGGCCATTCTATTTAATTTTCCACATAACTTTCCAACAGTTTGGATAGGATATGCCCATAAAATAGAAAGGCCTTTTACTTGATAGAAGAAATATAACAAAATTTGAATATTAAAACAAATTGAAATATGTTTATCTTCTACAATTTTAATTTCAAAAAAATTTGTATTCAAAAAACTTTTAGAAATAAATTTTTGTCTACACAAGCACCGCTTACATTTAATAGATGTATATAATCAAAACTCAATATATAATGTCAAATGGAATAAATAACCCAACAGATATACGAAAGTAATTAAAATTAATAAATAAATATTTAAAGGAGACAAAATTTTGTTTGTGGTCTTACCTTTAAGAACACCAATTGCCTTTTAAGTGTGTTCATGTTTTTAAAAGGCAATTGGTGTTCTTAAAGGTAAGACCAGAAACAAAATTTTGTCTCCTTCAAATATTTATTTATTAATTTTAATTACTTTCGTATATCTGTTGGGTTATTTATTCCATTTGACATACATTCTGTCAAGAAAGTACCGGGAATTATCGATTTAAATCTGGCGGGGCAATGAGGCAGGTAAAATTTTTTTTTCCTAGTTTGGTACCACTGTCCTTAATTACTATGCCAAGCTTGAGCGGGATCTGTCAACCAGTGTGTTTGCAACAGCTGATTAAGTCAGTCGATGTCAGAGTGCGTGCCGATTTATACTATGGGTGATTACGTTGAGCAAAGAATTTGTTTAAAGTTTTGTGTTGCGAATGAATTTTCGTGTGCCGATGCATTGAAAATGTTGCAAAAGGCCTTTGGTGATAATGTTTTATCGAAAACTCGTGCATATCAGTGGTACAGAGCCTTCAAGGACGGTCGTGAAGTGGTCGCCCATCGACGGCTTCGATCGAAGATAACGTCGATAAAATTAAGGAAAGGGTGCTGGAAAACCGTCGTACCAGCTTGAGAGAGATAGCACATGATCTTAAGATATCCCACGAGTCCGCACGTACGATTTTGATTAATATTTTGGGCATGAGAAAGGTGGCCGCACTACTCGTACCGAAAGACCTGAATTTTCTTCAAACACGTCATCGCGAACAGGTTGCTTCAGACATGCTGGATCGCTGTAATTCCGATTCTACATTCATGGAACGCATTATAACTGGTGATGAGACCTGGGTCTACGAGTACGATATGCAAACAAGCCAGCAATCATCGGAATGGGTGGCAAAAAATGAGCCGAAACCGAAAAAACCACGCCAAAGCCGCTCGAAAATGAAGGTGATGCTCATTGTTTTCTTCGATATCCGTGGCGTGGTGCACTACGAATTCGTTCCAGAGGGTCAGACGGTAAACAAGGAGTATTACCTAGGCGTTATGAAACGTTTGCGTGAGCGTATCCGTAAGAAGCGGCCAAATTTGTGGGCGAACAACTCATGGATTCTGCATGACGATAACGCGCCTTCTCACCGAGCTACGATTGTGACTGACTTTCTCGCCAAAAACTCAACAAACGTGCTTCAGCAACCACCGTATTCGCCGGATTTGGCTCCCTGCGACTTTTTCCTCTTCCCAAAACTAAAATTGCCCCTTCGTGGCAACCGTTTTGAGTCGATTGAAGCCATAAAACAAAATTCGGCGCGAGAGCTAAAGTCCATCTCGGAAAGCGCCTATAAAAAATGTTTCGATAATTGGAAGTGCGGTTGGCATAGATGTATTGGAGCAAATTGAGCCTATTTTGAAGGCGACCCAATAAATTTTGAGGATTAAATGTAAAAATGTTGTTTTAATTGAAAATTCCCGGTACTTTCTTGACAGAGTAGTATATTGAGTTTTGATTATATACGTCTATTAAATGTAAGCGGTGCTTGTGTAGACATAAATTTATTTCTAAAAGTTTTTTGAATAAAAATTTTTTTGAAATTAAAATTGTAGAAGATAAACATATTTCAATTTGTTTTAATATTCAAATTTAGGATATACCCCTTTGGAAATAAGTTTCTAATATTCCCCAATTTCGTTCAAGTGTAAATCGACCCATTTCGTTAATGTCAAAACACGAATGACAGAAGTATCGCCAGGCTTGAAATAATGACTACTTCAAATGCAAGCATACACCTTTATATTATTGAAAGCCTTAATTTGTTGAGGTGCTTGATGTCATTCAAATTGAAATTATGCAAGCATGTTATATGGAACGATATACCTACCAATTTATTGAAGATGTTCTGGTCCCTTGTTATGTCCAATGTGACTGTTCCTTTCTTTTGGAGAATTGAACGAAATTAATTGTACTTTTCGCTTGATCACTGATAACTTCGCAAACAAAAAACTTTTGTTGTCCTGAACGCAGAACGGTAACTTCCAACATCAAGAAGACAGAGGAGAACCTGGACAGTCTCTCCTAAGAGCAGATACTGCATATCATGCAGTACCTCTCTATGAGGATGCGTGAACTCGAAGGAAGAAACGATCATGCAAAATTCGAAATATCAAAGAAGAAAACGAGTAATTACGAAAGAACGACCAAGTTGATGGAAACCAAAAATCGGTACGCTCCATTATCCAACGAAATGGATATCGAACAGGAATAAATTCAACAAGGCGAAGAAGAACCACGCCGAGAGAAAGAAAGTTGCGAAACCAGAAGCAGAACACATGTTGAAACAGACAAAGCTAACAGAGAACAACTGAAGAAGAAAACAACCGACGAAAAATGGATGAAAAAGCAAGAATAAAAAATGGCACGCACCCCAATTACAATGAAAAAAACGTGAAGAATGGCCAAAAGTGGAAACAGCAAGGAGAAGTTATAAGATCAACTACACAGGGGCAACAATAACCCTATCCATCACAAGCATTCCTGAGTTCCTGAGAGGAAATTGAGGTCGAAAGAAATGTTTGCCATACCTTTTTGTAGATTAAATGTCACCCGAAATTCACCAATATGTAGAATTTTGACGACATTCAACTTGAGCTCACTTGATATAGATACCTTTAATCTCTCCCTTCTTTAGTTCAAGATAATATTGAAACTTCATTATATTTGAAATGTTGATTATTTATTATTGTATTACTATTTAGTTGTTTTTAACTATTTTGAATTTACTATGTACAATGGTTATCACTTTTAGTTAGAAGGTGAAGCTCTATGAGATGCGATATTATGAGGGAGCTTCTAACGTCTTAATATCGGGAGGTAGGCGTTTCGTTCCAACTTGCCCCCTGGCGTAGCGTGCAAGTCTGCCAATGAGACCTGTGACCTTGTTCCACGTCGGAATGTCGGTTGTCGGAACGCTCGCACTCTGCTCTACTTAAAGCCGGCGAGGACGGTGAGCTAGGTATTATCGGAAAGCGGTCCTCTATGGAATACGCCGGGAAGCTGTAGCAGAGCAAAGCAGAATTCTAGGCAACGAGCGGACACGCCGCACACTCCCTCCCCAGTGAGCGTCGATAGGGTTACGGTATAGTGCGTTAGGATTTTGGCAAGGAGCAGTCCTTCGCTGAGCTGGACGCGGTGCCATCTCGGGCAGGGGTTACCGTGGAACGAAAATAGAAAGACTACCTCGGAATGTTGGCTAGGATCGTCGATGGTCACTAATGAAGGGATCGTCGATGGTCACTAATGAAGGGATCGTCGGCTCTTCGGATTACGTAGGGGTCACCAGTGAATCTCTTATGCGAATGCGGTGTTATGAGGGAGCTTCTAACCTCTTAATTTAGGGAGGTGGGCGTTTCGTTTGATTTTGCCTCCTGAGATTGGCGCGGGATACAAGTCTGACAATGACGTCTGCGACCTTGTTCCACGTCGGTTGTCAGAACGCTTGCACTCTGCTCTACTTAAAGACGGTGAAAGCGGTCATGTCCTCTATGAGATACGCCGGGAAGCTGTAGCAGAGAAAAGCAGAATTCTGGGCAAGGAGCGGGCACGATCCTTTGAATGTAATTACGTGAATATTGTATTAGGTTGGAATACCTGTAAGTATTCCTTTTCTTTAATAAATAATTAAATAAGAGACATTGTCCAATGCCACCGGTTCCAGGAATATCGACATGTGGAAAATATTGCTGCCTGAAATGCAGCAAAAAACATTTCACCCACCTATGCAGCAAGGAAGAACAATTTCCGAAAATCTGACATTTTCAACAGTAATAATAAAAAACGTTTTCTATAAAGTTTTATAGAGTTCAAAACAATTCAAACTGTATCGGCAGATGTTCAATCTGTCTAAAACCGCAGCAATCGGCTGTTACTATTTTAAAAATTCAATATTTTTATAGCCATTTTTTGAAAACGGACCGAATTAATTTGTACTTGCAATAACTGTATTGTAGTGAATAAATGAAAATGATATAGAAAAACATATTTTTAGTTACTATTTCATTTCTATCATCAAAGAAGAGTGCAAATACTGAATTTTTATTGATAAATTAATTCCAACAAGATTTTATTTCTTTTATAAGGTAGTAGCATATTTATCGGTTAACAATTAATTACTAAAAAAAGAACCATATAAAATTAGAAAAGGTCAGGTAAGTTTTATTTTTTACAAAATACATTTGATAAAAATTATACAGTTAACTATGTACAACATTTCATTGATATGTACAATAAATGGCAGTGATTCATTAATACAAATAACATTTACCAAAACATTAGATCATACATCAATTCAATAAATAACTACCTAAGTTTTTAACTATAATATTAATCCACTAGAGGACAGGAATCAAGTGATACTCCAGTTAATTCTTCCATTTCAGTCCAACCTTTGACTGCTTCCCCAATTTTGAATTTTTTCAAACATCCTTTGAAGTTCTCTCTGGCTTTCAATGTACCACTCGGAGCTGCATCTGAAAAAATTACATTTTTTATATTTTAGAAAAAAATTCATCTTTATTTTTCACAGTATATTAGTATTGGGTTGTTCGGAAAGTAATTTCGTTTTGTTTTGGGAAAATGAAAGACAATTTTCGTGTAATGAATAAAAATTTTATTAATTTATATATTGACCGTTTTGGTCCAACACCTTTTGCCATCTTTCTGGTGGTAGCATGATTCCACAATCATAAAATTTTTGGTCTTTGCTGGCAAAAAACTAATTCAGGTGATTTTTGACCTCTTCATTTGAAGTAAAGGTTTTACTGTCCAAAAAGTTTTGCAATGACAGGAATAAATACTAATCCGAAGGCGCCAGATCTGGAGAATATGGAGGGTGTGGCAGTATATCCCATTCAAGCTGTGGAAGCTTTTGGCGAGTGACCAAACTTGCATGAGGTTTCGCATTATCTTGGTGGAACAGCTTTTCTGTTGATTAATTCTAGCCTTTTCTGTTGAAGTGCATCATTCAGTTTGTCCAGTTGATGACAGTAGACTTCCGCATTGATTGTTATGTTATCCGGTAAAAGCTAAAACACGATTCCTTCATAATCCCACCAAACAGGCAGCACCATTCCTTTTTATGGATATTGGCTTTCGAAATGTTTTGAACCGGTTGATCTTTTTTGCTCCATGATCTCTTGCGTTTGACATTGTTATATACTACCCATTTTTCGTCCACAGTAATGGTGCGCTTCAAAAATGGATCATTTTCATGACGTTTGAGAAGCGAATGACAGACGTCAACGTTCGAGGTTAAACCCAGGCCTTTTAAGTAGTCATAAACAGTTGAATTCGATAAATTTAACCTCTCACCGATCTCACGTATTGTTATTCGCCGATTTGCATCAACTAATGCTTTTATCATGTCTTTGTCAGCTTCAACCGGCCTTCCGGAACGTGGTGACATCAAAATTGCCGGATCGAAATTTTGCAAACCAGTTCTGGCACTGACGTACTGTCAACACATCTTCTCCATACACATCAGTTAATTTCTCTCTGGCTCGATCAGCATTTTTAACTTTTTCATTGTAAGAAATTAAAATATGACGAAAATGCTGCTTATTGCTCTCCATATTTAAAAGGGCACCAACCAAAAACTACTGGCGTAGAATTTTGCACACACAATCTTAGCTATATCAACTCTCAAAACATATAATGATTATGCGACTTGAGTGTGAAGTTGGGTTCGAAAAAATACAATTAAATCCTCTGTCGAGAAAAAACGAAATTACTTTCCGAACAACCTTATAAATGCTTTTCATTTTAGTACCTGGTAATCCACCGATATAAAGGGGAGCCTCAATATCATCAGAGAGAGAACTGCTATCATATCTTGCCCAACTTCTAGCAATACCATCTATTTTCACTGTCAGCTCGTACTGGGAATATATCGCAGTAACATTATGCCATTTATTATTGCACAATGCATAGTCAGAATTCAAATTATTTGTGACACTAAAAACTGGACTGATGCCTAAATCTACAGACATCACCATACCCCCATTTTGAAGTTCAATAGAAAGGGCTGGACTATTCCCGGAATTTGAAATGCTCAATAAAATTCCGTTTTGTTCTGACGTCTTGAATTCGAAACTTAGTTCTAGTTGTTGGTTGACTTGAAAATCACGTTCTGAAAGAAAAAAAAAACAGTTTGATGTGAATATTTTTTATTCTAGGAGAGTTGGCTTGATGCTTACTGTAAATGGCGTATGCGTCCCCTCCAAAATATGCTCCCCGCTCTACTTTGGGAAAACAGGAGCCCAGATTCATGCGATCAGAAAGATCTTTGGTATTCAATTGTGGCATATTATTTATCTTGAAATCTCGAATGCATCCAATGAATTGTTGAAGACCCTGAAAAAGATAAATATTCATAATAATATCGGGTCTTTTTTAGAGTGATAGAACTTTAAATTGAAATAAAACACATTTAAATGAGGATCGAAGCCAATTTTTTTTTTATTTGAAAGATAATGTTATGACATTTATGTTTTAAAAATAATTTCTGAGATATGTCCACCTCGACTAGCTCTGAGGAACCGCATTCGACAAGACCAATTTTGGACTACTTTTTCGAGTAATTCAGGCCTTATTTTATCAATATCACGAGTTATGATGGCTTCTTAAGCGTCTATTGTTTCTGGTTTATCAGCATGAATCAATGACTTGACATAACCCCAAAGAAAATAATCCAGTGGAGTTATGTCGCATGATCTTGGAGGCCAATTACCATTTCTCGAAATAATGTTATCGCCAAATCTTTCTCTCAATAAATCAATTGTTCCGGTAGCAGCATGAGAAGAAGCACCATATTGTTGGAACCAAAACACTTCTGGGTCGATACCATTCAAATTTTGAGCCAAATTATCATTGATCATCGATCTGTAACGAGCACTGTAATATTAGCTCCAGCATCGTTTTTAGGAAATATGGACCAATGATGCCTCCAGCGTGTAAAACACACCATACAGTGCATTTTTCAGGATACAATGGAACCTGCAGAACTTCTTGAGGATTGTTTTTACTCCATATTCGGCAATTTTTCTTGTTTACATAGCCGTCCAACCAAAAATGAGCTTCATCACTAAACAAAATTTTACGATAAAAAAGTGTTTCAACTTCAAGCTGTTCTAGGGCCCAATCAGCAAACAAACGAAGCTTATTATGGTCAAGTGGCTTTAGCTCTTGAACCAATTGGATCTTGTTTGAGTGTAGACCAAGATCTTTACGCAAATCTGGATCATCATTAACACTATGACTTACAGCAGCGATTATCTTCTGTACCTACAGTTCTTTGTCTTGTTGTTGCATCGAGTAGAGAAAATGTTGTCCGAAATCTATCGATAGTTCGACGAATAAGCTGCTCTGATGGACGATTATGTAAACCATAAATTTCACGAAGTGCTCTATAAGTTTGGCGAATAGAACACTGATTTTGAAAATAAATTTCAACAATTTGTAAATGTTGCGTCGTGAGTCTTTCCATGATAATTTGTCAATGCTTACTGAACAGAAATGTCAAAACAACATGGCTTCTACCTTCTGTCAAATCACAGTTATCCCTATCGAAAGTTCTATCACTCTGAAAAAACACCCGATAGCTTTATTGCTTTTAATTTAAAATTGGAAAAGGGTAGTCGTTTTATATCCAATATGAGGTTGTTAATTTTTGGTAAAATACGGTGGATATTTCTTAATTATTGTCTTGTTTGCGGCTAATAATTTTAATTTTACTTCGTTTTATGATGATGAGGAAATATAAAGTATTTAAAGCACTTTCACAAAGTATGAAAAACTTTAAACAGTTTCATTTTCCTGCATTGGGAGTACAAATTGATTTGGTCCGTTTTTTTAGCTTAAAAATTCATTTCTTTCAAAAGATAATGAATTATCAAATTGATCAGAATATTATCATCACTGTTTATTACTTTTTCCAACCTTCCATGCAATTTCCGAGTCCCGTCTCGGAAAAATTCCGTATCTTTTGAGGAGACCTAATTTTGAAGCCAATTTTCAATTTCTTCGAACGAAGTGAAGCAGTGACCACTAAATCGTATTGTATGGGTCGAAAAAGCCAATAAAACAACAGAAAAGGCAATGTCAGGTGAGGCCGAACGTTGTCATGCAAAAGAAAAACTTTATCATGTCTGAACCGATCACCCATAATGGAATCACCAGGTTTCGGCAGCTTATACCCCCCCTTGTTCCCACCAGATACACAGCATATCTTTGGAACCATAAAAATTCGGCTTTGGTGTTGATGTTCGATGGTCGACGGCAACGACTGGCCAGGCAAAGAGTAGTATTTTTCTCTTGGCATTGAAGATCCACTTTTCGACACCAGTCACTACCTCTGAAGTAACTGCTCACAAGCAAATAATCGCCTTTTCAGATCTCTTGGTTTGAAATCACAAGGAACCCAATTGCTATGTTTTTGAGTCAGGCCCTTAGATTCCAAACGTACAGGCACTGGTTCTTGGGTCAAAATTTATACTCCTAAAAATCTTAAATAAATTGATCATTAACTTACAATGTCTCTGGTTGTGAAGTTCTCAGGTACATATCCCAGGTAAAATTCGTTTCGAACGTTACTCTTTGGTATTTTAGAAGGTTTTTGCCAGTTCCCATCCAGAGCAATTTGCAATCGTCTCTTCTTTTTCATCAATATCTGTTCTATTATAACAGTATGCCACTCTCCATCGTCCACTTTAGCTTCGAAGATTATATTTGTGGGTTTGCGTCTACCTTTGATTGAGTACTGGAGTTGTCCTTTACGTATCTCGAGAAGGTTGTACTGCGGTTTCGGTTGTGGGCCCTAGAATTAAATAATTTGATAAAATATACTTATAATCGGAATTAACATAATAAAAATTTACTGTGCAGAACATATAGAGGGTTTTCCAATATGAGGTTTCATTTTGAATAGAATTTGAAAAATGTTCAAACCATCCTAATAAAATAATTTTTGGGACTTCTAATCGAACGATTCTCACGAAATTCTGAACGAAAATGCGCCTTGTTGTTCTACTTCTAAATTCTGAAAGTCAGATCGATCGAATATCTGTAGTTTCGAAACTATTGGGAAAATTACGAAAATTCGAAAGTTAGCGTGTTTATGGCCGTAGATAATTACTTTTGACGGATTCTTCATCAGTGAAAGTTTAACCTAGTGTTTTAAGACTATTTTCGTTTCAAAATTCGACAGTTAGAGACATTCGGACGAAACGATAGCACGCAAAAATGGTGAAAAATCCTGTCGTGAAGTCGGAAGCTCTTGAACGATTGTTCATATCACCCACGAATCTCACGAGATTTTGCATTGGCGTTCTTGTTATGTTACATCTAAATGCTCATCCCTGCTCACAAAATAGTTTTGTTTGAATCTCCTAATGATACGATCCTCATAAAAGGAGATAAGATACCAATCTACTCTGAAAATTAAGAAACCATCTAAGCGCTGAACTTCCATATCATTACTTCAGTAGAAAAGGTTTATATAAACTCAATAACTTAGACCATAATAAGTGGGCCTGCTTGATTTGCATACCTGAATTGAGGAATCAGTGGAAACGAAACATTATGAAAAGACTACTTTAGATCATTCTCTGATCCTCTGTTATTTTAGTTTAAAGAAATGCACGAAGAGAAAAGTTTGCAAGGAAGGAAGGGATTGATAGAGTTCATAGACATTCCCTTAAAAAATAAAACCAGAAAGGTAAATCATCAATTTCAGTCTCAATAAAAACAAACTATATCTCCCCATAGACATACGATTCTTTCACCTTAAGAGTCATTAAGTAAGGCTGACATTATTAAGTACTGCAATAATGCCCGTCCATTAGTAGCTAATATAAAGGAATGTCTAGTGCATGGAATTATGCAAGAAGCAGGCAAATCCGTTTAGAATTCATCAGAAATCTTGAAATGGACGGGAATATACAGCCTTAGATCGATAAGACAATATCAGAGAGTGGAGCCAAATTGATGATAACTCTTTCTAAATTCTCCTGTACATTATTCCAAGAATTGATTAAATAAAAGTAGAAATAATGATCGAGATCTTTTGCTTACTGTAGAAATCATCAGTGAACCTTCCGAGTACAAGGTCCTGAACTGCATCTCCATGGTGAAGTTCTTCCTCCAGAACGAATTTTTCTTGAATGCGTAGCTTGGTGTCCTATCTCCAAACTTTATGGCCGAGGGATCTACCTGATGTGGAGAAACCGGATAACAACCTTGCGTGTTCTGCATGCTGTCCGGGTTCTCGGTAATGGTGAGACTTGTGGGGATCTCCTCCGGGAGTTCCGGCATTCTCCAACGTCCGATTTCGACGCGTTTAAAGTCGTTGACGGTGGAGGAGTTGAAGGTTACTTCTCTGAAAATAGTCACCATGAAATATTTGACTTTATGGTTGATTCTTAAAAGTCTTTATACATCGAATGGAGCATAAAATTCATTTCACCTTCGAAGGCCAGCTCTGATGAAATTGGGAGAAGGGAAAAAAAGATTCTTTTCTTTGTACTCACTTGTTATCAACATAAATATTGCTTATTCCTCCCAACAGCCCTCCATACTCCTTCGTAACATCTTCTCCTAGGTTCAAAACGATCGGATCTCCTCTGAGCAGTTTGGTCCCCCGCCCTGTCTTCTCTTCACCGTTCACACTCAATATGGATTCATTTTCTCCAATAGTTATGTTGACAGTATTCAAGACTTCGTTAAGTGTAGCCTCGGATTCGATACGTTCCCCATTTTGTAGCTCTAAAACCATTTTTCTGTTCCTAATAGCGACTTTTCCTACCTTGTCGATGGTCATCACGTAACTTGTGTTCGAGACGGGATATATTTCGAAGTATATATTGAATGATCTACGCTTGTACTTAGCCGCAGTGTTCAAGTTTAGGTAGCCATCTCCGGTGAACCATGCTCGATGGAAGCTGAGTTCCTGAAACGTGAAAGAAGTTGCAAGGTTCAGGATATTCAAATCACATTCATTGAGATTATTCTTAGGAACATATTCTACCTAAAGATGCAGCCATTAAAATATTTTGTGGTACAAATACGAAAAGTTTTTTTGCTGAATTAGGTGTTCCATTCAACAGACGATTTCTGTTATAATAATGGGTGGAAAACTTGTCATATACGTCCCTTGGAACCTCAAAAACTAGCCAACTTAAAGAACAACCCCACATATTTTTTACTTTGTTCAGTATATACTGCATTTTAAAGAGAATGATTTGATGTATTAGTGTTTCATATTCTCTCGATAGATAAAAAGAAAAGGGGGTGCATCATGGTAACATTTTAGGTCTACTATTATTTTAAGTATACATAAATGTTTCCTTACTACTCATTGATCACTGTAACTTGACTAAGTCTCATTTATTAATTAAGTAAATATCTTATTATTTCCGGCTAACATTTAATTCATCACCTATATAAAGTAAATTAAATCCCGGGCAATAGTGATGATTCACAACCAGCACTAAATATTGTTGATTGGCGAACTTCCAATGTTAATTAGGACGTTTCACTAACAATCTTTTTAATGTTTCTAAAAGTTATAGATGAATATTTAAAACATCAGAAATATCTTGATTAGGTCATTGAAGTATCTTAATATATTGAAGTCAAGAGTTAATTTTCCAACTCTAAAAAGTGTATTTTGCCAATTGTAATTTCTTGTTGAAATTTGTTTAAGTATGATTTTAGTATATCTAAGGCAAAAAGCAATATAAGCTTTATGCCTCTTGATTTGGCTCATAAGAGAATCAGGTAAGGATGTATTGAACGTAAGTTGAAAGAGGTCCTGTATATAGCCTGTAAAATTTCAATTATTTTGAAATATTCAAAACCAAAAGCATCACAAGACCTACAAAATCTTTCCTGCAACTGCGTTATTTGCTGGATTTCATGACAAACTTGCTATTATTTGGTAGGAGATTTAATATTTGTTGATATAACATTATATTTTTCTATTTTCAGTGAAGCCTTACTTTTTCGTTGACAAATTCAATTTTCATTGCGTAATAATATCTGGAATTGAACGTATATGAATTTTATTTCGGGGATTTGATGGATATTTATTACTCTCGAGATAGAACCGACAAAAAGCTAAAATAGGCAACAAATTAGAAGAGCCAAAACGTGATATTGAGATGAGAGGCAGAGGGAAGAAATTCCAGTCCATATAGAAAACAAATGATCTAACACCATCTTATAAGCCATGAGAAATATTTCTCTATTGGGTAGTTAACTCATTTAAAGCACTCCAAGGACATTTTTAACTCACCTTAACATTTCGCGGGAACGTATTGTAAGAAACCACAGTTCTCAAGTTCCTCTCGCTGCGATGGTTCAAGAAACCAACAAAAGACGTCGTGTTGATCGAGATACAGCTCCTGTTGAACGTAGGACTCACGCCTCCCACAAAGTACCTGCTCTGTCTTATCCTGAAGACGTGCATCCTCATCAAATTCCTGACCTCGTTGATGGACATATCGTTTACCGTCAGATCATAGTACTGCCTGTTAGCCTTGTATTGCAACGCTATATTGATATTGTTTTCTTTGCCGTCGTTGAATTTCTGCTCCACCGGGATGGATATTATGGAGGTGTTGTCGTTGTGTCTCATGTAGAATTCCAGCTGGCCATCTTTAAGGACTAGAGACATGTATGCGCATGGATTCTGGAAGGAGAGCAAGTTGATATAAGTTCTAGCTATGGTTCAACTATTATATTTTAAGCCAAAATAAATTGATATTTAATATTTATTTTCGATCTGCCTTTTTTGAAATTATTGTTCTATAAAATAGCTGCCCAATGATGTCTTGGAAACTATACCGGATCTGAATGGAGAAAACAATCTGAAAAACCCGCCTTTTCGCTTATTGACAATAGTTTAATATATTGCAACACATCACGTTAAGTGAAGAACAACAGGGTTTCCGCAAAAATCGTTCCACGGTCGACGCTGTATTCATTGTCAGACAAGTAATGAAGAAAGCCATTGAATATGACAAACCTGCTTCAAGACTTGAGTAAGGCATTCGACAGAATACAACTGACGGATGTTGTGGACGAACTCAAGCACAGAGGAATACACCCAAACATTGTAGAGACGATCAAACAACTAAACACAGGCAACACTACCACAGTCAAGACAAGAGCAACCACAACCGATAAAGACAGGGAGATAGTCTTAGCCCACTGTTATTTAATCTGATAATGGACAGGATAATACATAACGTACGAAAAGTGAACCAAGGATACAGAATAGGGAACGAACTGTTGAAGATCTTGTGTTATGCAGATGACGCAACATTATTTGCGGATAGCGAAGACGGGCTGCAATGGTTGATGCAGGCATTTCACAGGGAGGCTCTGAAACTCAACATGGTAATATCGATCCCCAAAACTAAGAGCATGGTAATTGCCAGGGAACCCCGCCGATGTAAGCTGGAGATAAATAACAACATCATCGAACAAGTATTCTCCTTTAACTATCTAGGCGTAACGATATCGCCATATGGGAGCTTAAAAGATAGTGTAAGACATCAGATGAATAAGGCAGCCAGAATAGCGGGAGCCCTAAGGAATATCATCTGGAAGAACAACTGCATGACAACAACTAGTAAAGTGAGAATTTACAAAGCGTGCGTCAGACCCGTAATGACATACGCGGCGGACACAAGAGCAGATACAGCTGAAACTAAAAGAATGACACGGACAAACGAGATGCGAGTTTTGAGGGCAATAACGGGGAACACATTGAGAGACCAGAGAAGGAGCGACGAGATCAGAAGGGAATGCCAGACGGAGGACGTAGTTAGATGGACCCGCGCGAGGAGAAGGTTCTGGAATGAACATGTCTCACGTATGACAGGCGACAGAATAGCAAAAATCGCTAGAAACGGAAGACCAGCATCCAAACGACCCGTAGGAAGACCGCCAAAGAGGTGGAAGGAAAGCTGGACCTCAAAATCTCAAGAACGAGAGGAGGAAAATGGGTGAAACAAGCTAGCAAGCTTTCGTAAAGAAAGAAGAAGACAATAGTTTATAGTTCTCATCCTCATTTTAGATTTTGAAAGTTCACACATAAATACACAAACTTTCAAAAGTCTTGCATCCCCTCCTATTTGAATTATAAAAATAATTATAACTAGCTAAAGTTACAGATGATATCTTGACTGCTTCAGATGAAAGTTTATAACAGTTCTCACTGTATCGGAAAGAATTTGATACGCTTGTACATCTCAATAATGTGTTTCACTGGGTTTTCATAGAATGCCGTAGCTTTTATAAAGAGCTCTCTTTCTGGGAGGACTCAGCAGGTGAGATTTCAGATCTCTTGTGTGTCACATAGGGTTAAATTTTCGGACCTTTGCTCTTCGTTTTCATTATATGAGTTAATTTCTGAAGCACTGTCGTGCTCACTTTTATGCTGACGATACTAAGCTATATTAAGTTTTTGTCAAGACCAACTATTGAAAGAGTGAACGAGGATCTCAAGATCTCCAGTCCTAATCACAAGCAATTTTTTTGGATTTGATTGTTGCAGAGCTACGAGTCATAATATTGACTTGAGGTGGTTTCGGTTGCTGTGTGAAAAATCTTGGTCTCTTCTTGGACTATACTTTTCAATTTAGAGTCCACATTACATACTGTGTACAAAAATCTTTAAACTATTGTTCTCCAGCTTATTTTGCCTGTTTAGACCAAGAGACCATAGGAAAAGTCCAGAAAACCCAGAATTATAGTCTGAGATATATTTATGGTACCAGGAAGTTCGACAGGATAAGTCATAAACTTAAGGAAATCAGATAGCTCATATGATTCAAGTCAAGCTGTCTATGGTTCTTCATCATAGAGTAAATTTGACCGATACCCCTTCATATCTCCGCAGGAAAGTTGTATATCGCTCTGATGTATATAATCTCAATATCAGGAGTTGTGGTCTTATATCGGCTCCTTCCAAGGAAAGAGGTGAGATCCTTCACTTTTAATATTTACAAGTATTACAACCAATTCATTAATTTCCGATATATTTAGGTGTTTGGTTTCTGACGTCGTGTATGCTAAGGATCGTAGTAAAAAGAGGAGCCGAGATATCATAGCACAAAAATAAAAATTAAATTACATTACTTACAGATATTTCTTGTGCCAAGAAAAGTAGACTGTTCTCATCGAAGGTTCTGAAATTTAAGATAACCGAAAACTGTTGAGGATTTAACGAGGATACGTTGTATAATGAGTAGCTTCCATCCACATACAGAGTGTTAAGTTTTTCTTGCTCGGAACCTCTTGCCTCCCTGAAAGAAATATTGTTAATAACAATATAAGATGCAATAGCTTCGTACTATTAACGTTATGAAATTGGCGCATGCAGTGATATACCAGGTGTTTTCTGAGTACATGTCAGAATACTTTTTACGTATTGTTGCCAGAATGAAGGCAATGTAACTTACGTTTCGCATGCCGTACAGTTTCCTACACTCTTGACAAAATTCCATAGTCCAACGTTTATTTCATTGAGGAAAAACTCGTACAAGCAGCCAGCACCAGGGTTGTTCATGTTGGCACCAATGTTGATCAAATCATTGGGGGATATGTGAAGCAATTTAGTTTCTGGTATTTCTATTACTTGATTCTGGATGAAAAGGTACAGATTGTTTTGTTTTCTGTAAAAAATATAACGAATTAATAATATCACAATAATATTGGATTGAGTCTTTATCTGAGGGAAACTCATTTTGACTTACATATTAAATAATATAATTCCTGATTTTCACACATTCATTTGAATATATCGTAACATACATGGCATCTCATCGAAAACTGTCTATGGCAGTATCTTTAAAATGTTTGTAGCGACCTTCCTCGCCCAGAATTCTACTCTGCTGCGCAGCAGCTTCCCGACGTAGCATATAGAGGACGCTACCGCTTTCTGAATGCCGAGCTCACCGCCCGCGCCCGGTTCAAGTAAAGCAGAGTAAAAACGTTCAGAGAACCGAGATTCCGTCGTGAAACAAAGTTACTGGCATAATAGGCAGACATGCGCACCAGGCCTATCTGAAGAGTTCAATTGCGCATGTTCGGAACGAAACGCCGCGTCCGAATAAAGCCATTATGTGTGGAATACAACCGCATTTAAATGTCCTCCGCATGATCTCTTACAGGACTCGATCCTTGTGAGGTAACTTTCGATGACTCGCCGGCACATTTCGGGCAATATCTGACCAATAACTTGACGAATGTTTGTTTTAAGATCGTCAATAGTCTGAGGATTATCGGCATAAACACAATCCTTCGCATAACCCCACAAAACAAATTCCAAAGGCGATAAATCTCATAATCTTGGTGGCCAATTAACATCGCTGAAATGAGAAATTACGAGCCTTGGAATTTTTTTGCAATAAAGCCAAAAAGGGGCGTATTGTGTGGCTTGTTGCACCATCTTGCTGGAACCACGACTAGCTCTGAGGAACCGCATTCGACCAGACCAATTTTGGACCACTTTTTCGAGTAATTCAGGTCTTATTTCATCAATAACACGAGATATGTTGGCTTCCAAAGAGTCTATTGTTTCTGGTTTATCAGCATAAACCAATGATTTGACATAACCCCAAAGTAAATAATCCAGTGGAGTTATGTCACATGATCTTGGAGGTCAATTAATTGGACCATTGCTCGAAATAATGTTATCGCCAAATCTTTCTTTCAATAAATCAATTGTTACGGTAGCAGCATCAGGTGTAGCACCATCTTGTTGGAACCAAAGCACTTCTGGGTCGATACCATTCAAATTTTGAAACAAATAATCATTGATCATCGATCTGTAACGAGCACCATTCACTGTAACATTAGCTCCAGCATCGTTTTTAAAGAAATATGGACCAATGATGCCTCCAGCGTGTAAAGCACACCATACAGAGCATTTTTCAGGATGCAATGGAACCTGCAGGACTTCTTGAGGATTGTTTTCACTTCATATACGGCAATTTTGCTTGTTTACATAGTTGTTCAACCAGAAATGAGCTTCATCACTAAACACAATTTTACGATAAAAAAGTGGATCAACTTCAAGCTATTCTAGTCCCCAATCAGCAAACAAACGACGCTTATTATTGGCTTCAGTTCTTGAAACAGTTGGATCGTGTATGGGTGCAGACCAAGATCTTTACGCGAAATTTTCTATGTGGTGGATGCACAGAGTCTAACTTGTTGTGAACGTCGACGAATAGACAAATCTGGATCATCATTAATTAACACTTACAGCTTTCTGTACGTATAGTTCTTTGTCTAGTTGTTGTTGTTGCATCGAGTAGAGGAAATGTTGTCAGAAATCTATCGATAGTTCGACGAATAAGCTGCTCTGATGGACGATTATGTAAACCATAAATTTCACGAGGTGCTCTATAACTTTGGCGAATAGAACACTGATTTTGAAAATAAATCTCAACAATTTGTAAGTCTTTCTATGATAATTTGTCAATGCTTACTGAACAAAAATGTCAGAACAACATGGCTTCTACCTTCTGTCAAATCACAGTTATCCCTATCGAAAGTTCTTTCACCTTAAAAAAAACACCCGATGTTTGCAATTAACCTTTCTGTCAGTTCACACCAATTTGCTTCGTTCTTGTCGCCCATAGACTGAACTTAACTTAAAGTAAAGAAAACGGTGACTTCAAATCGTCGTTTAGGTTTGAAAGGGATAACCACTGAAATTTTCATGTCTCACGAATCAATTCTTACAATTTAAACGATTGTTTGGACAAGAAACACGTTTCCTCTCGCATGTGTATTAATTCGAAAGAAGCTTTGAAGGCGATTTAATAAATTTTGGTGAATGGTACATACGTTGTGTTTCATTGATCGATTTCTTGTATATTTTTGGCACTGTAGTATTAATGAACTGACGCGTTAAAGCTCCTTACGTGAAGTAATGATTTTTTTTATTATAGAATATGTAGAAAGACCCAATCAAGAGAAATACTGGGAAATCGACGCCACTGGTAGCGCTGTAATGTATTTTTATATATCCTACCTTTTTATTTCTACAGAAGTAATCTTATCTCTGTCGATTTCTACCTCGACAGGGAATTCATTCCACTTGAGCATAAAGAGATCGTCGTTAACTCCCATGCTGATCTTGTGACCGTTACTCGATAAGTTGAGCAGATCGCAGGTACTGCAGTTGAACTTCATCCGCATACTGTTAAACACTCCTATGTTCTTCACCTGGTACCATCGTGAGCAGTTGGCCAAAGAAATCGGAAGGTACAACTGAATACGAGAAGAAATTGAAAAATCGTTGTTATTCCACAAGTAATTTTTTTAACTCACGTTGTTAACCCTCTGAGTGGTGAAGGTGATGTTGGACTTCAAGGCTAGTATTTTGTTCTTCAGGTTGTTTAGCTGGTGGTAACTCTGGGCAAGGAGATCGTTTTTCCTGTCGATAATGCCGTGTAGGTTGGTGTTAATGTTGAGTTTTTCGATTTCGTTTATTTTAGAGTAAATCTGTTCGTTCAGTTTTCTCGTATCTGAAAAAAATTTTGTTTTATATATTTGATATGTATTGATTGAATATTTGAGCTTTCCCAAATATGAAGTTAGGTAAATTACAACAATATACTCGTACTTCAATCTGTAAAGATTTTCCAGTGGGTATTGAGAAAAAATTTAATAGAATAGTTGATTATTGCGCTATTCTCAGTTATTTTTAATTGCATTTTCTGAAAAATTTATTAAATTAAATTAAAAATTAAACAATATACTCGTACTTCAATCTGTAAAGATTTTCCAGTGGGTATTGAGAAAAAATTTATAGAATATTTGACTAATGCGCTATTCTCAGTTATTTTTAATTGCATTTTCTGAAAAATTTATTAAAAATGTTAACCAGTACTGAGAACGATTATGAGCATCAGTGAAGACGCGCTGGTAAATGTGTAAGGCGATGTGAAGACGCGCTGGTAAATGTGTAAGGCGATGTGAAGACCGAATGAAAGAGTCTAGTAGGAGACGGCGTTAGAACATAATTCATTCATTATTTTCTTATCGCTGGTGCCCGTAAACACTTAAATTTTTCCACGTAGATATTTTCAATCTACGTGTGTTCGAACTTTGAAGTTTTTATTGCCTTTGGGCACTTAGTTTATCACATGAATATATGACCCTTAGAAAACATGGAAAAAATTGCGAGCTTTTTATAGATTAAGTGCTTTAGTGATTAGTCATACTCAGTATCGTAAATTATAATCTCGTTCATTCCCTCCTTACCGATCAGCTGCTCAAAAACCTCAAATTCCTATTATAAGAGAACTGTAACCAATAAGAATCCAGTCCTTATACAAGATGTCCGGATATAACGTTCTTATATATGAGGGGATGATTCTAGAGGTCAAAATATGAAGAAAACTTCGTATCAACTTAGGTCCTAAAATGCACCCTATGGACGCTAGAGCTCCTTCAACATGACCAGCAAAATCCAATAAACTAACGATATCTTTTTCAAAATTTGGTGGATTCAAATGAAATTTAGTACATGGAGGTTTTTGGATGAGCTAAATCGTCTGGTGATCAAAAAACTTTCTGATTCTCATCAGTGGCAAAGATAACAGAGCTACATTGTTAAAAGGTACCCTTCGTTGAGAGCGTTACGGAGCACCATTCTCGAGAAAAAAGTGATTCTAACTGAACCGCTGACTTCTTATCTCGAAAAACATAATAGGTGTCTGTCACTTTCACATTCATTGCATTTATTCTTAGTGTAATAATCATTCTTTTTAGCTTCGCCACAGTACATTAGATTTGATCCACACTGCGATTAATTGATTTGTTTGCTATTTGTTATTTTAAATACTAGAACAATGAATAGAATGTAGCGGTAAATTAAGCGTGGTACGAAACAGCGGATAAAAATGTTTCTTTAGATGTTCTGAAAAAACTTTGCCACACATTAAGTCAAGAAAGTTATTCTACATAAAGGAATAGTCGAAAACTTTTTTGTCGCTTAGTTGGCAGAACTGTCTTCTATACTCACGCGAAGTTTGAACGTCATCTGTCATTTCGTGTGTTTACAGTGCACCATTTGGTCAGTTCATCCCAGTGTTTTACGATTTTCACAATGGATACAAATTTTGTGTAAAAGTTTGCATTGTAAATGATATACCGGGTGAGGAAGCGTTTAAAATGTTATAAAAGTGATTATTAGTAGAACACTGCATTCAAATGCAGTCGAGATATAGTGGAAGATTTGCCTCGTTATCTTCAACTGAAACTGTCTTCGATAAAGTAAAAGAAATTTGACTTAAAAACATCATTTAAGTCTGAGTGAAATAGCCGCTGAAATGTCTCATTCATTTATGTTTTAAAAATAATTTCCGACATATGTCATATGTTTTTTTTGACTGATTCCTTACACTATAGTAAGTGTATAGCATCGAATGGATATTGTAATACTTCAACGGCGATAACATTTTTACTGGTTTAGTCGATTGATCGATATATATTATTCACAACATTTTTGCGGGTAGTTCAATGAGCCAGTAGGTTAAATGGAGTTATACGACATTAACGTCGTGAGGGCGTGTATAATTGTTGCCTGTCATATCCGAAATCAAGCAATATTGAGAAACGACACATTCCTTCTCGTTCATAGTAAATAAGGAGAAAATTGTATGGGATTGAAAATACTTCCATCAATTAGATCGATCTTTTGACATTCGACTCGAGACCGCACTTTTTTTGCAGTATCCGTTGGAAAAACCTTTAGAAGAACAGAAGAGTTTTTGATGTAACTCTTCTATGATTGGTTGACATGATACTCACTTTTTAATTATTAATATAGGATGATTAAATGTAAAATTTGTGTTTTATTCATCACATCGTAACTTTCCACACTGAAGATAATTTAATATTTTGACTCACTTTCTTTTGATGTAAAGTTCAGGTACTTATTGAACGGCCTCGTCAAGTTGTGTTCATTGATATAGCGCATTGTGTTCACTTCCGAATTCATTCTTGTCATATTCCTAGATATGTCGGAAGCAGTTTCAATGACCTCCTTCATCTCATCCATGTTGGGCCTGCTCGAAGATATCCTCTCCTTCAGATTGTGCATTAATGAACTGAAATTGTTGATACTTATCCCGCTCTTGTAGATATCCCGTTTCAAATTATCCAGTTCGTATCTTACGCTGTCCAATTCTGGAAAATATAAGATTGTTGATGCTCAAACTATCCTTGAATCGAGGAAAAAATAACTTACTCTTACGTAGATCATTCTGATTAACGTGGTTGATGATTCTCTGCTTCAGACGATCGGAGAGTCCCATGGAAAGGCTGCTTTGTGTCAGGAGGGTATCCCCATCTGAAGGCTTCATCATGCCGTCTACTTTAGTGAAAATCACATCTGCTTCTACAGCATCCTCTTCTGCTTCTGAAACGCCTTTTGCTATTTTTTCGTAGCTCTCTCCCGCGTTTATTTTCTTCCATTCTTCTTGAGTGAAATTGACTTGCCTAGAATAATTTTGAATTCGTTATCATAGTTACAGTGACAATGGATAGAAATTGAAATTTTTACAGTTAATTCATTTAGAGATGATGAATTTGCGAAAAAGACAGATAATGAAAAAAAGGCACCCAAAGTATGATTTAAATGTGATCTTGGAAAAAAAATAGAAATCAACATAAAACCTTGTGACATCCATTCGCAACCATTTGATTTGATATGATACTTTACAAGCACCTGTTACTATCATCGTTATCACGATTTCCTTTGGTTGAACTGTTGAGTTTCATATTAATCTATACTTCCTTTCGGAGTTCTATTTAAATTTAACAGTTGAGACAGCCTCAAATAGCTAAGTATTTTCACTTTGTGCGTTGGCTTCTAATGACGAGAAAATATATGTGCTTAGGAGTTTCTTTTTCATTATAATAGAATAAGCATCGGTATTTTCTGTTAAATCGAAGCTCATTAAGAGCTTTCTGAGGCGACATCTTGCAGTGAGAAAGATAAGTTTTTGTTCTGATCTTGCAAAGGGTATAAGAGCCCTTCTTCTTACTAGTTTTTTGTCTTTCTTGATTTCTGATTGTCCAGACTACTGGAGGAAATCTTATTATTCTTGCCTATTTCAGTTCACCCAGGCACTTTCATACCATCATTGAACTGAGATGTTTGAACTGAGTGTTTTCATATACTGAATTGTTTCAGACGTTAATATCTGGTAGTTGATCATAATTAAAACAAATTGTGGAAATTACTATGTTTTACTACCAATAAAAAGATGTATTACACATTTTCTTGTGACTCGAATTTCGGGAAATGAACTATCCCATCATCAGACAACTGAAAACCTAACCACTGTTATAATCTGTATCACTATACAGAGTTATTTAAATAAAAATGATAAAACCTAGAGTGAAAAAGGGGGGAGGGGCCTTTTAACAGATATCGGAATGTCTGCAGTCGACAAAGAAGGTTGTTAAAACAGATGGTACTTTTAAAATATCTCAAATATTTCTGGGGGTTACATAGCTCCGTACGGTCATCCATTATTTCCACGTTATTTTTATTGTATATCTCAAATATTTGGGATTTACATAGCTCCGTACAGTCATTAATTATTTTTTTTACATAATTTTTTTTGTGAACAAATTTTGCATATTTCAATGGATTCTAGGTAACACCTAATAGTGGTACAGAGGTTTACAAGCGGAACGTGATAAAAACCGGGTTAAAAAAGAGGGGCCTTCTAACAGATATCGGAATGTCGGCAATCGACAAAGAAGGTTGTTAAACAGATGGTACCCATTTAAATATCTCAAATAATTTTTGGGGTTACATAGCTCCGTACAGTCATTCATTATTTTTTCACATTATTTTTATTGTTAACGAATTTAAAAATTTCAATAATCAAGTTTCTTTTCTTTTGAATCTACATGTAAAATTTTTTCTTAAGATTTTCTTTTGTCGAAAGGAATTGCTGTTTTCTAAAGAATGAGTGGCAAAAGTTGAATTTTTGTTTACTTTTCATTAAGTTCATTTTATGTTCGTTGAAAAAGATTTTAAACAAATGTTACTTTTTAAATATCTCAAATATTTTCGATTTACATAGCACCGTACAGTCATTCATTATTTTTACATTATTGGTATTGTGAACTAATTTGCAACAGATTCTAGATAATCGAGTTTCTTCCCTTTTGATTCTACATGTAAAATTTTAAGATTATCTGTAATGAAGTTTAAGCTGTCATCTCCTTATAACAAAATACAGGCAATGAATCCCATGGTACCCTGAATGCAAAGTGGTTTTTATACTCACCTTTTTAAATCTATCAGCGTCTCGTTCAGATTCTTCACGTGGTCCTTGATTCTTTTCATGATTTCCTCTATTTCTTCCGCGTTCTCCTCGTAATTCTTCTCTCCCTTCACCAACATTTCAAATATTGTGTCCAGGTCTATTTCCAGAAAATCGTTCGATAATTTTTTCAATTTTTCTAGGGTTTTCTCAGCATGTTTGATTTTTTCCTTGGAAAATTCTAAATCTTCCATCGTTTTTTTGTACCTGTTTTTCAGCGCCGATATTGTCTTATTAACATCATGGTACTTCATCGTATTTTCTTTGTTTTTCAGCTTGACCTGTTTAGTTTGTTTTTTGACGAAATCCGATAAGTTCCTGATATCTTCGAATTTCATCTTGAGATCTTCGATGTTTTCGTTTATTTTGCCGATATTGAAGTCCTCAAGTTTATATATCTCTTTCATTTGCCTTATGATTTTGTTACAGTAATCGAAAATCATGTCGTTGTCTTCAATCGTCCTCATGCTTTTAGCTTTAGCGTCAATTTCTTTAAGTAACTGTTTACCTTTCTCTAAAGAATTTTTGACATTAAGATGTGAAGTACCAAATTTGTTCATTTCATCGACAAATCCACCCATTTCAGTTTGTAGTGCTGATATGTTGTTTTTTATGATGACAGATGAATCTCCTAACCGATTGATGTTTTCTTTTTGATTATCTAGCTGCCTGGTCTTAGTTTTGAGCATGCTGTGGAGGTTGTTAGCCTTATCTTCATACTTTCTGATATCTTCAAGGTTCTGGGAGAATTTTTTCATTTGTTCGTCGGTTTTGGAATACCTTCCTTTGAGGAAATCATTACGGTCGTCTAAGGCGTCTAGATATTTCCACGGACCTTGCAAGCCATCTCCGAATGATTCTAGTGTTTCGTTGAGTCGATTCGATATGTCGTCTATGGAGTTGAAAAGGATCTGAGTGCATTCGTCACAGGCTGAAAAAATATAAATTCGATTTTTCATCAGACTAAAGTTCTCTGAAAAATTTCAAAAGTTTTACTTACGGGTACAAACTCCGTTGCTGATGTACTTCCTAGGGCTTTTACACTGATCGCATCGGATACCAGTAAAGCCAGGATGGCATTGGCATCGACCATTAGCCTTGTCGCAGGTAGCTGTAACGCTGCCATAGGAATTACAGTTACACTTCTCGCAAGAACCATTGATGTCTTGAGGTTTACCAAAATAGCCGTCCTCGCATTTGTTACATTTCTTTCCGGTGTATCCTAAAAAAAGTTTCTGAGTTTCTGAAGAACATCAAGCAATTGGAAGAAGAGAAGAATATCGGAAAATATGACATTGATTTATTTTGCCCCAAAACAAGTTTTGAAACACACTGGTATTTCCATATGAATAAAACATTCCGTATTCGTTCCACAAATGCAATTGAGGGTAAATTTCCAAATTATTCAAAACAACATGATTAATTCACGATAAAACCAGGTACACATCCCTAACAGGATTTTAGCCTGGGGTGTCCTTAAGCTTTCATAAAGCGTAACGCACATCAAAAATTGAAAAGCCACCGACCCCTCTGGCTTGATGAATTATTCTGGAGTTATGCTTCTGCCTGATTAAAATAACAAAAAGAAGGGGTACATCTTAGTGTCGTATTAGTAAACTGTTCAAAAATTACGCTTACCTTCTTTACAGAGACAGACAAACTGGTTCATTTTATAGTTGGCTGTGCAGTTTTTGGCAAAATTCTGTTTTTCTGAAGGGCACTGGCATGGTATACAAGCATTGTCCTGAGTTTTATAGAAACCTTCTGCACAATACTCGCAGTGAGGTCCGAAGGTATCGTTTTTACAGTTCTGAAAAGATGTACGAATGTAAACATAATAAATGAACTGCATAAACAAAATATTGAATTGGGAAATGAGAAATTCTTTTCTGAAATCCTCTACCAAATTACTGAGTTATAAATTAATAGACATGTATAGGAGGAACTTTGAGCTTGACGAGATATGTGAATTTTCACTATTATTGGTTTAGTGGTTAGTTTACCGCCAGTATTTTGTTAATATCAACCGAAAATCGAAGGACTGGTTTCACCATTAATTCGTAATACAATGAGGTGTATATTCGAATGAATTGAATCGGCTCATCTTCTCTTCCAAATATATTGAGGAGTATGAACAATGGTAACAGAAAATTTTCGGGACAGTTCAACTAACATTTATATAACAGTTCAAAGTTAAGTCCGAATAGGTTTTGTTGATCGCTGGGACATAAACCGCAGACAAGCACATGTCTTGATGCTTATTGGCTTCAGTCATCAGTGAGCAGTGATGTCCAACAAACACAACTCAGCTGTTACTATTTAAACATTTAATGTTTTTACAGCCATCTTTTGAAAACGGACTGAATTAAATTGTACTTTGAATAAATTTTTGTTTACTCACCACGCAATGTCCAGTACTGACATCACAAGTGTCCGATAGACCGTTGCAATTGCACTTTTTAGCCACTCCTACTATCCTATCTACCCAGGTATGCGAGGAATCATATGGTGGCAACTTGTACCTATAGTATCCTGAGTTGGGGTCCTGACATGAGAGTGAAGTGTATTCTTCAGGACATTCGCACTTTTCTATTGTCCTGGCCCTCTGAGCTGATGATATCAGGACGGCTTTGTCCAGCAGAACCTCACTAAAAGAAAAATGTTTAGAATAAGATAAAAATGAAAAATCTTTATTTGATCTTGGAATCCGAAGGTGCCGATAACGTACAAAAAGAAACAATCAACTATGAGTATATATAAGTTCCTGCGGTTTTTTTAAATAAATGATGCCTCCAGCGTGCAAAGCACACCATACAGTGCATTTTTCAGGATGCAATGAAACCTGCAGAACTTCTTGAGGATTGTTTTCACTCAATATACGACAATTTTGCTTGTTTACATAGCCGTTCAACCAGAAATGACATCACTAAATACAATTTTACGATAAAAAAGTGGATCAACTTCAAGCTGTTCTAGGGCCCAATCAGCAAACAAACGAACAGACCAATTTTGGACCACTTTTTCGAGTAATTCAGGCCTTATTTCATCAATAAAACGAGTTATATTTGCTTCCAAAGCGTCTATTTTTTCTGGTTTATCAGCATAAACCAATGACTCGGCATAACCCCAAAGAAAATAATCCAGTAGAGTTATGTCGCATGATCTTGTAGGCCAATTAATTGATTCATTTCTCGGAACCATTCAAATTTTGAAATGAATAATCTTGATCATCGATCTGTAACGAGCACCATTCACTGTAACATTAGCTCCAGCATCGCTTTTAAAGAAATATGGACCGATGATGCCTCCAGAGTGTAAAGCACACCATACAGTGCATTTTGCAGGATGCAATGGAACCTGCAGAAATTCTTGAGGATTGTTTTCACTCCATATACGGCAATTTTGCTTGTTTACATATCCGTTCAACGAGAAATAAGCTTCATCACTAAACACAATTTTACGATAAAAAAGTGGATCAACTTCAAGCTGTTCTAGGGCCCAATCAGCAAACAAACGACGCTTATTATGGTGAAGTGGCTTTAGTTCTTGAACCAGTTGGATCTTGTATGGGTGTAGACCAAGATCTTTACGCAAAATTTCCCATGTGGTGGATGCACAAATCTGGACCATCATTAACACTATGCCTTACAGCAGCGATATTTTCTTCTGTGCGTACAGTTCTTTGTCTTGTTTTTGTTGTCCAAAATTTTTAGGACGTGAGAATTATGATGAGTGGGCTTTCGCAGTCTCGAATGTTTTTGTACTTGAAGGCTTGTACAAATGCATCGACGGTAGTGCGACGGACACTTCTACTATAATCAAAGCAAAGGCAAAGCTAGTTCTAACCATTGACCCATCGTATGGACTCGACTGAAGAAACTTTTTGATGACAGCGGATTCATGCAAAAAATAGGTCTCTTACGCACGCTGATATCCGCCAGATTAGAAAATCATGGAAGTATGGAGTCATACATCAATCAAATGGTCTAAACTTCCCAGAAGTTAAGAAGAACGGGATTTGACATTAATGAAATGTGGGTAGGATCTCTATTGTTAGCTGATCTCCCTGATAAGTTTTCCCCCATGATAATGGCCGCTGAGCATTCAGGTATAAGCATTACAAGAGATTCCGTTAAAATAAAACTCTAGATATGCAGACAGATGGTGATACTAACGGTAGTAATGGTGCATTCACTGTTAATAGAAAGTTTAATTACCGTAAGCAGTCGAAAGAGAACACAGGTAAAAATCGTAAAGACATATCATCTGATGCTAAAGGATATGATAATTCTACTCGAGAAATTACACACCGGTCGAATTCGAACAAGAAGGATCTCAACAATATTATTTGCTACAAGTGTAAGAAGAATGGACATTATCTGTCAAAATGTCTAAGTAAATTCGATGGTGGCTACAGTTTTGTGTTCACGATAGGTGACTTTGATATCACAGATTTGTATGTTGACAGCGGAGCTCATTTGACAGCAAATAAACAATGGATAATTAACTTCAGTAATCTGGATTTGAAAGAAATTACTGTAGCAAATAGGACCAAAATTGCACTTGAATGTGCTGGAGATGTGAAAATTCAAACGTTGACAGATAAGAAGCATGATATACTGTTAAAAGGAGTGCAGTACGTACCAGGTTTAACTACAAATTTCTTATAGGTGTCGCAATTAATCAAAAATGGAAATAAAGTACAGTTTGACCAGAATGGTTGTAAGATTTATAACCGTCAAGGAATACATGTTGCAACAGCCAACCCGAAAAATAATGTATACAAATTGAACATTTGGAATAATCATTCTTTATGTTTTCAGGCAGTAAGCTCAGAAGACTTGGTCATATCAATAATAATTATCTACAGATGACAGCCAAAATAATAGATGGGATCTACAACAGAAGCTAGAATAGGGTCAATAAATGTGAAGTATGTTGCAAAGGAAAGCAAGCCTTTATCAAAACGACGGAGTGATTTCTATGAACAAATATGTGAAGGCTTACTCCACTTCGTCCACATACGAGTATAAACTTACACCATAGTGCCTGAATTCATATCGAAAGAAAAATCCAGTATGCGGAAGCTACACCATTCGAGTATTTTCATTTATAAAGCGGCCGTATTGTTGGGATTCGAATTTCTCAGAAGACATACAAGGAAACAGTTGCCCCTTATTCACGTCGAGCTTGAGACGTACAGAATTCGAACCGTGATGAACGGCAGGATAATATTTACATTCTCCTAGCTAAACTTTATACGATGTTAATAAAGCGGGTAATACGTCTACGTTCTGGCAGACGTGCCGCATCGAAATTTGCCGGGGTGAACAGTTCCAACATTCCTAAACGATATGTGGAAACTATTTTTACGACTTCCGATAAAAATAGCGAATAGTGAAATGCTGGAATCGATATGTGGAGTAGACGGAGTAACCCAGATTCGACCAGCCAATAACATCATATCGATCAGATTTGACAGTTGTTTTGGAAGATGTCCGTCTGGAGTAAAGAGATCTAATTGAAATTCTCGGCGGATTGTCTAAGATCTTTATTTATCAGATCCGAATAATGGGGTTTTGAAATCGTACGAGTATTCTTCCTCCTGAAAATTTCGAAGTTTTAATTGAAAGCGCTCCTATATCTCTTCCCCCTCAAAACTTAAAGGGTCTTTTATTAACAGCGTTAGAGTAACAGATCGCGATTCTTCATAATAAATTTGAATTACTTGTAAACGTTGTTGGAGTGTGTATCTTTCTATGATCAAATGGCACACATTGACAAATGCAACTGTCAATGTCACAAATAAACAGTGGCTGCCATGCGTGAGTAATGTCAATTTAAAAAGGGGCGTTCCCATTGAAAGACCCTTTATAAGGCATTCGACTGTTGAATTCTAAAAGCTAAGACCATTTAAAGGCTGAATAATTTTGCCAGCTCAAATGTTCACAATAACTTTTTTTAATTCGCTTACAAGTCGGTCTTTTCTATGTGAGAGTGTGAAAATCGGAAAATCGAGGTGTAAAGTTTTCGTTGGACCACACTCTATGTCGGAAACTGTTGATTTTCGGTTATCAATGAATATGGCTCAAACGACAACAAATGAGTGATACTAACACCTCCTCCAACTTTCACGTCTAATTTCGAAGCACCCCCTGTATCTTGGACACACCACAAGAACCGGAAAAGAAAATCAAAACGCCGAAGTGAACAGAAGAGTAAGTCTATCTTGGGTGGCTTTTGGTAAGCTTGGCTATATCCTTAGAAACAGTAAAGTTTCCGTCGCCCTTAAGAGAAGTTGCATACCACCAGTCGCAACTTACGGATTAGAAACTATGGACCTAACAAAAACGACTATGGAAAATCTGGGTGTATGGCAAAGAGCCATGGAACGTGTTACGCAGGGCGTAAAACTTAGAGATAAAATAGCTAATAAAATCATTCGGGAGAGAACAAAAGTAACTAATATTACTGAACGTATAGCAGAGTTGAAGTGGTAATGGGAAAGTCATGTTGCACGCCAGTCTCTGCATCGATGGACATTAAAGATAACACAGTGGAGACCACGCATAGGTAAAAGAAGCGTTGGGCGACCGCAAAAGAGATGGCGATATGATATTAAGAAGATCGCCAGAAATCAATGGATGAACACAGCACGAGTTAGAAAAACAAGGAGAGTTCTAGAAGAGGCTTATATCCAACATTGGATGTCAGATGGCTGAAGAGAGAGAAAGCCAAACGAGACATCAATAATCCAAGAAGATAATGTGACAGTTGTGGTTATGATCAACATAATATTGCCAACCGTAAAGCTATAAATATCATAATTGTCGCGTAATTCAAACAGTTCTGTATTATTCTGAACCAGGCCTCGTATTAATTGAGAGTTATAATTCATGTGGAACACAAAGGGCGTAAGGGTGAGCGCTTCATATCATTCGTAGAACATCATCAAAGTAATGAATAAGCACAAATCCCTGGCTGTATGCAGTTATTTCATGTTGATATTTCTGTTAGAATGCCACCGGAAAATAACCCCGGCAAAATGGGAACTCTTCCGTATTATCCCCACCCGGTTCGCCCTATAAAACGGTTTTACGGCCTCATTCCGGATTCAATATGCGGAATCATGTTTGTTATAACAGGTCCGGGGGCCTCAACTGGTGGTTTCTCAACGCAAATAATTCCTATTTGCGATGGGGAAACTATGCCCGAAGTCGGCGGTGCGTCCAACTTCCGAAATTGGACGCGAACGGGCGCACGCGCGGAGGCGGTCGCAGCATGTATGGAGCTATAAAACGACCAGAGCAAGTTTTTGCCGGTCCCTGGAAGTGGGTCGAACGGACTGGGGCACGGTTATGGAGCGCTGCTGAAGGCTCGCGGGTTTCAGCGTAATCTGTTTTAGGCAAACGGGGTAGAAAGGGGATTAAGGGATGTTCGCAGTTGATGAACCCCTATATGATATTTAACTAGATTTATAAAACTTCGAAGAGACCTCATCAATTCCGACCCCCACTAGACATTGTAGAGGAAATATTAGTTTTAAATAACAGATTAATGTCCATGCAATTGGCTATATTCGACAGATAATTTTATGGAACTGATGCTTGATTATGTGAGCTACATGGCTGGTGCGCTTAATGAATCATTGTATGTTTTGAGAGCTGATCAAGGCTTCTTTGTGAAAAAGTTCAGTTAATTCTACCCAGTATTTTCTGGTTGGCGCCCTTTCAGATAAGGAGAGCAATACGCAGCATCTTCGTCATATTTTACTTTTTTACTATATAAATTCAAATAATTCAATCCGCAATTTTTTCGTAAAAATTTTTATGAGACATTAGTCTCCCGAAAAGCAATCGGATGAGAGTTAGTTCGACGCATTAACTCGCCTCTCTTCGGCCAAACAGTCACGGCATAAACTCTTTGATCTTCGAACAAGTAAGTCACAGGTATTACTTGCATTCTTCACTTCGGCCCGGTGAGTTCAAGAAGTACTCTCTCATTAACACAAAACAGTCTATTACGTTTTCAAAGAAAGAACCCTATTCGCACTCATTGGAAACTTCAAAAATTCAATCTGAAGGAACATTTTTGTTTACCCTCCCGTGATAATCCAATACCGCTATTAAAAGGCCTGAAAGTGATAATATACTATCTATCGGGTGTTCTTTCAGAGTTATAGAACTTTCGATAGAGATAACTGTGATTTGACAGAAGGAAGAAGCCATGTTATTTTGATATTTCTGTTTAGTAAGCATCGACAAATTATCATGGAAAGACTCACGCCGCAACAACGTTTACAAATTGTTGAAATTTATTTTCAAAATCAGTATTCTATTCGCAAACTTTTAGAGCACTTCGTGAAATTTTTTGGTTTACATAATCGTTCATCAGAGTAGCTTATTCGTCGAACTATCGAAGTTCGAACTATCGAACTATCGAAGTTCGAACAACATTTTCTCTACTCGATGCAGCAACAACAACAAGACGAAGAACTGTACGTAGAGAAGAAAATATCGCTGCTGTAACTCATAGTGTTGATGATGATCCAGATTTGTCTATTCGTCGACGTTTACAACAAGTTGGACTATGTGCATCCACCACATGGAAAATTTTGCGTACATACAAGATCCAAATGGTTCAAGAACTAAAACCACTTGACCATAATAAACGTCGTTTGTTTGCTGATTAGGCCCTAGAACAGCTTGAAGTTGATCCACTTTTTTATCGTAAAATTGTGGTTAGTGTTGAAGCTCATTTCTGTGAACAATCAGAATTGCCGTATATGGAGTGAAAATAATCCTCAAGAAGTTCTGCAGGTTCCATTGAATCTTGAAAAATGCCCTGTATGGTGTACTTTACACGCCGGAGGCATCATCGGTCCATATTTCTTTAAAATCGATGCTGGAGCTAATGTTACAGTGAATGGTGCTCGTTACAGATCGATGATCAATGATTATTTGTTTCAAAATTTGAATGGTATCGACCCAGAAGTGTTTTGATCCCAACAAGATGGTGCTACACATCATGCTGCTACAATAACAATTGATTTATGAAAAGAAAGATTTGGCGATAACATTATTTCGAGAAATGGTCCAATTAATTGGCATCCAAGATCATGCGACATAACTCCACTGAATTATTTTTTTTGGGGTTATGTCAAGTCATTGGTTTATGCTGATAAACCAGAAACAACAGACGCTTTGGAAGCCAACAGAACTCGTGTTATTGATGAAATGAGGCCTGAATTACTCGAAAAAGTGGTCCAAAATTGGTATGGTCGAATGCGGTTCCTCAGAGCTAGTCGTGGTAGACATATGCCAAAAATTATTTTTAAAACTAAATGTCATAAAATTATCTTTCGAATAAAAAAAATGTGGCTTCAATCCCAATTTAAATGTGTTTTATTTCAATTTAAAGTTCTATCACTCTAAAAAAACACCCGATATAATATTCACACATATAAAGGGTCTTTCAATGGAAACCCTCCATTTTTAAATTGACATTACTCACGCATGGCAGCCATTTCATTTGTGACATTGGCAGTTGTATTTGTCAATGTCTACCATTTAATCATGGAAATATACACACTCCAACAACGTTTACAAAAAATCCAAATTTATTAGGAAAAATCGCGATCTGTTAATCTTACTTTACGTGTTTTAGGCCTCGTTATAATCGTCCGGATAAAAGAACAGCTGAACGTTTAGTGAAGAAGTTTGAAACAAATTTTACACTTCATGATGTTACAGCGCCAGTGAGACAAAGAAATACAAGAAATGAAGAGAATATTGCTGTCGTACGTGAAAGTGTTCGTGAAGACCAAAATTTATCGATTTCTCAACGTTGACAAGAACTAGGCACTAGACGCCACTGTGGCGGCTTTTACGGAAAGACCTTGGTTTACATCCATAGAAAATTGTTTTAACCTAAGAACACACACCAACAGATCATTTAAAGCGTTGTGTATTCGGTGATTCGATCATCTCAAGAAATGGACCGATAAATTATCCGCCTTGTTCCTGTGATTCCCTTGGACTTCTCTCTTTGGGGTTACATTAAGTTATTGAAATAAATTAATCCGGCTGATCTGTACCAAAAATCGTTAATAAGGAGTATGAACTATGGTAATAGAAAGTTCTAGAAATCGAGACAGTGTATTATTAATATCTTAGAGTCTCTGTGTATGTATTTTGCATACTCTAGATGGCGCTACTCCTTATTAATGATTAGTAAGTTATTGGTTTACAGCAGATTTAGTCGATTTACAAGATCAATATTAAACAAGTAATTGCTAACATACTACCTGATTTATGTGCGAGAGTTAATGAAAGACCTTTTTGTCAAGGTTAGTGAATTTGTGAAGTGAATTCAGTGAACTCGATTGAAAGTGAACAACGATGAAAAAGCACCTCGATCTACTCTTCTACGAGCAAAATAATGTTTTCACCACAACCTTCAGAAAAAACGCCCTTTATTTTGGGCGAACCAACTAAAAATTGAACTATGTAATATACTGGGTGTTCCTAAATTGAAGGTACAAACGAAGGGGGAAGATAATTGCATAATTTCAAGAAAGAAATTCCCATCAACATGCGACCACAAACGTTTCATTTTCGAGATACAGGGTGTTAAAGTTTGAATTTGTTTCAAGTCTTTTTCTCGTAGTATCTGCATTTCACAAGATATTCAACCAATTTTGATTACCAATGTTCAGCGTAATTTTTCTGGAACACTGTCCCCTGTTTTACTTCAGAATTTATTTTTGGTGAGCCACTGTTAGTTTGAAAAATTATAAAAGGAAACTTTGCTGTTATACTTAACTTTAGTAGGTTTGTCGTATCTGCTACCGATTTCGAGAAAAAAATTTCGAACGATTCTCCAGAAATCCTCAGAAAAATCCAAATTGTCATAAAAATTCAGTTAGTAAGATGTGCTGAATGAATTCATTGTTAGTTTTGACACATCAAATTAAACTTCTGTTTTTCGAAAAGTAGAGGTGGTTGCAATTTAATGTCAAAACGTGCCGAATTTCTCGAATTTCGAAATGGCTGACATGCATTTCATGTATGTCAGAATTATTCAGCCGGTTGTTTTTGCATTTTGCATTAGAAAAGAGGTTGGAAATTTTATGTGAGGGTGTGAATGCTGTTATTATGTTAGTTTTTGAAAATATTTGAGCTATTTGTTGCGAGATTGCTCCAAAATTTGTTAGGCTTATAAATTTGTTCTCATAGTAACAGCTTTCACACCTCATATAAAATTTCCAACCTCTTTTTTAATGGAAAAGACAAAAACAGACGGCTTGATAATTGCGGAGTTTATAAATTAAGTTGTCAACGGTGCTGTAGCGTATATATAGGACGAATGATCGCCATATCACGATCAATGGATATTGCTATCTTTGGTCATGTTGAAAGAATTGGATAGACTTGACATTAGCTATTATTAGTCAATGGTGATTTCCAAAGAGAGAATTCTGCACTTATAATCTTATGTAACAAAATAATGCTTCCAACTCATACGCTCACCTTATCTCCTCCTGTGCTGAAGTCTTTACAGCCACGTTAGTAACATTCTGCAAAATTACCATCATGCACTTTCTGTTCAACTCGCGGTTACAGTCGGGAAGTAACTTGTCTGAAGTCCTGAAGATCCGCCAGTTGACCTCGTCCAGCTTGATGTCGTCGCTGAAGCCACTTTCGATCGTCACGTCGTTTCCTGTAAGCCGCACCAGGTATTCTGGAGTGGTGGACGGACTGATTATCCTCAGGAAGCCTCCGTAGGAGAGGGTCAGGTCGCCGGTGAACTTAGGTGGTAGGTTGATGCATGGAGAAGAGAAGAGCTGCGAAAGGAGTGCGGTTAGTCGTTAGTTAGATGTAGAAATCAGGGTTGCCAATTTGTTCATTATTTTTATTATCAGTAGGTCCGGAAAAATTGTGTGTATTCCTACTTTTCCATTGTAATATCTCCTATTTTAATTGTTAATTAGAAATTAGGACATCTAAACTATTTCATGAATTGACCATAACCAAAGGTTATCTATTCAAGAAAACTAACATCCAACATTCAAAAATATTCTGTACTGTTAATCTCATTTCTGTTCGCACTGGTAACCAGGGACTACAGATGGTTCTTCTTTACGAAGGTCCACGTGGTTTAAGATTGATGTGTATATTACTTTCATATGAAATAATTCAAATATGAAACCATATGAGCGCGGACAGCTCAGTGGTAGAGCATCGGGCTCGTGACCGGAAGGTCCGGGTTCGAATCTTATTCAGGTGGAAAAAATTTTTTCCAGTTGGGCGGGTGTCGGCCAACATTTCACTGTCGGGTTAAAAATTAACAGTGCTGTGACCTAAAGTGGCGCAAGATCGCAGTAACAAAGCCTACCCAGAACACAATTGAACTCCTAACTCGGACAAGCTGGAAAAAGCTTCTGAGGGATCTTCACGGAAGATCTAGGAGTATCAGGATAATAATAATTATAATAATAATATTATGGTAACTCCTGTTTTGGATCAGTAACATTATTGAATACTTTATACATACTCGTATATCGGTTGTTTTTTTAGAGTGATAGAAATTTGAATTGAAATAAAACATATTTAAATTAAAATTGAAACAAAATTTTTTTTATTTGAAAGATAATTTCATGACATTTATGTTTTAAAAAAAATTTTCGGCATATGTCCACCACGACTAGCTTTGAGGAACCCCATTCGACCAGACCAATTTTGGACCACTTTTTCGAGTAATTCAGGCGTTATTTAATCAATAACACGAGTTATTTTGGCCTCCAAAGCGTCAATTATTCCTGGTTTATCAGTATAAACCAATGACTTGACATAACCCCAAAGAAAATAAATAATCCAGTGGAGTTATGTCGCATGATCTTGGAGGCCAATTATGTTATGGCCAAATCTTTCTTTCAATAAATCGATTGTTACGGTAGCAGCATGAGGTGTAGCACCATCTTGTTGGAACCAAAACACTTCTTGGTCGATACCATTCAAATTTTGACCAAATAATCATTGATCATCGATCTGTAACGAGCACCATTCACTGTAACATTAGCTCCAGCATCGTTTTTAAAGAAATATAGACCGATGATGTCTCCAGCGTGTAAAGCACACCATACAGTACATTTTTCAGGATGCAATGGAACCTGCAGATCTTCTTGAGGATTGTTTTCACTCCAATTTTGCTTGTTTACATAGCCGTTCAATCAGAAATTAGCTTCATCACTAAACACAATTTTACGATAAAAAAGTTCCAGGGCTGTTCTAGGGCCCAATCAGCAAACAAACGACGCTTATTATGGTCAAGTGGCTTTAGTTCTTGAACCAGTTGGATCTTGTATAGGTGTAGACCAAGATCTTTACGCAAAAAGTCCATCTTGTTGTGAACGTCGAAGAATAGACAAATCTGGATCATCATTAACACTATGACTTACAGCAGCGATATTTTCTTCTGTACGTACAGTTCTTTGTCTTGTTGTTGCATCGAGTAGAGAAAATGTTGTCCGAAAAAAATCGATAGTTCGACGAATAAGCTGCTCTGATGGATTCTTTCTTCATATGCATACAATTCTTTGAGATTTCCTCATTCAATCGATCCTATTGGGCCATGTAGCGATCTCTAACGACTGCCTTGCCCTTTTAATGCAGTCGATAAACAAATTGCCGTACACATTCCAAAATGTGGAACCCATAACCTTGCCAGTTGTCTATTGCGCTTTGGGCTGCTTTGGCATGGTTCACTAGCTGTTGTTGACTCCACTGACGATATTTTTGATTCAGTCATGTTCTTGGTTCCGTTTAAACAACTCCAAATACCGCTCGGAATCATCAAATCGTTCAACAACATAAAGTCGTTCAACACTATTAGAAAACGCACTCACTCTGAAACCAGTTAATATACTATCAACTATAATTATATATAATTAACAACGACTGACTACAGTACCCCATCCGATCAACCCAATTTTTCAGTACATAATCGATTGTTTGGGACTCAATATCATGAATGGCAACTTCGATTTCGTGTTTCAAGGCATCAATCGTTCCTGGGTAGTTAGCGAAATACTTATCCTTAAAATCGGATGGTCACGAGGCTTCTCTTCTTGCACTAAAACGATTGCTCTGCATTCGTAAGTTTCGAAGTTCCAGCTTTCAAGCAAACTCATAACTTTGAAGAAATATTCATTAGTTTTTTATTTATAGCAAATCAAAAATGCAAAGTTTGAATGTCGCATTCCTTATAAATGTACATGCAAAATAAAGCTTTCACGTTCCTCTGATATCTTTAGAGTGTCAGCTATCTCCTGCATATTCAGTATGCGATATGTTAAAACGATCTTGTGGACTTTCTTGATCTTTCCTCCCTTTTGGCTCAACACATCAACACTTATTAAGCCAAGCTTTTATTTCAACGCTATTTCTCCTATCGAAAAGCATAGTTTGATCATAACATGAAAGTCTTTCTGCAATCATTTTGAAAATTACAAAAATTATTTCTTTAAAATCGCTGTAACTTTTGAATTAAGTGTCAGATTATAAGAACATTTTTACAGCTATCCTTTGATGGTCAGTACCTTCTAATAAAATAATTATTTTGTATTCATAGTGCCATCTGCATAAGAATGGAAACTTTTGTGTTTCCTACTTAAGGCTATTTTGACAGAGTTATGTATGGTGTTTTTTTTAGAGAGATAGAACTTTCGATAGGGATAACTGTGATTTGACAGAAGGTAGAAGCCAAGTTGTTTTGACATTTCTGTTCAGTAGGCATTGACAAATTATCATCGAAAGACTCACGCCACAACAACGTTTACAAATTTTTGACACTTATTTTCAAAATCAGTGTTCTAATCGCCAAACTTATAGAGCACTTCCTGAAATTTATGGTTTACATAATCGTCCATCAGAGCAGCTTATTCGTCGAACTATCGATAGATTTCAGACAGCATTTTCTCTACTCGATGCAACAACAACAGCAAGACAAAGAACTGTACGTACAAAAGAAAATATCGCTGCTGTAAGTCATAGTGTTAATGATGATCCAGATTTGTCTATTCGTCGACGTTTACAACAAGTAGGACTCTGTGCATCCACCACATGGAAAATTTTGCGTAAAGATCTTGGTCTACACCCATACAAGATCCAACTGGTTCAAGAACTAAAGCCACTTGATCATAATAAGCGTCGTTTGTTTGCTGATTGGGCCCTAAAACAACTTGAAGTTGATCCACTTTTTTATCGTAAAATTGTGTGTAGTGATGAAACTCATTTCTGGTTGAAAGGCTATGTAAACAAGCAATATTTCTGTATATGGAGTGAAAACAATCCTCAAGAAGTTCTCCAGGTTCCATTGCATCCTGAAAAATGCACTTTACACGCTGGAGGCATTTAAATTCAAATGTGTTTCATTTCACTCTAAAAAAACTCCCAATATTTCGGGTTTGAATTCTTTTATGATTTCCCGCCAATTATACAAAACTTATTAGTTTAGTTCTAACGACCAATAGGCAAACCTGATGAGGAAATCGAAGCAATCGATATTAGAGTATTAGAGGGACATTTCGTCCGTCTCATTAATCTGATGATATCAGTTTTAATGGAATTCTGAACAATGGTTTTAAACAAGGTTGTGATCGAAAGTTGACAATGAAAATTACTCCCTTATATTCATTATTTTCACATTAGCAACCCAGACACTGTGTTAATGTATGTTTTTTCAGAACGGACAGATGTCGAATGAGATGTTCTGGCTTTTTATAGTAATGTTTTTTTTTACGAACCTCACATATATGCTTTGGTTTATTATTTCGAAAATAACTGAATTCATTGAGCAAGGCATTCCACACACATAAATATTTTTCTCCTCCAACTAGATTTATTACCATAGTTTTCGACATTTCGTCTTATGTGGTTCTTAAATATTTTTATTGAAAATTTTGTAAATTGTCTGAAACGATTTCTATTTGCAGTTGATATGGAAAAAATATTTTGAGACGTTATATGAATAGTAAAGATTTTTTGATCCTAGATCATCTGCGAAGATCCGTCAGAAATTTTATATTACTTGTGCGAGTTAGGAGTTCAGTTGTATTCTGATTAGGATGTGTGGGACCTGCATTGATTAGGATGGGCCCTGCATTGAGCTTGTTAACATCATATTTGCAAAATCGCTACCAGCTTGTGGACCTAGAAGGAAAGAAGTCCTCGACGAAGATAATGACCTCAGGAGTGCCTCAGGGATCAATGCTTGGGCCGATTCTGTTCCTGGTGTATATTGATGACCTGGTGAGTAACGTGAAAGCCGACGACGAACTTCTATTTGCCGATGATGCTTCTTTCCTGAACAAATCCAAAGATGCCCATTTACTCGAGGATAAATCCCGGAACTCAGTACGGGATGCTGTGGACTGGTTCACAGCAAACAACTTGAAAGTGAACACGGACAAAACGCAGGAACTCATTGTTAGCACCCGACAGAGCAACTCGAGTTACATCTGCCTGCTGGGGATGAAGATCAGCGGAAATATGTCGTGGATGAAACATATTGAGGTACTGTGCGGAAAACTATCATCGGCAGTTTTCGCAATTAGAAGGATCCGGAATATTTTGACAGAAAAAGAGGCCTTGCTCACATACCATGCTCAATTCCACAGTAAAATGACTTACGGCATAATATTGTGGGGTGCATCAGCAGAGGCTGAGAAAGTGCTAATAAAACAAAAGAAAGCACTACGGGCATTAGCGGAAGTAAGTCAGTTGACCAGCTGCAGGCCACTGTTCCGAAGATTCAACATATTGACCGTACCAAGCTGCTATATATTGGAATGTCTTTTGTATATACACGGTAATAAAAACAGTCTCCAAAAACACTCAGAAGTTCATGAACATAACACCAGATTCAAAAATAACTACATAACACCAAAGCATAGGCTACAAACTACTCAAAATACTCATATATTCAATGGGATGAGAATCTACAATAAGCTTCCCCAACATCTTACTTCGTTAAATAGTGTAGCCTTCAAGAAAAAGATGAAGTCCCTTCTCATCGAGCGCGCTGCTTACGCAATGGACGAATTGTTGACCTGTCAGTTCTAGCCAAATGCTACATGTATCTTTCAGTCTTTCAGTTGTTTGTCCGATTGTATATTATGTGATGTTATTTAAAATTATCGTTGGTATTTTAGCTAGATTACAATGTTTATATTTATTTATACTATGTGACATTCCCTGTATGTTTTGAGGGCAATAAATGAAATATGAAATATGAAATATGTGAAATAATGGCTGAAATTATTGAACTATGGACGGCACTATCATATAGAAACATTTTTTATGTAAATCTAACTGAATGTGTCGTTTCCACGTTATATTGAATGCCGTAATCATGCAATTAGATAATTACTCACGCAATTCTCTTTAGTATATGGCACCCTATCAGTGTGAATCTGATCCCAAGTATAGTCTAGGGCAGAACAAGTATGACTTCTTCCGAAGCAGAAGCACGTGAGACATCCTTGAGGATTATTCTTGTCCAGTCCGAAAGTTCCGTGCTTGCATGCGTTGCACTTTTTGCCCTCCACATATTCCTGCAAAAAATAACCGAGGTATTGAGTAATAAATTCCTGAAAAAAAACATGCTGAAATATAAAATAACTCTTCGGTAAGAAACTGAATTTTTTTTTCGAAAGACGTATAAAAAATTATTTTCAGTTTATGCCGATAGTTTCTTAATTGATGCGAATGATTTTAAGAGGTGTTTTTACCTTTACCCTTCGAAGTTCGGTAAAAATTTTGTTTTTATTGAATATCTTCTCTATGAAAAAATTTAGAAGAACGAAGTTTAGCAGTTCGCTAACGTTAAATGAATGTCTGTTTTCAACAGTTTTTGTAATTTCTAAATATTATCACAATGACTAGGAAAATCAACCTCTACAATATTTTGCATCAGAACTTTTTGATGCTTCAACATTTTTCGGATTAAAAAATGACTTGCAAAAAAAATTATACGTAACTTTTTGTATTTTCACTTTTTCATAAAATAAGAAGGAACGGTTTTTTACTTGATAGAAGGATTATTACAAAATTTGAAAATCAAAACAGATTTAATCTGTTGTCATGTTTTGAGATTTTTTGAAGTAATTTATTTAAATATATTGAATATTTCAAATAAATTAGTTTTTGAGAAGTTCTTGAAATTATGTTTTATATTTTTGAGAAAGAGTTATTTTTCATTAATATGGGATCAGAAAACAATACATTTTGTAACAAACAGGGCTTCGTAAGTTTGTCTGAAGAGTTCATTACGCATGCCTGGAACGAAACAAAAAATGTTTGCTTATTTATATTTTAATTTCAATTGACAGTTTATATTCGTTGGTTTTTCTTAATTCCGTTTGATATTGTATGATGAATTTTGACGTCTATTAAATATAAGCAGTGCTTATAAAGACATTAATTTAATTCTTAAAGTTTCTTCAAAGAATTTTTTGAAATTAAAATTGTAGAAGACAACAGATTAAATCTGTTTTGATTTTCAAATTTTGACTTTTTCTCCTAAAACTGTTAGTTTAAATTAAAAAAATATATGATACTAAGACCCTTTTCACAGAAATTCACACAGATGTTATAATTTGTTGAAAAAATTCAGTGGGTCTCTCAAATATATTGAGATTTGATATTTGATTCAGCTAAAAAAAGAAAATTATCAAACTATAAGGACAAGCTGATCAAAAAATTCACTGAGATAGAAAATAGCTAGATAGGAACGCTTGTAATCGTTACCACAATTATTTATTCAGAGTAGCTTACATTTAAGACTTGGGCAATTTTTCTGGTAATTTTCTCCATTTTTCAAAGAAGTTAATGAATGCGTGCAAATATTCAGTGATATGAGAGTGGATATAACTCAACGTAGATCCTATGAGCTAGTAGAACTATTTTCGACAATTGCCTACTTAATTTTATCAACAAATTATAACGCTCCTAATTTATGTGGAAGAGTATGAACATTTTTTAATTTTTTGTAATCAAATTAACAAGTTCAGGAGAGAAAAAAAAAAAACGTTCTTATGCAAACATTATGACAATTAAAAAAATGTATATAAGACAGTAATTCATTTCCACAAAAATGTTTGTACTAATACAACAATTGTTTCACCACGATGTGGCTTCTTCAGGTATTACATTGTACTGTCTGTCTTATATACATTTTTTTAATTGAAATGAGTTTCCACCAAGTAAAGACCGAATCTATCAAATATTATGACAATTGCCTTCTCAATTTTATCAACAAATTATAACGTAGTATTTATGTGGAAGAATATGAACATTTCCTGTATTTTTTGTAATCAAAGTAACAAATAATATTTGAATAAGGTTATTCTGATTTTTACAATTTTTGATGTTACGTTTACAACAATTGTTTCGCTATCATAGTAGCATCATTAGGCAGGTTTACATTTTGAATAACTTAGCTTGTTTCCGAAATCCGTCTCTGTGAATTCCAGCTCCTCTGGATATATTTAACAGAGGGAGTTATTTAAATCTGATTGTTCGTTAAGTAATATTCCAATTTGATTGTGTTTATTTATCTCTAGGGAGTCTAACAGGTTTAAGACATAACTTTTACTTTCTATATGTGAAATTTCAAAATTATGGTTGAAAGTACGTCCTGTTTCTAACAAATGGTTAGCATATGTGGAATTACTTTTATTATTGAGGAAACTCTTCAAATGTTCACAAATTCTATGTCAGAAAATTCTTCCAATCTGTCCTATGTAAACTTTAGGGTAGTCACCGCAGGTTAACTTATAAACTCCCGATTAATCATCTTTATGTGTACAGTCTAATATTTATTTTTGAGGTATGTAGCAATTTTCTCAGAAATACCTTTAGTGTATTTTAAGAAAATGTATTTAAATTTTTTTTTATATTAGGATTACATTTATTTAAAATACACTATAGGTATTTCTGAGAAAATTGCTAGATACCTCAACAATAAATATGATTTAAGAACTTCACTTATAACCTATTCAAACTTGAGAAAATTCATTAAAAATAATAAAGACTGTACACATAAAGATAATAAATCGGGGGTTTCTAAATTGACCTGCGGTGATTGCCCTGAAGTTTACATAAGACAAACTGTAAGAACTTTCCGACATAGAATTTGTGAACATTCGAAGAGTTTCCTCAATAATAAAAGTAATTCCACATATTCTAACCATTTGTTAGAAACTTTCAACCATAATTTTGAAATTCTCCATATACAAAGTGAAATTTATGCCTTAAACCTGTTAGAATCCCTAGAGATAAATAAACACAATAAAATTAGAATATTACTCACCACTGTCAAATATATTCAGATAAGCTGAAATTTACAGATTACCTTTTTTGTGTTTTAGTGCTCAATAAAAATTTATTGTACTTACTGTAATATAAATAGCAACGGTTTTCGGAAACAAGCTTAGTTATTCAAAATGTAAACCTGCCTGATGATGCTACTGTGATAGCGAAACAATTGTTGTAAACATAATAATAAAAATTGTGAAAATCAGAATGACCTCACTTAAACATTATTTAATATGGATTTTCACCAAGTAAGGAGTGATTCAATTCAACATCAAAATAACAATTATAGAAGAGAAAATCACGACACAAAAGAGCTGCTCATTGAATTCATCTTTCAGAATATTTTTTTAATTTAGAAAATGTTAAAGCATCAAGAAGTTCTTATGTAAACTATTGAAGGGGCTGATTTTTCCGTCTCTTTGTGATGAAATTTAAGAATTAAAAAAACTGTCAAGAAATGAAGTTTAGTTAACCTTAGCTAACATCCAAATTTCATTCCTTCATATAGGCAATATTCAATGAAATGAGTACTCCTCCAAATTCAAAAGGGTAGGGATCAGAAAAAAAAATGCTCATTAATTTTTGCCAGAAAGCTCTTTCTCCAAATTTTTCATTTCAATTTAGAAACATCCTGTAAAGTATACCACATTTTAGTTTAACCATTTTTCGCTTCATTACATATTGCTGTTGAAATAAAAATTTGGATTTTGATGATACCATGTACCTATTTGATCGAAAAGTGTGAAATGACTTATAATATTATTTGCTTGATATTCGTCTGATACCTAATTTCACTAGATATTGACGAAGAGTGATGAAAATGAGTTCAATATCCTTGTTTTAAACTAATTAGAATTATAGAGAAATAAAATTTTATAATTTTCGCCCCTTGTATCATGTTTTTTCAGTAGGTTTGTATTAAACATAATTTGAGGGAACCTATACATTAGTTGCAAAATGGCGAATGCACTCACGCCCACTTTCGAAATATTTGTAGTACCACGCACCTATTTTCCAATTTTAGGGAAATAAATCTCATCTTCAATCAGGATAAGAACTACTGAAATAAAAGAGCCTCAATACAAATTATGTAATGTAAAGGGTGATCCATCGAGAGTTGGCATTTTGAGGTAATGTTAATTTCGTTTTTTGACAGAAAGTCAGTTCAATATTTGACAATATTTGAATCGATTTATGCTTGAAAAAACTGTGGTGAATCTTCTATCCAAACTGTTAGAAATACTTGGCGAATTCAGTAGAAATGCCCTCACGGCAATTTGTGAATCAACTTGTTCTTGAAAACTGGATAGTTATTTCTTGAATGTTTCGGTCTCTACTTGGACAGTTATTTGATAAAACAATCTATTCACTTTCTCTAATAGTGAGCACACCTGAAAGCCCTTCTAATAGACTCATAACTTTGAAAAAATATTCATTAGCTTTTTATTTATAGCCGATCAAAAGCGCAAATTTTAAATGGCCAACCCTTATCCAATTATTAATGAACGTCAGGTCTGACCTATACATTTGTCATTGACAAAAAAACTAGTTTCAATTGTGGAAAAATGGATTTTGCCTTTCATCTGCGAAATTAACTACTTTTCAAGAATCACTGAAGAACGAAATTATTAGAATAGCCTCTTCTAATTAAATTAATGGAGTATGAGGTTGGTTTCAGGTGAAACATTATAAAAATTTTATTTAAAAAAAACCACAAAGTTTTTATGTTTCACAATTTATTCAGATTCCTGACACGTGTTTCGGTCTTTCGACCATCTTTAAAGGAGTACAAAAAAGAACCAAACTTGTTATTTGATTACACTTAGGAGATCTGTGTATTTTTATGGCGCATGGAACTAACAGCATCCAATAAAAGGGTAATGCCAAAGAGTATTTGGGAATTTGTTGAATTCTCCTTTTTATCAATGGATTTTTTGATTGAAAAACCGGTTTTGCACAACATTGTAAAGAAAATAATCATTCTGTTAATGAGAAAGATATCACTTTACTATATTATATTGAAAAGGGTAAACTGATGGACTATTTGGAATATCTTCTATGAATTTTTCAGCTTCAATAAAATCCCTCAAAAAAGGTCATAATGATTCCAATATTGTCTAGAATTTTTAAACTATCTTACCTTGCATCTGCAACCACCGTTCTCGTCGCATCTAGCGACTCCGTTCGCAAATTCTCCCTCCAGGGTTCCGTTCGGATCACAGGTGCACTGTCTGCAATTGGGGTAACCATAATAGCCAAAAGTGCAGGAATCGCACTTTTCACCCTCGTACCCCTTTTTGCATTCACACTTTCCAGAATTGGGGTCGCATTGCTGTTTTAAGCTCCCCGTTATCGAGCAGGAACAATTCTGCAATAGATATATATTAAGTTTGAAACGGACAGAATAGAATATTTCTGAAAAATATCGAATATTTTGCATTCAGGCGCGAGTATTGAAGTCCACATGACGTCCACATAATCCCTCAACTCACCCTTATAATTTAATGCTATATTCGTGGTCGAAAGATAGGATGATAACTTCATATAAACCTATATCTGTTTTGGAGATGCATGCTGTCGAATAGAATTCCCTGATTGTTTTTCTTGAATTGCCCCGAAAAGAATGGGGGAAAATTAGTGAAAATTTCTGTATGCCATATACATTCAGAGTTCAAAGTATTATTCTTCGCCAGCCATTACTTTTTCTCTTATTTCTGACAACTGACGGATCCTATCGTGAAAAAAGTGACTTGAAATATTTGAATGAGTTCACGAGAGAAAATTGAAAAAAAGGAATGAATGAACTGATCTAAGGAAACACAAAATATTGAAGACCTTATACCTGATACCTGGAAACGCATAATTACTTCTTAACACTGTATCGACATTTAATGGCATTTGTATTCTTGTTATCGTTTTATTGTACCTGATTCTGTATGAATATTTTGTACCTATAGTTCAGTTTTCAGTTGACTGAGGATGTAATAATATTTTGAAACCTCAATAATAAAAAATGTGAACCTTTAATTCACACAACAGGTTAACTTCTCAATTTAGCGGAACATAGTAATTTACAAAAACTTGTTTCAATTTTAAAGAAGGCTTTAGATCAGATTAGTTATGGTTGTTTGGCTCAGTGATAGCCTATTGCATTACTTTACTTTTGTCTTCAATAATTTTTATTTTATTCAATTCTAAAATTCCTCATTAGAAAAGCTTATATAGTGCGTATAGAAAGTATTCGGAAAAAACAAAGCTCAATTGTAATTATTTAGTATATATACTAACTGACAAAGAAACTGCAACACCCAGAAGGAGCTGTTTAAATTTAAAATTTTTTTGGTAAAACATAGATTGTATAGCAAGGAGTAATTGATTGAAATTTGAAGAAAAAAAACGAAGGGCTTACAATTTTTTTTTAATAAATTTGTTAATAATGTGTTTGTTCACCGCGATTATCTGTACACTCCCGAACACGTCTTGGCAGTGATGCAATAAGATGGTCTATTTCTTCTTGAGGGATACTATCCCAAGCTACCTGTAGTTCATGTCTCAGAGCCGCGAAAGTCCGTGGGGGCTGGGGTAAATTTCCAAGCCTTCTGCCCATGATGCTCTATGGGCGAAAGATCAGGGGATCTGGGCGGTCATGGCAAAAAATACACATGGGTCGCTTCAAAAAAGTTTAAACTACCTCTGGCAACATGAGGTCGAACATTATCTTGCTGAAATATTGGATTCTTGAGCCGGTTAAGGTAAGGAAGAACATATGGCACCACTATTTCTTGAAGATAACGCAGCGTTGTCATGTTACCTCGAGTAAAGACGAAAGCTGACCTACTTGCATGTGCAATAGCACCCCATACCATAACGCCTACTGTCCGGTATACATGACGCTCAATATCAAACGTTCACGTCTTTCTTCCCGACGTCGTCTAACCCTTATTCGGCCATCATGTGCAACCAAGGAGAATCGAGATTCATCAGAAAAGACGACCTGATGCCATTCCACATTCTAATGTTGATGTTCTGCACCACTGTAATCGTTGCCGGCGATGCTCAACCGTCAAAGGTAACATAATGCTGCAGTCCAAAGACCTTATCCGGCGGTAAACCGTTCGGACAGTTTCAAGATGGCCTTGTTCTCCTAACCATTCGTCAGTCAAAGATCGAGTTGTCGCAAATCGGTCTCTAATAGCCATAAGTCTTAGACGTCGATCTTGAACTTTGTGTCCCTTCGACGCCCGGTGCCTACTCTTCTTTGATTTTGGGCATTATCAAACCACGCTTGACAACATCTCATAACAGTAGTTGGATTTCTGTTCGTACGGTTAGCGATTTCTCGAAATGACAACTCCCCCTCTGATAGTTCATTTCAATTGAAATGAAATGGGAAATTACTTTGTTTCCTATCACTTTATTTACGATTATACAGTGACTCGTTTCGTAGTGATACTACATTTTCAAACAGAATAAACAAATTATGTCTCAACTAATTGTATATTATATGTATTTCTTGATGGCTTCGGCAAAACTTCAGAAAGTCGGGTTTGCCACAGGTCCGTCTGCTCATTTAATAGTTTTATTGTCGGTCGTGCTTTTTGTATTTGTGAATTTCTATGAATTCCAGGATGTCTAGTTTTTTCCTTTCGCTTCCACGTGCAATATTTCGAGATTATCCAATTCTGGGAAGATATGGTCGGTTACGAAAAAATGTTTTGCAAAATTGGAGTTATCTTTCCGGTTTCTAAAGGCAGACTGATGTTCTTTGTACCCTTTGTGGAAAGATCTTCCAAATTAAACCAAATTTTTAAAGAACAAACACAGTTCAACCCACCGTATTCAATAAAAAATTCAATTGAGCTCACAAAAAAACTGGAAAATGTTAACCCTCCACTTAACAGTATTCTAGTATCGTTTGATGTAGTTAATATGTTCCCGAATATACCAAATGCTGAGTTTATGAATATAATCGAATATATCCTAACAAAAAATAACATCAGTCCTGTCTTAAAAAATGAAATTTTAAACCTTTTCGAACTTTGCGTGAAAGAAAATTACTTTCAATACAAAAATAAATTTTACAAACAGAAAGATAGATTTGCCATGGGGTCACCTCTCAGCCCACTTCTCCCTGAAATTTTTATGTCCTTTTTCGAAAAAAAAATTCTGAAATCCACACATGCAAAGCATACCACTTTTTGGACAGGTATGTAGACGATATATTGGCTTGCTTTTGCGGAACACATTCAGAATTAGAAAACACTAGAATATGTTAATAGTTTGCACCATAAGGTGAAATTCACTATGGAAACACAATGTGATAATAAAATAAATTTTCTGGACATAACTTTAACTAAGAATAATGATGAAATTTCCTTTGATATATTTAGAAAACCTACATCGAAAGACACAACCATATCCAAGTTTTCAAACCATCCGAACACTCATAAACTCGCTGCATACAGATCAATGATACATAGAGCATTTTCAATTGGTTTAAATAATATTACGTTAAAAAAAGAACTGAAAACAATCAAACAAATAGCCACAAATAATCATTTCGAAACTAAAATAATAAATTCTCTGAACAACTTATTCGTAAGCAATTATACCCCATTTCCACATCAGAATATATAGACAAGAAATTCATAAAATTAACATATTTTGGACTAGTCTCATGAAAAATAGCTCGAATTTTGTCGAAAATTAACATAATAACAGTTTTCACACCCTTATATAAAATTTCCAACCTCATTTTTAATGCAAAAGACAAAAACAACCGGCTGAATAATTTTGGAGTCTATAAATTAAGTTGTCAACAGTGCAGTAGCGTATATATAAGACAAACCGGAAGATCTTTCCACAAAAGGTACAAAGAACATCAGTCTGTCTTTAGGAACCGGAAAGATAACTCGAATTTTGCGAAACATTTTTTTGAACCGACCATATCTTTCCAGAATTGGATAATCTCGAAATATTGCACGAGGATGCGAAAGGAAAAAACTAGACATCTTGGAATCCACAGAAATTCACAAATACAAAAAGCACGTACTGACAATAAAACTATTGAATGAGCAGACGGACCTGTGGCAAACCCCACTTTTTGAAGTTTAACCGAAGCCATCAAGAAATACATATATAATAGTTGAGACATAATTTGTTTATTCAGTTTAAAATTGTAGTATCATTACAAAACTCGAGTCACTGTATAATCGTGAATAAAGTGATAGGAAACAAAGTGATTTCTCATTTCATTCCAATTATCAGGTTAAAGTTGAAGAATTTTTTCAATATCCTTCCAAGTTTTATGGAATTCAGAAAGAACATCTATTAAATACTTGAATTTGCAATTTTAAGCAGATCCAATTGATAAAATCTTTTTTCAGGCATGCGGTCAAAGCTTCCGAATGCTTGGAATTCGGTGTCGACAGCACCTAACACTAGCCAGATCCCTTAAACACTTTTTCTAGTTTCTGGTGATCATGGAACATCATCAGTTGATACATCTTCCATCTCTCATTCGGCGATTATAAACAAGACTTGGATTTTTATACACATCGCAACAGAATCCAGAAACGACGAAAAAATTGACCACATGTCGTGCATGGGCCGCTGAACCCCCTTCTAATTAATAAGCGGTGGAACCTTCGCTTGTAGGTGATGAAAATTTAATTGCATGATACGTTTTAGGATAAGCGTCTGCGGAATGGTATTTTTAGAGATGAACTTTAAAGATGGGTCAATAAACACAGCCAATTTTGGAGGATTGAGCAGAGTGGAAGTTAATGTTAGATAAATATATGAAACGTTGGGGCTCAAAGGGAACATACATGTTGAATGAAAGCTTAGAGAAGTTCCATGAGAGATTTTGGCTGGTTTTCTTTACATCCGATTTCAGATCTACTATATAACCATAAGGAATACCTTTGAAAAAATAAATAATTGCGCTACCTGAATAACAAGTAGAGATATTTGTTTTTGCTGCACAAGCTGATTCGTTTGATTTCAACATTTCGAAAGCTAAACCAATCAAATGTTTGATATGATGTGGCTACATAACAGGATATTGGCGGTTAAATATTTGAACCTGGTTTTGATGTGTACATAAGTTCATGCTTTAATTCTCTTTATTTACTCTTTTTCACATTAGGGGTTACAAACGATACGTACATGCTCCTAAGTATGGGGTGTTTTTTTTAGAGTGATAGAACTTTCGATAGGGATAACTGTGATTTGACAAAAGGTAGAAGGCATGTTGTTTTGACATTTCTATTCAGTAAGCATTGTCGAATTATCATGGAAAGACTCACGCCGCAACAACGTTTACAAATTGTTGAAATTTATTTTGAAAATCAGTGTTCTATTCGCCAAACTTATTCGTGAAATTTATGGACAGAATCGTTCATCAGGGCAGCTTATTCGTCGAACTATCGATAGATTTCAGACAACATATTTTCTACTCGATGCAACAACAAGACAAACAACTGTACGTACAGAAGAAAATATCGCTGCTGTAAGTCATATTGTTGATGATGATCCAGATTTGTCTATTCGTCGACGTTCACAACAAGTTGGACTCTGTGCATCCACCACATGGAAAATTTTGCGTAAAAATCTTGGTCTACATCCATACAAGATTCAACTGGTTCAAGAACTAAAGTCACTTGACCATAATAAGCGTCGTTTGTTTGCTGACTGGGCCCTAGAACAGCTTGAAGTTGATCCACTTTTTTAATGAAAAATTGTGTGTAGTGATGAAGCTCATTTCTGGTTGAACGGCTATGTAAACAAGCAAAATTGCCGTATATGGAGTAAAAACAATCCTCAAGAAGTTATGCATGTTCCATTGCATCAGCACTGTATGGTGTGCTTTACACGCTGGAGGCATCATCGGTTCATATTTCTTTATGAACGATGCTGGAGCTAATGTTACAGTGAATGGTGCTCGTTACAGATCGATGATCAATGATTATTTGTTTCAAAATTTGAATGGTGTCGTCCCAGAAGTGTTTTGGTTTCAACAAGATGGTGCTACACCTCATGGTGCTACCATAACAATTGATTTATTGAAAGAAAGATTTGGCGATAACATTATTTCGAGAAATGGTCCACTTAATTGGCCTCCAAGATCATGCGACATAACTCCACTGTATTTCAAGTGTCAAGATGGCGGAGAGTGAAGGAGAGTTGTCCGATCGCTCTGTTAAATCTGGCAAAGAAATGAGTAGAAGTGAAGTAATTTGTGCCCACTGTACCAGGAAAGTGGTTGATTTCGTGACGTGCATAAAGTGTATAAAACATTTTCATCCTGGATGTATGACATCGTCGTCCAACAAAAAATCGGCGTTGTATATGCATGAAGCAGCAAAAATCATCTCTGATGATCAACAAACAGAAATGCTCATGATCAAAATACGAAACGAGTTTCTAGAAAAGCTTATCATCGAGGTCCAAAGTAAAAATGATATTCTATTACAGAATAATCAGTTACTTATTGAGAAAATGAAGGTTATGGAGATGAATAATTTAGATAAGGAAAGAGAAATAAACAAACGACAACAAGGTACAAAAAATTCAAATATGAATAAACATCATAAAGCAGATGGTTCGCATGCGCAAACCGCAAATCAAGCAGTCCATCAGAGAAATGTTAATCAAGAAAGTCAGGTTACATTACCCAGAACATTCAGTTCTGTGGTTCACAATGAAAATAAAGTAACCTCAAACCCTACCGATGTCAATCCGCAATTAGTTGATTGTAAACAAATGGAATCAACAACAACTATAACTGGGATCTCAAACAATACACAGGAATGGATTGAAGTAAAAGCAAGGAAAAACACGAGGAATCGTAGAAAGGGGACTATTTGTAGTGGATCGGCAACTGAAAATGCCTTGTTCTCGGGAGTTCCTCCTAAGAAATGGATTTATCTGGGTGGAGTTGTTGGTGCGGATGTAGAGGAAGACACAATCAAGAATTTTGTTAACAGTGCTTTAAAATCACATAATGTGGAAGTAAAGAAACTCATCTCAAAAGGTAAAAATTCAGCTTTCAGTATTGGGGTACCAACAGGAAATTATGAACAAGTAATGGACAAGAACTTCTGGCCAGAGGGTGTGCTAATACGTGATTTTAACTTTCGAGGTTTTTTTCAGAGAGGCCAGAATATATTGAAGCCGCCAATATTGACACAGTGAAAACAAATAAAGCCTGCAATCAAGCATATTGTTTCTTACATCAGAATTTAAGATCTATAAGTTCTGCTTTTAGCAGAATTCAGTATGCTGTTGATGAACATTTTGTTGACTTTTTAGCTGTGACAGAATATTGGCGGACTGAAGAACAATTGAAACATTATAATATCTCAGGTTTTAATCTGGCATCCAGCTTTTGTAGAAATGAAGGTGAACATGGAGGCAGTGCATTATTTTTCAGAGCTGATATTCCATTCAAGACTAGACTTGATATCAATAACTACAGTATTCCATTCATTATCGAATGTTGTGCGGCTCAGGTATGTCTGAATGAGAGAAATATAGTAATGATATGTATTTATAGACCTGATTCTTCGACCTCAAATTTTAATATTTTTTTGGAAAAACTTTCACAGATTTTATCTCTTTGTTTGAAAGGAAAAAATGAACTTATTCTTGCAGGCGATTTTAACATTGATTTGTTGGTAGATACTTCAGCTACTAGAATGTTTGGATCTCTGATAGAGAGTTTTGGATATCTTATGACCGTTAATGTACCAACTAGAATTTCTAGAACATCTGCTACATGCATTGACAATATTGTGACCAACATAGTGGGTACTGCTCAGGTTATTGAAGAACATATATCTGATCACTCAGCCCAAAAATTTGTCTTCTCTGGAAACAAACCCAAGAATAGAACAGTTGAGAAAAAGCAAATCAGAATTTTTAACCAGCATAACAAAAAGAGGTTCGTAGAATATATGTCAAACCAAGTTTGGACTGACATAGTTGATGACTCACATGCTGATGCGAATTCACTGTGGGAATCCTTCTTTGGGAGATTTAATGGTGTGTTTTCTTCCTGCTTTCCCATAAAAACAGTACGTTTCACTAACAAGACTAACCATAAAGAGACAACTAACAACAGCAAAGATCATAAGAAATTACTTGATTACCTATTCATTTTATCTAGGACATCTGACCAACATTTATCAGCATATAAAGAAATGAAAAGTAAATACGATTCTTTAATGAAAAGGGAAAGAATAAAACTTAACCGAAACACAATCGAGAAGTCAAGTAATAAATCGAAAGTAGTATGGAAAATTGTGAATGAATCATTGGGGAAAAAATGTAAGCATTCTAGCCCAATTAAGGATGAGAAGGAACCGCAAAAACTGGTCGACAAGTTCAACAATTTTTTTGTTAATGTTCATTCAGCATTTAACGTGGATGATGGGTCTGACAGGGCTGATTGTGGTTTAATACCATGTAATGAGAAATCCTTTTTTCTTTTTGACATCACTGAAGAGGAAATCATTCATACAGCAAAAAAGATGAAAAATTCCAGATCAACAGGATGGGACGACGTTCCTCAAGATATATTAAAGGAAACGATACACCTCTTTGCTGAGCCCTTGGCTAAAATAATGAATAGATCTTTTAAAGATGGGTTGTTTCCAGAAGCCTTAAAAATAGCCGTAATAAAGCCAATACTTAAAAAAGGAGACATTAAAGAACCAGGAAGCTATCGCCCGATCAGTATCTTATCTAGCTTTGCGAAAATTTTCGAAAAGGTTCTGAGTGGAAGACTTTCGAATTTCTTCAAAAAATTCGGAATTCTTTCTCCCAGTCAGCATGGATATATTCAAGGAAAAGGAACTGAGACGGCTATATTCGAATTATATAACTCTCTCTTAACAGCATTGGATGGGAAGGAATTACCAATTGGATTATTTTTAGATTTATCCAAAGCGTTTGATTGCGTTGATAAAGAGATATTGCTGGGAAAACTGTGGAAATATGGCATTAGAGACAATCAACTGAAACTCATGAGGAGCTATTTGAGTAATAGACCTCAAACTGTCAAAATGGTATTGAATAACTGTGAATATCAGTCTGCACTGGAAGTAAGCAACACCGGTGTACCTCAGGGTAGTATTCTAGGTCCATTGCTATTCCTAGTTTACATTAATGATCTTCCATCGTTCCTGTACAACAAAATTATCGAGACAATTATTGTAGAGCTTATATCATTTGCAGATGACACTAATATTATTTTGAGATCTCCTAATTTTGGACTAACTGTAGAAATGGTACAGAAAATCTTAGACGAGATAAACAATTGGTGCAAAAACAATCGCCTAGTGCTGAATGTAGCGAAGACTGAATGTGTAGTATTCAGTACAGATAGATCTTCTGCCGTTATCCCACAGCATATTAATGAACAGGTTGTGGTGTCCACCTCTACCAAATTTCTGGGCGTTTTTCTGGATAATCACCTAAAATGGAACTGTCATATCGACCAACTAACAAGGAAGCTGAACTCGGTCATATATTCAACATTTGTGCTCAAGAGTAGAGTGGATAATCATACATTAAAGACTGTATATTTCGCTAATTTTCAATCTTTGTTGTCTTACGGTATAATTTTTTGGGGGGTAAGCTCACTATCTGAACAAGTCTTTTTAAGACAAAAATCGATGTAAAGAACTATATTAGGACTAAAATTTAGGGAGTCATGTAGGGGACATTTCAGGGAACAAAATATTTTAACACTGTGTGGTCTTTATATATATAAGGTATTAATTTTCATGAAACTTCATCCACAGTATTTTGAGAAATTCAAAAATGTTAATCAAACCAGAAGAAAAGAACCATTTTTCTATCCTTATCATTCCTTAGCGAAGACCGAGTGTTCTCCTCTGTATTTTGGGATAAAATTATTTAATGCTCTTCCTGATAAGTTAAGAATGTTGGGTAATGTGGGGATTTTCAAGAGCAGTTTGTATAAATTTATTGTTGTTGGTGAACCGTATACATGCTCAGAATTTTTTGATTTGTGTAGAGGGTAATGATATGAGTTTTGACGAATTTCAATTTTATTGTGTATACAATAATACATGAATTAAATATATATTATTATTATTATTATTATTATTATTATTATTATTATTATTATTATTATTTTTTTGGTGTTATGTCAAGTCATTGGTTTATGCTGATAAACCAGAAACAATAGACGCTTTGGAAGTCAACATAACTCGTGTTATTGATGAAATAATGCCTGAATTACTCGAAAAAGTGGTCCAAAATTGGTCTGGTCGAATGCGGTTCTTCAGAGCTAGTCGTGGTGGACATATACCGGAAATAATTTTTGAAACATAAATATCATAAAATTATCTTTCAAATAAAAAAAATTTGGCTTCAATCTTAATTTAAATGTGTTTTATTTCAATTTATCACTATCACTCTAAAAACAAACACCCGATACATGAGAAATAACAATATTGTTTCATCCACACAAATGTATATTAGAAGACACTTTACAGTAGAATGGTACACATTTCTAACATTTACTACCTCTGTGGAATAAATACAGATTTTCGCTGTTATATTGAAAAATCTGCATTTCGTTGCGGTTTTACCAAATCTGTTCATAATTTTCAACATTTTAATTTTCCTTTTCAGTATTGTGAGTTATAAGTTTAATTTAATGGCTCAATATAGAAAATAGAACAGACGGTTAAAAAAATCGGGATATGTTTTTATGTTTTTATGAATTATCCTATTAAAAAATTTTAAATAAAAATATTCTTACCTTACAACCAATTTGGGGTATATAGCCCCAGGAGTTCAAGGCACATCTTTCACAGCTGTAACCAACAGTAAGGTACGGGCAGACACATTTACCATTATAAGGATCGCAAATGTGTCCTTCCTTGTCACAGGGATCACATACTGAAAAATAATTGAAAAAAAGTTCAAGTGGGAGAATAAATCTTCAGACGCTTTTTGTATTGTCATCATAATTTCATTTCTTCAAGATATACATTCTGTCAAGAAAGTACCGGGAATTATCCTTAATTTCCTAGGTTGGTACCACTGTCCTTAATTACTATGCCAAGCTTGAGCGGGATCTGTCAACTGTTTGCAACAGCTGATTAAGTCAGTCGATGTCAGAGTGCGTGCCGATTTTTACTATGGGTGATTACGTTGAGCAAAGAATTTGTTTAAAGTTTTGTGTTGCAAATGAATTTTCGTGTGCCGATGCATTGAAAATGTTGCAAAAGGCCTTTGGTGATAATGCTCTATCGAAAACTCGTGCATATCAGTGGTACAGAGCCTTCAAGGACGGTCGTGAAGTGGACGCCCATCGACGGCTTCGATCGAAGATAACGTCGATAAAATTAAGGAAAGGGTGCTGGAAAACCGTCGTACCAGCTTGAGAGAGATAGCACATGATCTTAAGATATCCCACGAGTCCGCAAGTACGATTTTGATTGATATTTTGAACATGAGAAAGGTGGCCGCACGACTAGTACCGAAAGACCTGAATTTTCTTCAAAAACGTCATCGCGAACAGGTTGCTTCAGACATGCTGGATCGCTGTAATTCCGATTTTACATTCATGGAACGCATTATAACTGGTGATGAGACCTGGGTCTACGAGTACGATATGCAAACAAGCCAGCAATCATCGGAATGGGTGGCAAAAAATGAGCAGAAACCGAAAAAACCACGCCAAAGCCGCTCGAAAATGAAGGTGATGCTCATTGTTTTCTTCGATATCCGTGGCGTGGTGCACTACGAATTCGTTCCAGAGGGTCAGACGGTAAACAAGGAGTATTACCTAGGCGTTATGAAACGTTTGCGTGAGCGTATCCGTAAGAAGCGGCCAAATTTGTGGGCGAACAACTCATGGATTTTGCATGACGATAACGCGCCTTCTCACCGAGCTACGATTGTGACTGACTTTCTCGCCAAAAACTCAACAAACGTGCTTCAGCAACCACCGTATTCGCCGGATTTGGCTCCCTGCGACTTTTCCCTCTTCCCAAAACTAAAATTGCCCCTTCGTGGCACCCGTTTTGAGTCGATTGAAGCCATAAAACAAAATTCGGCGCGAGAGCTAAAGTCCATCCCGGAAAGCGCCTATAAAAAATGTTTCGATAATTGGAGGTGCCGTTGGCATAGATGTATTGGAGCAAATGGAGCCTATTTTGAAGGCGATCCAATAAATTTTGACGATTAAATGTAAAAATGTTGTTTTAATTGAAAATTCCCGGTACTTTCTTGACAGAGTAGTAAGTCTATCACTTCTGTGCACTTGTGCTATTACTGTATGTTGGATAATTTTTCTTTATATTCGGAGCTTCTTTTGATTCCGATTTAGTTTGATATTTTTTATTAAATAACGGACTTTGCTGATTCTACTTCGAAATATGTTGGATCTGAATAACATTTCAACTAGAGTCCTTAAGAAAATTACTCCAATAATCAGTGAACATTTTGCTCACATTATCAATTTATTCATCAAATTATCAATTCCTTCATCAATAAATAACAATTTCTAAGTGTTTTGAAGAAGTCATTTGTTATACCAATTTTTAGAAGGAAATTTTCATGAAGTAAACGACTTGTCTGCCAATATCGATTCTTCTTTCTAAAGTTTTCGAGTGGTTTTCGCGAGAATGATGTCCTTTATCAGCAAATTCAGTATACCCAATAATGTCTTACATGAATATTTTTCCACCTTTTTTGTCTCTTCGACACGCTTTGCTTTCATTTCATCCTAGACAATTATTATCCATCTTCAAGGTAGAACGATATCAGTTTGAATTGGTAAATGCTATTCCAAAGAATACAGTATGAAACGAGGAGTTCCTCAAGGCTCTGTCTTGGGACCTCTACTATTTTTGTTGTTTATAAATGAATTTCTCACTTATTTAACTTGCACGTTGCTGATATTGTTCGCTGAAGCAACCACAGAAGTGTGAGAAGCTTCAACAATTTTGTCAAAGCCTTGTGACTGAGTCGAAGTCGTTCAAATAATTTGATAGTTAATATAAATAAGACAACTCGCCGGTTTGAGAAACTATGAGAAAGGTCCCTTGAAGATGAATTGTCTAGATACAATATTAGTCCCAGCTGAAAGAAAAAAGAGGAGACATTAATTTAACGCTCAACTTACTTTTGCATCCATCAGTGATATTGCCATAGTATCTAGGTAGGCAAGAATCGCACCTATCACCTCCTACCCCCGGTTTGCATACGCATCTTCCACTTTCAGCGTCGCAATCTGGAACAGCTGATCCATCCCTGTCGCAGAAGCATTCTGTACATCCCAGTTGCTGGTGTTTCCAGTAGCCCGTCTGCAAGAAGAAAAAGAGTTATAGCGCCTTTAAATTCGGTGCTCGTAATGGAACTTGCAATTTCATGCATTCGGTGGCGTGTGATTTAAGCTCGACTATGTTTTAGGACCTCTTAATTTCGCGGTCGGTAATAGGGTACTGCTGTGTAGCGACTATAATTTATATATGCGAAGGCGACATATCTGAATTCAAATTGCGCTTCGGAATATCTAATAGTTTGCTTTCACGGCGTTGTCAACACTGCCATCAATATGTATGTATGTTTCTGTGATTGCGATCGTGTTTTACTCTGTGATCCATTTGAATTGAATGGGAGAGGTCAAAAAGGCAATGAATGGAAGAAACTGTACGGTACTTACTTTACAGCGTTTGCATTTAGGTCCTTTGTAGTTCGGTTTGCACATGCACTGGCCATTTGAATTGCAAGTGTTGAAGAGGGAGCCGTCAGGATCGCAATTGCAAGCTGAAAAAAAAGAACGGTGTCAAACTCATACAATGGTATATTATCTGAATGGTATTAGATGCCTTATGATTTATGCAATATGTTTATCTCCTCTCAAGATGTAGAAGTGGTTTGAATAATAATGCCGAGTAACCAATTGCAGTGTTTAAATATTTCGCTGGTTAAATTGTTTCCCCTTGCTGTGTGTCACGAATTATAAGTTTCCAATTGCAAGAAAATTGTTCCTTTCATATGGGAGTAGAAACAATAGACAATTTGCGTTACGTTGACAAATAAATTGGAATATTACTTCATTAACTTCATGAAATATTGAAAGTTTATAGTGCTTTGACATTTATATTTCCTGGGAGATATCTTCTGTTTTTTCCCCAGGTTTTCTCTTTTCACATATATTTTCCATATTTTTTTCAGGACATGTCTTCCTGAATACTTGTTGATGACTTTTCGTTGGATTATTTTCAGAGAAAGTTTATAAATCATTCTAAAGATTGGCACAATATATTTCAAAAGAAATTCAGCTATCACATCTTCCTGGTGTGAAATTTTCCAGGATAATATCTGGTTTTTTATGATAATATCCAAATTTCGGATGTCAGACCAGTGTGAAATTTTCCAGGATAATATCTGATTTTTTATGATAAGTGAATCCTTATCCAAATTTCGGATGTCAGACCATTTTAAACTAAGACTTATTCAAATTATTTTACACTTAGATTTTCAACTGTCAGATTTCGTTGTAAACTAAAATTTAAAGATGAAGAACATTTAATCCGAAAATTACTGCATTATTCAAGCCTCAAAGCAAGAATCAAATTGATACGTCCAACCTTTGTCGTTTTATTTGAAATTAAAATCTTATCATTTTTAATTAAAGCCGCTTCAAATTGAGAACTAGACATTTCGAGTAAAATGGCAATCGGTTTTGAAAATCACCTACGAAGCTTTTCGGAATATATTCCAAACTAAACATGCACGATTTAATTATCTTAAGGAGGAATCGGTTCGCAATTGGAACCCCGAACTGAGCTCTTGAGTTGCTTTTAGCAATTATCGAGCTTCATACTGAGAGTCTGAGTTTGATTATTATCACGTCGGTCAATCAATGTTTAAGTAGGATTATCTCATTAGCGAGCATCATGGGGTCTTATATCGATGACAATCGTTGAATGGTTTCAGAAATAACAATGGTACACTGTCTAATTGAGATCGCATTAGTCATTTTCGAAGACAGATTTAGAGAGAGGGAACAAATAAATACTAAACATCTATCTTATCTAATTCCTTATTGTCGGTGCGGAGTATATTGGATTCTATATTTTCGATATACATTCTGTCAAGAAGTACCGGGAATTATATTATATTATTTTTTTCCTAGGTTGGTACCACTGTCCTTAATTACTATGCCAAGCTTGAGCGGGATCTGTCAACTAGTGTGTTTGCAACAGCTGATTAAGTCAGTCGATGTCAGAGTGCGTGCCGATTTTTACTATGGGTGATTACGTTGAGCAAAGAATTTGTTTAAAGTTTTGTGTTGCAAATGAATTTTCGTGCGCCGATGCATTGAAAATGTTGCAAAAGGCCTTTGGTGATAATGCTCTATCGAAAACTCGTGCATATCAGTGGTACAGAGCCTTCAAGGACGGTCGTGAAGTGGTCGCCCATCGACGGCTTCGATCGAAGATAACGTCGATAAAATTAAGGAAAGGGTGCTGAAAAACCGTCGTACCAGCTTGAGAGAGATAGCACATGATCTTAAGATATCCCACGAGTCCGCACGTACGATTTTGATTGATATTTTGGGCATGAGAAAGGTGGCCGCATGACTCGTACCGAAAGACCTGAATTTTCTTCAAAAACGTCATCGCGAACAGGTTGCTTCAGACATGCTGGATCGCTGTAATTCCGATTCTACATTCATGGAACGCATTATAACTGGTGATGAGACCTGGGTCTACGAGTACGATATGCAAACAAGCCAGCAATCATCGGAATGGGTGGCAAAAAATGAGCCTAAACCGAAAAAACCACGCCAAACCCGCTCGAAAATGAAGGTGATGCTCATTGTTTTCTTCGATATCCGTGGCGTGGTGCACTACAAATTCGTTCCAGAGGGTCAGACGGTAAACAAGGAGTATTACCTAGGCCTTATGAAACGTTTGCGTGAGCGTATCCGTAAGAAGCGGCCAAATTTGTGGGCGAACAACTCATGGATTTTGCATGACGATAACGCGCCTTTTCACCGAGCTACGATTGTGACTGACTTTCTCGCCAAAAACTCAACAAACGTGCTTCAGCAACCACCGTATTCGCCGGATTTGGCTCCCTGCGACTTTTTCCTCTTCCCAAAACTAAAATTGCCCCTTCGTGGCACCCGTTTTGAGTCGATTGAAGCCATAAAACAAAATTCGGCGCGAGAGCTAAGTCCATCCCGGAAAGCGCCTATAAAAAATGTTTCGATAATTGGAAGTGCCGTTGGCATAGATGTATTGGAGAAAATGGAGCCTATTTTGAAGGCGACCCAATAAATTTTGACGATTAAATGTGAAAATGTTGTTTTAATTGAAAATTCCCGGTACTTTCTTGACAGAGTAGTACAATCTGCATATTACGAGGACAGTTTCAAGTGAAGGCAATTTTCCATCAGGTATGTAAGTTATTTTGGTCCATAATTAGATGAAATACTCTCCAATTTGATGATTTTCCTGCAGCACTCATCATAGCAACCTATATGTACGCGAATTATTACTAGGTAACTTTATCTCAGGTGGCTTATCTCAAAAAGTGGACCCAGAACAACATAGTATGGAGAAAATGTAATAAATTTTACTACTAAACATACATATTTTGAAACATTTAGTGACTAGTGCTTGATAAAAACTTTGGCGTTCTTATGCGGGGTAAATATAGGTGCCCGGCTTTATTGCATTCTTAGAGCATTGCACTGCTGAGAAGTCAACAAGCTTTGCACAAAGGATGTCTGCGCATTGCATCCCGGCGATCGACAATAGCTATTCGAATCGACTCGAATTGTGAACCTTCTACACTTTATTGTTTGCTTCGATGTATCGGGTGTTTTTTTTAGAGTTTTAGAACTTTAAATTGAAATAAAACACATTTGAATTGATTAAGATTAGAGCCATTTTTTTATTTGAAAGACAAGTTTATGACATTTATGTTTTAATGATAATTTTCGGCATATGTCTACTTGCTCTGAGGAACCGCATTCGACCAAACCAATTTTGGACCACTTTTTCGAGTAATTCAGGCCTTATTTCATCAATATCACGAGTTAAGTTCTAAAGCGTCTATTGTTTCTGGTTTATCAGCATAAACCAATAACTTGACATAACCTCCAAGAAAATAATCAAGTGGAGTTATGTCGTACGATCTTGGAGGCTAATTAATTGAACCATTTTTATTGAAATAATGTTATCGCCAAATCTTTCTTTCAATAAAACAATTATTACTGTAGCAGCATGAGGTTTAGCACCATCTTGTTGGAACCAAAACACTTCTGGGTCGATACCATTCAAATTTTGAAACAAATAATCATTGATCATCGATCTGTAACGAGCACCATTCACTTTAACATTAGCTCCAGCAATTGTTTTTAAAGAAATATGGACCGATAAAGCCTCCAGCGTGTAAAGCACATCATACAGTGCATTTTTCAGGATGCAATGAAACCTGCAGAACTTCTTGAGGATTGTTTTCACTCCATATAAGGCAATTTTGCTTGTTTATATAGCCGTTCAACCAGAAATGAGCTTCATCACTAAACCCAATTTTACGATGAAAAAGTGGATCAATTTCAATCTGTTCTAGGGCCCAATCAGCAAACAAACGACGCTTATTATGGTCAAGTGGCTTTAGTTCTTGAACCAGTTGAATCCTGTATGGGTGTAGACCAAGATCTTTACGCAAAATTTTCCATGTGGTGGATGCACAGAGTCCAACTTGTTGTGAACGTCGACGAATAGACAAATCTGGATCATCATTAACACTATGACTTACAGCAACGATATTTTCTTCTGTACGTACAGTTATTTGTCTTGTTGTTGTTGTTGCATCGAGTAGAGAAAATGTTGTCCGAAATCTATCGATAGTTCGACGAATAAGCTGCTCTGATGGACGATTATGTAAACCATAAATTTCAGGAAGTGCTCTATAAGTTTGGCGAATAGAACACTGATTTTGAAAATAAATTTCAACAATTTGTAAACGTTGTTGCGGCGTGTGTCTTTCCATGATAATTTGTTAATGCTTACTGAACAGAAATGACAATACAACATGGCTTCTACCTACACCCGATAAGTTGCACTATTTCGGTTCGAGGAATGTTACCATAGCTACAGGGTGCCTACCCATACAACTGGTGTGGTTCTACCCAATTGCAGGGTCCTATTTAAAGGGAGAATGCGTCAGTTATAGATATACGCTAGCCTTCAGGTGTGGGATACAATGAAATATCGGATTCCGTAGTACATTGTACTGTGAGAGTTATAATGAGAAGGTTGAAGAGTGAGGAAAACTTAAAATTATGGAAACAAGAATCGAAGGAGTCAAAACTTCTACAGAATAAGAACAGAGAAAAGTCTATCTGCTATCTAGTTCAAAATCCACATTCAAATGTGCGAAATGGGCAGCCTGTACACGAGTTATTCAAAACAGCCGGCTCTCTAGATCGCTTAGGCAGTCTACAGTAGATAAAACGGCCGAATCCATATTTCTTGCAGGTGCCTATCATTCACAACATTTTTCATTCAGCGGTGAGAGTGCATAGAAATGATTACAGTTATCCGAAGAGCCTTGATATATTGCATTGGGTCGCACCGTATCAAGGCGTATACTGGGCATTCTTTCAGATCAAGATAGCCATATAATGGTCGTGAATATATAATTGCTTCTTCTGCTTCTTTGGAAGCTATTCAATTTAGGAGAGAAACTCCAGACGTCTGGCGGAAGAGATTTAATTCTGCTGTTTTTTACTTGCTCTCAAGAAGATTCTGGGATACAATTACAAATTCAATATGGAATGATTGATTCACTCATTGGAGACGGTAACTTTTAGATATTGTTTCACTGTAGAAAAACGTTCGTAGATTCTACGTAAGACAAGCAAGTGCTTTAAGTTTTTTTTTTTTTTTGAATGAAATCATTGTCTTTCTATTTCTGAGCACGATAACTTTCTGAAGAAATTATTGACATACTTGAAATTTTCAGAGTGGGTTTAACTCTTAAATGGAAAATGCATCATGCTTCAATGTTTCAGAATTGATATTGCTGGACACTTGTACATATAACACGTCATCATAATTTCTCGCTTTAATAACTTTTTTGATCAAACGTGACTTTAGCCATTTAACATGGTGTGATCAAAAAGCGATTGAATCATCCCAGCGCTTCTCTAAACTTTCGATACCCTTATTGAAGAACGTTGCTTCTTTGGGCTCAAAATGGGCATTCGTTTTGGCGACCAGTTCCACATTGGAGTCAAATCTCTTTTCAGATGATGTTAGTAGCCGAGAATACCATTGCAAGAAGAGCAATAGGTTGATCTCAGTCGAGAAAAGTAAGTGAGTGCAAGAAAACCTCCAAGATGCAAGCTGGAGGTTGATGGTGAGAAGGTTATTAAGCAGAAGCCGTCATTCAGATATCTAGGTGCGAATTTAATGAATTATGTGAATGTAGGAGAGCTAGTGAGAAAACCAAGTCACTAAGGCCAATAAGGTGGCAGAAAAGTTGAACAACACTATTTACAAGAGTAGAAAGCTCAGAATGAAAACAAATACACGCATCTATAAAACAATTATTAGACCATCTATGACGTAAACGGTAGAGACGAGATCAGACACATCCAAGATCAGATAACTTCTGGAGACTACAGAGATGCGGATTCTGAGACGAATCTCAAGCAGAACATTGAGCGATAGACAAGGGGCTGAAAACATCAGAAAATAGTGTAGGACGGACCATGTTAACGAGTCGGTGAAACTGAGAAAGATGGAGCGGAACCAGTATATAGGACGAATGATGGAGGACAGGGTAGTGAGGATTGCAAGGGATAAATTATCTAATGAACAGCGAAGCACTGGTCGCCCCAGGAAGAAAATGGAGCGATGGCATCGACTTGGGATGAGGTGAATTTCGACTAGAGAACAAATTCTGGACCTCAATTGGAATTACCACTTCGAAGGATACATAAGTCAATAGAAGACATGAAGGAGAATTTGCGGCGAGTATTGAAGTGCTCGCTGAAAATAAGCTAAAAAGTACCCCTAGGTTTCTCAAGAAATAAACAATTTATCTTCTGGAAATGAGATGAATATTTTCCTTCATTTCAACTGTAATATATTTGATAGAAAATCTTTGTTTGTTACTCTTTGCTTTATGCAGGATGAGATAAAATAAGAAAAAATCTGAGTTTATTGATTATTTATTTTTGATTAATTATAGTTATTCCACAACTGAATCCAAATTCAATAGTCCGTATTACCACCTCTTCTTTCAATCAACCGCCCATTATTGTTGCTCTCCCTAAGTAATCCCATACGTGCTCAATTGAATTCATGTCTGGTGAGTTTGCTGGCCAGTTCATTCTCTGGATATTTGTTCTCTTGAAGAATGTTTTGAACCCTTAGTGTGAGGGGTGGTGCGGCGTTATCATCCTGATAAATGAAATTATCCCCAAATTCGTTGCGCAGAGGAACAATGATTCGTTAAATTATATTTTCTACGTATATGGCACCAGTCATTGTTCGTTCAACCATAATAAGAGGGGTACGGCGACCGAACATTATACCCCCCTAGCACTTGATCCGCCTTGAAAGGGCACAACTTTCCAGGCGAAATGGAGTCGCTGTAGTCTGCCTGGACCTCTCTCAAACCCTTTCTAGTCGACTATCACTTTTTGGTGGAGACTACCCGTCTATAGGTCCTCAAAAAATGACTCCGAAGGGCTGTTACAAAGTGATTAGTTAGTGAAGATTCCACACACAAAAAATTGTCATATTACATTCAACAAGTTGAGAGTTGAAGGGGGGGCAAGACATTTGACGATGTGTGTATTCGTTGGTGTATTAGGATTATAATTAAGTTCGTGCATTTTTTTTTTTTTTGAAAAATTCAGACTTTGTTGTGAAAAATTGGTTATATATTCAGAGTTCAAACTATTGTTTGTCGCCCGCCACTACTTTTTTCCATCTTTCTGACAATTGAGGGATCTCAAGCATCGATCCATTTTTTGACTTGCTTGTGTTCCACGTAGCGCCGTCTTCTTGAAAATAAACGTCGCTTACATCAATATCTTCCAATTCCGGCCAAAAAAAAAATCATTACTGTTACGGTAGCGCAATCCATCCAACGTAACAGTAGCACCAGCCTCAATTTCGAATAAAAATCATTACTGTTACGGTAGCGCAATCCATCCAACGTAACAATAGCACCAGCCTCAATTTCGAATAAGTGAGGTCCAATCACACCGCCAGCCCAAAAACCGCACCAAGCAGTGACACTTTGAGGATGAAGAGGCCTTTCAACAATGATTTTCCGGGTCCCAAATGCTCATTAACGTAGCCTCCGAGGTGAAAATGGGCCTCATTACTGAAGATGATTTTTCGATGAAAATCTTGATCATTTTGATGCATTTCGAGGAATCAGGGAAGATACGAAGTTTCTTCTGATCAACCAGCTTAAGTTATTGTATTAACTGAACTTTAAAAGCCTCAAAACATAAGTCTTCATGCAAAATACGGCGCGATAGCGGGCTATTACAAATGGGAAACTTAAAGGGAAACACTTCTTGTTGTTTACACTTCAGCGAATTGGCGGATACTGAAAAGAATTCATGACACTTTAAAATAAAGGTGTTTTCAGATGAATAATAAACTAGTAGCGACATATACAGGGCAGTCCAACGAAAACTTAACACGTCGATTTTCCGTAACTTCAACCCCCTGACGGGGTGAGCACAACTCCTTGATTTTGAATAGGGATGAAGGGTGTTGCCATAACTAATTTTGAATATCGTATCGAGTACTATCGGTCCCTGAAATTTCGTTTCAAAATATCCATCCATAATGAAATAATAGCGAAAATAGTTAAAGAGGCAATGTGGAATTTATCTCGAGAATATTATTTTGTCCGACACATTTCAAAGGTATTTAGTGGTTATGGTGTTAATTTTTTGTCCAAAAAAGTAGACGGACCATTTTTTTGATTTACCTTAGTCTATCGTGAATTTTTAAGAACGTTACAAGTGTGTCAATGCGACTGTAAATTTGTAGTAGAATTAAAATGGTGTATTCCGTAGAAGAAAGGGTGGAAATGATAAAATTATTTTTTAGAAATAACGTTGTGCAAGTGGTTGCCAAATTTGACGCTACTGGTTCAGTCGGAAACAAAAAGAGGATGCATGAAACAGACGAAGCGAAGGACGTGGCTATCTCAGGTCATGTAGCAATGGATCCGACCTTGAGTACTAGGAAATTGTCCGATGTATCTGGTGTTTCACGCACAACAATCATGAGAATCGTGAAGACATTCGAAGTTACATAAATTCCCACCAAGCTGAAAATCGGTAAGATTGTTTAAAATATCATTAAAAAAAAATTTGAAAGCTCCCCATCTTTCCCCTGTAGGGAAAAAATTTTATTCAAGGTCAAAGGTCAAAGAAATGAGTTTTTCGCGACTTTCAGCAAAATGGTAATTTATTTACAAAAAATTTATTAATTTTTTTCTTCTACGAGCCACCATTTTTGAGATATAACGATTCAAAAAGTTGTAAAAGTTGTAATCGTCATAATATGCACACGTTTCCTCGCCACCAATGAGGTATTGTACTTAGCGCGTTTTTTTAACGTGGTTTCCCCAGTAGGCCTATTCCACGGGTCAGTTTTGATCCTGTTTAATTTGAAACTATTGAAAAACAATGGATATTAGCAGGGATTGAAAAGATGAAAGGAATTCAAGTTAAAAAAAAGTAGTGAAATTTAATCGTGCGAGTCGTAACTTTCAAAATCTTCTTCTTGTTCTTGTTCTTCTTGTCCTTCTCCATCTTCATCCTGAGTGCATGTAAACTGCGTTAATAGCGATGTATCGCATGTTGCCTCGTTGGAATCAAACGGATCCTCTACTGTTGGTGATTCAATATTAGAGCACCACCGGCCTTGACAATGTGTACATGCCGGAGAACAGAACAGTCCGACTTTTTTGCAACCACATTTAGCACTGCATCCCTTTTTGCAGTTGCAAAAAACCGAGTTCAGCAGTTTTTCCGGCGCAGGTGGAAGTAAAGTGTGCACTGGTTCTAATGAATTGTTGACCAACTTCCAACCCCAGTCTGTAGGGTCTAGCTGATAACCAAGCCACACTTGAACTTGGTAATATATCCTAAAAAGATGTTGATGAGCAGCAACTGAGGTTGGAGGAAGACAAGCTAATTGTACTTGTTTTTTACTTTTGGTGTTTTTAACGAAACATGCATATCTATACTTATCTAAGCAGGTAGTTTTTTTAGGAGCTCCGTACATAGAAAGGAGAAAGCGAATGCCGTTAGTAATAATTTCTTGTCGAATAGAATTACTATTTTTAAAAACTTCAGCACATTTAATTAAATTTTGTTTCTCAAATAGTTTGAAAACTGTTATTTACCCCTTCTGTAAAATGCATATGTCGTATTACAGCCAGTTATTGCGTGTAAAAATAGTACATGATTTTGACACCTTGCAAAAGTAGATAAACTTTTTGATGAATACATTTCCGATTGATGTTGAGCTTTTCCTGGTTTTAAGAAGAAAATAGTTTTTTCAGTTGGAGTTCGAGCAGTCAGTAATACGAGTAAGTCTATATCTTCACCAACAACAATAGTTGTATTTGTCAAATTTAATTGCTGAATTGCTGTTTCAATTATCAATACATCAGCATCATTATTAGCTTGTCTTACCAATATATTTTCCGTAGTAAATCTTTCTTTCAACATTGAAATGAACCGAGACTTGTTGTGAGTATTAGAAAGAAATTTTTGTTGGCTGGTTGGAACTGTCATATTTTCATTAAATAAAATATCAATTGATGAAGATGTTGCTAAAGTTCGACGACGCTGTTCTGCAGCTTTCGTATTTCTCGTGCAATCATTATAGCCATCAAATACGACAGTAACTCGGGTACCAAAATGTCGACGTACATACTGTACGTATTTATCGTACTCATGCATATTATGACGATTACAACTTCCACAACTTTTTGAATCGTTATACTACTCTTTCAAGAAAGTACCAGGAATTTTCGATTCAAACATCATTTTTACATTTATTCGTCAAAATTTATTGGGTCGCCTTCAAAATAGGCTCCATTTGCTCCAATACATCTATGCCAACGGAACTTCCAATTATCGAAACATTTTTTATAGGCGCCTTCCGGGATGGACTTTAGCTCTCGCGCCGAATTTTGTTTTATGGCTTCAATCGACTCAAAACGGGTGCCACGAAGGGGCAATTTTAGTTTTGGGAAGAGGAAAAAGTCGCAGGGGGCCAAATCCGGCGAATACGGTGGTTACTGAAGCACGTTTGTTGAGTTTTTGGCGAGAAAGTCAGTCACAATCGTAGCTCGGTGAGAAGGCGCGTTATCGTCATGCAAAATCCATGAGTTGTTCGCCCACAAATTTGGCCGCTTCTTACGGATACGCTCACGCAAACGTTTCATAACGCCTAGGTAATACTCCTTGTTTACCGTCTGACCCTCTGGAACGAATTCGTAGTGCACCACGCCACGGATATCGAAGAAAACAATGAGCATCACCTTCATTTTCGAGAGGCTTTGGCGTGGTTTTTTCGGTTTCGGCTCATTTTTTGCCACCCATTCCGATGATTGCTGGCTTGTTTGCATATCGTACTCGTAGACCCAGGTCTCATCACCAGTTATAATGCGTTCCATGAATGTAGAATTGGAATTACAGCGATCCAGCATGTCTGAAGCAACCTGTTCGCGATGACGTTTTTGAAGAAAATTCAGGTCTTTCGGTACGAGTCGTGCGGCCACCTTTCTCATGCCCAAAATATCAATCAAAATCGTACGTGCGGACTCGTGGGATATCTTAAGATCATGTGCTATCTCTCTCAAGCTGGTACGACGGTTTTCCAGCACCCTTTCCTTAATTTTATCGACGTTATCTTCGATCGAAGCCGTCGATGGGCGACCACTTCACGACCGTCCTTGAAGGCTCTGTACCACTGATATGCACGAGTTTTCGATAGAGCATTATCACCAAAGGCCTTTTGCAACATTTTCAATGCATCGGCACACGAAAATTCATTTGCAACACAAAACTTTAAACAATTTCTTTGCTCAACGTAATCACCCATAGTAAAAATCGGCACGCACTCTGACATCGAATGACTTAATCAGCTGTTGCAAACACACTAGTTGACAGATCCCGCTCAAGCTTGGCATAGTAATTAAGGATAGTGGTACCAAACTAAGAAAAAAAAATTTTACCTGCCTCATTGCCCCCCCAGATTTAAATCGATAATTCCCGCTACTTTCTTGACAGAATGTATCTCAAAAACGGTGGCTCGTAGAAAAAAAAGTATGAATAAATTTTTTGTAGATAATTTTATGATCTACAATTTTTGTCTGAGGTATTTTAATGATAAAACTTACCGTTTTGCTGAAAATCGCGAAAAACTAATTTTTTTGACCTTTGACCTTGAATAAAATTTTTTCCTCACAGGGGAAAGATGGGGAACTTTCAAATTTTGTTTTTAATGATATTTTTAATAATCTTACCGATTTTCAGCTTGGTGGGAATTTATGTAACTTTTACTCTTATTTTTGGTCTAATTTGACCGGACTAAAATTCCATCCTTTTAAGATACAGTTGGTTCAGGAACTGCATGAGAACGATCCCGATCGCCGACTCCAGTTCTGTGAAGTGGTCAGTGAAATGAAACGGTAATCAAAACTACATGTTCGATACATGTTTTTCGGACGAGTGTTCATTTTACCTTAACGGCATTGTAAACCGGCATAACTGTCGGTATTGGTCAGATGAAAATCCAAGATGTATATGTTAACAAAATCGCACTCATAATAGTATATTATTTCGGAAGGTGCGATTACTCACTTCAAAGGCGACACTATCAATTTGAATGAATGATGATCATTTTTCGTTTCACTGACCAATAGCTGATAATTTTTTTTATGAGTTTCATTTCCTTCAAACCTCAATTCAGCCTCAGAGGCTGTACGTCAGTTTTCAATCCGTAACCTTCCATTTATGACCCGAAGAACGGTCCACAAAATCGATAAATTCCTGCCGAAGAGAAAACCTGTCCCCCACATCTTCAACGCTCGATACCTTTATCGGTCAGGGTTGCCACTTTCCGGGACCACTCCACGGTACATTAGAAATTACGGCCGAGTATCGCGTTACCTCAACCGTGGCCGGGGGCGTGAGAATTCATTACACGTTATGGAGATCACTCGAAATTATCGAGAGGGCACGGGCCCGGACGACGGGCGTCCTCCAAATTACAAACCGTTACATTTTAACGAATATCGGCATGTTAATTTCGCACTTCACGTAGACCTTCCGGACCGACGGAGGGCCGGATCTAGACGGCGGGGAGTTTGGGCCTGAAATTTATATATTACGCCCCTCGTGATTTGAATATTAGGAATTATCGCGATATTATGCACATAACGGATGGATTTTCTTCCCTTGGAGGATTGTAAGTTGGAGAGGAAAGGGGAACTTCATTTAACGAAGATATTCTCGCTGTGAAACTACTCATAACCGCAATGTCTAGGATTATATACTACAGACTGCGTTACGTCCTGATTAGGTCCTATTCGGAGGAAATGTTTATTTTACGAAGTAACTTTGGCACTTTTCTTCTCCTTTCTCATCAACCGTAAGCCGTTAGCTTCAGATTAAAATTTTGTGTTTGTATTTATTCCCGCATTTTGAACTTTCCGCTATTTTTCCTTGTTTCTTTAGATTTGGGTTTGCTGAGTCCAAATCCATTTCAGAGAAGCCTTCGTCTAAGTTGCTTCGCCACAGTAGCATATTAGCAAATGTTTCTCAATCCGTGAGTCGCTACGATATGAATATTGCCTCTTGCAATTCCAAGATCGATCTCTTGAATGAAAACCATACTCGTTGTTGATTCTAACAGTCAAAGATTGGCCAAAATTGAAATTTCTGACTCAACTGTCACCCGAGACGCTACACCAGATCCTGTTCTTCGACCATCTGAATCGCTTGAGTGACTGCGGAGTTTCCATAATGTTTTAATCCGTGGGTTACGTTTAGCGAACCCTTCTGAGGATCTGTCCATCGCCTCCAAGATTCTTGATTATATGCCTCCTGATCCAGCACTTCTCGGTGTCGAGATTTGGTACTTCCTCTGGAAACCGACCAATAATAGTGGATATATCATTCTCTAACCCAGTGATTGTTACCAGGATCCTCAAGAATTAAAGAAGAATCAAAAAGGTACCTGACTGGCGCAGCTTTAGCATATTGGTTGATAAGACCCCTTTTCAAATCAGAGAACTGAGCAATTTAAGTGCTCAAGCGCAGAATAAATGCAGGGGAATCTGATATTACTATCAAGTATTTGGTATCCCCACCATCACAAAATTGCCTAATTTAAAGAAGTCAATAAACTGATGGGTTGTTGCCACTATTCTATCATCTACACTAGCAGCCAGTCTCTGCCTTCCAAATATCTCGAACTTCTAGCGTATGTCAAATTTCACCATCAGACTTTTATCCTGATTGCCGAGTCTTGGCAGCCTGTTGAAATTCCGGACACCCTGGTCGCATTACCACTCTACTTCCACCTACAGACATGTCTATGTAGCTGCTGAAATACTTAACTCCTCACTTCAGCTTCAGTCCTGATTTACTTGGAACTGATTGTTTGTTCATCGATTTCCTGAGTGAGGGTTCCTGCTTCACCATCGGTTGCTTATATCGGCCACGTCCATGTTCTTCTGATGTTCAAGTGGCTAACCTACTTGGGAGTCTCTCGGCGAGTAAACGTCATCTCCATGTAGCTGGCGTTTAGTGTCGCTGAACTCGTTTAAGAATGACTGACTACGACGGCTGGTTCCGCTGAGAGTGACTGGCTAATGTGGTGCTTGAGGATTTTCTTTTTGATTAGTTTCTGCTCTTCAAGCACTCTTTTTCTCTCCTATACATGCTCAATCATATTATTCTTGGGAGTTTATAGGCACTGCCTTAACTTAACCTATTTGTAATAGCAATAATAATATAACTCTGTTGACAAATTTTGCGATTTTCAAAATTCGAAAGTGAACAAGAGACTCTCGACCTTTACTGGGCAGGTACAAAATTGCTTGCAGGTCCGCTTCTCCAGCCTTATCTCTGTTACAATGACGTCACTTTTCGACAAAGACGGCATTCAACATTTTTTAAAGATACGTCATTTTTCGTAGGAGCCTTAATCCGACATGAATCACCCCAAAAGCAGTTAGGCAAAAAATGTCATACAATCCCGAGTTAAATGTTCTTTTCCACTATCGAAACCCTCAGTGGCTACACCAAGTCAAAAACCCGCATCTCTCGCATTAACATTCTTAACTTCGGCCTGGTTAGTAGAAGAAGTTTCGATAGGCTGTGATTTGACAGAAGGTAGAAGCCATGTCGTTTTGACATTTCTGTTCAGTAAGCATTCTATTCGTCGACGTTCACAACAAGTTGGACTCTGTGCATCCACCACACGGAAAATTTTGCGTAAAGATCTTGGTGTACACCCATACAAGATCCAACTGCTTCAAGAACTAAAGTCACTTGACCATAATAAGATCGTTTGTTTGTTGAGAGGCCCTAGAACAGCTTGAAATTGGTCCACTTTTTTATCGTAAAATTCTGTTTAGTGATGAAGCTCATTTCTGGTTGAACGCCTATGTAAACAAGCAAAATTGCCGTATATGGAGTGAAAACAATCCTCAAGAAGTTCTGCAGGTTCCATTGCATCCTGAAAATGCACTGTATGGTGTGCTTTACACGTTGGAGGCATCATCGGCCCACATTTCTTTAAAAACGATGCTAGAGCTAATGTAATAGTGGATGGTGCTCGTTACAGATCGATGATCAGTGATTATTTGTTTCAAAATTTGAATGGTATCGACCCAGACAAGACAAGATGGTGCTACACCTCATGCTGCTACCATAAGAATTGATTTATTGAAAGAAATATTTGGCTATAACATCATTTCTAGAAATGGTCCCATAAATTGGCCTCCAAGATCATGCGACATAACTCCACTGGACTATTTTCTTTGGGGTTATGTCAAGTCATTAGTTTATGCTGATAAACTAGAAACAATAGACGCTTTGGAAGCCAACATAACTCCTGTTATTGATGAAATAAGGCCTGAATTACTCGAAAAAGTGGTCCAAAATTGGTTTGGTGGAGTGCTGTTCCTCAGAGCTAATCGTGATGGACATATGCCGAAAATTATTTTTAAAACATAACTGTCATAAAATTATCTTTCAAATAAAAAAAAATTGGCTTCAATCTTAATTTAAACGTGTTTTATTTCAATTTGAAGTTCTATCTCTCTAAAAAAAAACACTCGATATTATTAATGGTATTCACATTTGTAAGTTGATTTTTAGTGAATTTGTGAAGTGAACTCAGCGAACCCAAGTGAACAAAAGTCAAAAAGTCGATCGATATACTCTTTTATCATGTTTTCACAACAATTATTGTCTGATTTGCTGAATTTTCACATACTCATAGTCTTACGAAGATCGTTAATGAATGTTGGCCCAACAGCACCGAAACCGATAGAAAAATTCACAAAATCTTTTGAGCAAACTATTAGGTGAAGGTACAGGAGATAGCTGACACTATTAAGATGTCAAAGGCATTTGTGGGTTTTATTTTGCATAAACATTTATCTCCGAAAAATCTAAGAAAGAAATCTCAAAAACAGCAGTCAGTCGATAATTTGGAGATGTTTGAGCAGAATAAACAGCGTCGATATGTGACAAGGAAACGTGGATTCATTATTATACGTCTGAATCAAAAATATCGTCAATTGAGTGGTCAGCAGCCTATGAAATTCACGCAAAGTCGCCAAAAGCGCAAGGTTATGGCGTCCGTAATTTGGGATGCATATTTTATACTTTGTTTCTCGACTAACTTGAAAAGTACACAACAATCAATAGGGATCGCTACGTGGTCCAACTGGATCGATCGAGGAAATTTCGAAAAGATGGCTCTAGATGCAAGACCACCCAGATGATGCACCGTTTCACAGGTCTACGATGGCAACATTATACGAATTATACATCAAATTGTTTTTGGACTCACTCTCTTCTACAAATTCAGCTTTCAGTGACATCTACCTGGTCGCTGTTCCCAAAAAAATGCTCAGAAAGAGATTTGGCCCGAATGAGTAATTGTCGCCGAAATAATCGTCTATTTTGAGGCCGAAGATAAATCTTTCTTCAAGAACGGTATCGAAAGCTAAGAGAAGTAATGTAATGCTTGTATCGCTCTTGAGGAAAAGTTGAGTTTTTTTCATTGAATCGGGAACAGACATGTTAAGTGTATTATTTCAGGAGAGGCCTACTTTAAAGGCCAATAAATTTGGATGAATTGGACATTGTGTTTCATTGACCGATTTTCGGTATCATTTCGACACTCTAGAATCAAACCAATATTTCTTATCCATACTCTTTGCTCGTGATACACGCACCTTGCACATATCGAATATTATCCCATCGTCTATCGGCTCATTGTTTGGAATTTTCGACCCGTGTCCGATTGAGCGCGTTTCGTACTTTCGGCTCGGTTCCATTAAATTAATGGCCGTTTGGCGCCGATTGGGATTAAATTTCATTCATCCAATTATGAACCGACCAGTTATTCAATTATCTCCAGTCCGGATGGGCCCGTTGTCGAAATGCAAGATGAGTATCTGTATTCGATCGGCCTATGACCTCCGGGTCGTGTATCAGAGGAAATCGAGCGGCCAATAGAAATGGCTAACATGCATTTTTTTTATCGAGATGTTGTTAGCGCGTGTTTGATGTAGAAGGCCGCAGAAACAGCTGAGTACTTCTAAGAGGGTTGGGTTAGATAAGGTTGGTTCACCTTTGGACAGCTCAATGACTTAGAATCTAGTTGCCTAGGTCTTTTTGAAAGTTCATCAATAATTTAATCTTCGGAAATAGGTCCTATGAATAGACATCATTGCTACGCCGTTGAGCCTGTTTTGAGCGGTAGAATTTCGGAGATAGTTCTTTATTATTTTCAATGTTGAGAATGATGTCTCTGGAGTAACTGTAGAAACTGGTATTGTACAGAATATTAGTAGCACATTAGGAAAAGCTTGTGGATTACATATTTCCAGATGAACCAAAGCTGGACTATTACTTTTGATATCTGGATGATTACTCAGATGAATGTGCCATTTTAATTAAAAAAATGTATATATGACAGTAATTTATTTCCACGAAAATGTTTGTACTAATACAACAATTGTTTCACCACGATGTGGCTTCTTCAGGTATCACATTGTACTGTAATACCTCAAGAAGCCACATCGTGGTGAAACAATTGTTGTATTAGTACAGTACAAACATTTTTGTGGAAATAAATTACTGTCATATATACATTTTTTTAATTAAAATGAGTTTCCACCAAGTGAAGACCGAATCTATCAAATAATGTGCCATTTAATTTCAGTTTTTGAAATACATCTGGTTACATCAGGTATATAGAAATCTAAAAGTTCGTCATAATCGTCGGCATCAATTGTTTTTTCTCCTGTCAGCAGATACATAAAGCCCTTGAAAATTTGTTTATGGTTTGCAAATCTTTCCTTTAACTGGCTGATGAAATAATCAATGAATGCAATGTAAATAGTAACCCTGAAATAGTCCACTGCTGGTGCTTCTGAATCCTGCAAAATGATTCGCCCTATTTTTTGGCGTGAAACAATTCTTTTTACCTTAATGTTGGTTCCAATACTTGAGGCAAGAGCCTGAAATATGCTAGAAAATAAAAAACTGACAAACACATTTTATATTTTAACTTATATCTGAGCTTTTATTTGTTCACGACTTGAAGTGCGATCAGATAGTCGGAATCAGTGTGTTTCGCAACAATATGGCTGTCAAATACAAACTAAGTAGCATATCTGGCTCAAAATTCTCAAAAAGAGTATTGACAGATTCAAAATTATCAAGAAAGACTTATAAATTCATAATAACTTCATTTCCATCCTATAAACAGACATTATCCAATGGAAGTCGATTGTCAAACTCGTTAACGATCTTTCGCAACGTTTGTTAATACACGCGGACGGTCGTAACGTGGAATAGAGCGGATTTTCCCGTTCGCATTCAAATCGCTGATTGATCGGAGAGCTTAAATCGCTCGAATAACTTTCGAACGGCGTTTTATGAGGCCCCCACGCGTCGTATAAAACGGAAAAACTGGGTATTGTAATTTTGATTGATGATCCGAGAACCCAGCAACGGTCCGCGGGGTGTTAAAATCTTTTGTTTGTAAACAAGCGGACGGGTGCACGTACGCCAGACACGTGCCTTCTTCGACCGACAAGGCAAAGATGGTCTAATTAGTGCGATTGAGGTGTGAGTGTTTCGTGTGATTTACGGGAGTTGGGGTCTTCAGGTTCAGGAGATAACTTGATACTACTACGATTGCTTGTTTATCTTTCTACCCCAGAGGTAACGGAACGAATGAGATTTCGTTTCCCTCTGAGCGTGAGAGTTTCTTGAACTCTACTCACCGTGGAAAGCGTCCATTAAACCTTATTATAATGACTTATTTGAGCATTTTATTAGGTTTTCTTCTCACCTTTATTATCTAACACGATCTCTAGTTTGATGTGTCATCTATGCCCGTGGCATTATAAGACCTCATTTCTTTGAGAATGATTCAGAAGAGCATGACATTGTAAATGAAGTTCGTTACCGTGCAATCTTGTACGATTATTTCGTCGTATTTCTCACTGAAAACTGGAGAAACTTTGGTTCCGTACTCAAGTGACTGTTCATGCTATTGGTCTGTATGTTATTAGTTCAATAATGGAGAGGTTAGGTTCTTGAGTAACCAGAGATTCTATCTGCCACTGCTTTCACCAATCTGTTGGAAATTATTTTCCCCAGTAAGAAAGTTCCGAAAGTAATTTCGTTTTTTTTTAGAAAATGAAAGACAATTTTCGTCTAATGAATAAATATTTCATTAAATTATATATTGGCCATTTCTCTTGATCTTTGCTGGCAAATAACTGATCGAGGTGATTTTTGGTATTTCCGTTTGAAGTAAAGGTTTTGCAATGACCGGAACAAATAATAATCCGAAGGTGGGTGTGGCAGTGTATCCCATTCAAGCTGTAAAAGCCTTTGGCTAGTGACCAAAGTTGTATGAGATCTCGCATTATCTTGGTGGAACACGACACCTTTTCTGTTGATTAATTCTGGCCTTTTCTCTGAAGTGCATCATTCAGTTTGACCAGCTGATGACACGTGAATTCTACCAGAATAGTTATTGGCTATTTGAGGATACCTCTTTTCCAAGTGACTACACAGCAGTCTCCACAGTCCACCCCTAGAGGTAGAAAGTGTGATAAGGATTACGCCATATCATCGCGCGTGGCGAGAACCCCTCCGAAGAGATGAACCCACCAGCTTCCAGTTTAGGCCCCGACTCGAAAGCCAGAACCGTCTGACTGGTAGCAGCGAAGCCCCTACTGGCTCAGCAGGTCAGTACCCGAGTTGGTTCGAGACGCAACTCACCCGCCGGAGGAATTCTTATCCATCCACCCGAACGCAGTCCCATGAATTAAGATAAACTCAAGATTGACTACTACAATTGATCCTGGTACGAGCACCGTCTAGCGGCCTGTATGTCCTGACTCACCGAACCCAAGTGAGGTCATTTGATTGATCCTGGCGTCAAACACTAATGGCGGAGTCATTTCGTCGATCCACAAACCCTAAATTGTTACGCATTGATCCAGGGGCCAGGACAGGCCGGTCGAACCGTCAAGTCCCGCTAAACCCCGAGTCGTTTCATGAGAATATCCCGAACATGGGGGTCTGCGAACAGATAAATGAAATACTCCCCTAGTCCAGCATGCGGACTTTCAACCCCTGCCCCCTCGAGTCCAACACCAATGGGGTGGCCAGGTGGTACAAGTACCACCTGTGGGCAAACCACCCCCCCCGAGGTAACGCAGTATGCTACATAACGCACTCGGCCATTACACAGAATCCGGAGATTTATACTGCGATAGGGTAGAGTACGCCAGTTTTAAGGGAGAAGCCCTGTGCTGCGACAGACTCCCTTGTCACTGAGTTAATCAACCGGCTCAGCCCTCCATTTCACCTGAGCGGCAAAACTAGGGCCCCATTCGGAGATCTTCCACCATACAGGTCCAGTGACTGGCGCGAAATGGCATTACGTTAGACACCAAGACTTAACCCTCCATTTCGCTAGGGACTAGGGTCCTAGTCATGACAAGCGCCCCCATCACGTCAAGATCTTATGCCTGGGAGCGACCAGCTGATGACAGTTGACTTCCGAACTAATTGCTGTGTTATCCGGTAAAAGCTCAAAAAACACAATTCCTTCCAAATGCCACCAAACAGACAGCCTCGCCTTTTTTGATGGATATTGGCTTTCGAAATTTTTTTATCCGGTACATCTTTTTTGCTCTTTGATCTCTTGTGTTTGACATTACTATATGCAATCCATTTTTCGTCCTCACTAATGATGCGCTTCAAAAATGGATCATATTCATCATTTTCGTGCCGTTTGATAAGCGAATCACAGACGTCAACGCGAAGACACAAATTTGAGGGGTCTATGCCCTCCTTTGGAATTGTAATTACAGTGCCAATCTTTCATGGGAAAAATGCCTCTCACTCAATCAAAATTCCAAAGTGTAAGGATGTAATTCTTCCATACATTTTGAGACTATTTTTTATAATGCAAACTCATCCTGATATAGTGTTCTTCTATCTTTAATCATTTGTATCGGGTGTTTTTTTTGGGTGATGGAACTATAAATTGAAATAAAACACATTTAAATCAAGATTGAAGTCAAACTTTTTTGTATTTGAAAGATAATTCTATGACATTTATGTTTTAAAAATAATTTCCCGCATATGTACACCACGACTAGCTCTGAGGAATCGCATCCGGCCAGACCAATTTTGGACCACTTATTCGAGTAATTTAGGCCTTAATTCATCAATAACACGAGTTATGTTGGCTTCTAAAGCGTTTTTGGTTTATCAGCATAAACCCCAAAGAAAACAATCCAGTGGAGTAATGTCGTATGATCTTGGAGGCCAATTAATTGGTAGAAATAATGTTATCGCCAAATCTTTCTTTCAGTAAATCAATTGTTACGGTAGCAGCATGAGGTGTAGCACCATCTTGTTGGAACCAAAACACTTCTGGGTCGATACCATTCAAATTTTGAAACAAATAATCATTGATCATCAATCTGTAACGAGCACCATTCACTGTAGCATTAGCACCAGCATCGTTTTTAAAGATATATAGACCGATGATGCCTTCAGCGTGTAAAGCACACAGTGCATTTTTCAGGATGCAATGGAACCTGCAGAACTTCTTGAGCATTGTTTTCACTCCATATATAGCAATTATGCTTGTTTACATAGTCGTTCAACCAGAAATGAGCTTCATCACTTAACACAATTTCACGATAAAAAAGTGGATCAACTTCTAGCTGCTCTAGGGCCCAATCAGCAAACAAACGACGCTTATTATGGTCAAGTGGCTTTAGTTCTTGAACCAGTTGGATCTTGTATGGGGGTAGACCAAGATCTTTACGCAAAATTTTCCACAGTATGGATGCACAGAGTCCAACTTGTTGTGAACTTCGACGAATAGACAAATCTGTATCATCATTAACACTATGACTTACAGCAAAGATATTTTCTTCTGTACGTACAGTTCTTTGTCTTGTTGTTGTTGTTGCATCGAGTAGAGAAAAATGTTGTCCGAAATCTATCGATAGTTCGACCAATAATCTGCTCTGATGGACCATTATGTAAACCATAAATTTCAGGAAGTGCTCTATAAGTTTGGCGAATAGAACACAGATTTTCAAAATAAATTTCAACAATTTATAAACGTTGTTGCGGCGTTAGTCTTTACATGATAATTTGTCAATGCTTACTGAACAGAAATGTCAAAACAACATGGGTTTTACCCATGACTCCAGAGGAGTGAAGTGGAGTTATTATATTCTAATGCAGGAAAAAACACATACTGTAGCTAAACATAGTAATTTCGACTAAATCGTTTCAATTCTGTCCAATTTGGAACAAACGGAGTATAAACAACACACCAGCACAAATCAATGCCGCTGATAACCTTTTAATAGCCATTTCATATGTGCTTCTACATCGTTTTCATATCCGCTCCGACAAAAATGAAACCCGCGATAAATTTCGAAACCCACTTGGAACGAACGAGGTTTCGATCAATTAACCCCCGGCCCGGTAGCAATTCACACCGTAAATTTTATGCTAATGATCTCTCACCAACGTACCACGGCCGCTCACTAATTTCTAGGTTTCGACATGCGAGAGCGCCCTCTCGCGCCTATAAATCATCCTTATGACCGGTAGCGGCCGTAATGTTCTGTGTTTAATATGCTAACTTCAAGTGGTCACAGAACGGCCGTGTGGGTGCATCGAAATGTAAACATATTTTTATGGTCGGCGTACGGCCACTTGAAATTCTATGCGTCGGCGGACTGAACGGGCAAAAGATCGATATTGATGGGTTTGCATTCAACACGTTCGATTGTCGAGGATCATCACGTTTCGTGAATGATGGCGCGGATGAGACTCTTCAGCACCTACGCGTTTATTGTGGAGTCGTAGGTCAAGAATCCGTTTTCTGTGTTATCTGGCTTCTTTCCTTTCGAATGCTCGATTTGTGGATTCTTGGTTGGTGTAGCAGTTTCGACTATAAATTTATACTTGAATAAGAAACAGAATGATTGAGATATTGAGCTGAAATTCATTCTAAATATAACAATCACAAAAAAATTCGAAGAAATGAGAAGGACTCTAAAACAAAATCTCATACCAAGTACTTAACTAAGAGAATATGATGATACCAGATCTCTTATTAGTCAAGGGCAAACGAAAACGCCCCAGACATTTTCTTATCAGGAGTTAAGTATGTAATCACAACAACCAAAGTAAGTAAGGCGCGGTCTCGACAATGTCCATACAGACTAATTTTGGAACAATATTTAAGGCTTTAACTGAACTGTGCTTTAACATACACAGAACAGGAAATATTCCGCAAGAATGGCTGACGCCACAATTTTTGCGCATTCCTAAGGCAAGATATCTTAAACTTGTAACGAATTTAGACCTATGAGCCAATTTTTTTCTTTGAGTCTTATGACATCGACTAATGTGATCATTAGCCATACCCCACCTCCTGACGTTTACAACTACATCCATGGGCGAAGCAGGTCGCTAACCCGCAAACCCTGGCACCCACGAACCCTTGTGAAGTCTTTCAATTGATTCTGGCGTCAAGCACCAACGAACTAGCCGTTTCGTCGAGATCCACAAACCCAGAAACGTCTCAAAATAGATCCAGGTTCAGGACAAGTCCTATCGAACCGTCAAGTTCCGCTAAACTCTGAAACATTTCATGAGAATATCCCGAACGTGGGTGTCTGCGAACAGTTAAAGGAAATACCTCCCTAGTCCAGCATGCGGACTGTCAACCACTACCCCCTCGAGTCCAACACAAATTGGGTGGCCAGGTAGTACAAGTACTACCTGTAGGAATCCACCCTCCCTAGGTAACGCAGTATGCTACATAACGCACTCGGCCATTGGAGATTTACTGCAATAGGGTAGAGTAAGCTAGTTTTAAGGGAGAGGCCCTGTGCTGCGACGGACTCCCTTGCTACTGAGTTGATCAACGCGGCTTAGACCTCTATTCCACCTTACGGTGAAACTAGAGCCCATTCGGTCGTTTTTCCACCACACGGATCCAGTGACTGGTGCGAATGGCATTACGTTAGACTTCAAGACTTAACCCTCCATTTCACCGGGGTGAAACTAGGGTCTTAGTCAAGCAAGCGACTCCAGTGCGACAAGCTCTAATGCCAAGGGGGGCGACTGCAGGGGAGTGCATTCTACCATCGTAGTTGTATTGGCATGTGAGCGTAGATCTTTTACCAAGCAGTCTCCACGGTCTGCCCCCAAAGGCAGAAAGGATTACGCCATATCATTGCACGAAGCGAGAACCCCCCCGAAGAGCTGAACCCACCAGCTTCCATTCAACCTCTACTGGCTATGCATTGTCAGTACCCGAGTTGATTGGAACGTAACTCATATGCCGGAAGGGCTTCTTAACCATCTACCCGAACGCAGTCTTATAAACTAAGGTTATCCCAGTTTGATGCATCAATTGTACTGTACGTCAAGACTCACGAACCCATGTGAAGTACTTCGATTGATGACTGGACCTTCTTCGCTCCTCGTTCAGAATTCTGCTTTGCTCTGCTGCAGTATCATATACACACAGAAGACAAATGTTTTACATGAGGAGTATTAGGGATTGAACATGAAGTCGAAACCCCGGCAAGAACAGCTAAGAGTACAGAACCTTTTGGTGTAGTTATCACCAATCTTCGATGAGAAGACGCACATAAAAAATAAGTAACAAGTTCACATCATTAATTTGTTCCACATTTGCGAATCTATCTACTAATTTCTCTATAGCAGAGCGAGAAGGCGCGTTTTGATGACAAACTGCATTAGTGAAATACTCACCACTTTCAAAGTGAATTTTCTCTATTTTATTCAATTGTGAGAGCGTATATCAGTCAGTTTTTTCGATACTTTAAAATGGGCGCCAAATTGAATCTTCTTGTTGGAATATCATTAACTTCTTCAATAGTTTTTCCGAGTAGTCGCCAATTTTTCTTCTTAGATATAATCTTCCGCGCAATTCAAACGATTTGTAGTTTGATGAAAAAACATTAATCTAAATGAAACACCACGTGGAGAGGGGAGGGATACGTCGAACCGATGAAAATTCCACCCCGATTATCCACGCTTTCGTCGCCTGCTCGATCGATCAACAAATTATCATGGGCGGCATTCTTTCGCCGAAAATCTCTATCGAACAATTTCGTTTTTTTCCCCTGTTACGGCGATTTGACATGCACTCGAAAACTTCATTATTCATCGGACCACACCTGACGCGGCTCGGAGTGCGGTAATATGGTAATAATGATGGTCGCGGGTATCGAGTCCATTGTGAGAGCTGCTAGTGGTACCAACGTGTAATTGAAGTTTTAGACAAATCAAATCAGGTATTACGAGATCTATTAACGCCTGCCTACGTGAAGTTCGATGGTCTATATCTGGACTGCGGAAGTTCACAACCTACTTGATGTCGAAGTCTATGATGAAATAATCCATTGTCCGCGAATTGGTCAACTAAACACAAAACATGTATTATTTATCCAAATTTATTGGATTCAAAGAAGGTTCTTTTCGAAACAATTCGCTTATATCGGGTGTTTTTTTTAGAGTGATAGAACTACCGATAGGGATAACTGTGGTTTGACAGAAGGTATAATAGAAGACTTGTTATTTTGACATTTCTGTTCAGTAAGCATCGTCAAATTATCATGGAAAGACTCACGCCGCAACAACGTTCACAAATTGTTGAAATTTATTTTCAAAATCAATGTTCTATTCGCCAAACTTGTAGAGCACTTCGTGAAATTTTTTGGTTTACATAATCGTCCATCAGAGCAGCTTATTCGTCGAACTATCGATAGATTTCGGACAACATTTTCTCTACTCGATGCAACAACAAGACAAAGAACTGTACGTACAGAAGAAAATATCGCTGCTGTAAGTCATAGTGTTAATGATGATATAGATTTGTCTATTCTTCGGCACAAATTGGACTCTGTGCATCCATACTGTGGAAAATTTTGCGTAAAGATCTTGGTCTACACACATACAAGATCCAACTGGTTCAAGAACTAAAGCCACTTGACCATAATAAGCGTCGTTTGTTTACTGATTAGGAATTGTGTTTAGTGATGAAGCTCATTTCTGGTTGAACCGCTATGTAAACAAGCAAAATTGCTATATATGGAGTGAAAACAATCCTCAAGAAGTTCTGCAGGTTCTATTACATCCTGAAAAATGCACTGTGTGATGTGCTTTACACGCTGGAGGCATCATCAGTCCATATTTCTTTAAAAACGATGCTGAGCGATGTTACAGTGAATGGTGCTCGTTACAGATCGATGCTCAATGATTATTTGTTCACAATTTGAACGGTATCGACCCAAAAGTGTTTTGGTTCCAACAAGATGGTGCTACACCTTATGCTGCTACCGTAACAATTGATTTATTGAAAGAAAGATTTGGCGATAACATCATTTCGAGAAATGGTCCAATTAATTGGCCTCCAAGATCATGCGACATAACTTCACTGGATTATTTTCTTTGCGGTTATGTCAAGTCATTGGTTTATGCTGATAATCCAGAAAAAAAAGACGCTTCAGAAGGCAACATAACTCGTGTTATCGATGAAATAAGGCATGAATTACTCGAAAAAGTGGTCCAAAATTGGTCTGGTCGAGTGCGGTTCCTCAGAGCTAGTCATGGTGGACATATACCGGAAATAATTCAAAAACATAAATGTCATAAAATCATCTTTAAAATGAAAAAAAATTGGCTTCGATCTTAATTCAAATGTGTTTTATTTCAATTTAAAGTTCTATCACTCTAAAAAAAAAAACACTCGATAGTTCTTGAGAGTATGAGAAAGAACCTTTTTTTACTCGTATTTCAGTAAAACTCAATTTAAACTAATCCATCTATTTGAATTTTAAAATGATAGCACATGATTTCAATGAATAAAATGACTATATAAAGTTATACAAAGAACGAAACTGAATCTGATGCAGAGTGACAACGTATTGAATAAAGATGTAACTGAAACTCTTTGAATAACGAGGCTATTGTTCAACGATATATCGTTGAACAATGTCATAATTCTCCCAAAGAAATAGATGAACTAAATTATTATCCAGGATGATTATGAGAATGTAAATGAAGGAAAAATATTAAGAATCCTCGACTTCAAACACTAGATATTCCTTTCAATCAGTTCTTAAGATAAAACTCAAGCTACAGCTTGCTATAAAGAATAATTTGTGAAAAAAATTTTGTGAAAGCATATTAATTTTCAGAAAAATATTCTTCAAGTTTCTTGCTGAAGAGGGCAATATTTATTTCCAATATAATAAGAAACATGAACGGTAAACAGAAAATTTTTTGAATCGGGATAGTGCACCTCGCACCTGTTCAATACTCAAATTTAGCCGAATAGGTTTTGTTGATTGCTGGGGCATAAGCAGTAGACCTGTTTGAATACTTAATGCAGTATCTTAGTGGAATGCTCTGAATCGGTGAATGTAAAATAGCCAAAAATCTATATTCCTTCTGCATAGGGACTCTAAAGCTTTACCTAACAAAGCGCCATCTAATGCATGCCACATATGCAGCTTAGTCCATCAAGCTAATTCAAGAAGTGATTACTTCTAGGTTTATTAACTGCAGATTAATCTTTCAGGTTTTTCTATCCAAAGGCGGAGTGCGTCATGTTATCTACGGGAGTATTATTCTGGACACCCAATTGGTGTTGGACTCGAGGGGGCAGTGTTTGAAAGTCTGCATGCTAGAATAGAAGACTATTCGATTCATTTGGTTGCAGGTAATTCTTATTTCAGTAGTGCTCAAGAAGTGCTTCAGGGGTTTACCGGGTCTTGACAATACGAGCAATCTCGGCTCGAACCAGGATTGTTTGCGAGGTATTTCTAGGGTGTTTGGGTCTCAACGATACGGTTAAAGACCTTTGGTGCTCGAACCAGAATCGAATGAAGCATCCATTCTTGAGATTTTTCTTGTATCTTGAATTTTTGGTTGGCTGGTGGAAATCAAGCCCCTTTGCCGTGTGAGTTGCATCCCAAACAACTTGGGCACTGATCTGCATAGCCAGTAGTGCTGCTACTCGTGTAGGCTTACGAACTGAAGCCTAAACTCGAAGCGGAGTGGTTTCAACTGCATTGGAGGGGTTCTCGATTTACGCAACCTGCTTTAGGTACATTGTGGACACTATTGTACTTAGTAGTCACCTGGTAGTTAGATGCCAGTAACTACAAGGATGGTACCTACTCTATTTACCGCAGCATATACTCCTCAGTATACACAGTGGAGATAATTAGACTTAAAACATTTACATGAGCAAACGATCAACCTTCAATGGAATTTGCAGTTCTTTGCAGAATATTCCAAGCGAACTGAGTGATTGAGAGACTCATTATGATCGTTCCCAGAATAATTCAGCAAATATGGAGTTTAAACCATCGAAGGTTACACATTCATCAAACTGACAGGCAAATACATTCTTTTCTTATTGAAATTATGGGAATCTACCCGTAACACGTAATTTCAAGAATCAACCTTCACTATCTAGGAGATAATTTTCAACAATTTTTCGATAGGCGTGGGATGATTTACAATAACAGCAACGTAAACTGAAGTACTTTCGCCTCGAGATAAGTATTTTTCACGACTGGACCTCACCTCGTGTTCACGACTATGAAAATCAATGAAGAAACAATCTTTTGGAATACTTCTTTTATATTAAGTTGTAAAAATTAGTAATAGTATATAGTTATAATAGTAGACGTCAATCATTCATGAAGGGTGATCCATGTAGTGTATTAAGATTTTGAAGTAAAATAAAATATAAACAATGTTGTTAAGCTGAAATGTTTTCAAACTTCTGAAACAGTTTCAACTTCCGCCAATTTTTATTGTTTTCATAACAATGGTTTTGCCATACCATGACTTCATCAGGTGAGTATTTAAACTTATTATACTGTGCAAAAATTTTCCTAAGTACTAAGCTCTATTCACAAAAATATAGAAGGGATTGAAAAATACAGAGGTCAAAAAGAAATAGTTACAATAGTCCAAAATTTCATTCAAAATCATTAAACAATGATTGGTTTATTTGATCATTCAACACACGATCTAGTTTTCACGACCAAATTGGTCCACAAATTGTCCTGAGGGCATTTCGTTTCTATTGAATTTTCCACGTAAATTTTTAGCAATTTTGTTCAAGCGTAAATTGATCCATTTCATAAATGTCAAATATTAAACTTTCTGTCAAAAAATGAATGACCGAAGTGTTGCCATGTTGTCAAAATAACCAATACTTCGAAATGCAAACGCTAGCTTGCCAACCTTTAGTAGAAAAACTGTCTGAAAAAAGAAAGACACTGTCGAAATGAATCACGTATTCATCAGATATGGTTGCCATCATACTCAGAGAATACCGTTGAAAGCTCGACGATGAAAAATCAAAACTTAACATCTTCGACGGATCTATCAATAGGTACAAGGTACGTATTGAACGTCTGGAAAATAATTGATGGACTTTCTTCGTGGAGTGAAAGCACCGTATACTCGTAATGAATGAATGAGTGAATCGCCCACGACGTCATTATTGAGCGATAGAACAAGACAAGTTTCATGTTGCTCGAAGCCCGTTCGGTCTATGTTAAAGATATTGGTTATTTTGACTCGGACAACATTGCAGGTTCGTGGACTGTTTCATTTGAGGTTAGGATTATTTGTCAGAATGCTCCGGCGAATATTTACGAAGATATTGAATTTGAAAGTTTAAGGGATAAGTCGATAGTTTTTTTCAGAATATATTTTCAATGAGTCGATAGCTTAGTGGTAAGAGTCGAGAGCTTAGTGGGCTCGTAACCGGAAGGTCGCGGGTTCAAATCCTGTTCAGGTGGGAAAGAAATTTTCTAGTTGGACGGGTTTCGGTCACCATTTCACTGTTGGGTCGAAAATTAACAGTGATGTGACCTAAAGTGGCGTAAGGACGCAGTAACGAAGCCTACCCAGAATACAGCTGAACTCTTAACTCGCACAAGCTGAAAAAGCTTCTGAGAGATCTTCACAGAAGGTCTAGGAGTATCAGGATAATATATATAATATATAATGTTATACAAAAACTACATATGAAATCTGTTTGCGGTCCAGCAAATACTTTTGGAAGATAGATTTTTCGATAGGGATAACTGTGATTAGACAGAAGGTAGAAGCCATGTCGTTTTGAGATTTCTGTTCAGTAAGTATTGACAAATTATCATGGAAAGACTCACGCCGCAACAACGTTTACAAATTGTTGAAATTTATTTTCAAAATAAGTGTTCTATTCGCCAAACTTATAGAGCACTTCGTGAAATTTATGGTTTACATAATCGTCCATCAGAACAGCTTATTCGTCGAACTATCGATAGATTTCGGACAAAACTTTCTCTACTAGATGCAACAAAAACAACAACAAGACAAAGCACTGTACGTACAAAAGAAAATATCGCTGCTGTAAGTCATAGTGTTAATGATGTTCCACATTTATCTATTCGTCGACGTTTACAACAAGTTGGATTTTGTGCATCCACCACATGGAAAATTTTGCGTAAAAATCTTGGTCTAAACCCATACAAGATCCTACTGGTTCAAGAACTAAAGCCACTTGACCATAATAAGCGTCGTTTGTTTGCTCATTGGGCCCTAGAACAGCTTGAAGTTGATCCACTTATTTATCGTAAAATTGTTTTTAGTGGTGAAGCTCATTTCTGGTTGAATGGCTATGTAAACAGGCAAAATTGCCTGTTCTGCAGGTTCCATTGCATCTTGAAAAATGCACTCTATGGTGAGCTTTACCCGCTGGAGGCATCATCGGTTCATATTTCTTTAAAAACGATGCTGAAGCTAATGTTACAGTGAATGCTGCTTATTACAGATCTATGATCAATGATTATTTGTTTCAAAATTTGAATGGTATCGACCCAGAAGTGTTTTGGTTCCAACAAGATGGTGCTACACCTCATGCTGCTACCGTAACAATTGATTTATTGAAAGAAAGATTTGGCGATAACATTATTTCGAGAAATGGTCTAATTAATTGGCCTCCAATATTATGTGACATATCTCCACTGGATTATTTTCTTTAGGATTATGTCAAGTCATTGGTTTATGCTGACAAACCAGAAACAATAGATGCTTTGGAGGCCAAAATATCTCTTGTTATTCATGAAATAAGGCCTGCATTACTCGAAGAAGTCGTCTAAAATGGGTCTGGTCGAATGCGGTTGCTCAGAGTTAGTAGTGGTGGACATATGCCGGAAATTATTTTCAAAACATAAATGTCATAAAATTATCTATCAAATAAAAAAAAATTGTCTTCAATCTTCATTTAAATGTGTTTTATTTCAATTTAAAGTTCTATCACTCTAAAAAAAAACATCCTATACATAAGTTAAATAACATAATAATATAAGTTAATTAAATTACTATTGAATATATTTTGTAGGGTATTTAGGATTTTATTATTGCGGAAAGTATATTTCTGTTTGAATGATTATTTTTGTCATATTTTTATAAAGTATCTAAACTTCAATTTTATGACTCTTCCTAGACATTGTTTCTCACAAAATTAATTAGCACAATTATTGTTATTATTTTATTGAACTGAAAATAAGGGGAATTTGCTTCACTCTAGCAGGACCAAGTTGCAAAATGGCGGAGAGGAGACGTGCACGCCACTGTCTGCCACGAAGCGGTGCCGTAACTCGTGGCATTTTTCAAGTCAACAATGGAACCGTCTAATTTATCGGATCACATAAAATCGAATAAACGCACCGCAACTTCTCTAGGAATGCGTGTCGAGTTGGGGAACGTGAAATTGGACGTATTTTAGTGGACACGAGATCGACATAGTAAAAAAGCCGAAAATCCTATGAAGTGGTCCCTGGACTCAGGGTGAAAACTTTTAGGACGTGAAGTTCAAATTTTGTTACACCGTGCTTAAATAAAAAGGAAAGATCTATATTCCGTTAGAACATCTGTCGGTTGCAGGAAAACAAGATGAACGATTTAAACTTCACTTCAACAGTCTAAAGGAATCCGTGCAAATCGAACGTTCAATTAAGATTCGAATTACTAGAGCAAACTCAGTGATTGAGAAATCCAGATGAATTTCTTGTGAGTAGCTTATTCGAATAAAACTTAATAAAGTGATAGAATTTAAATAAAAATAAAACACATTTAAATCAAGATTGAAGCCGAATATTTTTTTTATTTGAAAGATAATTTTATGACATTTATGTTTTAAAAACAATTTCCGGTATATGTCCACCACGACTAGCTCTGAGGAACCGCATTTGACCAGACCAATTTTGGACCACTTTTTCGAGTAATTCAGGCCTTATTTCATCAATAACACGAGTTATGTTGGCTTCAAAGCGTCTATTGTTTCTGGTTTATCAGCATAAACCACTGAATTGATATAACTTCAAAGAAAATAATGCGGTAGAGTTATGTCGCATGATCTTGGAGGCCAATTAATTGGACCATTTCTCGAAATAATGTTATCGCCAAATCTTTCTTTCAATAAATCAATCGTTACGGTAGCAGCATGAGGTGTAGCACCATCTTGTTGGAACCAAAACACTTCTGGGTCGATTCCATCCAAATTTTGAACCAAATAATTATCATCGATCTGTAACGAGCACCATTCACTGTAACATTAACTCCGGCATCGTTTTTAAAGAAATATGGACCGATCATGCCTCCAACGTGTAAAGCACACCATACAGTGCATTTTTCAGGATGTAATGGAACCTGCAGAACTTCTTGAGGATTGTTTTCACTCCATATACGGATTTTGCTTGTTTACATAGCCGTTCAATCAGAAATGAACTTCATCACTAAATACAATTTTGCGATAAAAAAGTGGATCAAGTTCAAGCTGTTTTAGGGCCTAATCAGCAAACAAACGACGCTTTTTATGGTCAAGTGGCTTTAGTTCTTGATCCAGTTGGATCTTGTATGGGTGTTGACCAAGATCTTTACGCAAAATTTTCCATGTGATGGAGTCCAACTTGTTGTTAACGTCAACGAATAGACAAATCTGGATCATTATTAACACTATGACTTACAGCAGCGATATTTTCTTCTCTACGTACATTTCTTTGTCTTGTTGTTGTTGTTGCATCGAGTAGAGAAAATGTTGTCCGAAATCTATCGATAGTTCGACGAATAAGCTGCTCTGATGGACGATTATGGAAACCATACATTTCACGAAGTGCTCTATAAATTTGGCGAATAGAAAACTAATTTTGAAAATAAATTTCAACAATTTGTAAACGTTGTTGCGGCGTGAGTCTTTCCATGATAATTTATCAATGCTGACTGAACAGAAATATCAGAACAACATGGCTTCTACCTTCTGTCAAATCACAGTTATCCCTAGCGTAAGTTCTATCACTCTAAAAAAAAACAACCGATATAAGCAATTCCAGTGCACCTTGAAGATAATGAATCTATGCAATTCGGACATCGAAGCGAAGAGAGATTCGATTGCAACTCTCCAAATTCAAGTTTAAAATAAGTGTGCTTCTCGGATTACTTGCAATATCAGTACTAAACGTGTGATTTGTGATATCCCAGAACTCGATTCACAAATAACATTCCTGTTCATCAAAAATCTGGGTGTTGTCGGTTATGGATTGAATAGTAAATCGTAACTTCAAGTACTGTAAGTCAAATTCGTAAACTAAAATACAATTTGTGGTTTCAGTAATAAAAATTTTGAGTGCAACTCGAATAATTGTAATTTGAGTTCAACTCAAGTCATTATAAATGTGAGTGCTAATGAATTGGAAATTTGAGTTCTTTTTAGTGACTGGAGCAAACTAAGAGTTGGGTGCGATTCGAACGAAGAGCTCATGTGAATACAATTTGAGTGATACGAGTGCATCTCGAAAATAGTGCAATTCGAAAAAGAAAGCGGAGCGAAATTATGCCACAATGCGAAATTTAAGTGTAAAATTAGTGTACCTTTCAGATGATTTGGAATTTTAATGCAAAACGGGAACCTAGTAAATCTGAGTGCAATTAGGAAAATACAGTTCGAATAAAGGAAAATAGTAGTAAGACTTTAATGAATCGTAAATTTTTGCACTCGCTAGTGATGAGTAGATCTGAATGATGAAGAAATTTAGGTGCAACTCAATGAGTTGCTCATTCGAATATAACTTGCGTTGTTCGAGTGCAATTCGAAAATATGAATCTGAGTGCAATTTGGAAAATGCGACTTGAATGATCGAAAATCATAGTGCGACTCTAATGAATCGTCAATTTTTGCACTCTTTAGAGCAAACTCGAGCGTACACGTGAAATTCGAGTCACTAGAATAAACTAAATGATTAAGACATTTAGATGCAATTCGAACAGTTATTCGTTCGAATACAACTTACTTTATTCGAGTGAGGGTCATTCGGAAAATGAAATTCGAATGATCAAAAATCATAGTGAATCTTTAATGTATCGTCAATTTTTGCCCTCTCTAGTGATTAGTAGATCCACGTGCAAACTCGAGCGTGCACGTGAAAGTAGAGTCACTAGAACAAACTGAATGATTAAGAGATTTAAGTGCAATTCAAGTGAGTTGCTCATTCGAATATAACTTGCGTTGTTCGAGTGCAATTCGAAAATATGAACCTGACTGCAATTCGGAAAATGTAACTCAAATGATCGAAAATCATAATGTGACTAATGAATCGTCAATTTTTTCACTATCTAGTGACTAGTAGATCTACGTGCAACTCGAGCGTGCACGCGAAATTCGAGTCACTAGCACAAACTGAATGATTGAGTGCAATTCAAATAAGTTGTACAACATGCGTTGCTCGAGTGTGCTTCCAAAATAGGATTCTGATTGCAATTAGAAAATGTCAATCCGTGTGCAATTCGGAATCGAGTTACTATGATTAAGAAATTACGGTGCAATTCAAGTAAGTTACTTATTCGAATACAATTCGCGGTGCTCGAGTGCAATTCGAAAAAAGGAATCTTAGTGCAATTCGAAAATATGAATCTGAGTGCAATTCGGAAAGTGCAACTGGAAATTCAAGTGAAACATGATTGGTGCATGGAAATACGGCTTAAGTGGATGGACTCCAAAGTTGGAGTGTCTCCATTCCTCTTGTACATTTCAGTATCGCCTCGGCGCCCCTGCTAAGTGAGACTTCTCAGCCGTAGCAGTCCCTGGTCCGTGACTTATTATGATGTGAGGCACTATACGTGCCAATTTAGGCGTTGTTTATCTTCGGCGTTGCATTCTGCATTCGCCGCGCTCTGTACCCGTTTATAACGCGGAGCGCTCACGTTGTACCGGCCTAAGTGGTACGTGCGATCAATGGCGGACATTTCGCGGTTTCCAGATGAAAGGACCGCCGAACGTGCGGCAATTTTCAAGTCGGAACAAACGAAACGGTACGACCCGAGTTTCTGCGAGTGGCAAAACTGATTGAGTGTAACCATTAGCGTTGACCACTGTGGCAAATTGTTACGTTTCGATGTTTGTATGCTGTTTCCGTGATGCTGATAATAGAGGTTGATCTTTTCATTGCGATAATTATCGGATGCCGACTTTGTGCGAGACGGGGATAATTGCTTGTGTGGGTATTGTTGAAAGAATATCTCTGGTATTACCATTCGGTATAAATTCGAGTTCGTGTTCTCTGAGGTGATAATACAAACAGTTCAATTAGTTCGGTCAGTTGCGTAGGCAGGATTGGTTCGGAACGCGTGAATATTCCGTTCAATTTCTCATAAGTGAAATAACTGATAATATCTTGAATATCAAACAGATTAATTCTGCTAACCTAACTACAAATTTGAATTTCATGAACATTTTTTTCAAAAACCTTCTAAAAATCAAATTGAATGAATGCCTAAGACAACACTGTTTCAATTTAGAAGACATATAGAATTAACACTCATTACACTGCATCAAAAGGAATAACAGAATCCAAAGAAAATATAGAATATTGATTGAAATTACTTGGTAAACATATGATGGAAACAACGTTGTTTCATAACGGTACTATGAAAACCAAGTTCCACTCCAAAAATGCCCGACCTAACCTCAATAATTTCTTCGAAACTAACTCTTTTTAAAAAGATCCTTCAAAAATATGTAGAACATCTTCAAAAAGGCTATTTGAAATTCTAACCGATAACCCTCAGTATCATATACAGGGTGTATATGAATAGTCGTGAAAAACTTTGGGGGGTGATTCCTCGTGAAAAATAGGGTGGGTCTTTCATATAAACTTTATTTTATTGAGCGTCCCTGCTCAGTTACAGCCCACTTTTTTCCTATTCATATTTTACAATAAGAAGAATTTGAACTTGTCAATGAATGAGATATTTCATTCCCTTTTTCGCAATCATGAACGCAACATTAATTATTTGTTCAATTGAAATAGACCCAATGTTCAATTCGTGTTCTTATAACCTATGTTTTCTGAATCAAATTATGAATTATAACATAGTAATCCAGTCGATTGCCAAAGTATCGGCAAATTCATTACATTTGTTGTTAGTGTAATAGTCATACCTTTGACTTGGTTTATATACAGTAAACCAAGAATTATAGTTGTTATCATCGTGTAATACGAGTGTTTTACTTTATTTCCTTATCATTTTTGTCGGTTTATCTTATTGGATAAACAAAGCTAGTTCATCACCGAGATATCTACATACAAGTGCACTCGAAGTAAAACTCTTCGCCAACTACATCAAAAATACAGTCCACTAAACCTTTCGAAATTAATCATCGAGATTAATTAATTTTGCATATGCCTGTTACTTCAAAATACCGAATTAATAGGCAAAATACTGCGGTAAACTAACCGTCGTACGATATACAAATATAACTTCAGGAATTAAATTAATGTTATATAAGCACCGCTTATATCAAACAACATATAAAATAAACATTCATTATAAGACGTCCAAATGATATAACAAAATCCAATAAATATAAATTGTTAACAAAAATCCTATAAATTAAATATTTTGAGTAGACGAAATTTTGTTTCTGCTTATCCTTGTAATGAAAACAGATATCTTTCAAAAATGTTTAACATAATCTTAAGAATTTCATCAGAAAACTATCTTACTTAGAATATTCAATATTATTGGATATCTAACTGAGTTATTTTTCAGGAAATCTGAAGATATGTTTAATGAATGTTCATTTTATATGTCGTTTGATATAAGTAGTACTTAATGACATTAATTTAATTCCTGAAGTTATAATATTAAATATAATTTTTTGAAATTAAATATGTAGAAGGCTAACAGAATATATCTGTAGATATTAAAATATTTAAATAATTTTATATACGTTCTATATATATATTTTATTTACTATGATCATAGATCCAATTGGAATACATGTGAGAATTGTCTTTTATTCTGAATATCGTGTTTAATTAGTGTTCTACTGTAATGATTGAAATTTTAAAATATACTAATGTAGTCGAATAACCCACCTATTCCATTGATCACTGTTCTTCATTGAACGGTTTTTCGGGTAGATCAATTGAACCGATACTACATTTACGGGGTGTATTCATTTGAAGATCAGGCAATCTTACACAGTACGAAAAGGAAAAAAAATAATTCAAAGAAATTGAATTATCAATTGAAATTACTGAATAAATACTTGAAGGGTACAAAATTTTGTTTCGTACCTTGTTTTATGAAAACCAAATTCCTTTCCAAAAATTCAAAACATAACCTGAAGGACTTCTTCAAAAACAACTTGCTCAAAATAAGTTCCTTCAATAAAAATTCCTAAAACATGGAGAACATCCCCAAAAAGCAATTTAGAATTCTCACAACGAAAACTCACCAGCCCTACTTCACATTTAAAAAGTAAAATTAACAAAAAATATCTTACCAGACCACCTGAGTATACTAATCTGAACAAACACTAGAATGAAGTGAACTTTTAAAAATCCTACGTATTCTATGTTCGTCACAGAAATCACACAAAAATTCCAATGTATTTTTATGGACTCCTTTAAAACCAAATGATAATATGTTGTAAGTGTAAACCAAAATATATAATTATTATATCGGGTGTTTTTTTTTAAAGTGATAGAACTTTCGATAGGGATGACTGAGATTTGACAAAAGGTGGAAGCCATGTTGTTTTGACTTTTCTGTTCAGCTAGCATTGACAAATTATAATGAAAAGACTCACGCCGCTACAACGTCTTCAAATTGTTGAAATTTATTTTCAAAATCAGTGTTCTATTCGGGAAACTTATAAAGCACTTCGTGAAATTTATGGTTTATATAATCGTCCATCAGAGTAGCTTATTCGTTGAAGTATCTATAGATTTACGACATCTTCTCTACTTGATGCATCAACAACAACATGATGTTAATGATGATCTAGTCTATTCGTCGACGTACACAACAAGTTGGACTTTGTGCATCCATCACATGGAAAATTTTGCGTAAAGATCTTGGTCTAAACCCATACAAGATCCTACTGGTTCAAGAAATAAAGCCACTTGACCATAATAAGCGTCGTTTGTTTGCTGATTGAGCCTTAGAACAGCTTGAAGTTGATCCACTTTTTTATCGTAAAATTGTGTTTACTGATGCAGCTCATTTCTGGTTGAACGGCTATGTAGACAAGCAAAATTGCCGTATATGGAGTGAAAACAATCCTCAAGAAGTTCTGCAGGTCCCATTGCACCCTGAAAAATGCACTGTATAGTGTGCTTTACACGCTGGAGGCATCATCGGTCTATATATCTTTAAAAACGATGCTGGAGCTAATGTTACAGTGAATGGTGCTCGTTACAGATTGATGATCAATGATTATTTGTTTCAAAATTTGAATGGTATCGACCCAGAAGTGTTTTGGTTCCAACAAGATGTTGCTACACCTCATACTGCTACATTATTTCGAGAAATGGTCCAATTAATTGGCCTCCAAGATCATGCGACATAACTCCACTGGATTATTTTCTTTGGGGTTATGTCAAGTCATTGGTTTATGCTGATAAACCAGAAACAATAGATGCTTTGGAAGCCAACATAACTCGTGTTATTGATGAAATAAGGCCTGAATTACTCGAAAAATTGGTCCAAAATTGGTCTGGTCGAATGCGGTTCCTCAGAGCTAGTCGTGGTGGACATATGTAGGAAAAAACATAAATGTCATAAAATTATCTTTCAAATAAAAAAAAATTTGGCTTCAATCTTAATTTGAATGTGTTTTATTTCAATTTAAAGTTCTATCACTCAAAAAAACACCCGATATATACAATAAAATAATAAAAAAAGTTTTTCCTTGATAGAAGGATTATTACAAAATTGGTTTTCATAAAACAAGGTACGAAACAAAATTTTGTACCCATTAAGTGTTTATGTAATAATTTCAATTGATAATTTATATTTCTGTGAATTCTTTTTTTCACTTTTGGTACTGTGTACTTCTATATGTCTACTAAATTGAAACAGTGTTTCCTAAAGATGTATATTCAATTTAATTCTAAAAGTTTTTGAATAAAAATGTTTCGAAATTAAAATTTGTAGGAGGTTAACAGAATAAATCTGTGTGGTATTTGAAATTTTGTAATAATCCTTCTATAAAAAACCTCCTTTTATTATTTTATAATAATTCATAAATCTTAAGTGTGAAATATAGATCGACAAATATCTTCGAGCAGAATGAATCCTTGATCGAGATCAATACTCGTAACTATTATATATTGTTGATTTTATCGTACGTAACACTCGTCTTTTTTGCAAATTAAGGACCATTATGGGCAGGTGAAATTTCATGCTTTACGCTGATGAAAGCCAGATGGCTGCGAGATTCGCCGATGGCTTGGCAAATGACTTATCAGCCATCAGGGTAATATTTAGTCAGATGCAGGACCGAACTGAAAACTATCTTTCGTCTTGTATAGTTGGTTACAGATGGCAGAAATAATTTTAAGACGAATATAAAATGTTATCCACTCCTATAGAAGTTTCCGTAGCAAGATTCATTCGAATGGGTTAGTGATATGAAAGGATTATCATTTAATGAGAACCTTAACAAATATGTCTAATACTTTTAACACCGGTTCTTTCGACGCAACGATACTGAAGCCACCTCTGATCTCGATCATCTCGAGAAAATTTCAATAGCTTTTCTGGATGCTGCGTCTTCATTCATGCCTTGAAATGGCCGACAGCGTCTGTCCCTCATAAAAAACCATTGACCTTGTCGTCCCTAGCTGATTGAGGATCCACGCGACCAAGTGGTCTGTAAATACTCAAAAGCCAGCCTGAGATCCTCAGCGAAATTATAGAGAACCCGAAAATAGGACCAGAGACATTTTTTCGTATGTTTCGAAGTCAATTTTGTACAGATTTAGTACGAACAGTTGGTTTGTAAGCTCGTTAAAGTTCTAAAGTGTGTTTTTGATTGGATCACGCGCTGACAGGCAAACAAGATTGTTTAAATAACTGAGTACGTAGAACGTGTCTTTTATGATACTTTAAATCAGCTTTCGCGATTTAAATGTGTTTGTTTATGGGACGAATGGTTTCTTCTGGGCGTTCAGCTAGTTGTTTTGATCATTGATAGCCAGGCAGCATTTGTAACTCGAGGAGGCTCGAACGGCAACAGTTTTCCGAATGAAGAAAAAAATAAGAGTTTGTTGTTTCTCTGGTAAAGCATTTCCGATTTTTTCACGTTTTCAATTAGTCTCTTTCAAAATTCGAGAAATAATGATCTTAGAATTTCGAACCAAAAAGAAAAATATCCACTATGAATCAGAACTTTAGCGATATTCTTATATAACCTAAATAGAGGTTAATAATTGATAGAAGGTATATAAAATTATCTAAATATTTTAATATTAGCCTTCTACATATTTAATTTCAAAAAATGATATTTAATAATTATAACTTCAGGAATTAAATTAAAATAATGTCATATAAGTACCACTTATATCAAATGACATATAAAATAAACATTCATTATAAGACTTCCAAACGATATAACAAAATCCAATAAACAAAAATTGTTAACCAAAATCCTATAAAATAAATATTTTGAATAGATAAAATTTTGTTTCTGCTGATCAATCTTATGAAAACAAATATCTTTCAAAAATGTTAAACATTATCATAAGAATTTCATTATAAAACTACCTTACTTAGAATATTCAATATATTGGATATAAGTTACTTTCTATAAAATCTCAAGATATGTAAAAACATTACTGAAAAACAAGTTTTAAGAGAAACTTTGCTTCGTCAGTATTCAAATAACTCATATTCAATAAAATATAACATCAATCAACAACAAATATTTACTCACCCAACAATTTAGAAAACTTCTGGTAAATGAATACTGAAAAATTTAAATGTAGTGTAAGGTTAACTATAAATATATAATTCTGTGGTTTACCCTTGATCTAAAAGATTGAAAGACAATTTAACAATCTTCATACAGATAGTCCTGGTGCTATAACAGAGGCCGTTAAATTGTCTTTCAGTCTTTTAGATCAAGGGTAAACCACAGAATTATTTATTTATAGTTAACCTTACACTACATTTAAATTTTTCAGTATTCATTTACCAGAAGTTTTCTAAATTGTTGAAGAGTGAGTAAATATTTGTTGTTGATTGATGTTATATTTTATTGAATATGAGTTATTTGAATCCTGATGAAGCAAAGTCTCTCTTAAAAATTGTTTTTCAGTAATGTTTTTACATATCTTGAGATTTTATAGAAAGTATTAACTTAGCTAGATATCCAATTATATTGAATATTCTAAGTAAGGTAGTTTTATAATGAAATTCTTAAGATAATGTTAAACATTTTTGAAAGATATTTGTTTTCATAAGATTGATCAGCAGAAACAAAATTTTGTCTATTCAAAATATTTAATTTATAGGATTTTGGTTAACACAAAATTCCTGTAACTCTCACTCTTTTATTATAACTAGGTTGTACCTGAATCTACATAAAATACCCTGTACCATGTGGTTGTACCTGAATCTACATAAAATACCCTTCTGATTCATAGTGGATATTTTTCTTTTTGGTTCGAAATTCTAAGGTCATTATTTCTCGAATTTTTTACATATCTTGAGATTTTATAGAAAGTAATTTAGTTAGATATCCCATAATATTGAATATTCTAAGTAAGATAGTTTTATGATGAAATTCTTAAGATTATGTTAAACATTTTTGAAAGATATTTGTTTTCATAAGATTGATCAGCAGAAACAAAATTTTGTTTATTCAAAATATTTAATTTATAGGATTTTGGTTAACACAAAATTCCTGTAACTCTCACTCTTTTATTATAACTAGGTTGTACCTGAATCTACATAAAATACCCTGTACCATGTGGTTGTACCTGAATCTACATAAAATACCCTGTACCAGTTGCCTGAAGATGAACGAAAGTTCGAAACTAGTCGGAAAAATGTAAACCTTACATATTGTAAAACATCTACAAATTGTTGGTAGTAAAACATAGTAATAAAAAATTTGTTTTAATATTATTTAAATGACCGCCACGACTAGCTACATTACACCATTCGCTCAACCTAATTTTTTCTGTACAATGTCGATTGAGTGGGGCTCATTCTCAAGAATCGCATCATCGATTTCGTATTTCAAGCATCAATCGTTTCCTGATGGTAAGCGTAACACTTATTCTTAACGGATCCCCACAAAAAAATAATCCTTCCGAGGTGAAAATGAGCTTCATCGTTTAAGATTATTTTCTGGGGGTCATCTTCGACCATGCGATTGAGCTGCCATGCCATTGAGCTAAGTGGAAACAAGGTCACAAGGACTTTACAGAAATCTCCAAATCGACTTGGTTACGAAATTTTTTGGTGACGATCATACGAAAAATGTGCAAGGAAACTTTGATCCATCACCTTTGTATAAATAACTATTCTCTCACTTTTCTTCCATGTGATTTCATGTACCTATTGTATGTATCGATATCCATGTGTATCTATGTTAACCCTTGTTTATAATTAATTTATTCAGCTTTTGTTTTATGATGAAAAATCTTCACCTTTCTAGTTCTTGAACGCGATCCTTTCAATACCGATTTAAGTTCCTTTTTTTAGTTTACCATTAGTATCTACATAGGTACATACGTAAATAAAACACTCTTTAATTCAGAATATCGATCAAATTTTTATTACAATATAATGCTTGGGCCTTGCCATTATGTGTGGAATACAACATCATTCATGTCCTCCGCAGGATCTCTTACAGGACTCGATCCTTGTGAGGTAATTTTCGACGACTTGCCGGCACATTTCGGGCAATATCTCACCAATAACTTGATGGATGTTGTTTTTTAGATCGTTAAAAGTCTGAAGTTTATCAGCATTAAATACGATCCTTCGCATAACCCCACAAAAAAATCCAAAGTCTATAAATCACAAGATCTTGGCGGCCAATTCATATCGCTGAAACGAGAAATTACGCGTTCTGTGAATTTTTCTTGCAATGAAGTCAAAAAGGATCGTGTTATGTGTCTTATTGCACCATCTTGCTGGAATCACATCTCTTCCAATTCCATATCATGAATTTGAGGTCAAAAAAATCGATAATCGTTTGGCTATAGCGATGGGAATTGACGGTTTGAGTGACACTTCCTTCATTTTCAAAGAAGTACTGGCCAATCACTCCACTAAACCAAATTGCATACCAAACAGTGACGTTTGGTCGATGTAGTGGCCTCTCAGCAGTTATTTGAGGATTTTCAGTGCCCCGGATGCGACAATTTTGCTTGTTTACATAACCACCAAGTAAAAAACGTGCTTCGTCGCTGAAGAAAATTCGATGCGAAAACGTTGAACATTGTTGTTGAAGCACCCAATCGGCATATTTCCACGAATTCTATGGTCAGCTGGCTTTAGTTCTAGTGTCAACTGAACCTTATAAGGATGGGGATGCAAATCCAGATGCAAAATACGCCATAGCGTGCCGTAAGTGAAGACCAAATGTTGTGCGCGATGAATTAATAAATTTTGATCTTCTTTAATATTTACAGTAGAAATATTATCAGTCGAGCGTGCATTTCAATGATGCACGCTTATGTCGATCAGTATCTTCACGTAATGCACGAAACGTACTTACTACAGAATCGTTGTTTTTGTAGAAAGTTTTCACAATTTTCACACAGCAGTAGATAAACGATCGATATTGTTAAATGGCTAACCTTCAGCTAAACATTTGGGGCTTCGGATCACAGTTCTGTTTGACATATGTCATTGAAACAGGGCTTTGAAATCCGGACCGCCAAATGGATAACCCGATATTACCCATATTTCTGAATGATTCTGAAGCACTATCTTAATTGTCTTTACGAGTTATCATGTATCGTGAATTGTAAATATTTCGGGAGATATAAAATTTCACTCTGCCGTCTGTCCGAACAGTTTATTATCGGAAATAATAAACCGAAACTATCCAAACACACAGTCCATGTGTTAATTCCACCAGATACAATGTAAACTTGTCCGTGGCAAGCTTCAACGTTCGCCATATTGCCATTCGTTCTCATTAATCGGTTTAAATCGAAACATGAGTTATGGGGGCTATATTTTAAGAGGCGACGTTTTAATAACGCGTTAAATTGTTTTTCAATACCAATCGTTACGAATAAACAGCGACGTTCGTTATTCAGACGCTCCTAATTAACGGTTTAAGTGTTCGATGTTGATTAACGCTTTGTGGGTTTAGAAAGCACGTAACGGGGTAATTATTTCGATGTGAGAATTGACGGAAATCGCCGGCCTTGGACTTTGTTGAGAATAAGAATAATCTTGTGTTATGAAACACAAGAAGAAAAAAAACGTCATTCCAAGACGGAATAGAAACTTTCAACTACTAAAATGTAGCATTAATGATTTTAAAGAAAAACGAAAATAAATATGTAGCCTACAAGTTGACTTGCAACAATTGCCCTTTAGTATATATTGACCAGACAGGTAGATCATTCAAGAAAAGAATCCAAGAACACCAAAGAAGTTACATATCGGATTCCGTACATTCGACATATGCTAATCAACTTAAGGAATTCGGGCATAATTTCAACAATAACTCTGAAATTATCCACGCGAAAGCAAAAGTTTTAGATAAACACTTTTAGAATATCTTGAAATCAACAGGTACAATTCCCTAATGGAATTTTTCAGCGGGAAACGCCAAAACAGACCCTAAGTTTTTATGACTTGTTTTCACCATTATTTTGTCACGGACTTAACTGTATTTGAACTTTGTTACACTAGACACCATCACTTAGTAGAATGTAGATACCTGAAGAAGCCACATCATGGTGAAACAATTGTTGTATTGTGAACATTTTTGTGGAATTAAAATACTGTCTCTCATATATTGTTTAATTGTGGAATATACTAAGGTACATGTCATTGTTCATTTTCAGTTCTCTGTAAAGTTGGTTTCTCTTTTCAATTTGGTTCATTTTGTGTGGTGGTAATGTATGACGAAAGTACTTTCTAGTCAGTTTTGGTGTATATTTTTTAGTTTGATCTGAATGGTCAGGTGCTTAGTCAAGAATCGGTTCCGATTTTATGTGTTCTTTCATGTTTTTGGTGCATAGATCTATCGGGTGTTTTTTTCAGGGTGATAGAACTTTCGGTAGGGATAACTGTGATTTGACAGAACGTACAAGCCATGTTGTTTTGACATTTCTGTTCAGTAAGCATTGACAAATTATCATGGAAAGACTCACGCCGCAACAACGTTTACAAATTGTTGAAATTTATTTTCAAAATCAGTTTTCTATTCGCCAAACTTATAGAGCACTTCCTGAAATTTATGGTTTACATAATCGTCCATCAGAGCAGCTTATTCGTCGAACTATCCATAGATTTCGGACAACATTTTCTCTACTCGATGTAACAACAACAAGACAAAGAACTGAACATACAGAAGAAAATATCGCTGCTGTAAGTCATAGTGTTAATGATGATCCAGATTTGTCTATTCGTCGACGTTTACAACAAGTTGGACTCTGTGCATCCACCACATGGAAAATTTTGTGTAAAGTAGCAGTCTGTTAAAAAGTTGAGTTGGCAGAAGAAATATCGGATTAAAGGATACTGGTCGGGAGATTGAAAGGTTGCTTATTCATCAACATCAAACTACTCTCGCATTAATTGTTTCATTAATATTTATGTGAGGATTCACAGATTATCCTGCTCTCTGATTCATCATCATGGGTCCCCATCCGGAGCAAGGGCCTCTCCAAATTTCTTCCAATGTACCCTTTTTTGAGCGATTTGTGTCCATAATAATGCTTTCTTTTTTTAATATAATCCTGTCATCTTGTTGTTTTTCTACCATTTCTGCACCAACTTGGTCCATTTTTCAGTTGACATCCTTTCTACATGGCTACCCCAAGTCCACTTTTTCTTGAACAGTTCTTCGCCTACATCTTTTATTTTTGTTTTTCTTCTGATATCTGCATTTCTTATTCGTTGTTTTAATTTGATTCGTAATAAACTTCTTTCCATTCTTCTTTGACATACTTTTAACTTTTGTGTTTGTTTTTCAGTCAGGGACCAAGTTTCAGTTTCAATTTGATAGAACAGGCAGTACACACATATTTATTACTGCCCTCTTGATATTCATGGGAAAGTCACCCTTCAGGATAAACACAAGTAATCAATACTGACTCCAAGCGTTGGTTTCATTTATCGTTGGTCCAGCTTCTCTACTATGAGTATTCACTTCATTCAGCAATTGTTGAAGTTCTTCTTGGCTTTCTAAAAAGAGGACAATATCGTCTGCTAATCTAAGATCAGATAAATACTTTCCATTGATGCCTTTTGTTCATTTCCCCAATCAATGGTTCTAAAAATTTGCTCTAACATTGCTGTAAATAGCTTGGAGGAAATGAAGTCTCCTTGACGTACACCTTTTTCGATTTTAAAGGGCTTTCCTACATTTTCAAGTCTGATTTTTGCTGAGCAATTGTGATAAATTTGTTACAGGATATGAATGTATGGTTCTGGTACACCTCGATTGATTAGAGCATTTATAAGATAGGTATGATGCACCATACAAGGGCCTTGTTGTAATCTACAAATGCTAGGTTCAATTTTTTGTTGTATTCTTTGTATTTTTCAATCACCTGGGTTACAGTGAATTGGTGGTCTTTTGATTTATCAACATAAATATACAGCTCTGCATAGGAGAAACCAATTCGGTTTCCACGTCTTTCGAATCGGAGCGGCACGACGTCTTGTTTATCCCGACAAATTATCTCGTTTAAAATTCCTCGTATAGTGCGGCCCCAAATGAATGAGATCTTTGTAAAGAACGGGAACTGGATGGGAACTGATAAAATTCCGAGGAGATTCACAGGTTCGTCGGACAAGTGTGTTGTGCAATTCGTCGGGGTCCCGTGAATGATTTATGTGTACGATGTTTGTCGTGTACACACCGCGCGAGCGGAGTTATGAATGACACACCCACAGAGAGTGATGCTGCGATGAAGAGAAAGATAGGCTGCAGTTTTTCGAACTGCATGTTTACGATCGACATTGATGACAAAGATTGAAACCTATTTTTCAATTTTTCATTTTATATAAATGATCATTGATATATCGTATCCCGTAGCTATGTTGCTTGGATAAGTTTACGTACTGTATAATCCGGTTTGTTCAAGGCTTCGGACATTATATGTTTCAGCAGAGTTGCCTCTTTAAGGTATTGGGTGTTTTTTTTAGAGTGATAGAACTTTCGATAGGGATAACTGTGATTTGGCAGAAGGTAGAAGCCATATTGTTTTGACATTTCTGTTCAGTAAGCATTGACAAATTAACATGGAAAGACTCACGCTGCAACAACGCTTACAAATTCTTGAAATTCATTTTCAGAATCAGTGTTCTATTCGCCAAACTTATAGAGCACTTCGTGAAATTTATGGTTTACATAATCGTCCATCAGAGCAGCTTATTCGTTGAACTATCGATAGATTTCGGACAACATTTTCTCTACTCGATGCAGCAACAACAACAAGACAAAAAACTGTGCGTACAGAAGAAAATATCGCTGCTGTGAGTCATAGTGTTAATAATGATCCAAATTTGTCTATTCGTCGACGTTCACAAGTTGGACTCTGTGTATCCCCCACATGGAAAATTTTGCGTAAAGATCTTGGTCTACACCCATAGAAGGTCCAGTTGGTTCAAGAACTTAAACCACTTGACCATAATGTTTTTTGATTGGGCCCTAGAACAGCGTGAAGTTGATCATTTGTTATGAATTATCCGAGTCGCCTTCTTTCGGATTTGAAAATTTAGTTAATCGAATTCTATTGGATGTTGTCTAAAAAGGATTTCAGTATGAATTACCTCAACACCAATATTAAATAAGTTCCGTATGCTGTATCGGATGTACCATTCTTCTATAAGTCATCTTCTCTTCCTTTGTTCTTTCAGTTTTTGTGCTGCTACGGTGTGGTTGTGTTTGTTTCCAAGTTGATATGATTTCGTTTTACTTTAAACCAAATGTTTTGGTTAGTTTCACCTCATTTCAAAATGAGCTTAAAGTACCATAAGGTTAAAAAGCAAGTATCTACTTATTTCAAACTTCGAATAGTGTTGGCTTTTAGTTGGCAGAAATCCATTGGACACTTTAATTGAATAACACACATATATTTTGATTTCTATTTATTACTGTGAGTTGCTCACATGACGCATGAATACTTGTAAACAACTGGTCTAAAATTTGGTACCATACAGTATTTTAATGGTTTCTCATTTGAGATAAGTTTTTTTTTATTATAATACTTTTGTTAAAACCACCAGGTCCCTAAATGAATACATCCCATATATGAGGTAGATGACTCGTTTTGGTCATTCAATAAATTTCTCGAATTTCTTTATCGTTTTATTTCTAAACTTTCTAATAGGTTCACCTTCAGACCCTTATTTATCTTTGTTGATCCTATTGAATCTCATTTTATAAAAAGTTTCCTAAAGCACATCTTGTATTACGGTCATAAATATAAAAATTATTATCAATGAAATTTTATCGGAAATGAACTTTTATTTTTGATATTGATTAAAGTGTCATCAAATCAGATTCAAGCACATGAGAACAAATTTGGAATGTAAAAAAATAATTATAATATTTTTTATCCTATTTCTTTTTCTGCGAATTTTTTTGTTGTTGGTTTTGCCCTACCAAGGGCAATTGTGTGGAGAAAAATCAGGTTATGGAAGTTCGAAATCGAAACAATCAAAAAATTTAGCCATTAACATTCAAATAAATAGTAAGATTCGCTTTCCTAGGAAATGATTAGTGTTATCACTTACTTTCAATTTATTTTATCCTGCTTTTTACAAATGTCTATTAAAACTCAATTTTTTTCACAATCGAAAAGGAAAAGAACCACTGTATTAATTTTCTCGGCCTCACAATAACAAGACTAAATAATTAACATGATTTCAGTATTTTTCACAAACTCACACATACAGATACATAAAACTTCAAAGTTCATTTCTGGTTGAACGGCTATGTAAACAAACAAAAATGCCGTATATGGAGTGAAAACAATCCTCAAGAATTTCTGCAGGTTCCATTGCATTCTGAAAAATGTATGGTGTGCTTTACACGCTGGAGGCATCATCGGTCCATGCTGGAGCTAATGTTACAGTGAATGGTGGTCGTTACAGATCCATGATCAATGATTATTTGTTTCAAATTTTGAATGATATCGACCCAGAAGTGTTTTGGTTCCAAAAAGATGGTACTACACCCCATGCTGCTACCGTAACAATTGATTTATTGAAAGAAAGATTTGGCGATAACATTATTTCGAGAAATGGTAATTGGCCTCCAAGATCATGCGACATACCTCCACTCGATTATTGTCTTTGGGGTTATGTCAAGTCATTGGATTATGCTGATAAACCAGAAACAATAGACGCTTTGGAAGTCAACACAACTCGTGTTATCGATGAAATAAGGCCTGAATTTTTCGAAAAAGTGGTCCAAAATTGGTCTGGTCGAATGCGGTTCCTCAGAGCTAGTCGTGATGGACACATGCCAGAAATTAATTTTAAAACATAAAAGTCATTATTAAATTATCTTTTAATAAAGAAAAACTGGCTTCATTCTTAATTTAAATGTGTTTTATTTCAATTTAAAGTACCATCATTCTAAAAAAACCCGATATATCAAGGATATTATTGAAGTGAATAATATTTGTAATCTGGGTGTAACACTTCATTCCAAATCAATTTTTGATCAACACTTCAACAACATTGTGAATTTCTCCAATGAAGTTTTAGGCTTCCTGTTCAGCAATAATCGCCATTTCAGTAAGCACGAAACTCTTCTTTCCCTTTATTATTCCTTCGTTAGCAGTAGGTTGAATTTTGCTTCTCTCATATGGAGTCCCAGGTATGACTGCCACATTAAACGTACAGAACAGATTATTAGCCTATAAAGGTAGAGTGGACATACGAAATCATGAGTATACAGAGATTATGGGGAGTTGTAATATGTTAAGTTTAAGTAACCGTAAAAGAATCGCAGATGTAAAGATGATGTATAAGATTGAGAGTGGTGTGTTGTCGGTGCATTTCTTTTAAAAATCCTTATTCAAATTTTATATACCGTTTGAAAACACGAAATCATCACAGAATTCACTGATCTACATGATGATGTTCACCTTGAATTCGCTTCTGACCGGCCTGGATTGATTTCATCCATTATTGCCGTCAATAAAGAGAACTTTGAAACAAAGACTGAACTGAGTGACTTTTAAAGCTCAGATTCTGAAGGTTCGTTGTTTCAGGACTCTTGAGATATGTTGGAATTTGTTTTTATTATTGTTTCATTTCTTGATAGCTGATAAGTTGTTAATATGTGGATACTTTATTTGGGCTTACAGCCTGTTAGTATCCCTTCTTTATGAATAAATAATAAACATATAGACCTGAATCATTTGAAGAAAATGCAATAAAGGAAATAGTATATATCTAATGCATGAAAAGAATGAACAGGAGTGGACCCAAATAGAAACCTTGTAATCCATAAAAGTTTAGTTGTATTGACATTCAGAATTTCTTCTCAGGTGGTCTTCCCCCCCAAACTTTCACTCCTAACCTTTTAACCTCACATCCCATTCATAAAAAGCATCCCAACAAACAGTCATAAATATCGAAAATATCCGCTACTCAAACACACCGTCGTATTCCGTCATCGACTTATCAACAACAAAATTTCCCTATCATCTAATTGTTTATAACAATCGCATCGTAAACAACCATTGCACAATGGCCACGCTATACGCCTGACACAGAAACCAAAATTAACGAGCCAATACGATAAATTTCAACGCTTCACAATCTCAACAGTTATGTCATTCAAGTCGATTAAAAATTCAAACAGAAAGGCCGGGTTCTTGGTTCTTTCATGAATTATTTCACGAGTCAGACGTTATCTCGTGTGACCTCTCTCGATTCATTAAACGCAGCTTATTTACATACGTGTATATTTGTAGAGAGATGGGATTTCATTGATGAAAACCAAATAAGGAAGTTGAGGTTGTTGGTCGGATCTAATTAGGCTAAAAGCATCACCTGTACCCAGATTCAAATTGAGCTATTGGGAATACGTAACACATTTCAGAAGCTACAAGGTAGATAATGATACCTGGAAATATAGATTTGTCAGGATCATTAGTAGGAGAAGTGATCAGTTGATAGCAATCATAATGGCATGTTCGAACCGTAATCATCTCGTCGTGAATTCCTTTAAGTAATTTCTAGGACTAGTATTCCCTAATTGACGGAATTTATGAATTAATGCATATGTATACGCATAAAATATTTAGTCATCAAAATATTTATGACACGTCAAGTACAATAAAATAGCATATGTAACTATGAAAGGTCTTAAACCAAAAATATATTATATAGATCAAAATACAAATTTTGCAACGAGTAGGAGACAAGAGGTTTGCAGAGCACTATAAAAATTTGTTATTGATGTATTGAATCGAGAAGAAAGTATATTGCATAATAGAAATATTACTCTAAAAAAGTTAAAAAAAAATATTTAATGGGAGGTGAATTATTTGTAGACGCTGTACCAGGTTAAGTCTTTCCATTATGAATTGTCAAACGCTACTGAACAGAAATGGCACTTCAGTTAACACGAGGCATTCGCAATCTGTGATTAAATCCCCACAACAAAAAGTACCTCTAAATGAATCACCGTTTATAACTCATGTTTTAAAGAACCAATAAAATCCGTCAAATTCCCATAGATACGAAATATTGATAAGTGAATATACCTTTGACGACGTGGTATAATCGTTTTGGTGTTTCGCCTCCTGCCATATTGTGATCATTGTATAGTAATATTCTTGGACGTTCGCCAAATAAAATAAAATTCGAGCTCAAAGAAATGCCATTGAGTATTTCAAAATTGGGAACATTTAATGGTGTTTTGTGAACATCGGAATAACAAACTTTGTGCTGATATTTCGAATGAAGAATTAGCAGATATACTGAAAGATTGGGCATTCAACATGAAACGTACAGACAGCAGAGAATATATAAAGAACCACTTGGAATATTTCTGCTAAACTAAAAAAGTTTCATGAAGAATCCAAATCTATTTGAATATATAATTTCTGAAAATGCAAGAAAGGCTCGTACAGCTAAAAGAAATAAATTACAAGCAATTCCGGACAGAAAAAAGAAAGCTCTGTCACTCTTAACGAGAAAGAAATAACCAAAATTGCCACCAACAGTACAATACTATAAATTCCCAAACCGACAATACATTAAAGATTCATTACAATAATTGTACCTTCAATATTAATATTGATCAATAAAAAATTTGAAATATTATTCATTATATAATCGTAACGAATACCAACTCGAGCATAGACAATATGTTTCGATTATACGAACCTATTCACTTGACGTATTTCGCGAAACACCACTCGAGCTGCACTCTCGTGATGTTTCGCGAACTATGTCTCGTGTATATCGAATATTGTCTATACTCTTATGATATTATTACTGAGTATTGCTACTCATCCGATAAAGTCATGGTGTGAAAAAACAATATTGTGAAATCAATAAATACTGCAAATGTTTTTTTGTTTTCAAACCCATAGAATTTCTTTAGCGCTCAAGAGGAGCGAAGGGAAACTGAAGGATGTTAACCTTCTAATCCAGATATCCCTGAAATAGATACCAGTTTTCACGCAGACACAACCAAGACGACTCTTCCTTACTTATGCACTCTCAGCAGAATATCACATCACCATAAATATAAACAAGGAAGCCATACTAGAGTCCCAGTTTTGTCGTAAAGCATTATAACACACGTTTGACATCATTTCGCGATAATATATTGTGGAAGTTGGCGTTTGCTTACGTTCTGAACTCTGGTCTCAGACGCATTTCCGCGATGCATGCCACTCTGATTAATGGCAGGTAAAAACTGAATGACTGCGCGCCAATCTGCAGGTAAAAACTACCTGGCAGGTGGGCAGAAGGAAATTGGCCGTGGGTAATTTCCTAGCGAGCATTGACAAACCTTTCAATGGAATAATGAAGATGATTAAGTCAGGATTAAAAATTAGTTTTTGAAAATTACTGTGTTTCACCACAAAAATCGATAAAAACACATTTTGTGTAAACAGATACTTGAAAATACACACATCGTCAGAATTCTTGGTCCCTCTAGGTTTCTCAAGGAATAAACTATGTTCTGGAAATGAGATGAATATTTTCCTCTATTTCTACTGCAATATATTTGATAGAAAATCTTTGTTTGTTATCTTTGCTTTATGCAGGATGAGACAAAATAGGAAAAATGAGAAAAAAATCTCAGAATCAGAAACAATAGACGCTTTGGAATCCAACACAACTCGTTTTATTGATTAAATAAGACCTGAATTACTCGAAAAGTGGTCCAAAATTGATCTGGTGGAATGCGGTTCCTCAGAGCTAATCATGGTGGACATTTGCCGGAAATTATTTTCAAAACATAAATGTCTTCAATCTTAATTTAAATGTGTTTTATTTCAATTTGAAGTTCTATCACTCTAAAAAAAACACCCGATATGAAAATAAACCATGAAAAACTTACTTATGATGACTGATGAAAGATAGGGTGGCACATATGTTGGGTATGGAGCATACGGACAAGGCGCGCACTTGTATCCGTTGTAATAATACGGACAATTACAGTAATTGGCACACCTGTTCGTCACATAGTAACCTCCATTGTACCTTCTGCACCTTATGCCTCTAATCATCTCCTTTTCCGCCTCCGACATCCATTTTTCGGCCTCTTTCTTTCCATGGTGATGCCTGACTCTACGCCCATCGGAGACGCTAATAACGATGCCGGTATTCTCCACGACAGCCTCAATTTTCCTGCCTGAGGAGGTGACTGTATGGATGCGTGATTTTCCCTTGTGTTTCGCGGAAGAAGCATTCCGATAGTGGGCTTCGGTTAGCACCAAGAGGAGGAGAATCATCCACTGGGTCCGCAACAGTGATTTCAGCCGCATCTTTCAGACACATCGCGCACTTAAGTCTTCTGAAGACATAATGAGGGTTAATGGATCTTGACCATGATTTTTGCTGCCTACGCCATGGGCCCGCACTAAGCTATAAATTTTTATTAACTGATATTACTTGAATTTGTTCAATATTTCATTCAGTTACCGTATAACTGATAAATTTGATCTAATAAGTGATTTAGGATTTTAAAGAGAACTATGGGCAACATTGTTACAGGACAAGTGAATCACTTAACGGTTATGTAGAATAAGTTATCAGGAAACAACATGAAACATTTAGTGCCATAACAACGTCGCAAAATTATCGAGATTTACCATTAAAACTAGAGGTTCACGAAGGCAACATGGGAGGGATTACGTGCAGATTATTGTACCATCGACCAAATCGAAAAAAATCGTAGGATTCTAAAGAAAAAAATCATATTAAAATGTGAAAAATGCTGTTCAAGATAATCCAAGGACGTCGTTCTCAGCAATTGAACTTGACACATGGATATCAACTTGGATAAAGAAGGATTAAGGTTTGCAGTTACATAAAAATCAACTGGCTCAGGGACTGAGGCTGAATGATCATCATTCCCGCCATGATTTTTCTGCCTTTTTGATCCAACATTTGACTGAAGACCTGTATTTCATCTAACTGTCATGTTCAGCAATGGATTTTGGCTTTGAAGACCTTGTTAATGGACAAAATTGCAAAATTTGGAACTAGGAGAATCCCTATTTATCTGGAAAAGTGTTCTGCCATTCATGCCTGTTAAATTCTTGGACCTTATTTTCTTGAGAATGATCAAGAGATCAGGTGTTATCCTAACTTGAGTTTATTACTCGGAAATACTAAGCAGTTATTTGTTCCCAATTTTCATTGCAAACTAACCAGAAATTTTCTTTTCCGTAAAACGGAGGTACGTTCCATACAACCAACGAAACCATTGCCTTATTGAGAACGCCATTTCTAGAAATGGTGTGAAAACATCATGATAAAATGGGCTGATTGGATTCGTTATTACCAAAAATGTTCTGGAGCTTATTTGTAAAATATACATAATTGTAGTTATTAGTTGGAATAAAGTTAAAATATAGATGATAACTTCACAAACGAAAATGGTCATAATTATTCAAGAAAGATGAAGTTCAGCGGAAATTAGATAAAAGTGAATATATGAAGACATTTCGCTGTACAGCAATGCTACCATTTAAATTCACTTTGAAATCCCTAAGCACTATTTGGATTAAACCTTATGAAATTGACCTGTGAGTTTATCACAGAGTTTCTTCACTGACGCAAGAGATTCAAGTGTACTGATTGAATTCTCGAATGGAAAAGAAGTTGCTGATGCTGAAATTCCGTTGAAAATTAACCACACCGAAGTTTCTGTTGAAATTGGTTTCCCTTCATTTCGGAGAATTTCTTTTCTAGGAGGCTAAATGTTGAATTATTAGTATTGAAATTAATACTATGTCAAGAAAAGTTTTTCGATTAGACTGTATTTATTTAAATTTCGTAAAGGTTTTCACGATTCTCTAATTTTTTAATCAAATTTTTATAAAGAAAACCTGGTAAATTTATCTATTGGACAGATACTTAGTAGAACATTGTTTCCTGCAACAAGTGAAAAAGCAGGGCGTTCCCATAAATGATAACGTTTTCTTCATGAAAGAAAATTTCGTCTACATATGTGTTTGAAGATTTAACAAATATAACAGTGTGTCTGTATATAATATAATAATAATATATTTGTTGGTTTATTCATTCCATTTGACAGTATATTAGGAGTACAAATAAGTTTCCGCCGTTTTATTGTAGATGGCGAGGCACGGAGTTTCGGTTAGCTTTCGCAGATGATAACCGGCTTAAAAAATAGTTTGGACATTCAAGAACAACATAACCTATTAATATCATTGATTTTATATTGGTAAAATATAATTTTTATAAGTTGAAAATGTCAAAATTTGAGCCAAGTAAGGCGTCATTTGCGGGAAATATTAGTTTACTTCTTTAATTTAAAGAACTCTGCTGCTGAGGCGCATCAATTGCTCGTAGAAGCATATGGTGAGGGTGCTTTGAGTGAGAGAACGTGTCGAGAGTGGTTTCAAAAGTTTAAAAACGGTGATTTCGACGAAGAAGACAAAGATCGCAGTGGAAGGCCAAAAATTACGAGGATGCAGAATTGGAGGAATTATTGGAGAAAGATTCATCTCAAACACAAAAAGAACTTGCTCTAACATTAGAAGTCACTCAGCGAGCTGTCTCACATCGTTTAAAATCATTAGGAATGATTCATAAACAAGGAAATTGGGTTCCGTACGGCGGAAACTTATTTGTACTCCTAATATATTGAGTTTTGATTATACGCGTCTATTAAACATAAGCGGTGCTTTTTGTAGACATTAATTTAATTCTAAAAGTTTTTTGAACAAATTTTTTTTTTAAATTAAAATTGTAAAAGACTAACAGATTAAATCTGTTTTGACATTCAAATTCAGAAATATTTTGTTATTTTTGCTTAAGAGCTGAGTAAAAATATTCCACATAATATCAGTACTAATGATCGGATGTTTGTTTTAGAGTGATAGAACTTTAAATTGAAATAAAATACATTTAAATTGAGATTGAAGCCAAATTTATTCTTTATTTGAAAGATAATTTTATGACATTTATGTTTTGAAAATAATTTCCGGCATATGTCCACCACGACTAGCTCTAAGGAACCGCATTCATTCGACCAGACTAATTTTGAACCTTTTTGTCGAGTAATCGATAACAAGAGTTATGTTGGCTTCCAACGCGTCTATTGTTTCTGGTTTATCAGCATAACCCAATGATTTGACATAACCCCAAAGAAAATGATCCAGTGGAGGTATGTCGCATGATCTTGGAGGCCAATTGATAGGGCCAGTTTTCGAAATAATGTTATCTCCAAATATTTCTTTCAATAAATCAATTGTTACGGTAGCAGCATGAGGTGTAGCAGCCTCTTGTTGGAACCAAAACACTTCTGGGTCGATACCATTCAAACTTTGAAACAAATAAACATTGATCATCGATCTGTAATGAGCACCATTCACTGTAGCATTAGTTCCAGCATCGTTTTTAAAGAAATATGGACCGATGATGCCTCCAGCGTGTAAAGCACACCATACGGTGCATTTTTCAGGATGCAATGGAACCTGCAGAACTTCTTGAGGATTGTTTTCACTCCATATACGGCAATTTTGCTTGTTTACATAGCCGTTCAACCAGAAATGAGCTTCATCACTAGACACAATTTTAAGAGAAAATGTGAATCAACTTTAAGCTGTTCTAGGGCCCAATCAGCAAACAAACGACGTTTATTATGGTCAAGTAGCTTTAGTTCTTGAACCAGTTGGATCTTGTATGGGTGTAGACCAAGATCTTTACGCAAAATTTTCCATGTGGTTGATGCACAGAGTCCAACTTGTTGTGAACGTCGATGAATAGACAAATCTGGATCATTAACACTATGACTTCTAGCAGCGATATTTTCTTCTGTACGTACAGTTCTTTGTCTTGTTATTGTTGTTGCATCGAGTAGAGAAAATGTTGTCAATGCTTACTGAACAGAAATGTCAAAACAACATGGCTTCGACCTTTTGTTAAATCACACTTGTCCCTATCGAAACTTCTATCACTCTAAAGAAAATACCCGATACTTAATGATTTAGAAATGAAGAGTTATTATTATTATTCGAAAAATATTGAACACGAATAAAAGAGTCTTGTTAGTGAAAATTACGACGAAACATGCTTTCTTCTATGCTTGAGAAATAATTTTCTTGTTTACTAGTAACATCGCAGTTACAGTGCTATCTGGAGCCAATGCAACTACTAAAGATAGTGATCAGTAATATAAGGCGCCACATTTAGTAGCTTGCATTCCTTGGTTTGCATTTAATGCGTGATTTCATAAAGAATGCCATCTCCGACCACCTTCCCCTCGCCCCTTCCGACAGATACTGTATCGCATGATGAATATTCATCATTTTTGATCAGATTTCCCGATCTGACTGCATCACGCTGTGATTCATCTGCCGACCAATGCGAAAACCCGACCCGATCTCGGTGAGATGTTGATAAAACATATTCGTGATTGCAGTCACATCCCGGGCTTATGATCCAGAGGCTAATTGGTATTATTACATCGAAATTATTCACGAGGGTAATTACGTTAGGCCTTTCGGAAAAAGAGCACCATGGTACGTGATGAAAATAAGCAGCGATGGTACGATGATGCTTTCCTTGGGACCACCCAGGAAATGGCAAATTAGCGAGGTGGTCAAAAAACTCTAGCTGCCGGCGTTTTATTTTTCGTATTTCCCATTAATTGCAGCCTAGTCAATCTCCTCCTTCATTAGTTTTGGTCATAAACGTTCTGAACTTCAGTTTTCGAGTTTTTGCAAAGAAGGAAGTCGTTTCTGGACTTTGGCAATCTTTCGCTTGATTTTCAACAGATTCAGAAACCTTTAAATTGTATTTATAGCAGATATAGAGGCCTTAATCAAGAATTGTGCTTATTTACGAGCTCAGGTGAAAGTTTTGTTCTCAATTCTAAATCGTTTCTGAACACAATAACTAATTTCTTGATAAATTTGATGGGTAATTGGGAATAGTTGATGAAAACAGCGTTAGATAATCTCTTTCTTAAAATACTGGTTCATATATTTAATATTTTTAGTCAATTAAATTCAAAGTTTGGTTTTAATATTCTATGGAAAAAGCAAGCGATGAAAATTCACCAAAATTTGGACATACCTATCTTTGTGGAACCGAATATTTCGCTTAACAAAATGGGAGACGGTTAACCGACTATAAAGAAAACAATAATGCCAGAGAAAGTGAGTCGATTTATGAAGGAAGGGCTATCTAGAGTTTGCATTTTGAAGTAGAGGCTATTTCGAGTTTTGTAACTCTTTTGTCAATCGTGTTTTGACAGAAAGTTTGTTTAATATTTGGCATTAACGAAATGGGTCAATTTACGTTTAAACATAACATAAAATAGAAAGGTCTTTTACTTGATAGAAGAAATATAACAAAATCTGAATATTAAAACAAATTGAAATATGTTTATCTTCTACAATTTTAATTTCAAAAAATTTTTTATTCAAAAAACTTTTAGAATTAAATTAATGTCTACATAAGCACCGCTCATATTTAATAGCGGTATATAATCAAAACTCAATATACAATGTCAAATGGAATAAATAAACCAACAAATATACATAGTCATTTAAAAATGATAAATAAATATTTGAAGGAGACAAAATTTTGTTTCTGATCTCACCATTATGAACACCAATTCCTTTTCAAAAGCATAAAACACAACTTATGGACTTCTCAAAAAATATAATTTATTTGAAATATTTGATATATTTAAATATTCTAATAAGTTAATTAAAAAATCTCTGAAATTGTATATTGAGTTTTGATTATATACGTCTATTATATGTTATATTTCTTCTATCAAGTAAAAAGCCTTTTTCTATTTTATTTTATACTAAATATATAATTATATTTAGGCTTGAATAAATCTCGTTATGGAATGTTAGATATTTTTGAATTGAAGAAAACCTTATAATATCTTACAGTTTTCTGTGATTTTTTGACGAACATAGACTATCTTGATTTTTAAAGTTAGTCTATTTAAAGCAATTATCTGGTTACCACTGTGAGGTAGATATAGTGATTGTTAGTTGATTTTGATATTTTAAATATTATTTAGGGCCGAAGAAGAGATTATCGGAATTCTTATTGTTTTTTGAAGATATCGTGCATGTTTTGAGAGATTTTTGAATTAACTTATTTGAATATTTAAATATATTAAATATGTCAAATAAATTATATTTTTTGAGAAGTCCTTAAGTTGTGTTTTATGTTTATGAAAAGGAATTGGTGTTCATAATGGTAAGATCAGAAACAAAATTTTGTCTCCTTCAAATATCTATTTATTAATTTTAAATGACTATTTATATTTGTTGGTTTATTTATTCCATTTGACAATTTATATTGAGTTTTGATTATATACGTCTAATGAATATGAGCTTATGTAGACATTATTTTAATTTCAAAAGTTTTTTGAATAAAAATTTTTTTGAAATTAAAATTGTAGAAGATTGACAGATTAAATCTGTTTTGATATTCAAATGAACATGGAATTAAATCTCGTGTACCCTGTCATAAAAGAGGACAATGCACAGAAATACTTTTCGTTATCTTATGTAAATGAATTTTTTGAAAATATTGCTGAATATTTCAAATATAGTTTCATTTACAACGCAGCTTTTAAAACCATTAATAACCTTAGTACCTACATTAAAAACGATAATAAGGATCGAACAAATAGAGAAAATAAATCTGGAGTCTACAAGTTGACCTGCAACGATTGCCCTTTAGTATACATTGGCCAGACAGGTAGATCATTCAAGAATAGAATCCAAGAACACCAAAGGAGTTACATATCGGATTTTGTACATTCGACCTATGCTAATCATCTTAAGGAATTCAGGTATAATTTCAACAATAATTATGAAATTATCCACGTCGAAAGCAAAAGTTCTATATTAACACTCTTAGAATTTCTTGAAATCAACAGGTGCAATGCCCGTAAAATCCTTTTGAACAAACAGATGTTGACGAGTCTCAATTACTGAAAATCTTTCCCTAATGGTATTTTTTAGCGGAAATTTCCACAACTTGGGTTCTTATGACTTGTTCTTCCATTATGTTGTCACGTACTTAACACTGTAATTTAAACTCGGTTACTCCATCGAACACTAGAATGTAGATACCTGAAGAAGCCACATCGTGGTGACACAATTGTTGTATTATAAACATTTTCGTGGAAATCAAAAGACTGTCTCTTATATAATTTTCAATTATTATTACTATTTTTATTATTATTATTATTATCTGTCTACTATGTGAACAATATCAACCTAACCGGAAGGTATCACTTCGTGAACCCAGCCATCTTCTACCAAGTTCTCAGTCCTCAATACCCGGCAATTTCCCATCGTTTTTTATCGCATAACTTAATTATTATCCAACATATCTGTCGGTTATCGGAACCCGTAATCATCCGATATTCAAAATAAATACAAAATCGATCCCGGCCGTCGTTAAACAAATATTCCGAAACGGCACAGTGTCAATTAGCCAGCCGTTAAGAACGTTTCGCTCTCGTAGTCCAGTTCCGATGCCGCGAAATAACATAAATTTGAATAAATTAGCGAACGCCACCCCCCGCCGCGCCGTCGCTGACCGCGGAGCAGATGAGAACGTCCGCGTGACCGACAGACGGACCCATCGATATTAATTGGCGGTAATTTGTTACGGTCGTTGTTGATGCCTTTGCGATTTCTACGGTACGGTGACGTCATCGGTGCTGGGATGAAATTGCGGATTATTAATCGATCGATTCGTGTATGAATGGCTTATTTGTCAACGTGAGACGTTAAGATCGGGTTTCTATATGTCTAACTGTTTTTCCGTCGCGATAGAGAGGCGTGAGTCAGATTTGTCGAGTGATGTGTTCGGAAAATTGAGGAAATTAATCGTGTTATAGATGAAATAAGAGTTACTGAGTTTTCCATCACTTTTATTGGGCAGTTTTCAATCACTCGAGTTTCGTATTATAACTGGGGGGTCTGTCCACCCTACCACCGCACGGACTATTGTGGTTTAACCCTAATTTATATTCCCCAATGAGGTCCAGTTTCTGGACAAAACGGATAATCCTATCCAGAGGTATCTTTTTCAGTTCGCAGTGGGCCATAATAGCCTGACCAAAGACCTCGAAACGATGTGCATGACTGTTTCAGTGTCCTCAAGACACTGCCTGCATTAATCGTCTTCAGCCGGACCGATTTTGTGCAAATGCGCTTCCAGCCTGCAGTGACCTGTCATAATCTCGTCAAGTATTTTGAGTTTGGTTTTGGCCAAACCTAGCGCTAGGTATTCCATCTTTTGATTTGAAGCTGTTCCAAGTGTTTCAGGCTAGGATGGCACAGTCCGAAAGACTTAGCTTAGAGGTCATTCTGCCTGTTATTGTCCGCTTAGCCACGTCATGTTATATGGTTCCGGGCCTACCAAAGACAGCGTGGCTCCAGCAAACGCCAGCAGATCTGACTCTTCGTCACTCAAATAATTTGAGTGGCCCGGTGTTCAGAGAAGAGTGATTCTGTTATGCATACCGAGCCTGTTTAGAACCTTGCGGCAACTCCAGACTGTTCTCGATCTACAACAGCTTTTAGTACTGACTGACTATCGCTAAATAATTTCATTTTGCCGTGATGGATTTGCCGTTTTATCAGCAAATCTGCCGCAGCCTCAATGGCAAATAGTTCTGCCTGGAATATGGTAGCATATTGACCGAGACTCAATGAGATGGTGACTCTGTTTACTCAGTGAATACCATAGACGTATTGAATGAGCCCCAATTATTTACGTTTTCTACTGAGGCTAATATTATATCGTTCATTATTCAACTGGTCAAAATAAATACTACTGAATCCTGTGTTGCCAAACTACTCATTTGAGCATGATTTTAGCATGCAAGTCTCACAATATTTTAATTCTATAAACCCTTGCTTCATTCTAAGTTTCCCACAGTAATAGCTGCATATTAATATTTCATCAAATAAAGTAATAGATCCAATAAAGGTGAAGTATAGAGTGTTTTTTTAGAGTGATAGAATTCTCGATAGGGATAACTGTGATTTGACAGAAGGTAGAAGCCATGTTGTTTCGACATTTCTGTTTAGCATTGACAAATCATCATGGAAAGACTCACGCCGCAACAACGTTTACAAATTGTTGAAATTTTTTTTTCAAAATCAGTGTCCTAGTCGCCAAACTTCGTGAAATTTATGGTTTACACAATCGTCCGTCAGAGCAGCATAGTCCTCGAACTATCGATATTTTTCGGACAAAATTTTCTCTACTCGATGTAACAACAACAACAAGACAAAGAACTTTACGTACAGAAGAAAATATCGCTGCTGTAAGTCGTAGTGTTAATGATGATCCACATTTGTCTATTCGTCGACGTTCACAACAAGTTGGACTCTGTGCATCCACCACATGGAAAATTTTGCGTAAAGATCTTAGTCTACACCCATACAAGATTCAACTGATTCAATGACTAAAGCCAGTTGACCATAATAAGCATCGTTTATTTGCTGATTGGGTCCTAGAACAGCTTGAAGTTGATCTACTTTTTTATCGTAAAATTGTGTTTAGTGATGAAGCTCTTCTCTGGTTAGACGGCTATGTAAACAAGCAAAATTGCCGCATATGGAGTGAAACTAATCCTCAAGAAGTTCTGTAGTTTCCACTGCATATTGAAAAATACACTGTATGGTGTGCTTTACACGCTGGAGGCATCAGCGGTCCATATTTATTTAAAAACGATGCTGGAGCTAATGTTACAGTGAATGGTGCTCGTTACAGATCGATGATCAATGATTATTTGTTTCAAATTTTGAATGGTATCGACCCAGAAGTGTTTTGGTTCCCACAAGATGGTGCTACAACTCATGCTGCTACCGTAATAATTGATTTATTGAAAGAAAGATTTGGCGATAACATTATTTCGAGAACTAGGTCAATTAAATGGCCTCCAAGATCATGCGACATAACTGGATTATTTTCGTTGGGGTTATGTCAAGCCTGGTTTATGCTGATAAACCAGAAACAATAGACGCTTTGGAAGCCACCATAACTCGTGTTAATGATAAAATAAGGCCTGAATTACTCGAAAAAGTGGTCCAATATTGGTCTGGTCGAATGCGGTTCCTCAGAGCTAGTCGTGGTGGACATATGCCGAAAATTATTTTTAAAACATAAATGTCATAAAATAAAAAAAAATTTGGCTTCAATCTTAATTTAAATGTAATTTATTTCAATATAAATCTCTATCAATGTAAAAAAAAACACCCGGTATTAACAATAATAACCATCAAGCTTTCTACCGGTATTTTTAAAGCATACGGTTTTGCCATCTACATATCCGTTTCAATAAACTATCTTGTTAGTGATTCTATTTATATTTTCATGAAAAGTTTTTTCGAAATATATATGAAATTTTCAGCTGAAAGTGTGTTCAAGGAACTCCTCATAATTAAGCCTTCTGTACTGCTATAGAATTCGCCGTTATAACTAAAATAATTTTGATTCGAACAAATTTTCACTAAATAGATGAATTCTGATTTTATAACACAGCTCATTTTATTTTCCAAAAGCATTTCATCAATAAGAGTTATAACACTCAAATTTACAACATCGAATGAGACAAATTCTGAATTGGCTGGTACTTCGATATTTTTAATTTCGTTGAGGACTGCAAATGAATTTTTAATAAAAAATTAAGTAATTTTCTATAATTTCCAACCTCAATATTTGATTACAAATTGAGTTCCGAAATAACAACAATTACGGAATTGGTATTATTTGCTGTAAATTTGTTTTCTTATTTACCACCTGAAGACATTTCTTTTGAAGGAATGCCATTTGAAAATTAATTGAATGTGTAATAAAATCAGTAATTTATTTACTAAAAATTATTCTAGTTTTAATGGTGGTACTGATCAGTACTAAAAGCTCAATCATAGGGAGTACCTTGAGCTCACTCTCAGCTGATTTTTTCATGAAGGATTTAGAAGAAAACTATTAATCAAAATAGAAATAGAACCACTAACAAGATAATTTATTGGTACAGATATGTATAAAACAAAATCCTACTAGCTACTAGTAGACGACAACTTGATGGTTTTCTTCATTACCTAAATTCATTACATGAAAATATAGCGTTTCAAAGTAGAAATAGAAACAGAACACTACCTAAATTATTAAAATCTTACAATTACTAGAGTCAATAACAAACATAGTTTTTTCATTTTTCATAAACCTTATCATACAAATATAACAACCCTATCAACTCGTTTCATTCAATCCGACATAAATCACTCGTATCAGTATATCATAGCATGACACATAGATTAATGACAATTTTCTTATCTCCGAAAATTTTCAGTCATGAAATGAAATTAACAGAACAAATAACAACTAATAACTATTATTTGCTATCAATAATAGACAGTAGTATAGCCAGAAAGCATAGAAATGTTATTCACTGAATATACCTCAAGTTGAAACCGAAAAATATTCAGTTCTCTCAGCTAACATTTCTATAAATAAAAAAAATCCTCAATCACATATACATCCTTCAGAACCAAAAATTCTTTAGGAAAACTAGAAAGAACTCAAAACTTAAAATGAATAAGCACAGTTATCAGGTGTTTACCAAGTATCATGGAGTACCTGCCCAAAAACTTATATTGGACACACCAGAAGGTCCTTTGATACTAGAATAAAAAAATGTAGGTGATCTTTCCTGAAAATTAAGTTGGATTTTACCTATGCAGAAGGTCTAGTAACAGGGGAACATAATTTCTATGAGCCTTTCAAGATTTTGTATGAGAAAAATAAAGATCAAAAGCTGAATATTTTAGGAGTTTAGAAATAAATAGAAATTCGGGAAATTTTTGAATGACCAAACCTCTATTGAGTTTATTCTCGATGGGTTTACCGTAAGTAATAAAAAACTTAATTTTACCCCTCAACTCAATACAGAAACTATGTATACAGAGTGTCTTCTTTTAAAAGGGCCAAACTTCAAGGGCAGATCATACAAGTTATTTGAAACAAAAAATGCCGTATCAAATTTGACCACATATCTGGAAACGGCATTAAATTTGCTACAAGATAAGAAGTTCTACGTGCCAAAAAATTCTTATTGCGGGCGTGATAAGGAGATGAATATCATGATTCAAAAGTGGCCAAAATCAATCATATTTCTCCAATGGTATTATCGATGAAAAATTATTAATCATGGACATGTTTTTTTTAAGTAAAAAATACCTAATTCAGCATGCTTTCGACTGACATATCAACTTTTATGCTAGCTGCTTGTCCTCTGCCATAATATCATGGCTAACAACGTAAACTTGAAATATTCCAAACCTAAATTTGCTCTGTCTTGAAGCTCTTGTGATTGAATATCAAAGTAAACATTGAATTTAAAATCTGACAATTATCTTTGAAGTTTGGACCTTTCAAAAGTAGTATGTATCTTGTATGTAACCAAAAATTTTAACCAGTTTTTTATAGGTATTTAAAGAAGTTACTAGGTTACGAAACGCGTCATGCTGAGCAAATCTTAAGATTAAATAGAAATCAACCTATATTGAATTAAGTAATATATCATAAAAATTTGTTTTCTCAACGGAATATTGGAAAATAACATTTTCGTGGACATTGAATGAAATCAAAATGTTTCAGTATACACAACCAAGTTATGAGTTGGTGTGAAAGTTCGAAAAATTTAATTAATATCTCTTTAAGGAGAAAGTCTCATTTTATTGTTACGAAAATAGTCAACATGTTTAAAGGTCTCCATTGCCCAGAAGAACGTTCTTTCGTCTACTGCGAGTCTGACAACCTTGCACCACACGGCTTAATTCGCGATTTAAACAAATACAGCAGGAAAAAATTCGCAAAAGCAACATCATCCCCTTCTACCCATTCGAGAATTCACCGAATACAAGCAATAAGATCTAAGGTACCACGGCACCATCACCTACACTCAGAACCCAAACTATTCGTTACTCGAACTCGCGAAATCGCGCACCACCATAATATCACCTCTATCTACGTCCAGATAGCCGCATTCCCCGACGACGTTCCGTTCGAAAACGGCAGAAAAAAAAAGACAACCCCGTCCTCCTCGCCCACCGTCTAGCCTTGGCGGCCGACGTCGTCACGTGCCGGTATTTACGGAAGATCGTAGAGTGCGTGGAGCCGCGATCGCTCGCGAGAAACAACTGAACAACGTGATTTTCCTCCTGGCCGGCGTGTGTCCCGCGAACGTGTGTGTGTGTTTATTAATCCCGACGACCGGCGGCTTATCTCGGACGCCTCTGAAAGTGGTACCGCGGTGTCGAGTCCGGAGGTATGGGTGGATGCGGTGATGTAACGCGGGGGTGCCTCGCGGTGCGCTCCGGAGACGGTTACCGTTAGGGAGAACGTCCTTTGGGATGATCGACCTGATCGAGGTAGACTAGTGCATCAGTTCTTCGAGTGGGTTCCGCGGAAAAGTCGCCAAAGTTGAATTAGCCTATTTATGTTCTTCGAATATTAACCATTAAATGATCATCCATTTAATTTTTCTCATAGTAAATTTAAATGAAACACATTTATGATTTGAATAAGTTCTTGGAATTCTTTATGTAAAAATCCCGCTGAAGGGGATGGTCGAAATTCTTTTTGTCATATGTTGGTACAACTGCTGGAGTTTAAACATAATTATGTCATTTAGTTGCCTGTTGCAATATTCACAATGAATGAATATATCGGACGAAGAATCTATCTTAAATTCTTACATTGCTTATGGAGTTTATCCTAAAGGCGCTGAAAATGTAATATTAGACATACATCTTTTAAATATTCCCTCACACTATAATAAGCTTTTCGAGTCATCATTGATTACACCATTTTACCGAAATCTGGCCTATTCATGGCTTTTACGGAATCAAGATTATGAAACCTGATGCATTGACATATTTTGAGTTTTTCCCTTCTATGCATGGGTATAGAAAAGGTTTTGGAATTTCTTATAGAAAAACTATGAAAGCTGTAAAGTTTGACACAATCAGGTATCATATAAAGTAATAATTTATACAAAATAAAATAGAAAGGCCTTTTACTTGATAGAAGAAATATAACAAAATTTGAATATTAAAACAAATTGGAATATGTTTATCTTCTACAATTTTAATTTCAAAAAAATTTTTATTCAAAAAACTTTTAGAAATAAATTTATGTCTACACAAGCACCGCTTACATTTAATAGACGTATATAATCAAAACTCAATATATAATGTCAAATGGAATAAATAACCCAACATATATACGAAAGTAATTAAAATTAATAAATAAATATTTAAAGGAGACAAAATTTTGTTTCTGGTCTTACCTTTAAGAACACCAATTGCCTTTTAAAAACATGAACACACTTAAAGGACTTCTCAAAGAATATAATTTATTTGAAATATATAATATATTTAAATATTCGAATAAATTATTTCAAAAATCTCTAAAAAATGTGCACTATATCTTCAAAAAACAATTATAATTCTAGACAATCCCGTCTTCAGTCCTCATTTAATATTCCAAATATCAAAATCTAAAACTTAACCTATATCTCTCACGTGTTAAAAGACTTAAGCTTCGAAATACAGATCAACTATATAATTCAAGATTGATCTATGTTCTAACAAAATCAAAGAACACTGTGAGTTATTTTAAGGTTTATTTAAATTCATTGACATTCTATAATGAGATTTATTGAAGCCAAAATATAATTACTTAATTATTTCTTCTATCAAGTAAAAGGCCTTTCTATTTTATTTTATATATAATATATAATTATATTTTGGCTTCAATAAATCTCATTATAGAATGTCAATGAATTTAAATAAACCTTAAAATAACTCACACTGTTCTTTGATTTTGTTAGAACATAGATCAATCTTGAATTATATAGTTGATCTGTATTTCGAAGCTTAAGTCTTTTAACACGTGAGAGATATAGGTTGAGTTTTTTTGATTTTGATATTTGGAATATTAAATGAGGACTGAGGACGGGATTGTCTAGAATTATATTCGTTTTTTGAAGATATAGTGCACATTTTTTAGAGATTTTTGAAATCATTTATTCGAATATTTAAATATATTAAATATTTCAAATAAATTATATTCTTTGAGAAGTCCTTCAAGAGTGTTCATGTTTTTAAAAGGCAATTGATGTACTTAGAGGTAAGACCAGAAACAAAATTTTGTCTCCTTTAAATATTTATTTATTAATTTTAATTACTTTCATATATCTGTTGGGTTATTTATTCCATTTGACATTATATATTGAGTTTTGATTATATACGTCTATTAAATCTAAGCGGTGCTTGTGTAGACATAAATTTATTTCTAAAAGTTTTTTGAATGAAAATTTTTTTGAAATTAAAATTGTAGAAGATAAACATATTTCAATTTGTTTTAATATTCAAATTTATACATATATTCAAGTTACTGAGCTGTTTTAGCCGTTACTATCTGTTAGTTGATCATACTTAAAACAAGTTGTAGAAATTACTATGTTTCACTACCAATAAATTTATATTTTCCATTTTTAATTGTGACTCGAGTTTCGGGAATTAATTATCCCATATTCAGTACAACTGAAGACTCAACAAGGAGAACAGGGTATTTATGAATATACAGAGGTAGAAGAGGCAATAAAAACAGGGCAAAAAATGTTTAAAATGAGAGGACGCTTAACAACTATTAGAACGTCGGCACGTCAAAGAAGATTGGTAAACAGATGTCACTTATTTAAACATCTCAAACATTTTTGATTTACATAGACTCGTATAGTCATTCATTATTTTTACATTATTTTTATTGTGAACTTATTTGAAAATTTCAACAGATTCTAAATAATCAAGTTTCTTTCCATTTGATTCTACGTGTAAAATTTTAAGTTTATCTATTGTCGGAAAAGGATGGCCATTTTCTAAACAATGAAATTCATTTTATTTTCGTTGAACCTCGTCTGGAAGGAACGTCCCATCTGTCATATATATTTATTACTCCACGTCGAACAAGATAACTCATAAACTCCCTATTTATGTATGTTTGGAGTTGGTCCTTTGCATTAAATAATACGGGTGATGATTTATTTTATGTTTTGGAAGCAATATTAAAATCTAGTTTTGAAAACTATTGGTCACTTTTCGACTTATGCTGTCGAAGTACGATAAAGAAATGAATTTTTTGTTTTCTTCAGTTTTTATTATGGGATAAATTTCGTTTATGGTTATTCCAGATTGTTTCTTTGGAATCAGATTATTTATTATATTGGGGTTGAAACCGTTGATCGCGGCTATGGATTTAATAGTTTGGAATTCAGCCTCGCGATTATTTTTTGATAAGGGTAATGTGAAAACTCAATGGATCATCGATTGATTAGCTGACATTTGCTGTGAATATGGGTGATTAGAGTCAATAGGAATTAGTTCACAATAAAAATAAGGTAAAAATAATGAAATTTGAATATTAAAACAAATTGAAATATGTTTATCTTCTACAATTTTAATTTCAAAAAACTTTTATTCAAAAAACTTTTAGAAATAAATTTGTCTACACAAGCACCGCTTACATTTAATAGACGTATATAATCAAAACTCAATATATAATGTCAAATGGAATAAATAACCCAACAGATATACGAAAGTAATAGACCAGAAACAAAATTTTGTCTCCTTTAAATATTTATTTATTAATTTTAATTACTTTCGTATATCTGTTGGGTTATTTATTCCATTTGACATTATATATTGAGTTTTGATTATATACGTCTATTAAATGTAAGCGGTGCTTGTGTAGACATAAATTTATTTCTAAAAGTTTTTTGAATAAAATACAACATTTTTGAAATATTTAAATAAGTAACATCTGTTTACCATGTGGCGGCAGCCCAAAAGGTATCTAATTCCGCCAAAAGATGGCGTCCACTAAATGTGCAGCATCTGCATCTAAAGAGATACCCGGGGGAAAAACCAGCGAAATATGGGCCAATAGATGACAGCACTAAATACAAACAACCGAACTCAAACTCTCGGAAGGAGCTAAAACCTGAGAAGAAACTAGAGATGGCACAGCGTTGTTATTGTAGTACATCTTTATACATGTTACTTGAGTCGTGATATAGATTGTGTTACAGAGTGTTACTGTCACTTATTTAATGTTGTAGTGTTGCATACTTTTATGTCCTTGTTATTTATTTGTTATTTGGTATCTATTGTGTTTATTATAAACACAATAGATACCAAATAACAAATAAATAACAAGGACATAAAAGTATGCAACACTACAACATTAAATAAGTGACAGTAACACTCTGTAACACAATCTATATCAGGCTACTTTATTATAAAGTATATTGTTGGGTGATTGTTCTTTCACAACACACCCACAACCAATCTTCTTTGTCGTGCCGACGTTCTAATAGTTGTTGAGCGTCCTATTATTTTAAACCTTTTTTAACCTGTTTTTATTGCCTCTATTACCTCTGTTTATTCATAAGGAGCCTGTTGTGCTTGTTGAGTCTGAAGATGGGATAGTTAATTCCCGAAACTCGAGTCACAATTAAATGTGTAAAATAAAATTTATTGGTAGTAAAACATAGTGATATCTGCAACTTGTTTTAATATATACAGGATGCTTCAGTAGTCGACGTCAAATAGTATCAGTTAAGAATGAAGGTTCACAGTGTCCACGAGAACCAATTCAAAAACACATTTTGATAAGACGGTTCTGGGCGATGAAAACTCTATCGAATTCAGCAGAATTTCCAAAAAGCGTAATAAGGAGCATTTAAAATTTGCATTTTTGATCGTCTATAAATAAAAACTAATGAATATTATTTCAAAGTTGTGAGTTTCTTAGAAAAGTTGGATCCTGACATTTACAAAAGGAAAACAATGTCAAACAATTATTCGAATGACCGCCAAGACTGGACTGTAGTAACCCATCTAATCAATCCAATTGTCGATTGTTTGGGGCTCAATCTCATGAATGGCAACTTCGATTTCATGTTTCAAGGCATCAAGCGTGTAAAATCTATCCTCAACGGTTCCTCTCAAAAAATTTCGTCTGATGTGAAAATGAGCCTCATGGCTAAAGATGATTTTTCTGGGAAGTGCTCATCTTCGGCCATGAGATCATTAACACATTGAGCGAAGTGGAAACCTATCGGTTGGCCACGAACTGGTTGAACTTAGTAAGCCTTCATATTGAGGTCTTTATGCAAAATGTTCAGTTCTTGAGCACGATGACTAGTTGATGTTTATGAATGGCATATTCTGGACTACATCAGCAATGTTTTAACTTGCTCAATTGACGATAACGTGAACGGGTTGTTTCATCAAATAACGATCCAATTTGCAAGAACAAATTGATCCACAAGTTTCCGTGACGGCATTTCATTTCTAGTGAATTTTCTACGTAAATTCTTATTTTAGATAGAAGAGTCGCCACTTTGGAAATTAAATATTTCCCAGTTTTGTTAAAACGTAAACTAATCCATTTCGTTAATGTCAAACATTAAACTACCTTTCTGTCTAAACACGATTGACATAAGTGTTTCCAGACTCGAAATAACCACAACTCCAAAATGCACACTCTAGATGGCCCATCCTTTATTATATGACAATTGGGTATAGCATAAGCTGTAATATATTCTTATAGCAGACTTGAGGTGGAAAGAGTCTCTTGTAGTCGAATAATATGATAAGATCCCGAATCCTTAGATAGCAGCTCATTGTTTAGGTATCGAATAGAATACATTTTTAGCGAACTCTGTCATAGCAACATTTACCATAAGAGTAGTTTTCTGACATTATCGAACAAAAACCCTTACTACGAGACCGCAGGCGAAGTATCATCAACAAAAATGACCTGCCAGTCAGAGGCAACAAGTCGTTAATGAAGAAAATGAACAGCAACAGCCCCTGAACGGAACCCTGGTGAATACCCAATAATTTCGCGAATCTACTGGAACATGTATTATGGACTTTAAAGAGGCATAATTCTGTTCAAAAAGTTATGTATCCGCACCAGAAATATCCCCCTTGAAACCGAGATTGTACTGATGAAGGAGATGAAATACAACCAAAAGTCCTTGTGAGGTTGAAATATGTTCCATCGACCGGATTCCCGTTATTTTTTTTTGTTAATGTAGCGATGAAACCTTCACTTCACTACATTTCAAACATTCTTTGGATCTTGTCATCATTAATGGATCACATCAGCCCAACGTTCTCCACAGTAGGAATTGATTAGTTGAGGTAAATATTCTAAGACTTTTAGACACATATCGAGCATTTTAACTAGGCCATAACTCAACGAATGTTCGATTTCAAAGCGTTAAGAATTTGGGGATTGAAAACGGCACAAATAGCACGATCTTTGAGGCCACTCAGTATACCCAAAAAGCGATATAGCTCAACGAGGATATTTGTCTTTCAGCATACAAAAACAGGCTTCTCATTCCAGATTGGTTACTACATTGTTAAAACCTATGCTCTTCATTCTATATAATCCTACTTGAAGACAAAAAATCGATTAACTGTCTTCAGCAAACTAAACTAACTTCCTATGTCTCAATACACTACAGAGCTGTATATGTATTAACGAAATTTTTATGGTTTTGCTCGTCTACTAATATTCATTATTTGGAAAGTATTATGAACAAAATTGTTCAAAAAAGCAATGTTCAGAAGGGAGCCAAACTACCAATATACCGGTTTAACTATTTCATCCAAGCTCTGGTAAGGGTCGTATCAGTACGACAATCAGCCGATTCATTTAGATAAAGCGCCATCTACCGACCTATTGACCCTCGATCGGCGGCATCGATACCGCATCACGCAATACCGCAACAACAATACAGGCACTCATTCTGCCGAGACGGTATCTTGCGGTAATCGACTGGGATCTGATAAATCTGCGGGTAGCAGGCGGTTGGTCCGTTGTTTGTCCGCCTGGAAGGGTCAACGAGCCAACAGCTGGCCAGGACGTTTATTTGCATCGATCACCGAAATATCCCGGCGCACCTGATACCTTCCTCAGTCTGAGGACTAGAAAGGATTTATTCGAGATATCGAGTAGGCTGCGACGACGTCCGATAAAAGGAGTTGCGAGAGTCAGAAGGTGACAAGGGACAGTGGTAAGTCTACATATTTCATGGTGAGATTTACTATTCCTCATCCTTCCCTTATCCTTAATTATGATGGAACACTTGGATAAAATACATCGGATGATTGGTTTCCAGGTTAATGAAGAAAAATAATCAAATTTGACTTTTGTATTCACTGTAGTCTCCTTCGTTACAATCATTACAACACTGCTCTAGCCTTCCGGTACTTTTCTTGAAGAACGATTCATCTTTGACCTCAAAATGAACTTTTCTTTCGTCGATTATTTTCGCACACGAGCCAATTCTGGAGGCTAAATCCAGCTGAATAGAGTATGTGATATGGTGATTTGTATTGGTGAAATATCCTTTTTGTGGACTTGTTCCAGGGAATTGAGTCTGGTGCAATTCAATGCCTCAAACCACAACTTTTTCTCGAAAAACTCAGTTCGTGACTTCTGATGCTGCTTCAGTCAACTTTCCAATTTGGAACATGTGACTAGGATTGCGAAGTCTGCTGCAAATAAGCTGGGATAGTTGTTCAAGGCTAAGAAACATTTCTCTGCAGATCAGGTTCTTCTACCATATAACTGCTGACTGGGTATAAAGCCCCTGTCTCATGTTTAGAGCTCAGCACTTAGCCACTCGTTACAATTTTTGAATTTCATTCAGAAGAGGGCAGTATGATTGATTGACTGTCCCACTAAAAGAGCCAGTTTGCAATCGTTGGGAAATATAAGGAGAGTTGTACTTGTACTATAAATATTATCACAGTCGGAAATTTTTTCCATAGTTCTACTCCTAGGATGACAAATTTGAATATTTACCTTAAATTCTGATACCCTGTATATTCTACTATAATAATTTGGTGTAGACATCGTCCAAAATTGCAGCGAAATCGCCCAGGAAAACAACTTTCAAGGAGGAGCAAAGGCGGAGTCCAGCCCATAAAAATAATTACTTGCCATTAGGCTAATTACAGAAGTTGAGTTGAAACAGTAGACACACATTCTTCAAAAGCTACAAACAGCATATCAGTCTGCTACCGAGACAGTCAAATCATATATCCATCAACCATTCAAACCGAATAGCAGTATTAATTTTATCGAAAAAATTATTTCATTTGTTCTGAACTTAACTTGATTGATTGATATTAACTGATACTTCTAGATCCTCATATGCTTTATTGCAGGTTTTGCGAGTTAGTTGTATTCTGGTAAGGCTTTATTTCTGTGTCCTTACGCCGCCTTGGCCACAGCACCGTAAATTTGTGATCCAGTAGTGGAATGATGGCCGATCATTCTAGCGAGAAAATTTGGTCCCTCGACAAGATGCGACCTGCACCGAAGAATATTCTCCGTTTACAGTCGAACGTTTCAACCAGTAAGCCACCGTTGTAAAACTTTTATCAATGAGTTATGTTATTTTTATGAGGCTGTAATCATGGGAAACAACTTAGGAGAGACAATGATGAAATTTTTAAAATTTTGTTATTCAGTCCAATGTACTCCTTTTAAATACTGATAACATTCACCTTTTATTCAAGTCACGAGGATGTATCACATCATTTTAAAATCTGTATGTTACGCATATTTTAACTACACAACCACTCAGGCTTTAATACATTTTCACCACTTACGCTTAAATTTTCACAGAAAGAAATTTTATCGTACTAAGGTTAGTTAACGGCCGTATTTGGCTTATGTTCCTGCATTCAGAAACAACAAACAATAGCAAATTAACTAATCGCAATAAATTACAATGTGTTGTCCTGGATTAAATCTAAGGACTGTGACAGTGTTTAACTTTCAGAACCTCAATGAAGAACTAGCTTCGTTAATCTAATAAGATAAACCACAATGACGATAAGGACGTAGAGAAAAACTTCAACGTTTATAACGATACCAAATTTATTTCTTGGTTTAGTGTATATAAACCAAGCTTAAAGGTAATATACATATTGGGCTAAAGAAGTTCCAAGCGTCAAAGAATAATAATTAATGCGATAATTTTGAACGAAAATTTGACCGCAGGCAAAAAGGGTGATTATGACACGAATAATAAAATAATTTTGCATATTTTTCAAGGTGTTTAAAAACTCTGTGCTTGAATGCATTCCTTCTAACAAAAAGAAAGAAAATAAAGAAATCGATTGAAATTTCTGTTTGTGAGTTGACTAAATGAGTAAAGTATCTGAGTGGATATAATTATCTTAAAATAGGAATTTTGAGATTGTTCTGTTAAGTGATAAGGAGAGATGAACGCTGTTCTATATTTCTCTCTTGAGCCTAGCGCTCTGGCAATAAAAGTCATCAAGTTAGATAAATAGATTTGGTATCCTGAGTTATTGTTGGATATACAAGTGATATTGACTGTTTAAATTGCATTCGATTCAATAATTCATTTATAATCAACGGATTGAAACTATTGTTAAATGCAATCTGTTTTTTTATATTAAGTCCTCTATCAAAATTCTCCTGTGTCATGGGTATGTTGATTAATCTAAATATCATCATGCTTTTATATGCTCCTAGTTTTTGTGAATGTGGATGATTAGAAATTGAGTGAATAGTATTATCTGTGTAAGTGGGTTTCCGGAAAATTGAAAAGTCATGTTTATTGTTAATTTTTGTAATTTCTAAGTCAAGAAAATTGATGCTATAATTTTTTTCTACTTCATTAATGAATTTTATTGTGCGAGATAATGTACAGCAGAGACTCGATAATCCGGAGAACGATATTGCGGATATCTTACTAGTCCGGATTGACGTCAAGATTGTATTATGTACCTCATAATCCGGATCGCAAGACTCAATAATCCGAATTTGCGATCGTTGTATACGTGGTTATCGGTTCTAACTTGTCTTAACCTGATTTCTAAACGGAAACTCATTTGTATTCTTATTAGTTTGACGTGTTTTGGTATATAATAGTGCACAATGGTAAAGCGGAAACATGTTACTTTGTCTATAAAACAAAAAAGTGAGATATTAATTAAACGAATTAAAAGATGGTGGAAAATTACTTGTCGGAACGTCCACTATTTCCGACATGAAAAAGTGAAGATAAAATAAGGAGGTAAGCATAGTTCATTCATTAATAAGCTGAATTTAATAATCATCAATGTTTCAGATTTATTGGAATTTGTCATTCTGGGCCAGGTTTTCGTAAAACCTTAAGGAAAACAGAATATTCGGCGATGGAAAGAAAGTTGTATTCCTGATTTACTAAACAACGAAGTAAACATATTCCTGTTTCGTTTGAAATACTAGCGGCAAAAGCTCGACTGTTCCAGAATAGTTATGGACAAGATACGTTTGTTGCAAGCAGAGGCTAGCTTCTCAATTGCAAAAAAAGGCATCGGCTGAGGCATATTAAAATCTGCAGAGAGAAATTATCAAATGATGAAACTGCTGTAACCTCCTTTCTGTCTAAACTAATAGAAGTAATAGAATCTCATGATCTCCATCCCTGGAAAATTTATAATGCTGACGAGTTCGGCCTTTTTTGGAAGTTATTGCCTGATAAAACCTTAGTTAACAGCAACGAAGCCACGGCACATGGCAGAAAATCAAGCAAAGAACGAATCACGTTTCTAGCTTGCACAAACGGCAATGCTACTCATAAACTTCGACCTTCTGTCATTGGGAACGCAAAGAATCCAAGGGCATTCAAGAATAAAAATCTACCTCTGGGATACGTCTCTAGTGGAAAGGCGTGGATGACTTCGGCAATTTTTAAAACTTGATTTCAAGATTCCTTTTGCAAGCAAGTGGAATAATTTTTGAAAAATCAACGGCTTTCTGAAAAAGTCTTATTGTTGATTGACAATGCTCTGAGGAGGAATGGATTAGTGAAGATGGATACATTTTTACAATGTTTCCGCCAAACTCTACAGCTTTGATACAGCTATGGATCAAAATCCTATCAAATTAACGAAACTGAATTACCGAAAAAGCCTTTAAGCACATATTCTTTCGATACTCGAAGACGGGGATGATGTCGGTAAATGCATTAGGAGCATAAATCTTTTCGATGTAGTTTATTCACACTATAATTCATGGCAAAAAGTGACAACTAACTCTTTAGAAAAGTGTTGGCACAAACTTTTATCAGGAAACTTACCTCGTTATGATCCAGATGATTTGATTCCCCTAAACTTATTACAGAAATAAATGCATCAAATAAGTCATGACTATCAAGACATTTCAAACATGCTGACACAAACTGATGGCGAGGTTCATTCAAATATTGAACTAAATCAATGGACTGAAGATGCTGAAAAAGTCATAGAGGATGGCGATCTTGAGCATAAGACTATAGATGATGGGACCAGCAGTGATGAAGAAGTCGATATTAACCCAAACAAAATCAAGCATGTCGACGCAATAAAATATTTTACATTGAGATTGCAATGGACGGATGAGAATAATATTGGAATTACTGATATTCTGCTACTGAAAGATATACAGGAGAATTAAGCATTCTTCTACTGTTACAGTTAAAAAACAACGCAAAATATCTGATTATTTCAAATATTATATTTGTTTTGTGATTTCGAGAATAAAGCCTATATTTATTTTAACCGTTTTTTAAATTGCATCTCTACTAAATTGTAAGACGCGATATTCCAGATTCCTTATTAATCCGGATTAGGCCTAGCATTAATTGATCCGGATTATCGAGTCTCTACTGTATTTATGAATTCTAAAAACATCGCAAGCTGTCTACTGGTACCGGTTACCAAAGATGTAACAGGTAGATCTTTCGGCACTAGAATAAGACAACATCAGAAAGCATACCTTGGCAGAAACGGAAATTCAGCATATGCTGACCATCTTTCGGAGACAGGACATGATTGTGACAATAACTACAAAATCTTACACATAGAAAATAAGAACTTCAAGTTGAACTACGTAGAAGCACTTGAAATTAAGAGATGTAATAGAAAACAAATTCTCCTGAACGATCAAACGGACCTTAATAAATCCCCCTTACTTACCCTTTTCTAGAAATGAAACTTTGTAAAATAATAAAATAACAAATTACTGTTAAAGTTCCACTACCATCTTTTCTGTATATTTTGAATATTTATCTCTAAATATTTGAGATTGAGCTCTTGCTCAAGTTAGTTACCGTACTCATCTGATGAAATCATGACACAACAATTGTTGTGAAATTGAATAAATTGGCGGAAATTAAGTTGTTTCACTTTTAATCATCAAGATGTATTTCCCACAAGTAAAGCCGATACAATCAAACATTTTGTATTTTATTTTAAGCGCCCAATACTTCTTCTATAAGGTGTTCTCGTACATTCTTTCTAGGACACGATGCATAACCAAATTTCCACTAATCCAATACTTCGGACCAAAGGCAAACACATTACCACTCCAGAGCGCTTAAGTGTCCCTATCAGTTTCCCATAACAAACGGTTCCCAAACGACCGCAAACCTGAACTTCAATCTTCCACACCTGCAACAACGTCCCATTCTCATCGATAACAGTACAAACACAATAACAGAAGACCCGTGAACAGGTTCAAAATGCCACAAACATCCATATTTACCTTGATAGAAAGCAAACTTTAAACACGAATATTTTTCGTTCCATTTATCTCTGCCAACATTTGCACATCTATCACTTATCTGTTCAACGATCCCGATTTTTTCGGCTCATTATCGACTTTTAATAAATCGCCAAGCTTTTTCCAGAGACGTCATTCCCGCTCCGATGAAATACGATTAGGTGACGAGGGGGAACAAACGGGGAGAGGTGAAGGGAAGCGCGTATTCCCGATTAAATGGGCAGATAATATAGGATTTGGCAATTTTTCGTGGTGTTAGTCTGTCAGAATTGGAGCGGATCTTTTTGAGAGGATCAGGTTTATGATGACAATTTTCGTATAATGAATAAATATTTTATTAAATTATACATTGGCCATTCAGGTCCAACACCATTTGTCATCTTTCTGGTAGTAGCATGATTCCGCGTTCCTAAAATTTTTCATTTTTGTTGGAAAAAAACTGATCTAGATGATTTTTGACCCCTTCATTTTAAATAAAGGTTTTACCGTCCAAAAATTTTCCAATGACCGGAACAAATGATACTCCGAAGGCGCCAGATCTGGAGAATATGGTGGGTGTGGCAGTGTATCTCATTCACAAATTTTAATCTAAAAAAACTTTTATTCAGAAAATTCGAAAACTTTTGGAATTAAATTGAATAAATGTCTTTAGAACAAACTGTGTCAATTTGTCGATTGACACAGTTTGTTCTAAAGATATTTATACAATTTAAATCTAAAAGATTTCGAATAAAAATTTTATGAGGTTAACAGGATAAATCTGTATGATATTTAAAATTTTATAATAATATCGAGTGTTTTTTAGAAGGATTGAACTTTAAATTGAAATAAAACACATTAAAATTAAGATCGAAGCCATTTTTTTTTATTTGAAAGATAATTTTATGACATTTATGTTTGAAAAAAAATTCCGGCATATTTCCATCACGACTAGCCCTGAGCAACCGCATTCGTAAGACCAATTTTGGACCACTTTTTCGAGTGATTCAGGCCTTATTACACCAATAGCACGAATTATGTTGGCTTCCAAAGCGTCTATCGTTTCTGGTTTATCAGCATAAACCAATGACTTGATATAACCCCAAAGAAAATAATCCAGTGGAGTTATGTCGTATGATCTTGGAGGCCAATTAATTGGACCATTTCTCGAAATAATGTTATCGCCAAATCTGGTATCTGCCATTAAATCAATTGTTACGGTGCAACTCCATCTTGTTGGAACCAAAAGACTTCTGGGTCGATACCATTCAAATTTTGAAACAAATAATCATTGATAATCGATCTGTAACAAGCACCATTCACTGTAACATTAGCTCCAGCATCGTTTTTTAAGAAATATGGACCGATGATGCCTTCAGCGTGTAAAGCACAACCTACAGTGCATTTTTCAGGATGCAATGAAACCTGCAGTACTTCTTGAGGATTTTTTTTCACTCTATATACGGCAATTTTGCTTGTTTACATAGCCGCTCAACCAGAAATGAGCTTCATCACTAAAAAAAATTTTACGATAAAAAAGTGGATCAGCTTCTAGCTGTTCTAGGGCCCAATCAGCAAATAAACAACGCTTATTGGCGTTATTGGCCAAGTGGCTTTAGTTCTTGAACCAGTCGGATCTTGTATGGGTGTAGACCGAGATCTTCACGCAAAATTTTCCATGTGGTGGATGCACAGAGTCCAACTTGTTGTGAACGTCGACGAATAGACAAATCTGGATCATCGTTAACAATATGATTTACAGCAGCGATATTTTCTTCTGTGCGTACAGTTCCTTGTCTTGTTGTTATTGTTGCATCGAGTAGAGAAAATGTTGGTCGAAATCTATCGATAGTTTGATAAATAAGCTGCTCTAATGGACGATTATGTAAACCAGTAATTTCACAAAGTGAAAATACTGGTTTTTAAACGTTGTTGCGTTTTCCAGGATAATTTATCAATGCTTACTGAACAGAACTGTCAAAACAACATGGCTTCTACCTTCTGTCAGATCCCTGCCGAAAGTTCTATCACTCTAAAAAGAACACCCGATATGAGGTCTCCCATTATCTTGATGGAACACTACACCTTTTATGTTGATTAATTCTGGCATTTTCTGTTGAAGTGCATCATTCAGTTTGTCCAGAATTAGTTGTTGTATTATTTGGTAAGAGCTCAAAAAAAAATGATTCCTTCAAAATACCACCAAACAGACAACATCACCTCTTTTTGGCTTTCGAAATCCTTCACGCCAGTTCATTCTTTTTGATCCATGATCTCTTGCGGTTGAAATTGTTATATACAATTTCAATTTTCGTCCCCAGTAATGATGTGCTTCAAAAATGGATCATTTTCGTGACGTTGGAGCTTTAAGGTTAAATCCAGGCCTTTCAAGTAATCATAAATAGTTGAATTCGATAAATTGAAACTCTCAGCGATCTCACGTGTTGTTACTCGCCGATTTGCGTCAACTAATGCCCTTATCGTGTCTTTATCAGCTTCAACCGGCCTTCTGGAACGCGGTGCATCTTCGACGTCAGAATTTATGGTTCGAAATTTCGTACAGTCTTTCATTATTTTTTACATTAAATAAATAAACAAATAATGAATGACTGTACGGAGCTATGTAAATCCAAATATATGAGATATACAACAAAATAATGTGAAAATAATGAATGACTGTACGGAGCTATGTACCCCCAAAAATTATTTGAGATATTTAAATGGGTACCATCTGTTTAACAACCTTCTTTGTCGATTGCCGACATTCCGATATCTGTTAGAAGGCCCCTCTTTTACAACCCGGTTTTTTATCACGTTCCGATTCTAAACCTCTGTACCACTATTAGGTATTACCGAGAATCTGTTGGAATATTCAAAATATTTATCACTTTTGTTTTAATTCCTCTATACCACTGTTAGGTCTTCAGTTTTCTGATGATGGGATAGTTGATTTCCCGAAACTCGAGTCACAAGAAAATGTCTAATATATATTTTTATTGGTAGTAACACATAGTAATTTCTACAATTTGTTTTAATTATGATCAATTACCAAATAGTAACGGCTGAGACAATTCAGATATAAATACTCCACCTGTCTTTTGTAAAATATTTTTTGTCATTTTTCATATGAATTCGACATAGTTTACAGAATGCTCCACCTTTTTGCTTATCGTGCTCCAACCAACTATATTGTTTCTCCCAATTTTTGACTTGAATATTATTTATGATAAGAAATGGCATTTGCTATGGTTTTTTATAATAGTTAAATTCGTCGGAATTCCTCTAGACTAGACCCTAAATTACTTTCTCTTTCAGCATTTTGAATATGTCAATATTTTGTTCGTGAAGTAGAACCCCGGAAATGTACCTGAAAGTCTGCGATGTGAGGGGACAAAACTTTCAAAACTTCAATTGAAACCATGATAATTTTATGGTGAGGGGATATTTGGTTGAATAGCATCTTCAAGTGTTATTATTCAAAAATAATTATCTCCAAGCTTCTCGCGTCTAAATCAGGTGAATTAAGATAGCTTTTATGGATCAATATGCCTTCCAGTTAGAGAAACATCAAAACGTTCTGAAGGCATAATGAAAATTTAAATCAAGATCCGCTTCATCTTAAATCAAGACATCACGCGCGGCACTTAAATCTAATTCGGCATATTAATCATGACTAACAAATAGCAGCGCTTTGAGGATAAAACGAAACGGAAGATAATCAAAACGGATAGCAACACCCGTCTTAATTAGGCCGCAATAAATAAGTCCATCCATTAGGAGGCCTTTTTTCATAGGGCAATTAGCGCATGAAGACGCTGCCAGGGCTTCAAACAAGTGAAATTTATATTCACGATATCTCTCTGTACGGCGTGATAAAAATAATACACCTAGTGTACCAGGTCATTTACTCCAACCTTTTGGCGTTACGCAATAGCGATCGTATTAAATAAGATACGCTCAACGGTTAAACGAAGTGAGAAATTTGTTTTCGGCGACAAGAATAGACTTTTGTTTCCTTAGACGACGGACGCTCAAATTGACCGTCGCGACGCGGTTTCCGGCAACGCAGATGTAAGATGCCATAGAGACGATGGTTTCTTGAGAATGTTTTCGAAAAAAATATTTGGAAGCTTTTTAACTAAAACACATCTGCCATCTCTTTCCTATTAAAAAAAATGAGGTTTGTTGCCACCCTCAATATCGTCATGGGAATTCTTTCTCCTTAATACAGAACTTGAAAATTATTTTTGGATTCTTCAAAACTCTTAGGTTTTTGAGTTTGGGCGGTCCATCTTTTGACGAAAAGTTCAATATTACATTATTTCGTGAATAGTGATATTTTGAGAATTTGTACTTGAATGTGCACAGAACATAAATAACTTCCAAACTAACCAACATTCGACATCTGTTCCCTATTCAAAAAATATTGGGGGTGATTTTTTCGGAATAAACTCAGGATGAAAATTCGTCCTCCTCAAAACACAAGATGACCTGTTCTTTTAAAAGTTTCCGAAAATTCTTCGTTTCTGAGATCCGGGGATCAAATTTTCGTTGGAACACCCCGTATATATTTTCGTACATTAGGTGGCACTAGTTTTTGATAAAAGATTAGTGTTGCCATGCGGTGCGAATAGAGGTGCGTGGCTGAGTTGTATTCGTTGGACATTACAGCTGCTTATGTATCAGCTATTCGGGGTTATTCGAGCTTTGAATTGCTATACAGACGTAAGTTCTTCTTCACGTGATTTGATCAGTTAGTATGGGGTGTTTTTTTTAGAGTGGGAAAATTTTCGATAGGGAAAACTGTGATTTGACAGAATGTAGAAGCCATGTTGTTTTGACATTTAGGTTCAGTAAGCATTGACAAATTATCGTGGAAAGACTCACGCCGTAACAACGTTTACAAATTGTTGAAATTTATTTTCAAAATCAGTGTTCTATTCGTCAAACTTATAGAGCACTTCCTGAAATTTATGGTTTACATAATCGTCCATTAGAGCAGCTTAATCGTCGAACTATCGATAGATTTCGGACATTTTTGATTGGGCAATAACATTATTTCGACAAATGGTCCAATTAATTGGCCTCCAAGATCATGCGACATAACTCTGGATTATTTTCTTTGTGGTTATGTCAAGTCATTGGTTTATGCTGATAAACCAGAAACAATAGACGCTTTGGAAGCCAACATAACTCGTGTTATTGATGAAATAAGGCCTGAATTACTCGAAAAAGTGGTCCAAAATTTGTCTGGTCGAATGCGGTTCCTCAGAGCTAGTCGTGGTGGAGATATGCCGAAAGTTGTTTTTAAAACATAAATGTCATAAAATTATCTTTCAAATAAAAAAAATTTGGCTTCAATCTCAATTTAAATGTATTTTATTTCAATTTAAAGTTCTATCACTCTAAAAAAACATCCGATTCATTTCAAGAGGTTATGCATTCATTTAGAAACGTTTGTTGGCTTCAAACGCCGTTGAGAATTGTGAATCGGAATCTATAATATTTTCTTTGATCTGTTGAAAATATGCATTAGTAAATTACCCTTCGTTATCTTTATTTTATTTAATGTGCTGACTACGTCTTCTGTTTTTCATTATACCGTCGTGTAATGCATTGTTAGTGAATAAATTATAACAAGACAGTCATTTATTCACACGCTACCCTAACATCTCATTGTGTTACGAAGCACTAATAATAGTGATACTTCCATCGTGGATTGACAAAGTGATACCAACAAAAAATACTCGCGGTATACTGACGGAGTATCCCAACAAGTTCTTTTAGTTTTCTATAGTTCGGAAAAAACTAGAATATTTCTGGATTTTGAGCGAATATGTATCTGGTTTTAGAGTTTCACAGCAGAATTGCTTTTGAATGCAATCATTCAAGTAGTGAAGTCGATTGATCAGCATTTCAGGTAGTTCAATTAGCCGGTAGGTCAAATCTATATGACATTCGCGGTGAGAGGGCGTGTCTTATAGTTGTCTATATTGGGAAATGTCACATTTTCTTTCGTTCGTAGTAAATGAATAGAAAAATATACGAGAATGGTAATTTCATTATTATTATTATTCATCATTAGTCTTTCAATTTTTTTACTTATAAGCCTCATCGGAAAAAAGGATTTCAAATCACTCAAAAGAGCATTTTCTTCTGTCGTCGGTATTTGATAACGATTATTATTATAGTACCGGGTGTTTTTTTAGAGTGATAGAACTTTAAATTGAAATAAAACGAATTTAAATAAAGATCAAAGCCAATTTTTTTTTTTATTTGAAAGATAATTTTATGACATTTATGTTATAAAAATAATTTCCGGCATATACTACTAGCTCTTAGGGACCGCATTCGACCAGACCAATTTTGGACCATTTTTTCGAGTCATTCAGGCTTTATTTAATCAATAACACGAGTTATGTTAGCTTCCAAAGCGTCTTTTGTTTCTGGTTCATCAGCATAAATCAATGACTTGACATAACCCCAAAGAAAAAAATCCAGAAGATTTATGTCGCATGATCTTGGAGGCCAATTAATTCGACCATTTTCCGAAATATTTTGAAATCTATAATTCCAGTGACCCTGTTAGATACCTATATTCGTGAAGTTTCATCTTTACAGCAGTGATGCAGTTGCTGAAGTTATCGAAGTAAAAACACGGAATCAAGTCGGCAATTCCATGGATACAAATGACCGCATCATTCAATCTATACATCTATGTCATAACCTAGAATTGTCAAGGGAACACACAAGGCGTTCTCCCACGCCTGTCACATCACGATGATGCATGACGGCGGTGATCAAATCTGAATATTAATAATTTGTTCGTATAGTTGTTATTATCTTTACCGCTATGTTGGTCCGTCGGCATATCTGTGCAAATATCGTGAAACCCCATAAGATGCGTTTTAATAAAACGACGCCGCGGGCCGGTTGTCGACGTCGACGGACGCTCGCGGTAATCTCAATTATGGCGATAGATTTGTAGCCAGGAAGGACCGTGTACAAGGACTTTCATGATTCTGGTGAACACCGAATTGATTCAATCTGAAAATTTCACAGTTTGCGTGGATAATCATGATAATGCTCATAAAAAAAATAATAAATTCAAAATCAATATTCACATGATTTGTTGTCAAATATTAATATAAGAATGTAATCAATTCTTATTTTTATAATTGAAGAAATAGACGATTTGATGTCATGATTCTGGAAGAATTTATTTCCTTCAGTTTAAAATATAACAGAATAACATACACAAAATAAAATAATAACATACAAAGAAATAATAAAAAAATAGCTTACTGACCTGGAAGAAAACAAAAACAATGCTATTTCTTCGGGTTTCTTAATTCACATTTCTAAGAGCTAACTAAGTATAACATGTGACAGTTTAAGGTAAAAATCTTAGACATAGAACATTGAACATAGAAGTTACAAAGTTGTTTTCCCTAAAAATAACAGTTTTATTTATATATATATGGATTATATAAATTGAATTTTTATTTTAATTATTAATTGAATTTTGAATTCGTATTTGTTATTTATCAAGAATTAATTAGAAATATTGACTTTTGAATGGTTTAAATTTGGTATCATGAAATTTTAATTTTATATATGATTTCAGAATGAATACAAGTTAGATCACCCTTGTATCTAGTTGCTTGTATTCAGTGTTGACAGCTAGCTCTTAAGATTATAATTTTATTGTTGAATAATTGAAATTTAAATATTAATTTTTGATTTGATCTATTAAGGAGGGTTCAATTTGAATTTTAATAAGTCAATTTTAAAATATATATTGAATCTAAGAAATTTGAAGTATAAATCTGTGACAATTAAAAAATATAATGACTAAGCTTCATATTCCATGCTAACCTAACCTTAATACTAAAAATCGTAACGTAATTCTAACGTAAACAAACTAAGATTTGAATTTGAATTTAAAAGAATTACAGAACTAAACTTATTTCTACCTTCGGTAAGTTTTATCATTCATTAACATCCTTCCTTTGATGTTGGCTTTGCTCTATTTCAGGATTTTGTTTTGGTACTTGAAGAAAGTTTCTTGAATGTACTGATTTCCCAGCCCACTTCATTAATTGCCTCCTTATGGATTTAAATTGTTGAATTCTTGATTGATATTTTGGAATGTCCCCATTCACAACACTCAGGTAACGTTTTATTTTATCACATTTCCATTTACAATAATAATTCTATTTTATTTTTAGGTTTTAGAACTGGATTATTGATCTACTGTACATTTTCTACTTAGAGACAAAATGACGTGAACTCTGCTCTCAAAATTTTCAGTCTGATCCAGTTTTTCCGAGCCTTCCCTATTTATAGTTTTCACGAAAAATTGAATTTAAAAGCTTACTAGCTTCGGTCAAAATTATTGAAAAATGATTGCAAATTTAAGGGCCATTTTTTGATTATCGTTGCTGTCGGATGGATAAAGACGGATTTTGACGAAATGACGCCTCCACTTCTCGAATTATTTCTTCGTAGTGGACTGAACGAGGGCGGCCAGAGTGTCGAATTTTTACCCTAGCATCTGTATTCTCGAATATCCGGATCCATTTTCTAATCCTGTCATCACTTGGTGCATGTCGTATACGATATTCCGCACGATAAAAACTTTGAGAAGCCACTATTGCATCATCGTTGCAATAATACGCAAAAAGCGCGTACTGCTCCATCCTGACTAAAACTCCTCAAAATGGCGGACACCACGATCATCTCCCCCACTCCGTCGTTCAGTGTCAAATGCAGCTCCAAAACAAATACCCGATACGCTTTTTGAACACTCTGTATAAACAAGTCGTTATCTCTTTCCGTTCGAAAGTTATACTGTTGAAGGAAGTGCTAAACTAATTTAATTATCGAACTCTTCCAGTTCACCAAACAATTATTCCAAAAGTCCTGTATATGAACGGAGTGGGTTCTTCTGGTTTGGATTCAGTGTTCGATGAGTTGAGAGGAATTAATAATTTGAAAATGGCCGAGAGGAAAGTAGTCGGGTACCAGTGCTGGAAGTTTACGGTACCAGGTGTTTCGCGTTTCTTAATGATGATCGTAGTCGTCGGTTTTTTACCACATAAGATACTTATGACGGTACTTACTTACTTCCAGATAACAATTCATTCACGTTAAACACAGTGCAGTTTTAAAAATATACTCTTCGCAACGAATTTTGAATCGTCAATTCTGAATGGGTGCTTTTTCATTCAGAAGAAAAATCCAAAAATAAAGTTTGATTACTTGAAGATATAATTAGAACTGGTTTCGAAATTATGGTAGTATCAGAAATATATAATAAGTAAAATCAGAGAACCTAATGTTCTAGTCCCAGTAAAAGTCATTATCTTCATAAAATATCGGGTATTAGAACTTTCGATAGGGATAACTGTGATCTGACAGAAGGTAGAAGCCATGTTATTTTGACATTTCTGTTCAGTAGGTATCGGCAAATTATCATGGAAAGACTAAAGCCGCAACAACGTTTACAAATTGTTGCAATTTATTTTTATAATCAGTGTTCTATTCGCCAAACTGATAGAGCACTTCGTGAAATTTATGGTTTACGTAATCGTCCATCAGAGCAGCTTATTCGTTGAACTATAGATAGATTTCGGACAACATTTTCTCTACTCGATGCAACAACAACAACAAGATAAATAACTGTACGTACAGAAGAAAATATCGCTGCTGTAAGTCATAGTGTTAATGATGATCCAGATTTGTCTGTTCATCGACGTTCACAACAAGTTGGACTGTGCATCCACCACATGGAGAATTTTGCGTCAAGATCTTGGTCTACATCCAAACAGGATCCAACTGGTTCAAGAACTAAAGCCACTTGACCATAATAAGCGTCGTTTGTTTGCTGATTAGGCCCTAGAACAGCTTGAAGCTGATCCACTTTTTTATCGTAAAATTGTGTTTAGTGATTAAGCTCGTTCCTGGTTGAACGGCTATGTAAACAAGCAAAATTGCCGTATATGGAGTGAAAACAACCCTCAAGAAGTTCTGCAGGTTCCATTACATCCTGAAAATGCACTGTATGGCGTGCTTTACACGCTGGAGGCAACATCGGTCCATATTTCTTTAAAAACGATGTTACAGTGAATGGTGCTCGTTACAGATCGATGCAAAATGCAAAATGTGAACCTTTATGGAAAACTCCTCAAATGACTGAAATGGATCGCCCATTTATCGAATAAAAATCCTATTAGGAAAATCGCACCATTTATCCGATAAATTAGCTCTGGAATTACTTGAGGTTAACTAAAAAATAGGAACTTCTAGAATTCCAACCATCCCATTAGATCTGATATTTATCGCGAATATTATAATCTGGTCTAGATCGTTTCTTCGATAACGAACGAGGCAAGCGAACGTATAATACCGGACCTATGTCGAACAACGATCGAAGAAAAAATCTAATTCCATCTGGTAAGGGGATTTGCGTATTTTCGCAGATAATCGTCCATTTGAACGAGGCTGGTCTACGACAACAAAAGAAAGGAAACATACGTTAAAAGGGAACACGAGGACAAAAAAAGAAAGGTATCCCATGAATTCCGAAAGAAAACAGAGCTGGATTAGGGAGGCATTGTTATAATGGAAGAAAGGAAAAGATTTCCCTTTATTCTAGATATTATTATATATTAAATTAAAATAAAACACATTTAAATTAAGATTGGAGCCAATTTTTTTTTATTTGAAAGATAATTTTATGACATTTATGTTTTAAGAATATTTTCCGGCATATACGACTAGCTCTGAGGATCCGCATTCGACCAGACCAATTTTGGATCACTTTTTCGAGTAATTCAGGCCTTGTTTCATCAATAACACGAGTTATGTTGGCTTCCAAAGCGTCTATTGTTTTCAGGTTTATCAGCATAAACCATTGACTTGACATAACCCCAAAGAAAATAATCCAGTGGAGTTAGTCGCATGATCTTGGATGCTAATTAATTGGACCATTTCTCGAAATAATGTTATCGCCAAATCTTTATTTCAATAAATCAATTGTTACGATAGCAGCATGAGGTGTAGCACCATCTTGTTGGAACCAGAACACTTTTCAGTCGATACCATTAAAATTTTGAAACAAATAATCATTGATCATCGATCTGTTACGAACACCATTCACTGTAACATTAGCTCCAGCATCGTTTTTAAAGAAATATGTCCGATGATGCCCCCAGCGTGTGAAGCACACCATACAGTGCATTTTTCAGGATGCAGTGGAACCTGCAGAACTTCTTGAGGATTGTTTTCACTTCATATACGGAAATTTTGCTTGTTTTCATAGCCGTTCAACCAGAAATGAGCTTCATCACTAAACACAATTTTACGATAAGAAAGTGGATCAACTTCAAGCTGTTCTAGGGCCCAATCAGCAAACAAACGATGCTTATTATGGTCAAGTGGCTTTAGCTCTTGAACCAGTTGGATCTTGTATGGGTGTAGACCAAAATCTTGTGCTATAACAGAGGCCGATAAATTGCCTTTCAATCTTTTGAGTTAACATTACACTCCATTTAAATTTTTAGTATTCATTTACCAGAAGCTTTCTGAATTGTAAAAGGTGAGACAATTTTTTTGTTGATTGATATTATATTTTATTGAAAATGAATATAATTGAGTACTGACGAAGCAAAGTCTCTCTTAAAACTAGTATTTTAGTAATATTTTTACATATCTTGAGATTTTATAAAAAATAACTTAGTTAGATGTCCAATAATATTGGATATTCTGAGTAAGATAGTTTTTTGATGGAATTCTTAAGATTATGTTAAACATTTTTGAAAGATATCTGTTTTCATAAGATTGATGAGCAAAAACAAAATTTTGTCTACTCAAAATATTTAATTTATTGAATTTTGGTGAACAATTTTTATTAATTGGATTTTGTTATATCATTTGAATGCCTTATAATGAATGTTTACTTTATATGTCGTTTGAAATAAGTGATACTTATATGACATTAATTTAATTTAATTCCTGAAGTTATAATTATCAAATATAACTTTTTGAAACTAAACCTGTAGAAGGCTTATATTAAAATATTTAAATAATTTTATTTACCTTCTATCAATTATAAACCTCTATTTATTTTAGTTGACATATATGTTTCAACCCAGTTTCAAAACTAAGGAGAATTCACTTAACATTACAATTTATATATTTCAGACAACAGATGAAATGTTGGAGTATGGATTTCTATGTTCTTTTACTCTAATGTTGATTAAACGACCAGTTTGACCTATGTAAAAGACCAGGCACTCACCACAATATAATTTGTATATGCCGCTTTTTACTTAAATTTTCAGACAATCTGTGTTTTCAACCAAAACTGACCCTAGATTTTTCTTATTGGTACATATGGTGTTGATGTTTTTTTTCGAGTGCCTTGCAAATTTGGGTAGTAAGTTATGGAATATATTTTACATAGGTCAAACTGGTCGTTCAATCAACATTAGAGTACACGAACATAAAAAATCTATACTGCAACATGAAACAAATGCTGGTTTTTTAGCCCATTACACAAAAGAAAACCACTTCATAGACTCCAGTAAAACCGAAATTCTACATTCAGATAACAAGAGCAAAAATTTGGACCTACTCGAATATCTGAAGATCTCTTCGGCCCATAAAAAACATTTGGCTATAACAAATGATCAGTTGAAATTTTATCTATTCCCTGACATATGTTGATAACTAGTTCCTTTGAAAAGTAATCAAATATCATTAACAGGCCTAACTTACTGTTAACAACCTCAAATAAAAAAATCCCATGTGTTGTCCGAAATATATAAATTGTAATGTTAAGTAAATTCACCTTACTTTTGAAAATGGGTTGAAACCCGGAACATATATGTCAACACCATAAATTGAATTTTTGTGAAACTTAAGCCAAGTGTATTTGTTTACCTTATTAATATCCAAAATGTTTCATCACGTGGTTTGCGAGAAATCAACATATTTAATAAAATTATTTATAAATTCATTAAGATTTCAATGAAAGTTTTTCTGCCTTTGTATTTATTTTTGAAGAAATTGTTTATCTTAAAATATTTATAATGCAATATTCATCCAAGGTAACGCCACCTTGGTGATAATTTTAATGAATCCTCTCAATTTAGGAGGTAGATAATTAGCCTTTTTCTCCTTTAAAAGCATCCAATACCCTTGTTCCATAAATTTTCATTCATATATTTCACGTACGTGGTTTTATTTTGGAAACATTGGTTGTTCTTAGAATAGCATAAAATTGGATACTTGATGAACTGAAGGGCAATAAAACGAAGCTTTTAGATAGGTCTTTAAAGGTAATAAACGTCGGAGTGATGCGGCCATAAATTATAACTGTAATGAATACCGATCATGACCATAACCAGATTTCCCAAATTTCATTATCTCCTTTCACCGGATCATGTTCCCTGAGTTTTTTTTTTTTGTTAAATTATTTCACTGATGACCAGAGCGAAAGAATCACTGTAATAATTCTAACCAAAAATTTAAATAAAATAAAAAGGAACGGTTTTTTACTTGATAGAAGGATTATTACAAAATTTGAAAATCAAAACAGATTTAATCTGTTGTCTTCTACAATTTTAATTTCAAAAAATTCTTTGAAGAAACTTTAAGAATTAAATTAATGTCTTTATAAGCACTGCTCATATTTAATAGACGTCAAAATTCATCATACAATATCAAACGGAATTAAGAAAAACCAACGAACATAAACTGTCAATTAAAATTAAAATATAAATAAGAAAACATTTTTTGTTTCGTTCCAGGCATGCGTAATGAACTCTTCAGACAAACTTACGAAGCCCTGTTTGTTACAAAATGTTACAAAATGTATTGTTTTCCGATCCCATATGAATGAAAAATAACTCTTTCTCAAAAATATAAAACATAATTTCAAGAACTTCTCAAAAACTAATTTATTTGAAATATTCAATATATTTAAATAAATTACTTCAAAAAATCTCAAAACATGTAGCACATTCTCAAGAAATAATTAAAGTTACGATAAGATCAGCTCAACTTTACATATAAAAAATAATAAAATCAATTAAACAATGTATAGACTTACTCAGTGACTTACTGCTTACTTATGTCACGAGTTCTTTTCAAATTTTGTAATAATCCTTCTATCAAGTAAAAAACCGTTCCTTCTTATTTTATTTTATATACAATATATAATTATATTAGGTTTTTTAAATAAAGAAATTCATTATACAGTGTTGAACGGTTTTAACTGAGGCCGAGTGCCTTATGAACTTTGTATGATTTTCTGTGAACTCGGAACATAAGTACCTTGGATTTATAAAGGTGTTCACTTTTATTTTCTGTTTAGGACCGTGTATTCCTAAGATTCACTGAGTAAGTCTATACATTGTTTAATTGATTTTATTTTTTTTTTTATGTAAAGTTGAGCTGATCTTATCGTAACTTTAATTATTTCTTGAGAATGTGCTACATGTTTTGAGATTTTTTGAAGTAATTTATTTAAATATATTGAATATTTCAAATAAATTAGTTTTTGAGAAGTTCTTAAAATTATGTTTTATATTTTTGAGAAAGAGTTATTTTTCATTCATATGGGATCGGAAAACAATACATTTTGTAACATTTTGTAACAAACAGGGCTTCGTAAGTTTGTCTGAAGAGTTCATTACGCATGCCTGGAACGAAACAAAAAATGTTTGCTTATTTATATTTTAATTTTAATTGACAGTTTATGTTCGTTGGTTTTTCTTAATTCCGTTTGATATTGTATGATGAATTTTGACGTCTATTAAATATGAGCAGTGCTTATAAAGACATTAATTTAATTCTTAAGGTTTCTTCAAAGAATTTTTTGAAATTAAAATTGTAGAAGACAACAGATTAAATCTGTTTTGATTTTCAAAAATTTAAATACTGTTCTGGTATATTGTGAAAATATCGAGTCAATAGTAACTTCGGAAATAAGTAGAGAATTATTCAAAATGTTTCCAATACTGGAAATTTTTGAGGAAAGAGGAGTGGACCCCATATTAATTATAATGAATAGTCAGTAAGTGAATAATCATTTCGTAATGTTGTGAAAAAAGTTCTAAAACAGTTTATACTCTCTGACAATTTCAGAAAAAATCGTGCCAAAATTAGGTGAAATAGAGATAATATTGAAGCTGTGATACGAAGTCTTCAAGATAATCTAAATTTGTCCATTACAGGTCGTTCTTAGCCATTGAACTTGAAATATAGAGAGTAACCTGGAGGATTCTGAAGGAGGAATTGGACATTTGGAATTAAATTAGTTCAAGTACCCCAGCACATCGATTATCGTGGTCATGGTGATTTATTTTTTTTTGTAATAAAACAATTGACTGAAGATCCGTCTATTCATCTTAGCGATGAGGCTCATTATTGCTTGAAAAACAAACCTTCCGTGGTCACCTTGGGATCTAATAGATGTTACTGATTAAAAGTGAACTAGCACTGGACTTTTGAGTATAAAATTTCCCCTTCGACCTAATTCATAACAATGATGCTAGAATAGTGATTACCTGGCGTCGATTCTTCGTGATTATTCTCGAAGTAATATCGAATTGAAGTGATTTGGGGTCAGCTCAAACCCTGTGTGAGGTTTGTGTTAGTCTGAAACATTGATACAGGTATGTGATTTCTTTTAATAAGTGAATAAAATATATAATCCATCTAAAAAGTATCCAGAATTTATAATTTTTAATAATTTCAATATACTTTTTTTTGTAACATTCTAAGACAAAAGTAATGTATAAAATAGGTCGTGCAGATAGTCGGCTATGGCCAAAGTTGCATGGCAACACTATTTGTCAAATATTGTTGATTATTTACAGGTTTACAACTTATAAAATATTGTCGCAACTAAAAAAAAGAAAACAGGTAGAATATTTGCATAGAAAAGGTTTTCGAAACGTTGAAAAATTAGTGCAATTTACTCAACTGGGAAAAAGTGCTGTATATGAGACAATAAAGAGGATAAAAATGGCATGAATAGGAGACATAGACCGCGTAAGATTAAAGGAAACAGTTTAAACGCTTTATTATATTATATTTATAGAAGTCATTAACTGCCCGTGTAGTTTGACAAAAATTCTTTCTTTTTTCAGAATAATTATAGCCATGTCGGAACCTAATCGATTTTGTCGAATAATGGAAAAATACCTGGGGAAAATAGTTGCAAAAATGAAACATAAATTCAAACTTGAACTAAAGCAACCCTCAAGGATATCCAAATTACTTTATGAGACTATGAATCCTATCCCTCCCAAACTATATGGCCTCATTAAAATCCATAAAGAATATTCACCAATACGGCCTGTTGTATCATACAATAATAGCCCTCTTGCGAAAGAAGCCTTCAAATTTAATAAACTTTTTAAAGAACTAACACACTCACCCTATTCAATAAAAAATTCAATTGAAGTCACAAAAAAACTGGAAAATTTTACCCCTCCACTTTACAGTATTTTAGTGTCGTTTGATGTAGTTGATATGTTCCCGAATATACCAAATTCTGAATGTATGAATATAATCGAATATTTTCTAACAGAAAATACCATTAATCCTGTCCTAAGAAATGAAATTTAAATCCTTTTCGAACTTGGCGTGGAAGAAAATTACTTTCAATACAATAGTAAATTTTAAAAACAGAAAGATGGAGTTGTCATGGGTCACCTCTCAGCCTACTTCTCGCTGAAATCTTTATGTCTTTTTTCGAAAGCAAAATTCTAAAATCCACACACACAAAGCATTTGGTACAGGTGTGTAGACGATATATTGGCTTGCTTTTGCGGAACACATTCAGAATTAGAAATCACACTAGAATATCATTATAATTTGCTCCATAAGGAAAATTCTGTATGGAACCACAACAAGTTTTCTGGACATAACTCTAACTAAGAATAATGATGAAATTTCCTTTGATATATTTAGAAAACCCACAGTGAAAGACACAACGATACCCAAGTTTTCAAACCATCCGAACACTCATAAACTCGCTGCAGACAGATCAATGATACATAGAGCAAAATTTGAAAATCAAAACAGATTTAATCTGTTGTCTTCTACAATTTTAATTTCAAAAAATTCTTTGAAGAAACTTTAAGAATTAAATTAATGTCTTTATAAGCACTGCTCATATTTAATAGACGTCAAAATTCATCATACAATATCAAACGGAATTAAGAAAAACCAACGAATATAAACTGTCAATTAAAATTAAAATATAAATAAGCAAACATTTTTTGTTTCGTTCCAGGCATGCGTAATGAACTCTTCAGACAAACTTACGAAGCCCTGTTTGTTACAAAATGCATTGTTTTCCGATCCCATATGAATGAAAAATAACCCCTTCTCAAAAATATAAAACATAATTTCAAGAACTTCTCAAAAACTAATTTACTTGAAATATTCAATATATTTAAATAAATTACTTCAAAAAATCTCAAAACATGTAGCACATTCTCAAGAAATAATTAAAGTTACGATAAGATCAGTTCAACATTACATATAAAAAATAATAAAATCAATTAAACAATGTATAGACTTACTCAGTGAATCTTAGGAATACACGGTCCTCAATAGAAATAAAAGTAAACACCTTTATAAATCCAAGGTACTTATGTTCCAAGTTCACAGAAAATCATACAAAGCTTATAAGGCACTTGGCCTCAGTTAAAACCGTTCAACACTGTATAATGAATTTCTTTATTTAAAAAACCTAATATAATTATATATTATATATAAAATAAAATAAGAAGGAACGGTTTTTTAAAAAACCGATACATAGAGCATTTTCAATTCCTTTAAATAATATTACTTTGGAAAGGAACTGAATACAATCAAACAAATAGCCACAAATAATCATTTCGAAACTAAAATCATAAATTCTCTCATAAATGAAAAACAAAAACAACTAAATCATAAGCAAATATACCCCATTTCCATATCAGATAATATAGACAAGAAATTCATAAAATTAACATATTTTGGACCAGTCTCACAAGAAATAGCTCAAATTTTGTCAAAAATTAACATAATAACAGCTTTCATACTCTTATATAAAATTTACAACCTCTTTCAATGCCAAAGATAAAAACAAACGGCTGAATAATTCTGGAGTCTATAAATTATGTTGTCAACAGAGCAGTAACGTATATATGGGACAACCCGGAAGATCCTCACACAAAAGGTACAAAGAACATCAATTTGCCTTTAGGAACCGGAAAAATAACTCCAATTTTGCGGAATATTTTTTTGTAACCGATCATATCTTCCAGAATTGGACAATCTCGAAATATTGCACGTGGAAGCGAAAGGAAAAAACTAGACATTCTGGAATCCATGGAAATCCACAAATACAAAAGCACATACCGACAATAAAACTATTAAATGAGCAAACAGACCTGTGACAAACCCCACTTTTTGAAGTTTTGCCGAAGCCATCGAGAAATACATATATATCATAGTTGAGACATAATTTGTTTATTCAGTTTGAAAATGTATGGGGTGTTTTTTAGAGTGATAGAACTTTGAATTGAAATAAAACACATTTGAATTAAGATTGAAGCCGATTTTTCATTTTATTTGAAAGATCATATTATGACATTTACGTTTTAAAAATAACTTCTGGCATATATACACCACGACTAGCTAAGAGGAACCGCATTCGACCAGACCAATTTTGGACCACTTTTTCGAGTAATTCGTGCCTTATTTCATCAATAATACAAGTTATGTTGGCTTCTAAAGCGTCTATTGTTTCTGGTTTATCAGCATAAACCAATGACTTGACATAACTCCAAAGAAAATAATCCAGTGGAGTTATGTCGCATGAGCTTGGCGGCCAATTAATTGGACCATTTCTCGAAATAATGTTATCGCCAAATCTTTCGTCTTGTTGTTGTTGCATCTAGTACAGAAAATGTTGTCCGAAATCTATCGATAGTTCGACGAATAAGCTGCTCTGATGGACGATTATGTATACCATAAATATCACGGAGTGCTCTATAAGTTTGGTGAATAGTACACTGATTTTGAAAATAAATTTCAACAATTTGTAAACGTTGTTGCGGCGTGAGTCTTTCAATTATAATTTGTCAATGCTTACTGAACAGAAATGTCAAAACAACATGATTTCTACCTTCTGTAAAATCACAGTGAGCCCTATCGAATGTTCTATCACTCTAAAAAAAAATACTAAGAAACTCGAGTCACTGTATAATCAGTAAATAAAAGTGATAGAAAACAAAGTAATTTCTCATTTAATTCCAGTTATATTTATCGTTAGTCCAGCTTCCCTACTATGAGTATTCACGTCATTCAGCTTTCTGAAAAGAGGACAATATCGTCTGCGAATCTAAGATAAATAAATACTTCCCATTAATTTTAATGCCTTGTTCATTTCCCCACACAATGGTTCTGCTATTGGGTCCTAAAATGCTGTAAATAGCTTTGGGAAATGGGGTCTTCTTGACGTACACCTTTTTCGATTTTAAAGAGCTTTGCCATACTTTTAAGTTTGATTTTTGCTGAGCAATTGTGATGAATTTGTTGTAGAGTATGAATGTGTGGTTCTGGTATATCTTGATTGATTAGAGTATTTTTGAGATAGGTTTGATGCACCATATTAAAGGCCTTGTTGTAATCTACAAATGCTAGTTATAATTTTTTGTTGTTTTCTTTGTACTTTTCAATTACCTGGGTTAGAGTGAATAGGTGGTCCATAGTTGAGTGCCTTGACGGCATAACTACACCTTGCCAAATAGTAGTCCTTTCAGTGTTAAAGTTGATCCAGAAAAACTCTTGCCACGTAAAACTCCAGGACAACGCGACAAAAATCATTTCTGCTCTCGGTCACGTGATTTCATTCATCGGCGTCGAATGGCGTGGGCGGCCGGCAGGTCCCGAATTTATTGTCGCCGCGGGCGGTGCCGCGAGATTTCTCGGAAACCCTGGCGCAATCACGTGCCGATAACGTATCGCGAATTTCTACCGAATGTCTTTGTGTCGTTACGTGGGCGATCGACAATCTTTCTGGGTGTAAGTCCGATGTAAATGCGAACGTCGATGGGGAAATATCGTTTATCGTTACGACATCGATGGCGTAGGAAAGAAACGTGGATTATCACCAGCAATGTCACGCAAGCATTGAAAATATCCATAATTTTAGGGAATTACAGTGTTGCGAATTATAAGCATACAGGCTGAACATCAGCAGATAAGCTCACTTATGAGGAATGAACTTTTTCGATTGAATTTAATGTTATCAAAAAAGTCTGCTTCAAGAGCGATACAATCATTCAAGCAAGCACTTCTCTAATCTTTCCCGAAGAACGATTAATCTTTGGACTCAAAATGGACGTTTGTTTCGGGGATTATCATTCAAACAAAATTTTTTCCAGCGATGATTTTTTTAGTTTCGCGAATAGGTAAAAGTTACTGTGGTAACATCTGTAGAAGGAGGTGGTGGATGCGGAAGCAATTTTAAGTGTAATTTGTGCAGTTTTGCCATCATAGTCACATGAGGCCGTTTCTTCGTTATGTCTTCGTTCATTCAATACAGTTGTGCCATGTAGCAAGCGCTAGTTACTCCCTTACCCTTTTCAAGATAAGCGATTAACAAAATGTACAAATATCAAAAATACGCTGGCCATATCTTGCAGTAGTCTCTTGCGCTTTACGCCGCTCCGTGCTGCTGTTCACTCAGCTGCCTTTTTTTTTTTCAAATAACATAACATAAACTTTATTCTCATAATCAATGCCAACATACAAATGAAAAGAGGAAACCGTCAAAAAATATTACAACTTCAACAAGATCTGAAAGAATATTCCATAAGTTCCCTAATCGAATATGGTTCTATATCTACAATTATTTTAGTTATTTCGATTTTGTATTTTCTTAAATTATATACATTGATGAACTCCTTAGGTTGTACATTGGACAATCGTATACACATATATTTTATGTTTTTTCAGTAAGTGTCAAGGAATGACTCGGAAAGTGATATGGAACAGTACGTCTTGTGTTGTTTTTATTCAACTGATGATTAAAATATTGGGGATGTTTTCTCACAAATAGCAGACATTCCAAACATTCCAAAACATATAGTCCCGGAAGTGTAAGCATGGAATTATTTCTAAAATGACATCTGCATGATTCTTTGTTTTTCAATCACATTATTGTCCTCACGGCCTATTAACTTTATTGAGTTTTTTGCTGATTTGACTCACATGATCATTCCATTTCAGGTGACAATCGAACGAAAGTCTGTCGAAGACAAAAATCAGACCTGGGTGTTATCCAGAGTTATTGCCTGAGGATACATATTTTTAGACTGAATCGTTCTAAAAATCACATACTCAGTCTCACTGACATTGAGAAGTAATTCATTTTGAGTGCACCAATGCTGTACTGAATCGAAGGCTAATCTAGTTTGTTCAATACTCGAATTAAGATTCTTGCTACGCAGAACAGCACTCGCATCGTTAACAAACAACAAGAGGTCGAGCTCATTGATATATTTCAGAAATAAAAAGGTTCCCAGATTACTTCCTTGGGGAACTCCTACCTTGACATATTTATCCTCTGACATGAAACTAGTCCTTCACTATCAATACAATCCCTCTGAACTCGATCAGACAAGTAGCTCCTGAGCAACTCCAGTTGACAATCGCGAATATCATATAAAGAGAGTTTCTTCAAAAGGCATTCATGATTCACACTGTTGAATGCCTTAGAGAAATCTAAAAAAAAGCCCAACCGGCACTTCTTCACTTTCCAAAGCATAAACAATATCACATACTAATTCATACATCGCTGTAGCAGTACTTCTTAACAAACATATGTCAACAGAATACTGTCATTTAATATTTTTATGTTATTCAAAAATACCAACAAAAACCCAATAACTTTCATTAACATGTTCAGTTTCTTTTATCTTCTTCAGTTAGTTTGGAATATCCGTTACAAATCCCAAAGAAGTTTCTTTTACTTTATTATGTATTGATATGGATTCTTTTAAAGGAATTTTATATTTTCTTATGATTTGTCAATTGTTATGAATTCTCTTCAAGAAGTTTGTTGATATAATTATTACTTTAAATGAATAAAATTTTGTTTTCAAACTATTTCTACTAACCCTTGTATATAGTCAAGATGTATTTTGGGATGCTGTATTTTAAATTTTGTAATAGCAAATTGTAATTTTTTTCAATTCAATTAATTCGTATATAATAGGAAAGGTTCAAATTTGAATATCCCATTTATTTTCGAAAAATATGTCGAAAGTAAAGTAATTAAGTATGAAAGCTATTAACAAAACCATGTTCTACGATGCCTTCTACATATTTAATTTCAAAAAATTATATTTAATAATTATAACTTCAGGAATTAAATTGAAATAATGTCATATAAGTACCACTTATATCAAACGACATATAAAATAAACATTCATTATAAGACATCCAAATGATATAACAACATTCAATAAATAAAAATTGTTAACCAAAATCCTATAAATTAAATATTTTGAGTAGTTAAAATTTTGTTTCCGCACATCAATCTTATGAAAATCTTTCAAAAATAATTAACATAATCTTAAGAATTGCATCATAAAACTATCTTATTTAAAATATTCAAAATTATTGGAAATCTAACTAAGTAACTTTTTATAAAATCTCAAGATATATAAAAAAATTACTAAAAAACAAGTTTTAAGAGAGACTTTGCTTCGTCAGTACTCAATTATATTCATATTCAATAAAATATAATATCAATCAAATATAACATCAATCAATCAAAAAAAATTTCAGTATTCATTTACCAGAAGCTTTCTTAATTGTTAAAAGCTGAGAAAATATTTTTGTTGATTGATGTTATATTTTATTGAATATGAATATAATTGAGTACTGACGAAGCAAAGTCTCTCTTAAAACTTGTTTTTTAGTAATCTGTTTACATATCTTGAGATTTTATAAGAAGTAACTTAGTTAGATATCCAATAATGTTGAACATTCTAAGTAAGATAGTTTTATGATGAAATGCTTAAGATTATGTTAAACATTTTTGAAAGATATCTGTTTTCATAAGATTGATGAGAAGAAACAAAATTTTGTCTATTCAAAATATTTAATTTATAGGATTTTTGTTAACAATTTTTATTTATTGGATTTTGTCATATCATTTGGATGTCTTATAATGAATGTTCGTTTTATATATCGTTTGATATGAGTGGTACTTATATGACATTAATTTAATTTAATTCCTGAAGTTATAATTATTAAATAAATTTTTTTAAAATTAAGTATGTAGAAGGATAATATTAAAATGTTTAAATAATGTACAGTTCTGTTTAATATATTCTTTTTTTAATGTTTTTTGCCAATAAATAATGATGCAGGTTGAAGCAAAAGTATGGGGCTTTTTAACTACGTATTTTGCCCAAATGTCTGTGATTTTGGGCTGGACATGATCTCAAATGATTATGTTAGACTCACTGAATCCGAATTCAAAAGTAATTCTGTCCGGCCGCTCCGGTAGTCGATAAACATTCTAACTTTCGAACGGAAAGAGCTGAAGAGTTGAAACTTCCAGGGTAGGAGCCTGAATATCTCAGTTAAATTCGCAGTTACTCAGATTAAAAACATTTTCTTATTTTTCCAGTAGTACCGAAACTACTGATCCCATCGGAATGACGTTTAGTATTTGAGTGTATAATAATAACTTGCATGTTGGTACAAAATTTTGTGATAATCATCTATTAGAAGATCTACAAAATATATCTTTTGATCAGGGCGGCCTTGAACTTCTACCGGAACCAGAGCAACAAACCTATGATCGAGTCTAAAATTTAGCATTGAGACGTAAAATAACGATACAAAGACTAATACAGAATTTCCTGAGGATCGTATAATTAACAAATAGAAGAATAAAAAGTCAGTGCTCTTCACTATTTTCATTTTTCATATGTTATTTCTTTGTAAAGAAATTCAGAGGTGTGAAATTTTCAGGAAACAGTGTGTTTAACGAAGATTTTGACTTTCTATTGTTTTGTGAAATAATCAGTTATAAAGGGAATCATTCGACTGTTAATCCAGGAAATGGGCTTGGCAAAGCAGATGCTCAAGAAGATCCACTCCAGAATATTGAGTCTTGAACTTCTCCACCCACCTCGTGAATAATGACAGCAGACGACATTACTTGCCATATATCATTTAAGTTATGAGTCTCTTCCATCTCGCAGTTATGTAGACTTGAACCAGACCGAAATAGTCAGCAGATTATATTTATACCATCGGTTCTAATACAGGAGACCAATCAATCTGTCTCACTGGCACATGAATGGCGATTTCCTGGATCAATTTTTGAACCAGAACGCAATCTTTATGACGAAATCTTAAAATAACTTGTTATAAAAATAGTTTTTTCTGCCAGTAAATCCGCAATTCAATTCTCGATAAATTTAAGCCTTAACATCTCAAAATGTGTAAGTGTTTCAACACTTAATCTGGATTTATACACTACCAGTTAACAGTTATTATCAAATATTATGAATGGATAAGTTAAAATTTCAGTATCGAAAGAAACATGGTAATATTAAGGAAAAATACGACGTGTGAAAATTGTAGTATTGGGCTATCATCAAGTATTTGAAGGTATTAAAAGATGAGCAGTTTGAAGAATATATGGTTAATAACTTAAAAGATTAACATCCTTCGTATGCGAGAGTGAAAAATTGGATTGCGAGCTTCAACAGAGGTAAAGTTTTTTGGGAGTTTTTGAGTTTGCTTTAGGGCAATCATGATTGATTATCCCGATAAGGGTAGAATAATAACAAGTCTTAACTATCGATGTTAATGACCGCTGATGAGGAAAATAAATTATGGAGGAAAGACACGGAAAGCTATCCAAAGATATTTAGTTTTTGCAGGACAATGCAAATATCAAAAAACTATACAAACCATTCGTGAAACCCATTGTCTACTTGATCTCACTTTGTCCTACTATCATATGTTTACTGATGTGAAAAAAGATAGATTCGATAGATGTGATTGTAATAAATGTATTCAATCAAGAGGAGAGTTAAAATACTTCCACTTTCAAATTCTATTTGCTTCTTAATTGACTAAGTCATTTTTGATACATCCTTGTATATCTGCATAAATTCACGATTTGCCGGTCTTTATTTTCATGGTAATTGAAAGAATAAAAATTCTAGTAGGCATATTTTTGAAAATTATATCATTCTAACTTAAATTTCTCTGTTTGGATTTAAAATCTACCCATGTTCACAAACGTTTATCCAGGTGGATGGGAAGATACGATTTCGTATGCATTCACTGCAATTCTGACGACGATACATAAAAGAGTAGGGTTTAACAGAATGAACCTCATTGGTGTCACATTGATCAGGGCAATTTGGATTATAATTTTTTCATTAACTATACTGTATAACGTGAAATTTGTTCCTTTTCATTAATTTTTACAGATGAATATTAGAATAAAATAAATATGTTCAAGCAAACTCAATAGTCCTGTCATACTGATTTATGAATGAAAACGATCCATATGGGTAACTCATTAATTCGAATACATTGAAATTAGATCACTTTGTAATGTGGGTAACGATCAAATTGATAAAAATCAACTATCTGAAGGAAAGGTTTCAATTCAAATATCGCCTTAAACGTCTTCCTGCTGCAACCAGCATTATTTATCGGTGTATTGAAAGTTCAGAACCTTCTACTCGCAGGAGTCGAACCTTAAAATAAAAAGCTTCGAGTTCAGGGAAAGCTCTGAATTGTTTTGCGGATTAAGTTCTTCGTATGAAAAAATGTTTCGAAATAATACATGAAAAATTCCAACGTTCCAAAATATGGTATATTTGACGAAAAATGTAAACTCGCTCTTAGTTAATTTTTACTCTTTTCAAAAAGAGTCATACGAATTACGAAGTCCTATACACTAAAGCAAGTCCTCATTAGGAAGCTTCGAGATTGTGAAAAGGTGTATTTCGTGTATATTGAAATTAAACTGAGAAAAATTCGCTTGAATTAATCTATTTCATAGGAGAGTATAATTTGAATTATTAATTTCAATTAATCAACAACGTTTATTTGAAGCTTTGTAAACTCCCTTTCAGGTCTTTTCATATTTTACACGACCCATATAGGTCATTAAATTCACCATATGGAAACAGGTCCTGCTTGAAAAATAGTCTGCCAATTCTACACGAAAAATCTCGAGAAGCGACTGTTTAGTCGCAATTGTACCGGGTAACACTACTTCCAATTTTCGGAATCCAAGGAAAAAATAGATAAAGGCGAATGAAAATTAATCCGCTCGAAATCTCAATATAATGAGAAAAAAATTAGATTAAAATTTAAAAAATCCTTGGGGTATTTTTTGGATAGTTCTCAAACTGGAAATATCATTTTATGTTAATCTACTCTTTGAAAATGTGAAATAATGATGCTACTTCATTATTCGCTGAGATTATTTCACGAAAAACACTGCTTACTTACCTCTTGCCTCCTTTTTATATTTTTTCTAATGACTCATAGAATTCCAAATATTCCAAATGAAATCTGGTCTAATTGAAAAATTGCCTGACCGTTCTCAAAGGAAAATCTTCGGAAGCTACTGCCTGTGTGAAAATTTACAAGTGAAGATACCGTTTTTCTTTTCCTGGACTATGGAGAAGATAGAACTAGCTAAATGAAAATAGATCAACTCTAATACAATGAAGAAATAGTGAGCTTCAGGCTCAGGAAATTTTCTGGAAAGCATTTAATTATAAATATTGTTTAGAATCAATCCGTTTCCCAGGAGACTCTAGAAAACAAAGTACGAGGGTGGTTCAAATATGATCGAAACAAACTTTGTAGATGGCACGCATGTATGTTTCGAAGGTCGTGGCTTGAGTATGTAATAGCTGCGTCTCTTACGAACAGTGTGGCATTTGTTTTCGTTGGAGCACGTGTTTCACGCGTATGCTGCGACCATGAGTGAATGTCAAGTGCTGACTGCCGTTGCGCAACGTATAATCATTCGTTTTTTAGTGGGAGAAGACGTTTGAAACACGGATATTTTTGTGTGTTTGCAAAAGCAGTTTGGTAGTGAGTGCCTGAGTAGGGCTACCTTGTTTAAATGGGCCAAAGCATTCAAGGATGACCGCGAAAACATCGAGAATGATCGACGCATGATCGTCGACCGCAAACCAGCGTCACACCAGACAACATTCGCCGCGTAGAACAACTCATTTTGGAGGACCGTAGAATAAATGTTCGAGACATTTCGGCTGAAGTCGGCATCAGTATTGGTACTGTAGAGTTTATCATTCACGAACACCTTCAATATCGCAAAATAACGGCGGGATGGGTTCCTAAACTGTTGAACTTTGTGCAAAAATTAACGCGGTTGGAAATTTGTACAATGATAAAAAAATTAGATTCAAATTTAAAAAATCCTTGGGGTATTTTTTGGATAGTTTTCAAACTGGAAATATCATTTTATGTTAATCTACTCTTTGAGAATTTGAATTAATGATTCTACTCCATTATTCGCTGAGATTTTTTTCTCGAAAAACGCTGTCGACTTACCACTTGCCTCCTTTTTATATTTTTTCTAATTACTCATAAAGAATTCCAAATATTCTACGTAAATCTGGTCTAATTGAAAAATTGCCTTATCGTTCTCAACGGAAAATCTTCGGAAGCTACTGCCTATGCGAAAATTCACAAGTAAAGACACCGTTTTCCTTTTCCTGAACTAAATGGAAGATATAACTAGCTGAATGAAAATAGATCCACTCAAAACTCTAATACAATGAAGAAATAGTGAGCTTCAAGTTCAGGAAATTTTCTGGACAGCATTTAATCATAAATATTGTTTGAAATCGATCCGTTTTCCAGGAGACTCTAGAAAACAAAGTATATTCGACAAAAAATCGTTATTCGCTGACTCCACATGCTACTTAAGCTATTCATATGGATAAAAAAATTCTCCATGTGGAAGCAAGTTTTGATCAGGAAATAGTTTGTCCGTTTTATCCAAAAAAATCTTCGGAAACTCATCTACGCTAAAATCCACCGGGAAAGACCCGTTTCCAATTCCAATCCCGGATCGATGAGGAAAATAAAAGAGGCTATAGCAAGAATATGACTCACGTTCGCATCCTGCCTCCGAAAAGCCGTAATGCAAGTTTTGGCAAGCGTCGCAGTGAAATCCCTCGACGCCGGGACGACACTCGCACAGTCCAGTGACGGCGTCGCAGATTGAAGAGACGGATCCGATAGGATCGCAGTTGCAGGGCATGCAGCCTCCAGTAGCGTTGCCGAAACCCTCCTGAAAAAAATAACAATAAGAAAGATAATATTAAATATTCAGGGTATTTTTAAAAGTGTGTAGTTTCTAACAGGATATACAAATAAGTGAAAAAAAACATTTTACGCAGACATATACGAAGATGGTTCAAATATGATCGAGACAAACTCCGTAGATGGCGTGCATGTATGTTTCGAAGGTCGTGGCTTGAGTATGTGATAGCTGGGTCTCTTACGAACAGTGTGGCATTTGTTTTCGTCGGAGCACGTGTTTCACGCGAATGCTACGACCATGAGTGAACGTCAAGTGCCGACTGCCGTCGCGCAACGTATTATCATTCGTTTTTCTAGTGGGAGAAAACGTCAAAAACACGGATATTTTTGTGCGTTTGCAAAAGCAGTTCGGTAGTGAGTGCCCGAGTAGGGCTGCCGTGTTTAAATGGGCCAAAGCATTCAAGGATGGCTACGGAACCGTCGAGAATGAGCCGCATGATCGTCGACCGTGAACCAGCGTCACACCAGACAACATTCGCCGCGTAGAACAACTCATTTTGGAGGACCGTAGAATAAATGTTCGAGACATTTTGGCTGAAATCGGCATCAATATTGGTAGTGTAGAGTCTATCAGCCACGAACACCTTCAATATCGCAAAATAACGGCACTATGGGTACCTAAACTGTTGAACTTTGTGCAAAAATTAACGCGGGACCGGCTCTGGGACCGGCAGGGCGTGCTCGATACAATATCGGAATTGGGATGGAAGGTACTGGAAAACTCACCCTACAATCCGGATTTATCGCCCTGCGACTACCACATGTTTGGACCACTGAAAGAGGTCCTCGGAGGTCAAAAGTTCAATACCGACGACGAGGTAGAGAAAATCGTGCGCACATGGATGTCCGAGTTGCCCAAGGAATTTTCAGATACCGGCATCAAAAAACTTCCAGAAAGGTGGACAACATGTGTAAATAGTGAGGGGAATTACTTAGAAAAAATGTGATTTTTTGTAAATTTTTCGATAATAAATAAACGTGTTAGAGTATTTGTCTCGATCATATTTGAATCACCCTCGTATATAAGGTCTCACAATCTCCTTGTACTTAAATATGCGGGATCATTCGACAAATTAACGAAAGTCAAAAAACCCAAAGTCCGTTCAAGGCTAAACTCATCATCTCAATTCAGTGTTTGAACTGACACAAGCTGTCAATTGGGGCTGCCCGCTCTATCGTACTAGAGTCGCCACAACTAACAGAAACGGACTTGAATTGCATGGAATCGAATTAAAATTTAAAGGCTTATCTTCCTTCATTTAAACTTCATATAGGCGCTTTCTGCTGAAATGCTCATTTTCATGAGTTATAACAAATGCTCATTTTCATGAGTGAAAACAAATTCACCATTTGAAAATACCCTGTATACCGAATGACCAAAAAAAGGTAAAACTATCCATTTGATTAATTTTGATATAATCATTTTATTATAATCGTGATGGTACTTATAACGAACAATAAAATGGTGAATTTTCATTTCCTAAATTAAAATCAAAATAACTGACTGGTCTCGTGTAGAGAGATAATTCAGTGGAACCAGGAATAAATCAGGTGATCTTCAGAGATAATGCCTAAACAAGATACGAGCAGGTAAAGTAGAAATATATCAAGTTTTCTTCTCATCATCAAATCTCATCAACACAATTCAGTGGGCCTGTCATATCAAGAACATTTTCACCATACGTCCTCTTCCGTAAAAATAATCTCTTTACAGGCTGTTTTGTGTTTAATTCATTCCAGAAATCTCTGAAGTAAGTGATCCTTTGTTATGATTCACCATATTATATTTGTGCTTTTTTCAGGTGAGCTTCAAGAATATCATAGAATTAAAAAGTATCACAAATAAACCTTGATATTCAAATTTTGTTATATTTCTTCTGTAAAAAGTCTTTTTCTATTTTATACATAATATATAATTATATTTTGGCTTGAATAATTCTCATTCTGGAATGTCAATGGTTTGAAGTTCCCTTAGAATACTTTACAGTTTCCTGTGATTTTGTGACGAACTGACTACTTGGATTTTTAAAGTTAGTCTGTTTCAAACAAGTTCCGTGTTAACTCGAAGGTATGATATCCTGATTGTTAGTTGATTTTAATATTTTAAATAATATCTAGGGCCGATGAAGAGATTATCCATATTATAATTGTTTTTTGAAGATATCTTGCATGTTTTGAGAGATTTTTGAATTAACTTGTTTGAATATTTAAATATATTAAATATTTCAAATAAATAATATTTTTTGACAAATCCTTAAGTTGTGTTTTATGTTTCTGAAAAGGAATTGTTTTAATTATGGTAAGATCAGAAACAAAATTTTGTCTCCTTCAAATATTTATTTATTAATTTCAATTGCATTTTTTATATTGGTTGGTTTATTTATTCCATTTGACATTGTATATTGAGTTTTGATTATATACGTCTATTAAATATAAGCGGTGCTTATTGTAGACATTAATTTAATTCTAAAAGTTTTTTGAATAAAAAATATTTTTGAAATTAAAATTGTAGACGACTAACAGATTAAATCTGTTTCGATATTCGAATTTTGTTATATTTCTTCTATTAAGTAAAAAGCCTTTTTCTATTTTATACAAATAAACCTAATTAACTTCTACAATTCAGACAAAATACTCACCTCGCATTTTTCGCAGGTTCTACCAACATAATGCGGCTTGCACTGGCATTGCCCTGTTTCGTTGTGGCATTCCTTGTATAGCGAACCCATGGAATCACAAAGGCAAGGAATGCAGTTGGAAGCGGCAGGATCTCCGTAGTGGGCTGGTTTGCACTTTTCGCATTTCCACCCTGGTAAAAAAACATGAATACTTTCAAAAGAAATAATTGATATAAAATGAAGGAATAATTTCTAATTTCCGCAACTGTCTTAATGCTACAAAAATTGTGTCTTCGTACCATGACCTCATCCTGTGACTATTATATTATACAGTACAAAGAGATGTTCTTGAACATCAAACTCTGTTTACAAAAACAGGATGGTGGCAAATATTTTGACAATTAAAATAAATAGAGGTTAATACTTGATAGAAGGCATATAAAATTATTTAAATATTTTAATATTAGCCTTCTACATATTTAATTTCACAAAATTATATTTAATAACCTCTATTTATGTTATTTTATTCATAATATATACTTATTTGGTTTCCTTTACATTCTTTATAAAGGTAGTCCTTGTGCTATAACAGAGGCTGTTTAATATAAATATTTTAAAAAATTTTAAACAATTTAAAAAAATTAGCCTTCTACATATTTAATTCCAAAAGATTATATTCAATGATTTTTTAAAATTGTTTAAAATTTTTTAAAATATTTATATTATTTTATATACCTTCTATCAAGAATGACCTCTATTTACGTTATAGAGGCTGTTTAATTGTCTTTCAATCTTTTAGATCAAGGGTAAACCACAGAATTATTTATTTGTAACTGTGTTCACCTCTGAACTAAATAACTCCACCCCTACTTCCACAGTCTGGAACATGATTAGAAGGATCAAAGGCAAGAGAACAACAAGAACTATACCATTTCTAGAATGGAAAAATACAAACATCTCGCATTCACAGGATATAGTTGAAGCATTAGCCGACCATTACGAAAAGTCCTCTAGTGATTCTATTTATACTAACCAGTTTCTGAACGAAATTAAAACAGCTGAATCGAAAAATATACCCCTTACAGACTCCATATCACCATTGAATATCTCAATAACTATGGAGGAACTACTAGATGCCTTGAATAACACAAAAAACACGTCACCTGGGCCTGACGATATCCCAATTTCTTTTCTTCAACATCTTCCAGCCAATGCTAAGAATATCCTCCTCGAACTACTCAACTTCATCTGGCAGAATAACTCCTTTCCAGTCCAATGGGCTAAGTCGATCATCATCCCAATACATAAACAGGGCAAACCTAAATATATTCCAGAATCATACAGACCGATTTCGCTCACGTGCTGCATGTGTAAAATTATGGAAAAAATCGTGAACAGAAGATTAACTTGATACCTAGAAAAAGAAAACCTAATCACTAATGAGCAATGTGGTTTCCGAAAAGATCGCTCAACCCTAGACAACCTCGTTTCACTAGAATCCGAAATTCATGAAGCATTTGCCTGTAAACAAGACTGCATTGCAATCTTCTTCGATATAAATAAAGCTTTTGACTCAGTATGGCGCTTTGATATCCTCAGAACACTAAAAAGATGGTCGATAAATGGCAATATCCTGAAATTCATCAGCAATTTCCTCAAATGTCGTTACTTCCAAGTTAGGGTTGATGGTCACTTATCTGAACCAAGACGTCAACAAAACGGAATTCCACAAGGTTCTAACTTAAGTGCGACACTTTTTCTTGTAGCGATAAATACTCTAATACAGTCATGTCAATCTCCGGTCAAAGCAAAATTGTATGCAGACGACTTAGTAATTTATGCCAGGGGAAAAAACTCATCTTCGATCCAGAACTACTTGCAGAGAGCATTGAATAACCTTGGGGATTGGTCAAACACAACAGGATTACAATTTTCCGCCAATAAAACAAAAATTGTACACTTTTCCAAAAAAAGAACAACACAGCACCCAGTACTGAAACTGAACGATGAACCTCTTGAGTATATAGATAGCAAACGCTTCCTCGGAAAGGTATTCGACTGTAAACTTTCATGGAAATCTCACATCCACTCTCTCCGCCAATCATGCCAAGCTGGTCTGAATATCATGAAATCCGTATCCCATACGTTGTGGGGAGCAGACTTTTTCACATTAATGATGATATACAAATCCCTTATTCGCTCTAAGCTCGACTACGGCTCCATAGTATACAATTCAGCACAAAAAAACACACTGAAAGAACTCGATGTAATTCACAACACAGCAATGCGTTTAGCATTGGGAGCATACTACACCAGTCCCATTGAGAGCCTTAATTGTGAAGCTGGAGAACCATCCCTAACGGAACGTAGACGTTATCTCACACTGCTGTATGCCACAAGGATATCAGCGCATCCATCCAATCCAGCGCATCGGAATGTCTTTGCAACCAGATTTCAAGAAACTTTCAATCATAGAAAAAGAATTGATCTTCCATTCTATGAAAGGCTGAATCGTACCCAGGCCAACCTGAATTTCAAAATACCCACAACGATTCATAAGTCCGAAATCGATTCCCCACCCCCATGGACAATTCCTCTTCCACCAATCATTACAAATCTGTGCAGCAAGAAAAAATCCGAAATCCATCCATTCATATTAAGAAAACTTTTCTTAGAGAACATAGAACCTTTTCAAAATTATCAGCTTATCTATACCGACGCGTCTCGTTCCATTAGTGGCGTTGGTGCAGCATTCACAACAGGTCAAAAAAATGCCAAATTCAAACTCCCTCTCCTTACTTCAGTCTACACCGCCGAACTGACGGCAATCCATGAAGCCCTAAAATATACCGACCAACAAAACATTCCACGGTGTCTCATTATAACCGATTCCTTGAGTGCCATAACTGCATTGTCCCAACTCTACCCCAGTCATCCAATTCTCATAAGAATTAAAACCACACTCAACACCATCCATGAAAAGAACATAAAAATTCAGCTGATGTGGGCACCATCACACGTAGGCATAGAAGGAAATGAGAAAGCCGATAGTTTAGCCAAAGAAGCTGTATCGTGTACACAGGCAAGAAGACTAACAGGAATTGTCCACACAGATCTGAAGGAAATCCTAAGAAACAAAATTACATCCAAATGGCAAGCACAATGGGACAACTCTACATCAAAGCTGAGGGAGGTGAAACCATACGTTCTTCCATGGAAATCATTCCCATCGAAACGGAAAATTCAAACGGTTCTTTCACGATTAAGACTTGGACATACACGGTTAACCCACAGTTACATAATGTCTCAAGAAGATGTACCAAAGTGTAGTGTATGTGATGAAAACCTAAGCGTAAAACATTTCTTGATTGAGTGTCCGCTATACGATAACGAGAGGGGTAAATATCATTTTGGAAACGACCTCAAGCAAATACTTGGTGAAACATCAAACCATGAAAACCTACTCAGTTTCCTCAACGACATAGACATTCTTTGTGAAATATAAAGTGCAATATACCAATCATTCTGTATGTGTCAATTAACGTAAGATATTATGTAAATCATGCCACGATCGTCTTCAGCTAATAACCCTTAGTGGTTGATGCTTAACTTAATAAAAAAAAAAAAAAAAACTTAGTTAAATATCCAATAATAATGAATATTCTAAGTAAGATAGTTTTATGATGAAATTCTTAAGATTATGTTAAACATTTTTGAAAGATATTTGTTTTCATAAGATTGATCAGCAGAAACAAAGTTTTGTCTATTTAAAATATTCAATTTATAGAATTTTGGTTAACAATTTTTATTTATTGGATTTTGTTATATCATTTGGTCTTATAATGAATGTTTATTTTATATGTCGTTTGATATAAGTGGTACTTATATGACATTATTTTAATTCAATTCCTGAAGTTATAATTATTGAATATAATTTTTTTAAATTAAATATGTAGAAGGTTAATATTAAAATATTTAAATAATTTTGACAATTATTTGTATATTCCTAAAAAAGATTAAGTGGGGGATATTAGTTCAATCCTTTTACAAAATTTGTGTTTATTTTAATAAAGTAAATAAAACAACTTGGCTTAAGTTTGTTTGATGTCTGTTGACATATATGTTTCGGTTTTTCAGTCCATTTTCACAACTGAAGAGATCAAAACTTAAAATCCTATTTATAATGGATGGGTAGACCACAGGTACAATTTGAACAGTGTAAAAATATGGTATTAGTTGGGACCTAATCTTTTACAGATAAAAGCAATGGTGATAAATGGAATTGAAGTTGTTCATTTGTAATTGGTAGCTTCTTACCATGTGCTAAACAAATTTCGAAACTTTCTAAAAGGTCCATTCTTGTGCTTTTATTATCTACGTGTAAAATCTCAGTTCTACTGAAATCTATGAAATGGTTGTTATTTAAACAATGTTCCGAAAAACCAGATGTTATTTTATTAAGTAATATACTTTTGTAAAGTTCTTCTACCATTATGTTTATAGATCGTCCTGTCTGACATATGTAAAATGTTTCACGACAGTCTTTGCTATTGACTAAGTGTGAACCTAAGTTTTTCTTATTTGTACAAATAAGCTCTGCAATAAAGAACCTTTATTATTATTATTATAAATATTATTCTACTTTAGTTTATTGCAAAATTTCATTACTTATTTGTGGTATGAAATTTACCCTATAGAATTTTTCTTTTTCTTTGTCCTGAAGAATAGGGTAAAGAGAAGCTAGAGTTTTTTTATGCTGTAACCATATAAATTATCAATTAAAATTACTGAATAAATACTTGAACGAGACAAGATTTTGTTTAGGATCTTATATTGATTTAGTATTTATTCAACCAGGATACCATGAGGTCTGGAAAGATATTTTTTGTTAATTGATTTAATTTTTTTAAATATAAAGTATGACTAATGAAGATCTTATTTAATTTCAAATTGCTTTTTGAGGATGTACTACATGTTTTGAGCGATTTTTGAAGTAAATTAATTAAATATATTAATTGAAAAAATAAATATATGAGACAGTAATTTATTTACACAAAAATGTTTGTACTAATACAACAATTGTTTCACCACGATGTGGCTTCTTCAGGTATTACATTGTATTGTCTGATGGTATTCAGTGTGACCAAGTTTAAATACATTGTTAAGTACGTGACCAAATAATGGAAGCACAAGTCATAAAAACTCTAGGTGTTTATTTCAGTTTGCCGCTAAAATGCCATTAAGGAAAGATATTCAGTAATGGAAACTAATCAACATCTGTTTGTTCGTTCAAAAGGATTTTACAGGCATTATAACTGTTGGTTTTAAGAAATTCTAAAAGTATTAATCTAGAACTTTTGCTTTCAACGTGGATAATTATATAATTATTGTTGAAATTATGCCTGAATTCCATAAGATGTTTCTCATATGTCGAATGTACAGAATCGGTGTTCTTGGGCACGTTTCTTGAATGATCTACCAGTCTGGCCAATGTTTACTAAAGGGCAATCTTTGCAAGTCAACTTGTAGACTCCAGATTTATTTTTTTTATTTGTTCGATCTATATTGTTTTTTATGTAGGTACTTAGGTTATTAATTGTCTTCAAAGCCGCGTTATAATTGAAACAACTTTTGAAATATTTAGCAATATTTTCAGATAATCCATTGACATAAGATAACGAAAAATATTTCTGTGTATTGTCCTCTTTTATGATTGGGTACATGAGATTTAATGCCATTTTCTTTTGTTTAGTGGATACCATTTTGTCTATAAGAAAGGGGTTGTAACCATTGTTTGACGGTATTTGTTTAATAATATATAATTCTTTCAAAAAGTTATCTGAATTCAAAGGGACATTCAACAATCTATGAATAAAACTATTATATGCTGACATCTTTTGGTTGGTGGGATGATTTGAAGTTTTATGTATTGTGATGTCTGTATGTGTGGGTTTGTGAAAAATACTAAAATCATGTAAATTATTTAGTCTTGGTATTGTGAGGTCAAGAAAATTAATGCTTTGATTCTTTTCTTCTTCGATTGTGAATTAGATTTTTGGGTGGAGTTTATGGTGCCTTTGAAACAACAAAAAATGTCATCTACATATCTATACCAATAAAGGAAATATTTGCTTATCGGATTTAGGTGTATTTTTGATTCAAGAACATCCATAAATATTTCAGCTAAAATTGAACTGAGTGGATCCTATTATTAAACCATTGTTAGAAATATAGACGTTTCCGTTAAATTGAAAGTAGTTTTGTTCAACAAAAGAAAATGGCATTAAACCTCGTGTACCCAATAATAAAAGAGAACAATACACAGAAATATTTTCCGTTATCTTATGTCAATGGATTATCTGAAAATATTGCTAAATATTTCAAAAGTTTTTTCAATTATAACGAGGCTCTTAAGATAATTAATAACCTAAGTACCTACATAAAAAACAATAAAAATCGAACAAATAAAGAAAATAAATCCGTCTACAAGTTGACTTGCAAAGATTGCCCTTTAGTATACATTGGCCGACTGGTAGATCGTTCAAGAAACGTGTCCAAGAACACCAAAGGGGTTGTATATCCGATTCTGTACATTCGACATATCTTAAGGAATTCAGGTATAATTTCAGAAATAATTATGAAATTATCCAAGTTGAAAGCAAAAGTTCTGGATTAACACTTTTAGAATTTCTTGAAACCAACAGGTATAATGCCCGTAAAATCCTTTTCAACGAACAAACAGATGTTGATAAGTCTCCATTACTGAATATCTTTCCTTTATGGAATATTTAGCAGCATACTCCAATCACCACTTTTTTATGACTTGTGCTTCCATTATGTGGTCACGTACCACGTACCAAAATATTTAAACTCGGTTACACTGAATACCATCAGAGAGTACAATGTAATACCTGAAGAAGCCACATCGTGGTAAAACAATTGTTGTAGTAGTACAAACATTTTTGTGGAAATAAATTACTGTATGATATATTTATTTTTTTAATTAAAATGAGTTTCCACCAAGTGAAGACCGAATCAATCAATATTAAATATATTGAATATTTCAAATAAATAAGATTCAGGGAAATTCTTAAAATTATGTTTTGCATTTTTGGATAAGATTTGGTTTTCATAAATATAAGATCAGAAACAAAATTTTGCCCCCTTCAAGTATTTATTTAGTAATTTTAATTTATATTTCGTTAGGTTTTTTTGTTCCATTTCATATTATATAATGAGTTTTGATTTTATATGTCTACTAAATTTAAGCATTGCTTATAAGAGATTAGTTTAATTCTATTCAATTAAATTTTTTGAAATTAAAATTTGTAGGTGGCTAACAGAATACATCTGTTTTGATATTTAAATTTTGTAATAAGCTTACTACCAAGTAAAAAACCTTTTCTTATTATTATATAATATAATTTGGCTTTCTTCTCGGTGCCTACTTGACGTTTCACGACACCTGTTTACGGTTAACTGTAGCATTTCGCCCCCATAAAAAGACTACGAGCGGATCAAAGTGAAGTGTATCTAGCTTGGAAAAATTCGTTTACCCTCTGTGTTGCCTTTGCAGCTCAAACACTGGCCAGTAAGTCGATCACATGGTCCCCCTCCACAATCACAAGGAGAGCACTTATTCCCTATTTCAAGTGGATTCCCGAAGTAACCGTCGTCACACCTGAAAACAAAATATAAGGGATTCAACCAGCGGAAAACATAACGAGAATAGGAAAAATGAGAAAATGTCAGGCGGAGAAAGCTTTCTTCTATGCATAAGGGATAAAATTCATTTTGTATCAGGATGTGTATCGATCTGGTAGATACGTATATCTGAAAATAAGTGGCATCCTTATTTCTCAGGATCAATGTTTTCATTTTGTAACTAGGTTTTATCTGTGGCTTCGTATACAAAGGGAGTTATTGCAGCTTGCGAGCATTCCTCGATTCCATTTTATTCTGGAGTAATAGATTTTCCTCCTCAAGGTGAAATTTCTTCATAAAATATAGAGATTCACTTCGAATATTTTGTGGAATTCATGTCGGGTGTTTTTTTTAGAGTGATACAACTTTAAATTAAAATAAAACACATTTAAATTAAGATTGAAGCCAAACTTTTTTTTATTTGAAAGATAATTTTATGACATTTATTTTTTTAAAATAATTTCCGGCATATGTCCACCACGACTAGCTGTGAGGAACCGCATTCGACAAGACCAATTTTGGACCATTTCTTCGAGTAATTCAGGCCTTATTTCATCAACAACACGAGTTATGTTGGCTTCCAAAGCGTCTATTGTTCCTGGTTTATCAGCATAAACCAAGGACTTGACATAACCCCAAAGAAAATAATCCAGTGGAGTTATGTCGCATGATCTTGGAGGCCAATTAATAGGACCATTTCTCGAAAGAATGTTTTCACCAAATCTTTCTTTCAATAAATCAATTGTTACGGTAGCAGCATGAGGTGTACCACCATCTTGTTGGAATCAATACTTAATAACAATCAATAAAAAATATATCTATAATACATACCTCCACTCAACAATTATCCTGTGTAGAATCGAACCGAAATGAAAGTGTTCGGATAAGTGAAAGCATTTATAAAACTAGGCTCTTCTTCTTTCAGTTCGGTTTCTTGAAGATATTTGTTGGATGAAGGTATGAACATATATTTTTATTGATTGATTTTATTCAACATACGAATAAATTGATTGATGAGAATATGTGTAAGAATTTCAAATGCTCATTCTAAAGAATGTGCTTTATATCGGGTGTGTTTTTAGAGTGATAGAACTTTCGATCTTCATTGCTCTATCTCTTATTGTAAAATAAACAAAGACTGTACTATCGGGAGTTTTTTTGAAAGTCATAGAACTTTCGATAACTGTGATTTGACAGGAAGTAGAATCCATGTTGTTTGTACATTCCTGTTCAGTAAGCATTGACAAATTATAATTGAAAGACTCACGCCGCAACAACGTTTACAAATTGATGGAATTTATTTTCAAAATCAGTGTTCTATTCGCTAAACTTATAGAGCACTTCGTGTAATTTATGGTTTACATAATCGTTCATCAGAGCAGCTAATTCGTCGAACTATCGATAGATTTCGGACAAGATTTTCTCTACTCGATGCAACAACAACAACAAGACAAACAACTGAACGTGCAGAAGAAAATATCGCTGCTGTAAGTCAGAGTGTTAATGCTGATCCAGATTTGTCTATTCATCGACGTTCACAACAAGTTTGACTCTGTGCATCCACCACATGGAAAATTTTGTGTAAAGATCTTGGTCTACACCCAAATAAGATCCAACTGGTTCAAGAACTTGAAGTTGATCCACTTTTTATCGCAAAGTTGTGTTTAGTGATGAAGCTCATTTCTGGTTGAATGGCTATGTAAACAAGCAAAACTGGATGGATATGGATCCTCAAGAAGTTCTGCAGGTTCCATTGCATCCTAAAAAACGCACTGTATGGTGTGTTTTACACGCTGTAGGAATCAACGGTCCATATTTCTTTAAAAACGATGCTGGAGCTAATGTTACAGTGAATGGTGCTGATTAATGATCGATGTTCAATGATTATTTGTTTCAAATTTTGAATGGTATCGACCCAGAAGTGTTTTGGTTCCAACAAAATGGGCTACACCTCATTCTGCTACCGAAACAATTGATTTATTGGCAGAAAGATTTGGCGATAACATTATTTCGAGAAATGGTCTAATGAACTGCCTCCAAGATCATGCGACATAATTCCACTGGATTATTTTTTATGGGGTTATGTCAAGTCATTGGTTTGTGCTGATAAACCAGAAACAATACACGCTTTGGAAGCCAACATAACTTGTGTTGTTGATGAAATAAGTCCTGAGTTATTCGAAAAAATGGTCCAAAATTGGTCTGCTCGAATGCGGTTCCTCAGAGCTAGTAGTGGTGGACATATGCCGTAAATTTTTTTTAAAACATACATTTCATAAAATTATCTTTCAAATGAAAAAAATTGGCTTCAATCTTAATTTAAATATGTTTAATTTCAATTTAAAGTTTTATCACTCTAAAAAAACACCTGATATGACGGGTTTTTTTTGGGAATGGAGTTTGTTATTTATGAATATGTCTCTGATGGTATTTGCTGGGTGATCGCGGTCAATATTTTATATATACTATTTTTTTATCGACTGTCACACACATGTGTTGATATTTCTATATGCCTGTGAATAACAGTGTTGTTGTTATTGTTATTTATAGCGAGCGGGCGTCTGCCCACCCTACCACTGAGTCCGCACAGACTATTGTGGTTCATCCCTAATTTATATCTCCCCGACGAGATCCAGTTTTTGGATAAAACCGTTAATCTTGTTCATGGGTAATTTTTTCAGTTCGCAGTGGGCTATAAAAGCCTGGCCAAAGACCTCGAATCTGATGCGACTCACCGCTGGGCACTCTGAGACGATGTGCATGGCTTATTCAGTGTCCTCAAGACACAACCTGCATTCATTGTCTTCAGCCAGACGGTTTCCGACAAGTGTTCTTAGTTTGGCCCAATCCAGACCTAGCGCCAAGTTCGCCATCTTTTTGTTCGAAGCTGTTCCAAGGAACAACTTCGAATGTTTCAGGCCAGAATGGCTCCGCCAGAAAGACTCTAGCCTTGAATTCATTCTGCCTGTTATCGCCTCGTTAGCCACGTCATGTGGTATTCCCAGGAATGGTTCCGGTCCTACCAGAGGCAGCGCAGCTCCAGCAAACGCCAGCCGATCTGCCTCCTCGTTACCCAAATAGTTTGAGTGGCTCGGTATCCAAACCAGAGTGACTCCGTTATACATACCGACCCTGTTTAAAGCCGTGCGGCAACTCCAGACTGTTCTCGAGGTACAAGAGCTGGATTCCAAAGCTTTTAGTACTGACTATGAGTAAACATTTTGATTTTACCGTGGTGGATTTGCCGTTTTATCAGCAGTTCTGCCGCGGTCTCAATGGCAAATAGTTCTGCCTGGAATATGGTTGCGTTTTGGCCGAGACTCAATGAGATGTTAATTCTCGGTTTGCTCCCATAGACTCCCGCTCCTGTTCCGTTCGTCGTTCGCGAGCCATCTGTGAACAAGCCAAGATAAATTCTCAATAGAACCTCAGCATGCTGGGTCCATTCGTCCCGCAATAACAGTGTTTCTTAGACATTTAATTTAATTTCAAAAAATATAAAGGAGATTTACCAGATTATATTTGTAGAGGTTTCGAAGAATATCCGAAATATTTGAAAAATCCCTTTCAAGTAATTTTCAATTTATATTTGATTCATATACTCACACATCGCAGTGATCTCCTGTGTACCCCTTGGGGCACTGGGTGCAAACATATCCTCCTCTGCCCTCGTCCTCCTCGTCTACATAATCCAGCTGACAGCTAGGGCTGAAGTTGTTCTCGTCATTCTCTAAGGGACATGCGCAGGGCTTACAGTCGAATGGTGTACCCCTCAGGGGATTTCCATAAAAGCCGGGGGCGCATCTTTCGCAACGCTCACCAATGGTGTTGTGCATGCAGTAGCACTCACCTGTGTCTGCGCTGCAAGTCTCGGAATGACCGTTGCAGTCGCATTTTCCGCAAAAGCCCTGAAAATAGAAAAAATCATCAGTTTTCTCGTTCCTTCTCTTTGCCTCCGGCTTTCCTTATATACGCCATTGTTCTGTACGGCGGCGTTGAGAGTACCGAATTGCGTGGTTTTCATTTTGGTTTCTAGAAGTCATGATGAACGAGAAAGTTTACAACATTGACAGTGATTTTTGTAGATTTTCTTATTACATCACCGTCTAATATTAATTTCATTGTTAGTCTGTATTTATTCTGGTGTGCTCTGAAGATTAGGGCAGGTTTTATTACGTCCACACAGTAATTTCTTGAAACACAAGGCTATGACGTTCTGGCACCTGTAAATGTAATAGAACCTACGCTTTGTTCATTCCGTTCACCTTAATTTTATGAAATGAAGTTTTTTTCGAGTTGTGCATTATATTCATTTGTAAAAGAAACTGTTATTTTTAGGGAAAACAACTTTGTAACTTCTATGATCTATAATCTATGTCTAAGATTCTAACCTAAAACTATCACATGTTATATTCAGTCAGCTGTTAAAAATGTGAATTGAGAAACCTGAAGAAATAGCATTGTTTTTGATTTCTTCCAGATTAGTAAGCTATTTCTTTTTCTTTGTATTTCTTTATCTGTTATTATTTTATTTTGTGTATGTTCTTATGTTATATTTTAAACTAAAGAAAATAAACCCTTCCAGAATCATGACATCAAATCGTCTATTTATTCGATTAAAAAACAAAGAGTTGATAACATTCTTATAAATCAAAAACGTAAGCTATAATGACGACATCCATGAAAATTTGCATTGCTTTGGAAGCATCAAATACTGATAAGAAGAAAAATACTTACAAATTCAAATGGATCCAAACTATGGGAACGAAAAATACAAATTATGAAATACCAGAGGACAAACAGGATATATCTGACCATCATTTTGGCTCTACCAAAGGTGAAGTATATCTCAAAATCGATTAAAGTAAGAGGTTCATTTCGTACGAGTGTCATTTAATTAACTTCGGAATTGAAAGAAATATATTTTGATGCCGCAGAAGATGTGATGTTTAAGAATGAATATTAACAACTGATTTATTCACCCGCATACGTGAGAACAGTATTTGGACAAGAATCATCAGAACCACAGGATACATTCCCTCGACCAGACGGTCACGCGATAATCATCCTGTATAAACAAGTTAGCCAAAAGGTACTGTTGAAGACATTCCGTCGACTATACGGTCATGCATTACTCACCCTGTACTACAGTTAGCCGAAAGGCACAGTTGAAGATATTCCCTCGACCAAATGGTCACGCAATATTCTCTCTTCTAACATTAAGTTCTGATCCCACGCACATTCTGTAGAATAAAGTTCTCTTAACTCATGCAACACATTTATCTCTACTCTTGAATTATTTTATATTCACATTTAATTTTAACTTTCCAAGGAACTCCCTCTCTCTTAGTAACCCATAACGTAGTAAAACCCTGGAGCTGAATGTATTATCTACATTATTTATTTAAAATTATATATTAATTTGTGCAAAGTGAAACCAATAAAAGTGAAAAGAAGAACTATTCCAGGATCAACATAGTATTTTCACCGCATTTAGAGTTAAAACCACACCGAAACAACTCCCTAATCTGGGTAGATAATTAAAATCTGTAACCTAATGTAATATATGTATTCAGGCTGTAAATAAAGCATTAAAGTGTTATATCCATCCCTCTTTCAACCCCATTGGAAGAATGCTTAACCAAAAATTTGCATACTAATTGGTTAATGTTTAATCAATCACAAGGAAAAATTCAAAAGGTATCTCTACATACCAAGCAATTCTTTACACCTACAGACATATTAAATCTCTCTTTAACCACTGCTCATTCTCTGAAACGTTCAGTACACTAAATTTTTTTTATGTATAGGAACAATCCGGCGAGTAAAAGAAAACATGTTATTAGAACAGAACTTTTAAATGTTATTTATCATCTGACGACGAAAACCAGGACATCACTTACACTTTACTTTAAATCAATGTATAAAGTGGGAAAAAAATTGAACTCACTTGCAGACGGTGGTCCGACGTATTAGCCATAATTCTTACGTAACCGAATGAACAGGACTCACAGGATAACCCCGAATATCCTGAGGGGCACGAGCATTTTTCTACACCACTGTATATTTCAGTTTCCTCGATATCACCTGAAATTTCATAAATTACAATATATAATATAGTGAATGAGTTTCTGAATAATTATCAGGACGACCAAATCCTAAGAAATTATTCATTAGTAACAAGGAAAAATGATATATATCTTGTTTGGGTCTATTGCAAACTTCAATTTCACGTAAAAAGCACTAAGTTTATATTTTTCACAATTTATCCAGATACATCACAAGATTGTAAACATGAACGACCGCTCCTACTTCTGGATGAATTGTAAAATCATGCGTTGGTGGCATAGTATTTGAAATGCCCGACGCATTCTTCGGTGAGGGTTCGCATCCTGGTGGGATATGAAATTTTCTCGCTGGGACCGCCGGCTAACATTTCACTGTTGGATTAAAAATTAGCAATGGTGTGCCTAAGATGGTGTAAGGACACAGTAACAAAGCCGAATCATAACAAATGATTTAGTAACTCGCACAAGCTACTTCTGAAGGATCTTCACAGGAGATATAGGAGTATCAGTAAAGTATCAAATATATAAACAAAGTGATTTTTAAGTAAAATTTCTTTTATATCAGTTGACCCAAAGTCTGCCGTAAACTCAACTCTCTTAATTAATCTAATGACAGCCATAAACTATATTCGTTTTAGCTTGTTTCATGAGGGATATACTCTATAAATTCATTCAAATTATTCGAAATGAATTATTTTATTTGATTAAACAATATTTAATATGATGAATATCTAAATTAAAGTATTGATAAACATTCGAATCTTAGATGAACCAAACTGTCTGTGATATTTAACAACAGAAGGTAAACACGAATGGACCCATTTGAAATGGATACATTCTAGAAAAGTGCACTTTTTGATTTTTGATCAAATAAAACTTTCTTTTCGAGAGACATAGAGATACAAATAGTAGTAATCATTGAAACATGAACAAACATTTATACTGAAAAACTTAACTCTGAATAACATATTTCACATATTTCTTCTACTCACCCATAGACATTTGCGCGCTCTCAAGCAAAGCCTCAATCTGATCCGTGTGGAAAGTGGCCCGCACCATCAGAAACTTGATATCGCTCAGCAGACTCAGAAATTGGCGCCTGTTCACCTGATCGCCCCTGTATCCGTCTCGTCTGAGTCTCAGCCCGATATCCTTGGCGTCTTTGGAAACGTGATACCACCCGACTTCGTTCATTTTCACCCTGAACGTAGTGTTCGAAGAGTCTGCGAAGAGATCGTTGCCGTGGGCTATCGTCATGCCGTTCTTTCCGACTGAAAAAGGGGGAGATTAAAAAGGCTAGGGTTACACGTGCAATTTTAGATGTGAGTATAGGCGGCAAGAATGGGGACAGGATCGAACTAAGTTATGCAACGTTGAAAATTTTTCATATTCCAGGAAATTCTTTGTACATTTCATAGAGTCGCCAGAAAATCGCCATTGTCCTCATTCTTCACGTTCTGAATGATGTTAATTCATTTGACTACAGTTATAAAAATCGATATTGCAAAATGGCGAATGCGCGAGTTCCCGCCGTTCGGTTGGCATAATTTATTTTCATTTGCATAGAACGAAAAATTGAAGAATATAATACGTAGAGATTAATGTAGAAGAAAAAATCAACAGTACTAGTAAAAATTAATCAAATCATTTCAGAACTATCAACTAATCCATTCCAACTTTAAGTAGCTTCAATTATGCTCTATAGAATTATGAACTAATGAAAAAACATCAATAATTCCTCATATGATATTTACAATCCATTAGGATAAAAGGCGTTTATAAATGAAAAACAATTTGAAACTCCGCTAGATTTTGTTGTTTACTCAACAATTGTTTCATCATACCATGACTTCATTAGGTATGTATTTAAACTATGAATAAAACTGAAATGTTCCTCAAGCACTAAACATTATTACAAAAGATATAAAGAGGAGAGTAAAAGAGAGTGGGATGGAAGAAAAAAGTTTAAAATCATTAAAGGAATTTCAATTTGTTAACTGAAAAGTGGAGTTTGTTTAAGTCTGTTCGAGCGTTCAAAAAAATTTATTTTTTACTGTAACTATTACCAAAATACCACATTATTATAAACTTCTGTTTATATTATAAACTTCTGTTTATTGAAATGACTTATTTGTTTTCTTTTTTGGATTGAGTAACTAATTCTTAGGATTAAATTAAGTTCTCACTTCACATCTTTAGAAACTTTTTCAGTTTTTTGTCTTATATAGTTATAATACATAAATATATTTGGTTTCATTTGAATGTCGAGTGTCGGTTATACCAGAGTCATTCCTATTTTGTACTTAATTTATATATATATATATATATATATAAATTAAGTACAAAATAGGAATAACTCTGGTATAACCGTTTTTCTCGTGAGTATTTCAACTATTCTATAAAGCATCATTATTATTTGAGTTAACATTACACTTATAATTGAGTACTTATGAAGCAAAGTCTCTCTTAAAACTTGTTTTTTTGTAATGTTTCTACATATCTTCAGATTTTATAAAAAGTAACTTAGTTAGATATCCAATAATATTGAATATTCTAAGTAAGATAATTTTATGATGAAATTCTATAGATTATGTAAACATTTTTGTAAGATATCTTTCATAAGATTCATGAGCAGAAACAAAATTTTGTCTACTCAAAATATTTAATTTATAGGATTTTGGTTAACAACTTTTATTTATTGGGTTTTGTTATATCATTTGGATGTCTTATAATGAATGTTTATTTTATATGTCGTATGATATAAGTGGTACTTATATGACATTAATTTAATTTAATTCCTGAAGTTATAATTATTCAATATAATTTTTTGAAATGAAATATGTAGAAGAACAATTTGCTAGAATTACGAAATGATTTTAATAACGACTACAAAACATTACATATCGAAAATAAAAGCACAGAGTTTATCTATTGGAAACTATAAAATTCAATAGATACGATATAAAATCAATTCTCTTATTCTATCAAACAGATTCAAACAAATTCCCACTTCTTATTATTTTTTATTAACCTTTCGAGACTCTCTTGTTGATGATTGTAAACGTTTTTCTTCCGTCCCTCTATTTTTCACTCTTCCGTCAATATCTACCATAGTAGAGTTTAGTATTTGAGAAACATTCCTGCAATTGTACTTCCAGTTTTATACGCACCTGATGAGATCATGCTATGATGATTAAATGTTGTGTAAATAATGAAATCTAGCTGAAGTTAAATTTCTTTTTTATTTATAAATTTCAAGATGAATTTCTATCAAGTAAAACCGAAATAATAAAAGATATGATAAGAGGCACTGTGATTTCAAATTCAATGAATATTTAAATTTTCAAAATCGTTTCAGCGTCGAATTACAGAATTTAGCTAAAACTGCCAACAAAGCATTGAAAAATTCATTTTTATTACTCATGCGGGGAAAGTACTATCTTTGCGATTGCTTTTGGGGTCGAAAAGACGCTAATTGCCCACTTCACAATTACCACACGAGTTTTGAGTAAATTTAATGGCGATTTGAGTGCGACAGTTAAACTTCCAGCACTGAAAGTTTTCGTGAATGAGTGAGTTAGTGAAATAAATGATTGAATTATGACAAAATGAACAGCTACTTAAAGTGAAATATTCACCTAAAATGATATGTTGATAATAAGCCATACGTAGCGCAAGTTGCATCAAATGTTTATATCATAATTTTTCTCAACTGAAAGTACGTCTGCACAGTTTCCTTATTTCCATAAGAATTCATTCATTTAAATATTTGAATTATTACCAAATTTGACGCTATGTGCACTTCACCAATTACAATGAGTATTCTTTAAGTAGTGAAATTAAAAAGCAGTATATGAAGAACGAATTAGTAAGTAAAATAACTAGTGTGAAAAAGGAAAAAATATTTTTGCTGGAGTTGGCCGTTTTTCTTTATTAAATGAATAATTATCTAATAGCAAAGTTCCGATAAACTAAATAAGACCATTAAAAGATGTAGGGTGGTTGCAAAATGGCGAATGCGCAGGTTCTCACTAAATTGCAACAGCTTTTTATATTATTTTTCAGAAGGATAATGCTGCATTAAATTGAAAATTGTATTCTAATTTCATATGTTTTGATTGAAATTATTGCCTTGAAGATCTCACTTTTCGTTAATTTGGATCTGTTTGTATATTTCAATTATTTATTTGTATACCCAATGGAAATTACTATTATATAAAAATATGATACTTTTAGTAAATGCAATAATTTTGTAGTTTCAAATTATAAAGTGATCTAGTAGAAGAATTCATGTAAGTTACAATACAGTAGTTGCAAAATGGCGCAGGAAATGTAAATACCAAATTTGAATGACTTTCCCAAGAGGACAATTCTGCCTTGAACTAAAAAATCAATACAACATAAATATTTTCGGTGTGAGTTCCTTTGAGAGTTTATTGCGTTAAAAACTTCACCTTTGATGAATATGGAAGGTTTTTATTTTTATATATTAGGTAGTCCTCCAAATATTCAATGAAAACAACCTCTAAATTAGAATAAGATGCTTAATGTGGGCTTGACTATTTTAGGTTATTGAAATACTACTCTGTCAAGAAAGTACCGGGAATTTTCAATTAAAACAACATTTTTACATTTAATCGTCACAATTTATTGGGTCGCCTTCAAAATAGGCTCCATTTGCTCCAATACATCTATGCCAACGGCACTTCCAATTATCGAAACATTTTTTATAGGCGCTTTCCGGGATGGACTTAAGCTCTCGCGCCGAATTTTGTTTTATGGCTTCAATCGACTCAAAACGGGTGCCACGAAGGGGCAATTTTAGTTTTGGGAAGAGGAAAAAGTCGCAGGGAGCCAAATCCGGCGAATACGGTGGTTGCTGAAGCACGTTTGTTGAGTTTTTGGCGAGAAAGTCAGTCACAATCGTAGCTCGGTGAGAAGGTGCGTTATCGTCATACAAAATCCATGAGTTGTTCGCCCACAAATTTGGCCGCTTCTTACGGATACGCTCACGTAAACGTTTCACCGTCTGACCCTCTGGAACGAATTCGTAGTGCACCACGCCACGGATATCGAAGAAAACAATGAGCATCACCTTCATTTTCGAGCGGCTTTGGCGTGGTTTTTCGGTTTCGGCTCATTTTTTGCCACCCATTCCGATGATTGCTGGCTTGTTTGCATATCGTACTCGTAGACCCAGGTCTCATCACCAGTTATAATGCGTTCCATGAATGTAGAATCGGAATTACAGCGATCCAGCATGTCTGAAGCAACCTGTTCGCGATGACGTTTATGAAGAAAATTCAGGTCTTTCGGTACGAGTCGTGCGGCCACCTTTCTCATGCCAAAAATATCAATCAAAATCGTACGTGCGGACTCGTGGGATATTTTAAGATCATGTGCTATCTCTCTCAAGCTGGTACGACGGTTTTCCAGCACCCTTTCCTTAATTTTATGGACGTTATCTTCGATCGAAGCCGTCGATGGGCGACCACTTCACGACCGTCCTTGAAGGCTCTGTACCACTGATATGCACGAGTTTTCGATAGAGCATTATCACCAAAGGCCTTTTGCAACATTTTCAATGCATCGGCACACGAAAATTCATTTGCAACACAAAACTTTAAACAAATTCTTTGCTCAACGTAATCACCCATAGTAAAAATCGGCACGCACTCTGACATCGACTGACTTAATCAGCTGTTGCAAAAACACTAGTTGACAGATCCCGCTCAAGCTTGGCATAGTAATTAAGGACAGTGGTATCAACCTAGGAAAAAAATTTTTACCTGCCTCATTGCCCCGCCAGATTTAAATCGATAATTCCCGGTACTTCCTTGATAGAATGTATGAAACGATCCATTAGAAAAACTACTGTAAGTATACAATATAGTAGTTGTAAAATGGCGAAAGTATAGATTCTCACTAAATGTGAATTAACATATGATTACAATTTCGAGAGGATATTCCATCTTAAATTTGAAAAGTTCAAATGCTTCGATCAAATTTTTTTGTATAAAAAATTCTGTTTCGAGGATGATATTTGCATATTTCGAGTAGTTATTCGGATATTCAGTGGATAAGATATAAGAATTAAATGCTGTTATTTTATCTTACGGAAATATGAAATGAAATTGATTTTTGTGAAATTCTTTTGAATTAAGTATACAACATTAGTTGCAAAATTGCCAAGGAATAAATTTTGATCAAAATTCCTTTGAGAATTTGATGCACTCACATCTTCAGTTTCGGTGAATATGGATGGCCTCTATTCACATATTTCAGTAGTTATCCAAATAGGTAGTGGAAATAACTAGTATATAAAAAATAAATGCTTTCAGTGAGGATGGCAGTTATGTAGTATCGAAATATAAAACGATCTAATAGAAATAAGGAGTAGTTCTATATATCAAATTTGATTTCTTGCATGTGTGCTTTTTCGTGACGACTTTCAACCTAAAATTAGAAATCGTATGAAAATTTTTCATGTCATGATGAAATATTTTTGAGAATTTCTTTGCTAAAAACTTTATCGTCACGAGTAAATCTTCTGCGCTTTATATATACTCTCATTACTGGAGTAGTTATCGGATAATTCAGTGGAAAGAAATAGAAAACGATATATTCAAGTGAGGATTGGTATTTGGCTGGTATAAAAATAAATTAATGCCAATTAAGTTCTTATTGCAAATTGGTGAATGCGCATATTGAATGGATGAAATGAATTCAATCATGAAATAATCATCGCAGATATTTGGACGCCATGATTTTGCCAATTGTTTTTATCGAATGCGCGAAAAAGTACTACTATACTAGAACTCTGAAATTCTTGATCCAAATCAATGCATTCATATTCTTTTCTGAATATCATTTTGATTTTCATTACATAAACTAATCGAAAATTTCACGATTCATGAAATATGATTGCTATCTTATAAAAGCAAACACCAGAAGATATTTTCCAGAAGAAACAACTCGACTCGCCTTGGTAAAAGATATTATAAGCTTGAATAGCACTGACATGTAAAAACTAACGTTTTCACGAATTAAATTCGAATTTAATTAGTTACACAATCCTCATGGAAGTGTGGTAATAATTCGGGTGGTCCCAAAATCTCCACTTGCCAACAAATCCACTCTAAACTAAATCGGCTCGAGTTTCAACCCCAGCCCCAAGAAACCTTTTCGCACCTTAACACAAGTCATTCATATCCTTACCTAAGACAACATTCGGACCAAGGGTCGGTTCACCGCTTGTGTCCCCTCTCATGATGACCCAGTGTACTTTGAAGACGAGGTATGAGCTGTACGCCTCTAGCTTATTGCCTGTGAAGTCGCCTGGAGCTAGCCAGTAGTAGGCCTCTACGTCCGGAAGCTCGTAGCTGCCGACTGAGAGAAGGCCCTGATCGTCCTTGGTGGGTTTCACGAAGGTGGAGGTTTGGAGGTCTGTGATGTACCAATCTTTTAGGGTGTTGATCTGGAAAATATTTATGTTGATCAGAAAATATGGGGAGTTGCTGTTTACATATCGATTAAATGTCATGATGAATTTATAGCTATTCTAAGAGTGAGATTATTTTCATCATTGTAAACAAACGCTTCAGATCCTTCAGAGATATAAAATTAATCATTTCTTTGTTCGAGCTCGACCTGCTATTCTCCTTATGATCGTCCTCATTTAAAAAAATTTCATTTCACACGATCGGATACCAATCAGGCAATCAGTAAAAGGATACTAAAAAAATATTAACAATGTGTAGGTAACAGTGTTGTAGAAGATGCTGTTTCATCCCAGTTCAATATTAAGTTTAAGAGTAATTAAAAATTGAGGGGTACTAGAAATGTAAGCTTTTTTCATTGTCGAGAGAGTAAACCGTAATTGTCTGATGTTATAAACTTATTTCGCCAAACCTTGTGGCCAATGACCAAATAAGAAGAACAGTCGGAAATCCGATTCCTATCCGTACTAACAAGATGTTAGTGCACACAGATCCAGAACGAGCAACAACTAGTCCGTGATTCTCACATTCCCCAAGGAAACCAGCGAAAGTAAGTTAAAGTAATTCCTACGACATTACTGTAGTTTGAGTTAGCAAAATCTATTGTGTTCTTTATTCTAAAAGCCGATGCGAACTTATTGAATTCGAAAAACAGTCCACTTCTAGCTGCAAATCGATCGACGTTACCTTTCAGTAAAGATAATTTTACATATTTCTTCGAGTATTCTCAATAATTATATACGTGAGTAGTTCCAAAAGATTATGCTTGTGATCAAACATAATAAATGGATTCGTGAAAACTACGAATTGCTAATATTATACCTCCTAAATCTAAATTCTCAAGATAATAATTTTCCACCTTCTTCGAAAGGAATAAAGAACAAAAATGAAAGAGAAATAATGTAGTACCCAAATTTTTTCTGAAGGCTTTTATTACTCATTTTCAGATGGGGTATTTTTGGATAGAACAAAATTTTTACAGAGTGCTTGTACGGCTTATCGATCAAAAAAATTCTTTAGATTGACTAAACAGAAAAGTTATTAAGAATCTGAAACAACTCTACTCGTTTCCTTAGTTTTCATCAAAATACACGTGTAAATTTGCAATGAGTTTATTGCAAATGGAATTTCTGTGTGATCGAAATTGCCTAAGATTTGTAGCTGGTTAGAAATATTGCCAGTATATCAAAATAGCCTGTGTATTTCGGGATCAACGTAGGATTTGAATCCCTAAGATATACTCAATATAAGTAGTGTCTGTGTGTAGACTTGGTGTTGGAATTATTATTAGATATAACTAATAATTAAGAGTAAAATTGGATTAGAGTTAAGTGGACTGTATTGTATTAAAATATTTGAACCTGGTTTCAGGGATTGAAAGAATACAAGTATAAAAAATATATTGGAGTATAAAATATGTTGAAGTATAGAATATGTATCATAAAATGATAATATATATTAACTTACTGTACTTCTTCTGTGTGTGCTATGTCCCATAGTTTCTGGGAGACTGTGTGTGTTGGAATACTGAATACTGAATTGTGAATTAATAGAAATAGTCGACTAGGTACATCAAAAATTACACGAAATTTCGTCTATGGTTTCTGTTATTCCTCTTTCATAGAGAAACTTAGTTAATTTGGAAGCGACCACAGTGTAAAGATTATGCATCAGACAACAATATTGAAATACTATAGAATGTACATGCGCAAACATTTTGCGCATGAGATTACATATTTTGGTGGCAGTTTGTGCCTTAACAACACGAATATTAAACTATTTAGGCCATTACCTTTTGATCGTGATTAAAACAAGTTTTCATGAATTGCCATGTTTTACTACAAAAATTTTAAACTTCGAACTTTTTGCTGGTGAAATATAATAATTTATTGAAACTTGTATTATAAGCGAATAATTGAATAAAAAATGTAAAATGTTCTCAACAGACGATGATTTGAGAATACATTCTCACTTGAAAAATATAAGGAAAAAACAATATCAATGGTAATGATTCAAAATGTTCGAAAACTTATATTTAACAATCCATTAATCAGAAAGTTTGTTCTTACCCTTTGTGATTGAAGTATTGCTGACTCGCACAATGTGGTAACTCCTGAACAATAGCATTCAGCACATCCTCCAGGATAATCACTTCTCAGGCCAAAGTGTCCTGGCCTACAATGATCGCAATATTCCCCTTCCACGTTTGCCTGAGAACAGAGAAAATTTTTATCGGAATATTAAAAAAAGGGATGTATCTCTTGTTTATAATTCTGGAATTGAACCTTTCCAGCAAGATATGGTATAATTACAAATTTCAATTTTAAATGACCATTTGCAGTGAAACCGTACGGGATAAAACATATTTCCACGATAAAAGTAATTAAAGTTGCAGGATGGCGAATGCGCGCTATGAAAACTTGGCCATAAGTGGACAGATAAAAGCAGGATTTTCTGAAAAAGTGGCTTAATAATAAAATATTATATGTGATTTCAAAAAAGTGATCATAAATCTATGTGATTTAAAATAACATTCGATATTTTCTAGAAAAAATGAAAATTTAAGTGGATGAATTTTAAAATATCCCTATTTTTCAAACAATCCGTCAATTTAAATGAATATGTTCAATGTACTGAACTTCTGAAATTCATTTTGGAGGTTTAAAATATTTGTTTTTGTAAAATTACGACAATATTCATAATAATTTATCATTAATTCCAGGTGGACATTGGTACAAAATGGCGAATGCGCAAGTCTCGCTTAAACTTCCAACTGGTCACAAAAAAGGGTGAATGGCCAATTGTTCAATAATGAACATATGATGTTTTCGAAGTTCACAATGGAAATATTTTATTTTTCCTCCGATTCAACAAAATTATCGATGATATTTCTCACCTTACAGATACATTTTCCTTCGCAGTCACCGACCTCTACAACTCCCTTAGGATCGCATGGGCACCTTTCGCAGTTTGGGAATCCTCTAAATCCTGGCGCACACTCGTTGCAATTCGGACCTGCGTAACCATCTTGGCACATGCATTTTCCGGCTTCTTCTCCATACTGTACGCAATGGGTAGACCCACCGATTCCGTCGCATTTGCACTTAACGCACGGCGACTCAGAATCTTGAGATACACCTGGCGGGCGATAAAAGCCTTGCAGACACAGTTCGCAGTTTACACCAGACGTGAAAGCCTAAAAGGAGATATTTATAAGGAGAGAATCTGTTAAGAGTGAATGAATACATCACGAATATTCAAAGAAATAAACATGTAGTATTCGAATAATTTCCCAAAAGAGAAACAGGAATATTATATGAAGGATCACGCTTTATTTCTGTGGCGTATTTAACCTACCGTACAGTTGTCGCAAACACCACCACCCTGATACTTTCCAGTAGAGTCCATGCTTAAACCTGCCTTCTCCACATCCTCGTCATAGTGACAACTTTTCGCATGACCGTGGCAGTTGCAGGCCAGGCAAATGTGGGCACCTCTGGAAGATCCAGGTCCCCAAGGTCTTTGATTGTAGAGAGGACAGCAACGATCACAGTGTGAACCGCAGGTGTGATGGTCACAGTCACATTCGGGGTGCTGAAACGTGATTCAAATTCAGCACATATACAGAATATTTTCAAAGGTGAGTCATTTCACATGAGGCACAATTCATCAAAATAAGTTATTTCCTAAAAATACGTCTGTAATAAAAGTTGGGAGATAGCAGAAATCCTATGTGTAATGTGTAATTCAACAGGTGTTAAAGAAATAAAACAATTGTTTCACCACGATGTGGTATCTACATTCTACTAGCCAGTAGAATGTAGATTGAAGAAGTTGTATAACAAACATTTTTGTGGAAATAAAATACTGTCTCCTATATATTTTTTAATTAAAATGAGTTTCCACCAAGTAATGACCGAAACAATCAGACAATTACTGAATATAGTACGCAAATGAGAACCGACGTAAGCGGAAGGTGGCAGGTTCGAATCCTGTTCAGGTGGGAAAGAAATGATCTAATTGGACGGGTATCGGCCACCATTTCACTGTTGGGTCGAAAATTAACAGTGCTGTGACCTAAAGTGGCCCAAGATCGCAGTAAGAAAGCCTACCCAGAACACAACTGAATTCCTAACTAAAGCTGAAAAAGCTTATGAGGGATCTTCATAGAAGTTCTAGGAGTATAAGGATAATAATAATTTAATTTGAATTGTCATTATAAAATAAAACACTTGTTTACATTTTCTACTTTATTTAATAAATTCATTGTACAACAACTGTTACTTCGTATTCTGATGAAGTCTTTCAAGCAAAGACGAAACGTACGTCAATACCAAAAATAAAGTAGAAAATGTAAAAAAGTGTTTTATTTTATAATGACAATTACAACTGATTTCTACCAAGTAACGGCCCAATCTATCATAAATTTAATTTGAATTATATTCAATTGAGATGAAAATCAAAAAATTCAGTACAGTATACGAAAGCGCTTTTTCTAGATATGATTTTCATGCAATATATTAGTTTTGCTATTGCGTAACGATTTTTTAAATGATTGCAAAAATTATGAATTTTTGATTCATTATCAATTCCTCCATTTGAAAGTTTTTATAAGTTTGAAATAGTTGATATATCGGGTGTTTTTTTTTAGAGTGATAGAACTTTCGATAGGGATAACTGTGATTTGACAGAAGGTAGAAGCCATGCTGTGTTGACATTTCTGTTCAGTAAGTATTTACAAATTATAATGAAAAGACTCACGCCGTTCACAAATTGTTGAAATTTATTTTCAAAATCAGTGTTCTATTCGCCAAACTTATAGAGCACTGCGTGAAATTTATGGTTTACACAATCGTCCATCAAAACAGCTTATTCGTCGAACTATCGATAGATTTCGGACAACATTTTTTCTACTCGATGCAACAACAACAACAAGGAAAAGAACTGTACGTACAGAAAAAATATCGCTGCTGTAAGTGTTAATGATGATCCAGATTTGTCTATTCGTCGACGTTCACAACAAGTTGGACTCTGTGCATCTACCACATGGAAAATTTTGCGTAAAGATCTTGGTCTACACCCATACAAGATCCAACTGATTCCAGAATTAAAGCCACTTGACCATAATAAGCGTTGTTTGTTTGCTAATTGGGCCCAAGAACAGCTTAAAGTGGATTCACTTCTTTATCGTAAAATTGTGTTTAGTGATGAAGCTCATTTCTGGTTGAACGGCTATGTAAACAAGCAAAATTGCCGTATATGGAGTGAAAACAATCCTGAAGAAATTCTGCAGGTTTCATTGCATCCTGAAAAATGCACTGTATGGTGTGCTTTGCACGCTGGAGGCATCATCGGTCCATATTTCTTTAAAAACGATGCTGGAGCTCGTCGAAGTAATAAACCCATCTTAATCATCTTTGATTTGTATTCCTATCGAAATGAAATCGAACATTTTGAAAAGGATAATCACAGGTGATAAAAAATGGATAATTTTCCATAACATCGAACATCGATGTATTCACTGTCTGAAAGAAATGAACAAGCGCAAACGGTATATGCTGAAAGGCACCAAAAGAATATTATAGCTAATAGTTTGATGGGATTACATAGATATTGTGTATATTCGACTGATTTATAGGAACCAAACGATTGAATTAGATATATATTATCATCATATGTTTAAGTTAAACTCTGGATGATAAGGTAAAAACTTAGAGGCATGGAACTATGATTCATTTAGCGATTCAAGAAACCTCTGGTAAAGTTCAATGGTGATTACCCCGTGAAATTACATGTAGATAAGTTCTTGAATATCAAACAGATCAATTCTGCTAACCTCACTACAAATTTTAATTTTATAAAATAATTTACTGGGAAACTTTTTAAAATTAAATAAATGTCTTAGAAAACATAGTTTCTATTTAGTAGACATATAGAATTAACAGTCATTACACAGCACCAGAAGGAATAAAAGAAAACATAGAATATTAATTAGAAATATTAAATAAATACTTGATGGATGCAAATTTATTCAATATTTCTAATTAAAATTCTGACTTTTATTTGTATTCTTTTATTCTTTGTGCTGACGTGTAATGAGTGTTAATTCCATATGTCTACTTAATTGAAACTGTGTTATTCGAGATATTTATTTAATTTAATTTTAGTAAGTTTTTGAGAAAATAATTTTTTCAATTGAAATTTGTAGTGAGGTTAGCAGACTTAATCTGTTTGATATTTAAGATAATGTAAATCCCTCTGTCAAGTTAACATCCCCCTTTATATTATCTAGATAAGTTTTTTACTCAGCTAGATACGTAAATAATAATATGTTGAAAATTTATGTTCATTTATATAGCACAATTGAAAAATACTTTGTTGTCAATTCAAAAATATAAGTCTGGAGCAGATTTACTGTATTTACTTGGTTTCAATTTTCCAGCAAGTCTGGGTATATCAGGATTCCATTTAAGGTGTTTTAGTGAGCGTTTCAGTTAATAAACTTTTATATGGGGACTTTTGGATGAAACAGTTTACTCAACTTTGAAAACACCTTGTATACAAGATGGTTATTCAAGTAGTGGGCTGATTTCGCATAAATAACGTAGCTAAAAGCTTCTGGTAATGTTGACATAAAATCGAGACGGTTTCGCCTACAGGTTGTACCACCCACGCAAATTCATAACAGGTGGATCAATGAATCTCCATTAAATTGGAACAGGTTGCCTAGAGTGGCTTAAAAGCTCAGTCCTGCGTCAATTAAAGATATATTGCATACTAATGTTTGGTAATCGCTTTGTGGGAGATCCTGTCATGTTTGTTTATCCCACAAATTCGAAAAAAATTTATGTGGGTGTGTTATTTGAGATTTATATTTGCTGAGTTGTTTGGAGGTCTTTCGCTTGGGATGTTTCATTTCAGATATCCAAAAATTACTGAAATGATGATTATGTTAGAAAAACTGGTTCATTTCATTCTGAACAATTCAAAATAAGTAAGATTAATGAATCTTGTTTTAGAATTTTCTTTCTAAATAACAAATCTCAGGATAATAACTTTTCAATGCTAGTACTATAGTGTCAAAAAGTACCACGAATAGATCCATGAATCACAGATATATTTGATGGATTTCGCACGAATATACATGTTATTATTTCACTTCCGAATGCCGAATTTCAGATCGATCGAATTCGTAGTTCAGGAAATATTGAGAAAAATGAGAGACATTTTCGAATGCGAAACCATTGGACTAATTTTACTCATTCACGAACTTCCCTGAGATAAAAAAGAAAGGCTTTTTACTTGATAGAAAAAATATAACAACATTCGAATATCAAAACAAATTAAAATATGTTTGTATTCTACAATTTTAATTTCAGAAAAATTTTTATTCAAAAAACTTTTAGAATTAAATTAATGTCTAAAATAAGCACCGCTTACATTTAATAGACGTATATAATCAAAACTCAATATATAATGTCAAATGGAATAAATAAACCAACAGATATACGAAAGTCATTAAAATAAATGAATAAATATTTAAAGGAGACAAAATTTGTTTCTGGTCTTACCTTTAAGAACACCATTTGCCTTTTAAAAACATGAACACACTTAAAGGATTTCTCAAAGAATATAATTTATTTGAAATATTTAATATATTTAAAGATTCAAATAAGTTAATTCAGAAATCTCTCAAAACATGCACTTTATCTTCAAAAAACAAATATAATTCTAAGCAATCCCTTCTTCGGTCCTAAATAATATTCCAAATATCAAAATCAGAAAATTAACCTATATCCACAACGCACACGTGTAAACAAATGAATGTTTCGAAACACAGATGAACTTTATAATTCAAGATTGATCTATGTTCTAACAAAATCAAAGAACAGTGTAAGTTTTTTTTAAGGCTTATTTAAATTCATTGACATTCCATAATGAGATTTATTGAAGCCGAAATATAATTATAAATTATAAATAAAATAAAAAAGAAAGTCTTTTTACTTGATAGAAGAAATATAACAAAATTTGAATATCAAAACAAATTAAAATATGTTTGTTTTCTACAATTTTAATTTCAAAAAAAATTTTTATTCAAAAAACTTTTAGAATTAAATTAATGTCTAAAATAAACACCGCTTACATTTAATAGACGTATATAATCAAAACTCAATATATTATGTCAAATGGAATAAATAAACCAACAGATATACGAAAGTCATTAAAATTAATAAATAAATATTTAAAGGAGACAAAATTTGTTTCTGGTCTTACCTTTAAGAATACCAATTGCCTTTTAAAAAGATGAACACACCTTAAGGATTTCTCAAAAATTTTTGAAATTAAAATTGTAGAAGACAAACATATTTTAATTTGTTTTGATATTCAAATTTTGTTATACTTCTTCTATCAAGTAAAAAGCCTTTCTTTTTTATTTCATATATAATATATAATTATATTTCGGCTTCAATAAATCTCATTATGGAATGTTAATGAATTTAAATAAGCCTTAAAAATAACTTACACTGTTCTTTGATTTTGTTAGAACATAGATCAATCTTGAATTATAAAGTTGATCTGTGTTTCGAAACATTCATTTCTTTACACGTGTGCGTTGTGAATATAGGTTAGTTTTCTGATTTTGATATTTGGAATATTATTTAGGACCGAAGAAGGGATTGCTTAGACTTATATTTGTTTTGACATTTCTGTTCAGTAAGCATTGATATATTATCATGGAAAGACTCACGCCGCATCAACGTATACAAATTGTTGAAATTTATTTTCAAAATCAGTGTTCTATTCGCCAAACTTATAGAGTACTTCGTGAAATTTAGGGTTTACATAATCGTCCATCAGAGCAGCTCATTCGTCGAACTATCGATAGATTTCGGACAACATTTTCTCTACTCGATACAACAACAAGATGAAGGACTGTACGCACAGAAGAAAATATCGCTGCTATAAGTCATAGTGTTGATGGTGAGCCACATTTGTCTATCCGTCGACGTTCACAACAAGTTAGACTCCGTGCATCTACCACATGGGAAATTTTGCGTAAAGATCTTGGTCTACAGCCATACAAGATCCACTTGTTTCAAGAACTAAAGCCACTTGACCATAATAAGCGTCGTTTGTTTGCTGATTGGGTCCTAGAACAGCTTGAAGTTGATCCACTTTTTTATCGTAAAATTGTGTTTCAAGATCATGCGACATAACTCCACTGTATTATTTTTTTTGGGGTTATGTCAAATCATTGGTTTATGCTGATAAACCAGAAACAATAGACGCTTTGGAAGCCAACATAACTCGTGTTATTGATCGAATAAGGCCTGAATTACTCGAAAAAGTGGTCCGAAATGTGTCTGGTCGAATGCGATTCCTCAGAGCTAGTCGTAGTGGACATATGTCAGAAATTAGTTTTAAAACATAAATGTCATACAATTATATTTCAAGTAAAAAAAAATTTGGCTTCAATCTTAACTTAAATGTGTTTTATTTCAATTCAAAGTTCCATCAAAAAGCTGGTATCAGCTTGAATCGAATGTTTGACTGTATCGGTCTTTACTGGTCGGAAATACATCTCGATGATTAAAGTAAAACTAATTAATTTCGGCTAATTTATTCAATTTCACAACAATTGTTTCGTCATGACAACATGACTTCGTCAGGTGAGTATGGTACCACTCTAAAAAAATACCCAATTGATTGGACCATTTCTCGAAATAATGTTATCGCCAAATCTTTTTTTCAATAAGTTCTTACGGTAGCATGAAGTGTAGCACTATATTGTTGGAACCAAAACAGTTCTGGGTCGATACCATTCAAATTTTGAAACAAATAATCATTGATCATCGATCTGTAAAGAGCACCATTCACTGTAACATTAGCTCCAGCATCGTTTTTAAAAAAATATGGACCGATGATGGCTTCAGCGTGTAAAGCACACCATAAGTGCTTTTTTCAGGATACAATGGAACCTGCAGAACTTCTTGAGGATTGTTTTCACTCCATATACGGCAATTTTGCTTTTCTACATAGCCGTTCAACCAGAAATGAGCTTCATCACTAAACACAATTTCACGATAAAAAAGTGGATCAACTTCAAGCTGTTCTAGGTTCCAATCAGCAAACAAAGGATGTTTATTATGGTCAAGTGACTTTAGTTCTTGAACCAGTTGGATCTTGTATGGGTGTAGAGTAAGATCTATACGTAAAATTTACCATGTGGTGGATGCACAGAGTCCAACTTGTTGTGAACGTCGACGAATGGACTAATCTGGATCATCATTAACACTATGACTTACAGCAGCGATATTTTCTTCTGTACGTACAGTTCTTTGTCTTGTTGTTGTGTTGCATCGGGTAGAGAAAATGTTGTCCGAAATCCATCGACAGTTCGACGAATAAGCTGCTCTGATCGAAAGTTCTATCACTCTGAAAAAAACACCAGATATTTCATTTTCGGTCAAGTAAAAACCATGATATATTGTTCAAATTTTAGTGTATTTTGATGAACAAATTCCCTTTCAAAGAAATATCTTCAATAATGACTCAACTTCAAATTTCCATACAGCAAGAGGTCATCCGAAAATTACTCCAGCCGGCAATCATTCAAAGTAGGTAATAACGTCCCATCTCCAAAACCCATAAGTTTTCTCCCGACCGTTGTCGTTCTATCGTCGCCCCCCGTCGATTTAATTAAAAGGGCGTAACGCAATCGAAGAACTTCCATTAGACGCGAGCGATAGCTACGGGAAAAATGACCGACCTGATCTCTCATTAATTTCATGACTTTCGGACCGCGAAACTGTAATGGAATTTCGATTACGGCGTCAGGGCCCGAAAAGGGGCTCGATATGGCCTCGACATAAGGCGCCCTTTATTAAATTTCCACGTCGCGAGAGTCGCTTTCGACTTCATGTAACCGATCGGAGAAAAATTTAATATGTCCGGTGATTGGTGGCCGGATGTGTCCGCCATGAGAACGGGAGAAGTTGAAGTGGAGACGGAGTTATTTGTAAGATTTACTTGGAGTACAATGAATATGCTCTGTTAGGTTTCATTTCTCTTTTCCAGTATGTCTAGGCCAGCGCCATTCAAATATCGGGGTTTTTTTAGAGTGATAGAAATTTCGATAGGAAAAACGGTGATTTGACAGAAGGTAGAAGACATGTTGATTTAACATTTCTGTTCAGTAAGTATTGACAAATTATTATGGAAAGACTCACGTCACAACAAAGTTTACAAATTGTTGAAATTTATTTTCAAAATCAATGTTCTATTCGCCAAACTTAAAGAGCACTTCGTGAAAGTTATGGTTTACATAATCGTCCATCAGAGCAGCTTATTTGTCAAACTATCGTTACATTTCGGACAACATTTTCTCTACTCGATGCAACACCAACAACAAGATAAAAAACTGTACCTACAGACGAAAATATCGCTGCTTTAGGTCATAGTGTTAATGATGATCTAGATTTGTCTTTTCGACGACGTTCACAACAAGTCGGACTCTGTGCATCCACCACATGGAAAATTTTGCGTAAAGATCTTGGTCTACACCCATACAAGATCCAACTGGTTCAAGAATTAAAGCCACTTGACCATAATAAGCGTCGTTTGTTTGCTGATTGGACCCTAGAGCCGCTTGAAGTTGATCCATTTTTTTATCGTAAAATTGTGTTTAGTGATGAAGCTCATTTCTGGTTGAACGGCTATGTAGAAAAGCAAAATTGCCGTATATGGAGTGAAAACAATCCTCAAGAAGTTCTGCAGGTTTCATTGCATCTTGAAAAATGCACTATATGGAGTGCTTTACACGCTGAATGCTTCATCGGTGCATATTTCTTCAAAAACGATGCTGGAGCTAAATTGGCCTCCAATATCGTGCGACATAACTCCACTAGATTATTTTCTTTGGGGTGATCTCAAGTCATTGTTTTATACTGATGAACCAGAAACAATAGACGCTTTGGAAGCAAACATAACTCGTGTTATTGATGAAATAAGGCCTGAATTACTCGAAAAAGTGGTCCAAAATTGGTCTGGTCGAATGTGGTTCCTCTTAGCTAGTCGTGGTGGACATATGCCGAAAATTATTTTCAAAACATAAATGTCATAAAATTATCTTTCAAATAAAAAACAAATTGGCTTCAATCTTAATTAAAATGTGTTCTATTTCAATTAAAAATTCTATCACTCTAAAAAAAAAACCGATATTTCTATTAAAAACAATTCCATACGCTTCATCTTGTGACTGTCTAGCCCTTGTTGGAACTTTGATAATTTAATGCTTTGGATACTCACCTTATCTACAACCACATGTGCATATAAACTTTTTAGTCAATGTGCGAATGACTTTTATTGCTAGAGCGCTAAGCTAAGAGGAAAAACATAAATGGACAATACTAAATGCCAATAGATGCAAGTCAACTTGTATTCTCCAGATATATTTTCTTTATTTGTTCGATTCTCATTGTTTTTTATGTAGGTACTAACGTTATTAATGGTTTTAAAAGTTCTTCCAATTTGGCTCATAGACAATTAACAATTATATTTGTTATCGTTTAAAACATTCGAGTTTTCTTCACTTGCTCGCCTTCTTTGGTTTATCTGATTGGATAAACGAAGCTGATTCATCTTCTAGATTGCTTTTTGAGGTTTAACACCGCCACAGTACTTCCATGAAGTCCTCAAAACCCATTGTAATGAATCATTGCGATTTTTTTATAAGCTACTATTTATTGTTTCAAAATAATGGAATAATGAACAAAATACGGCAGAAATAAACTGTGGCATGACACATGTTTCAAAGGATTATCTGATCCTTGGAGTCATTATATCCAAACCTCGCAATTCGCTTCATGTACGTTCATCATGCGTCCATCGTGTGTCCAAACGCCCTTTGTTAGAACAAGCGCGTAAAAATTATACAATGATTCTGTAGTTCAAATACAATATGAACATTAAATAGCTAACGAATAAGAACGAAATATCCGGACATTCATAAGATTTTCACTATCATAAAGATATTAGAATAATAAAATAGAAAGGCCTTTTACTTGATAGAAGAAATATAACAAAATTTGAATATCAAAACAAATTAAAATATGTTTATCTTCTACAATTTTAATTTCAAAAAATTTTTATTCAAAAACTTTTAGAATTAAATTAATGTCTAAAACAAGCACCGCTTACATTTAATAGACGTATATAATCAAAACTCAATATATAATGTCAAATGGAATAAATAAACCAAAAGATATACGAAAGTCATTAAAATTAATAAATAAATATTTAAAGAAGACAAAATTTGTTTCTGGTCTTAACTTCGAGAATGCCATTTGCCTTTTAAAAACATGAACACACTTAAAGGACTTCTCAAAGAATATAATTTATTTGAAATATTTAATATATTTAAATATTCGAATAAGTAAATTCAGAAATCTCTCAAAGCATGCACTATATCTTCAAAAAACAAATATAATTCTAAGCAATTCCGTCTTCAGTCCTGAGATATATTCAAAATATCAAAATCAACAAACTAACCTACATCAAACAACTCACCACGTGTAAATGAATAACGTTTGGAGACATAGATCATCGTTATAATTCAAGATTGATCTATGTTCTAACAGAATCAAAGAACAGTGTGAGTTATTTTTAAGGCTTATTTAAATTCATTGACATTCCATAATGAGATTTATTGAAGCGAAAAAAATTTTTTGAAATTAAAATTGTAGAAGATAAACATATTTTAATTTGTTTTGATATTCAAATTTTGTTATATTCCTTCTATCAAGTAAAAGGCCTTTCTATTTTATTTTATATATAATATATAATTATGTTTTGGCTTCAATAAATCTCATTATGGAATGTCAATGAATTTAAATAAGCCTTAAAAATAACTCACACTGTTCTTTGATTCTGTTAGAACATAGATCAATCTTGAATTATAACGATGATCTATGTCACCAAACGTTATTCATTTACACGTGGTGAGTTGTTTGATGTAGGTTAGTGTGTTGATTTTGATATTTTGAATATATTTCAGGACTGAAGACGGAATTGCTTAGAATTATATTTGTTTTTTGAAGATATAGTGCATGCTTTGAGAGATTTCTGGATTTACTTATTCGAATATTTAAATATATTAAATATTTCAGATAAATTATATTCTTTGAGAAGTCCTTTAAGTGTGTTCATGTTTTTAAAAAGCAAATGGCATTCTCGAAGTTAAGACCAGAAACAAATTTTGTCTCCTTTAAATATTTATTTATTAATTTTAATGACTTTCGTATATCTTTTGGTTTATTTATTCCATTTGACATTATATATTGAGTTTTGATTATATACGTCTATTAAATATAAGCGGTGCTTGTTTTAGACATTAATTTAATTCTAGAAGTTTTTGAATGAAAATTTTTTGAAATTAAAATTGTAGAAGATAAACATATTTTAAATTGTTTTGATATTCAAATTATATTAGAATAAAATATTCCTATGCTATGCACAGAATACACAATTCTGTGATTATCACATTGCTTCTACTTTTTCAAGGTCATGGAAATAACAATGGAGATATCAAAGATTGTTGTTGCTTCTGTATTATTTCTCTATTCTGTAGCTATGCTTTGATTACTCTAAACAAAACACAAACTACTTTACTTTTACTTTAAACAAAGCATAAAGGTCATAAATACAAAACTGATCAATATTTTCTCAAAGTAATAAGTTCATTAGGAAGGTTGAACTTTGACAAGCTTATCTTCGGCCATGCGATCATTAGCTGATTGAGCGAAGCAGAAACTCATTGGATGGTCATGAGGCTTCACTTCTTGCACTAGTTGAACTTTGTGAGCCTTCATACGAAGCAATGTATGCACAATTCTCCTCAGGGAATTGCGCGAAATGCTCAATTCTTAAGCACGATGACGAGTTGATGGCGATGTATGTCTAGCCATGTTCTGGGCTACAGTAATGTTTTCAGGTGTGTTCACTGGACAAGAACATCAACGGTTGTTTTATTAAATAATGATCTACTTTTCACGAACAAATTGATTCACAAATTGCCGTGAAGGCATTTTATTTTTATTGAACATCAAAGCATTTCTTGCATGAATCGATGAGCAAGCATAAACATCTGCTGATTTTTTCTGTCCGCGAATTATACCCATCAAAACCCATAGTCCGTCAATCCCGCATCATCCTCCGCCTAACAAGGCAACCAGCTAGCATCAAACAACAAAGCGCACGGGGTCATTAAGTTCGTTTTGCGGTCGCACAAGTATGGTCATCGTCAGCAGGACCTGCTCCCAGAGACGTCCAGCAGCGGTTCCCCCCTAGATTGATAGGATTCCCACACGATAACCATCGAATAATGCCAAATACAGAAGGAAGACCGCGAGGTTCGCGGAACTTGCGACCGTGGCGCCGCCCCGCGGCATATATGGACATGTCTGCGGGTCGGTTTTTAAGGATCGCCTAGCCTTAATCGCGATCGATCCGAGAAGAGCAGAGCGGTCCGTCGCGATGTGTATTCATGTGAACGCGGCTTAAGGGGGTCTTCTCTCGGACGACTAGCGGGCCACGTGAGAGGAATTCTCACGCCGAAGATGAGTCACAGCCGTCTGACCGATTTTTTGGACGTTGATCTGTTGTTTTTCGTATGATGTTGATGTTTGGGGATTTGTTTGGGTCAACGGAAGCTGAGAGTGTTCAAACAAAGGTTGGAATATTTGTAGATCACCTACGCACAGCCACCGCATTAAATTAATTTCCTTTGGGACAGGTATTAAACTTCACAAGAAACATGTTAAAATTTCTTGGAATTATGATGAGTCACTGAATTATTATAGTGTCAAAAAAGCACTGGGAATCGCTGAATGAAACGAAAAATGCCTCTTCTGAAATAATAACCTTACACCAATGAACGTGTTCTCGATGCTTTTTTACTGGGTGTATTAATGGCGAGGGCACCTGCTACACAGGCTGTCCAAGCTACAGAGTGTCCTCAGAGTTATTGAACAATACTGTTTGTAAATGGGTGTGAAGATCAACACGAGAAAAACCAGAGGAATTTTATTTACCCGGAAACCTTAAGCTACGATACCCCTTCCCTTTAAACGGGAATATCATTGAATGGAAATCGGAAGCTAAATAACTAGGAATAACCCCTCATAGTGAATTTATTGTAAAAAGCACTTTTGGCAAAGCAGTAAAAGCTTTGATGCCGGTAAGTCTTGGGGCTGTACCCTAATATACTCCGATGCATGTAGGTCATGATCGTGGGACCTATCTTTACATATGGGGTAATAGTTCGTCACTAAAGCAAGTCTTAACAGTACGAAGAAAACCTTTGACAAAGTACAAATACTTGCCTGTGTATGCATCATTAGAGTTTTGCTAACATGCCCAACTAGCACACTAAAGGTCATCACTGATCTTAAACCTCTCCATATAGTTACAAATAGAGTAGCTCATGAGGCCATTCTTAGAGTATCCATGGAAAGAATAGGTATTAGAACAATTAAAAACCAGAAATCCTGATCCTCTCTCAAAAAATACATTCCAGCAAATCTTTCCTATGAAGTAATTAAAAGGAAAGTTAGCATCGAAAAGAACTTTACTACGAGTCTGAGCAGAAGGAACCATAAACGCCATCATAGACGGTTCAAAATCAACCACAGGAGCTGTCAGCGGCCAGGCACCAAGTTCGCTTTATCGTTAGGTTCCTAACAGAGAGCATTTTAGGCAGAAATACTTGCATTTAAAAATGCGTGGAATTGAACCAAGATAGAAGCTATCAGAAATATGATATAGCTATCCACTTCGATAGTCAAGCTGCAATTAAAGCTCCCATATCATTGTTTCAAAACTAATATAGAAGTACCGAAGGAAACTTAGTTAAGTAGGCAAAAATAATAGGGTCCCGATCAAAAGTGGCTCAAAGTAAATAAGAAGGCCAATATACATTCCATAAAAGGAGCACAAACCCCCTTCACTGGCTTAGAACCCTTCTGTGGCATAGAAAAATGCACCTATAAGGAAGAGTATCGAGAGAGTAAAAAAACTGAAAGAATCATGGCGAAATATTCATGAACCGGATCACCCAAAGAGTTTTTCGGGAACTTTGATACTGCAAGATCCAGAAAATTCTTCATCCTTTCACTAGATTCTTTATTGGTTAATTCCACCTCAAGAAACATTTGATGAGAATAGGTTTATCAGACACTGACGAATGCAGATTCTGTAATAGGGGAAAAATTCTCGCACCCAAATACAGAATGCATCGCGATTACAAGCCAACGCGAATAATTCTTTGGACGAGAAATTTGTGGGAACTTCCTGAATACATCCTAGGTGCTGGAGTTCATCAGAAGTCTGAAACTGGAAGGTGAGCTCTAGTATAACTTTGATATAGGGGCACAATAGACCTTAGTGTGCAGACTCTCATTCAGAGAATGAGGAAGGAAAAAGAAGTAGTGATTAGTCTGGAAAAGAGCAACCTGAAATATCTGCAATAGAAAAGAGTCAGTACTATATCATGGATTACGCTAGTTGAACGATAAGATTTGTTGAGGTTTTAGCCAGAAATACCTTCACAAGGATAACCTTGTAGGGTGATTCAAAACTCACAACTTTTCCTTCGACAAATCTGGTCTTTTTTAAAGAATTTATCTTTCCATACACGACATCACGCTCAGACAATATACTTTGTCTTCTCCTTCATCTTCATCGCCCTATCTCTTATTGTAACAAACACAGACTGTACTATCGGGTGTTTTTTTTGAGTGATAGAACTTTCGATAGGGATAACTGTGATTTGACAGAAGGTATCTAAACAAGCAAAATTGCCGTATATTGAGTGAAAACAATCCTCAAGAAGTTCTGCAGGTTCCATTGCATCATGAAAATACACTGTATGGTGTTCTTCACACGCTGGCGGCATCATCGGTCCACATTTCTTTAAAAACGATGTTGGAGCTAATGTTACAGTGAATGGTGCTCGTTACAGATCGATGAACAATGAATATCTGTTTCAAAATTTGAATGGTATCGACCCAGAAGTGTTTTGGTTTCAACAGCATGGTGCTACACCTCATGCTGCTATCGTAACAATTGATTTATTGAAAGAAAGATTTGGCGATAACAATCTTTCGAGAAATGGTCCAATTAATTGGCATCCAAGATCACTCCACTGAATTATTTTCTTTGGGGTTATGTCCACTCATTGGTTTATGCTGATAAACCAGAAACAATAGACACTTTGGAAGCCAACACAACTCGTGTTATTGATGAAGTAAGGCCTGAATTGCTCGAAAAAGTGGTCCAAAATTGGTCTTGTCGAATGCGGCTTCTCAGAGCTAGTCGTCGTGGACATATGCCGGAAATTATTTTCAAACATAAATGTCATAAAATTATTTTTCAAATAAAAATAAAATTGGCTTCAATCTTAATTTAAAAGTGTTTTATTTCAATGTAAAATTCTATCAATGTAAAAAACACCCGATAGAACAATATGAGTGAATATGAAGACATTCCATCAACGATATGTTCTTCAAGGAAACTGTTGACATTTTTTGGTTCAGCAATAAATCCCTACTCTTTTATGACCACTCAACCTTCTAAGGTAATACGTCCCATTTCGAAAAATCTTGACGACGTATGTCGAATAATAGCTTAAAGGACCAGAAGTGCTTTCGATCTAGTCCATGGAAGAGCCTTTGTCCTGACAATTTGACATCCCAGTTTTTCAATCACCCATAAACTTTTTATCTATAAACTGTCTATACAATATTTACACAGTAGAAACTCGATTTCTACGCTCTAGAAATTGAATTTCTACATGTGTAGTATTGAATTAACGTGTACAATGGATTTCTATCAAGTAAGGGCCAATGCGATTGGGGTGATTTTTATCACTAAAACGCATGTATTTTTTATGATAGTTGATTCTTTGTAATATTTTGAGGGTTTACGCATACGAAATACTATACGCAATACAAAATTTGAGATCGATTCTTTGTTATAATAGCAAAACACACTTAAGATAAATTCATAACATGGAGTACTGTAGAAAAATTAAATGAGAGATGACTCACAAATTCCACATGAGTATAGAGAACAGTTGTGCCATCTTGTTGAAAAGGCTGTCGATCGTCCCTTTAAACACGCCTTTCAAATAATCAATTCGCGGTGCTTTCTCGAGATAATGTTTATTGAATATCCTAAATAAACTTTCACACATGTCACAATTTAAATTAAGAAAGAAGAAGATAATAAATTACATGTTCACTGAAATTAGAGTTTCTCAAGTCAAATTTAGTTTAGCATTGGTATATTGTTTATGGTATAGTTAATTTTCCATAATACTAATGATAACAAATCAACTTTTATGACAGTGTTTACTCACCCCTGAGGCCACATTGTAGCGGCAATTCTGCGCGTGTCCGTTACACACGCACAGACCCCCTATGTTGATATCTCTGATGGAATAGAAGAGCCTCTTGTCCCTGGAGAGGTCTTCGACGAACCATTCCGGAAGAGGCTCCACCGTACCCCTCAGCCCCAACAGTCGAAGTCGCACGTAACGCGCTCTGGTGAATTCCAACAGCTCGGGACTCGTTTCGTTCGCTCCTGGTCGTCCGTGGATCAGGGATGTGTGAATCTGGAATTGAATACATGAATATGTCATTATTGTTATACCGTGAAAGAAGTGCCATTGAATTCTGTGTTCTGAGACACCTTTGCCTGATCCATCCCATCTGTATCGTTATATATTGGGAAGAAAGGATGGAAAAATGAATATATTTAACAAAACTTCATATAGTTCATACTTCTTGACAAAATCATATGGGAAAAATTCTCGTAATTTTTCTTCACGAGTTTTCGTGTCGTTATATTCGACATGTAAATTGGATTTGTATCAGGAGTGATAGAACTTGGTTCACCCCTAATTTATATCTCCCGGACGAGATCCAGTTTGTAGATAAAAGTGATAATCTTGTTCAGGGGTAATTTTTTCAGTTCGCAGTGGGCTATAAAAGCCTGACCAAAGACCTCGAATCTGATGCGACTCACCTCTGGGCACTCTGAGACGATATGCATGGCTGTTTCAGTGTCCTCAAGACACAGCCTGCATTCATCGTCTTCAGCCAGACCGATTTTGTGCAAATGCGCTTTCAGTCTGCAGCGACCTGTCATAATTCCGACAAGTGTTCTTAGTTTAGCCCTATCCAGACCTAGCCCTAGGTTCGCCGTCTTTTTGTTCGAAGCTGTTCCAAGGAACACCTCCGAATGTTTCAGGCCAGAATGTCTCCGCCTGAAAGACTCTAGCCTTGAGTTCATTCTGCCTGTTAGCGCCTCGTTAGCCACGTCATTAGGTATTCTCAGGAATAGTTCCGGTCCTAACAGAGGCATCGCAGCTCCAGCAAACGCCAGCCGATCTACCTCCTCGTTACCCAAATAGTTTGAATGGCTCGGCATCCAAACCAGAGTGACTCTGTTATACATACCAAGCCTGTTTAAAGCCGTGCGGCCACTCCAGACTGTTTCAATGGCAAATAGTTCTGCCTGGAATATGGTTGCGTTTTGACGGATACTCAATGAGATATTAATTCTCGGTTTGCCCCCATAGACTCCCGCTCCTCTTTCGTTTGTCGTTCGCGAGCCGTCTGTGAACAAGCCAAGGTCGGTCCTCAATAGAAACTCAGCATGCTGGATCCATTCGTCTCGGCCAGAAACCCATTTTGGCCTTATGACACACTTTATCTATGTGTGCATTCAACCTGAGAGTTTTGTCCAAGACTATTGCCAGGTATTGTGCCTCAAATGAGAATTGTATTATTTCACCACGGATAGTCGGCGGTTCTAAACCATTAAACTTCCATTTTTTAGTGAATGGTACTATATTATACTATATTTCCTTATACTAATAAGGTTAATTTGGCTTATCTCCGCACCAGAAAGACCTTCCTTTCAACTTAACGACCATAACTGCAGGGTTTTCAGGGAATGCGCTCGAAAATGCATCAGTATAATTTTTCTGAGAAGTTCCATCTATCAACAAGATAATAAACTGAATTGTTTCAGTCGTTACTATTTGGTAGTTGATCATAATTAAAACAAATTGTAAAAATTCCTATGTTTTACTACCAAAAAATATATATTACACATTTTCTTGTGACTCGAGTTTCGGGAAATGAACTATCCCATCATCAGACAATTGAAGACCTTAAAGTGGTACAGTGGTATTTAAACAAAAGTCATAAATATTTTGAATATTTCAACAGATTTTCGGTAACACCTAATAGTGGTACAGAGGTTTACAATCCGAACGTGATAAAAAACCGGGTTAAAAAAGAGGGTCCTAATGAATGACTATACGGAGCTATGTAAATCGAAAATATTTGAGATATTTAAAAAGTAACATCTGCTTAAAACCTTTTTCAACGAACATAAAATGAATTTAATGAAAATTAAACAAAAATTCAACTTTTGCCACTCATTCTTTATAAAACAGTCATTCCTTTCGACAAAAGAAAATCTTGAGAAAAATTTTACATGTAGATTTAAAAGAAAAGAAACTTGATTATTGAAATTTTCAAATTCGTTCACAATAAAAATAATGTAAAAAAAATAATGAATGACTGTATGGAGCTTTGTGAATCCAAATATTTGAGATATACAACAAGATAATGTAAAAATAATGAATGACTGTACGGAGCTATGTAACCCCAAAAATTATTTGAGATATTTAAATGGGTACCATCTGTTTAACAACCTTCTTTGTCGATTGCCGACATTCCGATATCTGTAAGAAGGCCCCTCTTTTTTAACCCGGTTTTCTATCACGTTCCGATTTTAAACCTCTGTACCACTATTAGGTGTTACCGAGAATCTGTTGAAATATTCAAAATATTTATCACTTTTGTTTAAATACCACTGTAGCACTGTTAGGTCTTCAGTTGTCTGATGATGGGATAGTTCATTTCCTGAAACTCGATTCACAAGAAAATGTGTAATATATATTTTTTGGTGGTAAAACATAGTAATTTCTACAATTTGTTTTAACAAGATAATATACCGGCGTAAATTTTTCAAGCGCCGAAATGAAATCCTTTCGAGCTGCGTGTCACTGCACCGAAAAACCGGACGAATCCGTACGGCAAACAGCAATTACCGCACGTGCGTTTCGCAATTATCGTCGACTCGGCGTTCGCAAATCGAACAAATCGGACACGGGCCGATGGACAAACGAATAAACGGGACGAGGGGGGTTTAGTTACGGATAATTGCTAGCCGGCCCGTCGGCGATCCGGGACATCCAACGTACGTTTGGAGCGACGCCTGCGGGAGAAACGCAATTGGGAATAATTCAGGGAAAACAATTAACGGAGGTGGAAAATGTGTTGCGGTAATCGACGTTCGGGACGTTCGAGAACTGTGACGGTTTGCAGAAAAATTATCTGAAATTATTTTGTCCGTTTTACTATTGAATTGTGAATATATGACTTCTTCTGAATAATCTAGAACTTTTTGAAATACTCGCCAAATGGGGATCTTTAAAACCGTACTATTGGCAGCTTCACGTTGATTATATCCTTATCTGTCACCACATGTTCTTGAATTTGATTAAATCAGTCTATACTTGATGGAAATCCATTTAAAATAATATTAAATAATTCTTGATTTTTTCGGTCTCTACTTGACGGAAATTCATCGTATATGATTTGGAGTAAAACACTTTATTTCCGCTTATACTTGCAAAAATAAAACTGTTATTTTTAGGAAAAACAACTTTGTAACTACTATGTTCTATGTTCTATGATCTATGATCTATGTTCTTTTTCTAAGATTTAAACCTAAAAGTGTCACATGTCTATTTAGTTAGTTGTCAGAAATGTGAATCGGGAAACCCGAAGAAATAGCATTGTTGTTGATTACTTCCAGGTTAGTAAGCTATTTTTTTATTTATTTCTTTTTATTTCTTTGTATGTTATTATTTTATGTTGTGTATGTTATTCTGTTATATTTCAAACTGAAGAAAATAAACTCTTCCAGAATCATGACATCAAATCGTCTATTTCTTCAATTATAACAATAAGAATTGATTACATTCTTATATACTTATTGTTCACAACAATTGTTTCGTCAATTACATATTGACTTCATCGGGTGAGTATGATAACTAACTATTTTTTTCAAAATCTTCCACCTTGAATACAAGTTTGACTAACAAAATACGTGATAAAATTAAGTTTTTAGGGAATTTTCAGAAGTTATTAAAAAAGGTAACTCGTATTTAAGGAGAAAGTTTTTGTATAAAAAGTTAGTTACCATACTCATCCGATGAAGTCAATATGTAATTAACGAAACAATTGTTGTGAACAATAAATATAAGCGGAAATAAAGTAATATTTAAATAAGGTTATTCTGATTTTCACAAATTTTTATTGTTATGTTTACAACAATCGTTTCGCTATCACAGTAGCATCATCAGGCAAGATTACATTTTGAATAACTAAGCTGTTTCCGAAATCCGTTGCTATTTATATTACAATAAGTACAATAAATTTTTATCGAGCACTAAACCCCAAAAAAGGGTCTCTGCAAATTCCAGCTTATCTGAATATATTTAACAGAGGTGAGTTATTCAAATCTATTTGTTCGTTAAGTAATATTCCAATTTTATTATGTTTATTTATCTCTAGGGATTCTAACAGATTTAAGGCATAACTTTTACTTTCTATATGTAGAATTTCAAAATTATGGTTGAAAGTATGTCCTGCTTCTAACAAATGGTTGGAATATGTAGAATTACTTTATTTATTGAGGAAACTCTTCAAATGTTCACAAATTCTATGTCGGAAAGTTCTTCCAGTCTATCCTATGTAAACTTTAGGGCAATCATGGCGGATTAACTAATAATCCCCCGATTTATCATCTTTATGTGTATAGTCTTTATTATTTTTAATAAATTTACTCAAGTTTGAATTGGTTTTGAATGAAGTTCTTGAATTATATTTATTTTTGAGGTATGTAGCAATTTTCTCAGAAATACCTTCAGTGTATTTTAAGGAAATGTATTTAAAATTTTCTTTTATATTAGGAAACACCATATTTGAAGCTATTTTGGCGAACCCATATATCGAGCTTCAAGGTTAAATCCAGGCCCTTCAAGTGGTCATAAACAGTTGAATTCGATAAATTCAACCTCTCACGTGTTGTTATTCTCCAATTTGCATCAACTAATGCCTTTATCGTGTCTTTATCAGCTTTTTATCGGCCTTCCGGAACGTGGTGCATTTGCAACATCAAAATTGCCGGATCAAAATTTTGCAAACCAGTTCTGGCACTGGTGTACTATTAACACATCTTCTCTATACATATCGGTTAATTTCGTACTGGCTTGAACAGCATTTTCACCTTTTTTATAGTAAAAAAGTAAAATATGTCGAAAATGTTGCTTATTGTTTTCCATATTAAAAAGAGCACCAACCAAAAAGTAGAATTAATTGAACTTTTTCCCCCATAAGTCTTGCTGTATCAGCTCTGAAAACATATAATGATTATGCGGCTTAAGTGTGAAGATTGGTCTAAAAAATTACAGTTAAACCAGAAAAACGAAATAACTTTTCGGGCAACCTTATAAAAACCCATTTCACGAAAATCTGCCACATTTATCACCTCGCAGATTTGAAACATACAGATACACCTAGGCTGAAACAATAAATTTCAGCTACCTACCTCTCCATTCTCCATCGGTGTCAGCTTCGAATAGAACGAAGTACAGATCACTTCGGAGTCCGTAGCATACTTCGGTTTTCCTTTCCTGGCTGTCATTCCAAATCTCTCCACGCATTCCTTGTCGTTTCTCGCGAAATATTGCCAGGGATCAAAGATATCACCGTCTACAGATCGTTCCAGGATCCAGGTTCCTGGCCTGGGTGAGTTGGCAGCTTTGATAATGATATACATTATTTGGTACACCTGAAAAATAAATGAGATGGTTGAAGAATTGTGTGAATGGGGTGATTATCGTTACCATACATAACAGAAATTAATTACCGAGATCCGTAGTCTCTAAAGATCATACGAGTGACATAATCCCTCATAGATGATTTAAATTACATCATTACATCAAGGTATTTTCCCGCGTTATTTATGTGTCGAATATTCTGTGGCACTGTAACTTGACACGATAAGTGACAATAACGAAGAGAAGAACGTCCTTATGCCGTGCCTATTGTATTTTGAAGCGGCAGGGAGAAAGGTTCTCGGAAATAAACCTTCTAAGCGACTTAAAGACATACTCGATAATAGTACTTGTAACAGTCCCTCATGGTAACTCTTAGTAAGTAAACTTCTTTTAAATGCTTCTGATTAAAAGCATGCTTTACGCTTTGGATATCATCTTAGTTTTAGTGTAAAATTAGTGATTGCACGCTCGTCCATTGTAATTTCATTATTCGCTTTTCGTTCTTCTTTTTTTGCTTCAGTGTTATTTAATCCGACCGGAATGTTTTAACTAAAATGAATTGCCTTTGTATATAACTAAAGCGGCACGACCCTCACAAGTTATCCTTTTGTATTGTATACTTTCTCTCGGTGCCTGGCTGCTGTTTGTTGTATTTATTAATAGTGGTCATTTATTTATACTGCTTATGGTGTTCGCAGAGCCTGATATATAACTGTGTGATCCCCGGTTACCTATTTCTTTGTTTGCTTTTATTGTAACGTTCATTAACACGCCCCGGTGATGGAGTACTTTGAGAGATTGTATTTCTTGTGAACCGGTGGCTTCCTTTAAGGTTAATCACTGGGTAGTCCTGGTAGAAGACGACGTATCGTATAGAGACAGTAAATAGCTCCGGATATCCATTGCTACTGTGAAAATATGTGAGTGATAGGTAGATCATTGTTCCGAGGTCTTGTAATAACCCCAGGATTAGTTTGGGTGACCCTTCAGGTAGTGTTCTACCTTTCTTCATTAATATCTGAGCCTTCCTGGGCCTTGGCCACCCCGAGGAGGCCAGATACGTCGTGAATTCTACCAGGGTTTTGTATTGGCATGTGGCATGGCTCTTTCACCAAGTGACTACTCAGCAGTCTCCACTGTCTGCCCCCAGAGGCAGAAAGTGTGATAAGGATTACGGCATATTATCGCGCGAAGCGAGAACCCCTTCGAGTTTCCAGTTTGGGTCTCGGCTCGAAAGCCAAAACCGTCTAACTGGTAGCAGCTAAGCACTATCTAACCTCTACTGGCTCTGCAGGTCAGTACCCGAGTTGGCGTGTGACGCAATTCACTCGCCGGAAGGGCTTCTTATCCAAGCACCCGAACGCAGATCCATGAACCTAGGTAATCCTAAGATTGATGAACTTCTATTCATTCTGGTACGAGCACCGTCTAACGGCCTGTACGTCATGACCCACGAACCGATGTGAAAACTTTTGATTGATCCTGGCGTCAAGCACTAACGGCTAAGCCATTTCGTCGAGATCCACAAACCCTAAGATGTTACGCATTGATCTGGGTTCAGGACAAAGCCGGTCGAACCGTCAAGTCCCGCTAAACCCTGTGTAATCATCCAGCAAGCGGACTTTAAACCACTGCCCCCTCTACTCCAACACCAATGGGGTGGCCAGATGGTACAAGTAACACCTGTGGGCATCCACCCTCCCTAGGTAACGCAGTATGCTACATAAAGCACTCAGCCATTGGACAGAAAAATACGGAGATTTACTGCAATAGGGTAGAGTACGCTAGTTTTAAGGGAGAAGCCCTGTGCTGCGACAGACTCCCTGTCACTGAGTTAATCAACAGGCTCAGCCCACCATTCCACCAAAACGGCAAAACTAGGGCCCCATTTGGAAATTTTCCATCACACAGGTTCAGTGACTGGCGCGAATGGCATTACTTTAGGTATCCAGATTTAACCCTCCATTTCGCCGGGACGAAACTAGGGTCCTAGTCAAGGCAAGCGCCCCATCACGTCAAGATATAATGTCCGGGGAGCAGAAAGCCAGGTACAATCCATTTGATAGTAACTTTTCCGGTCGATTCGAATTCTGTTAAATCCTTTCTTCAAGGAGATCTCCTGGGTATATCACGTTACGCTTACTTTACTGTCCATTCAGATTTACACTTTGTAACTGATAGGTTCCGCACTGTTTACCGGAAGTGCAGTTGAAGGTGCATGTTCGCTGAATCCCGTCCTCTCTAACCCTTTCAGCTGTATGAGAATGAGCAAGTTACCGACCTAATGATGTGTAGAAATAAGTCATTTAGACCCGGGGCGATAATGGGTTCACTGTGGAGCTTTACGAACCAGTGAGTGGAGTAGATTAAACAGCAGGCTAATAAATGTTTGTTTCCATTCATTGAAGGTTGTGGCTTCTCAATACTACCAATATAAATATATTATTCTGACGCTGATGTGTTTTGAATATTTGAGCCTCCCGTCGCTGTTTCCTTGCTCTCGTTAGGTGTAACTTGGGTTGTCTACACAACGTAACGTCCTATTCTCCCGACACTGAACGATCACGATAAAAAGGTTAGCGTTCTTTAGAGTACTCTGTATAATCTCAGATATTTTGGAGTACTCTGTATAACACGGGATAGCTCAATGTAATACGATAAATATACACAAAAAGGCGTCAAAAGAACAATCGAAAATCTTGTGAACAGGGTACTTTGATCCTCAACGTTGACCACACTGTCTCTTCCAGATCAACGACATCGGCATGTGCGAACAAACATCTCATTCTGTGTTTCAGGCCTACCCACTCGATCTTATCCGCGATCCGCCACCGAAGCTTGTTATTTACTATCGGTCAAAGCATGATTTTACATAATTCTATAGGGGAAAACGGCGAGCAGCTCTTTTATTGCAGAGTCAGGCCTCAAATTGATTTATACCCGCCATTATCTGTGTCTAATTCGAGAGGCGGGAACCTTATCTGTGATCGAACATCGAGCTGCTTGTCTATAGTGTCGTCTGTTGTGTCGAACGTACTCGATGCGAGAGGCTCTTAAGCCCCGATTGCGAATCTATGCCACGACGGCGTGATTTTTTCCGATGCTCGTCGATCAGTATCGGATTAGCGGCTGTTTTTTTGCCGTATGACTAGCTTTCAGGAGTTCCGTAAGGAGGTGAGTGAAGGGTGGCCCGAATAAAACGCCTACGACAGTCACATTATGCGATTTTACGATTGGCATCACTGATGTTTATGTTCCTCTGTGTTGACAGGCAAGTTGGATATAATAACATAGTGTGCATTGAACCCGTTTGGGAAAAATTCTAAGTGAGAAGTCGACTATACAAGGTGATACACAGTGTATGTAACGGGTTGTCTATTTCCTGGTCCGGATTTCACAGCCCTGTTTCAATGACATCTGCCGAACATATCTGTGATCTGATATGTCTAGTTGCAGGTTAGGCATTTAAAAATATGTATCTTCATCTACTGCTGAACGTGTGAAAACTATGAAAATTTACTACAAAACAATGATTCTGATTGAGTACGTTTCGTGCATTACGCGCAAATTATGGTCGAAATAATCGTCCATCTAAGCGTACAATTGATAACACAGTGAAAAAATTCGAAGAGGCTGGATCTGTAACTGATGTCGAAATGCAGGCTTTATTTCATCAATAACACGAGTTATCTTGGCTTCCAAAGCGTCTATTGTTTCTGGTTTATCAGCATAAACCAATGACCTGACATAACCCCAAAGAAAATAATCCAGTGGAGTTATATCGCATGATCTTGGAGGCCAATTAATTGGACCATTTCTCGAAATAATGTTATCGCCAAATCTTTCTTTCAATAAATCAATAGTTACGGTAGCAGCATGAGGTGTAGCACCATCTTGTTGGAACCAAAAGATACCATTCAAATTTTGAAACAAATGAGCACCATTCACTGTAATATTAGCTCCAACATCGTTTTTAAAGAAATATGGACCGATGATGCCTCCAGCGTGTAAAGCACACCATACAGTGCATTTTTCAGGATGCAATGGAACCTGTAGAAGTTCTTGAGGATTGTTTTCACTCCATATACGGAAATTTTGCTTGTTTACATAGCCGTTCAACCAGAAATGAACTTCATCACTAAACACAATTTTACGATAAAAAAGTGGATCAAGCTGTTCTAGGGCCCAATCAGCAAACAAACGACGCTTATTGTGGTCAAGTGGCTTTAATTCTTGAACCAGTTGGATCTTGTATGGGTGTATACCAAGATCTTTACGCAAAATTTTCCATGTGGTGGATGCACAGAGTCGAACTTGTTGTGAACGTCGATGAATAGACAAATCTTGATCATCATTAACACTTTGACTTGCAGCAGCGATATTTTCTTCTGTACGTACAGTTCTTTGTCTTGTTGTTGTTGCATCGAGTAGATAAAATGTTGTCCGAAATCTATCGATAGTTCGACGAATAAGCTGCTCTGATGGACGATTATGTAAACCATAAATTTCACGAGGTGCTCTATGGGTTAGGCTAATAAACACTGATTTGAAAATTGTTGAAAATAACTTTCAACAATTTGTAAACGTTGTTGCGGCGTGAGTCTTTCCATGATAATTTGTCGATGCTTACTGAACCGAAATGTCGAAACAACATGGCTTCTACCTTCTGTCAAATCACAGTTATCCCTATCGAATGTTCTATCACTTAAAAAAAAACCGATACACAGTTTCCCCATCAAATCTATTAAGGTATTTGTTAGATTACACTTTTCGCTTGACTCTTCGATACTACACCATCATATCTCGTTAACCAAGTATATACCGCGAACATGATGACTTGATGAGATACGCTAATCGACACTATCAACGCCAGCTAATATCCGAACAAGAAAAAAACACGTTTTTACGAATAACCATTCAACAAGTCTCCTAACCGCTCAAGTTATGATAATAAAAATGCAAATTCGGGAAGTCACGCGATTCATGGTTTTTTCTTGTCATGGGGAACTTGGGAGGCGAAAGCAGCAGACATAAACTGTTTTATTGGGCAGAATTTGTTGCCCCGTCGAGAAAACGGATTATGTTCGCTCTTTTCGAATAACGGAGAGAAAAACCGAATGAGGATTTGTCGTCTTTGCGACTGAGTTTGTTATTGGAGAAATAATGTAAGTCCGAGTTTGGAAAAATAGTGACGGGATGGACGTTCGGGAGATTGGCGTAATAGGTCTGAGGACCAAGGAGTCTAGCGTGTGCGCGACTCATTGGGATATAACTAAACCTAAAGGCGAAAAAAAAGTAAACGTCCGCCTCGTGCGGACTGAGGGAAGATGATCGGTCTCAATGACCGTTCCGCATTCCCGGGGCGTGTTATTCTAATTGCAAGACGAGGCACATCTAGAGCGTACACGCTGGGACCCGAAAGGTGGTGAACTATGCCTGGTCAGGACGAAGTCAGGGGAAACCCCGATGGAGGTCCGTAGCGATTCTGACGTGCAAATCGATCGTCGGAACTGGGTATAGGGGTGAAAGACTAATCGAACCATCTAGTAGATGGTTCCCTCCGAAGTCTCCCTCAGGATAGCTAGCGCTCGTTGCGTACGAGCCTCATCCGGTAAAGCGAATGATTAGAGGCATTGGGGTCGAAACGACCTCAACCTATTTTCAAACTTTAAATGGGTGAGATCTCCGGCTTGCTTGAATGTGAAGCCGCGAGATTACGGATCAGAGTGCCAACTGGGCCATTTTTGGTAAGCAGAACTGGCGCTGTGGGATGAACCATACCATGGTCTGACGAGATGAGAAGTCCTTCTTCCTTCAAACTGGCCAGTTTTGAGACCCGCTTCCATATAATGTGTTTCCTTCAGTGTATAATATTCATAAATTCAAGATGAGAGTAAACCGGACACAACCTTCCCTTCGGGGAACTAACTAGATTTTCTCGGGACACATTGAAAGAAAATACGAATTTGAGACTTAAAATTTGAAACCCCCATAAGCCAGCAAAACACTACTAGGCAAAATTGCCAGTGTTGTGCCCTTTACAAATTTGAATGAAAATAAAATAGAAGAAATCAGGGCAAATTAAAACTCAAATCAAAAATAATTACAGACAAAATGAAATAAGGTAAAAAAATAAATGGAAAACAATGTACAATGCGGCGGAAAAAAAAACTTTGCTACGTTAAAGAAGTGGAAGTTATGTCGAATCAAGTCGTGTCAATGTAGCGTAGATTTATGTTTTGAAAATAATTTCCGGCATATGTCCACCAAGACCACTTCTTCGAGTAATTCAGGCTTTATTTCATCAATAACACGAGTTATGTTGGCTTCCAAAGCGTCTATTGTTTCTGGTTTATCAGCATAAACCAATGACTTGATATAACCCCCAAAGAAAATAATCCAATGGAGTTATGTCGCATGATCTTGGAGGCCAATTAATTGGAGCTTTTCTCGAAATAATGTTACGCCAAATCTTTCTTTCAATTAATCAATTGTTACGGTAGCAGCATGAGGTGTAGCACGATCTTGTTAGAACCAAAACACTTCTGGGGCGAATCCATTCAAATTTAGAAACAAATAATCATTCATCATCGATCTGTAACGAGCACCATTCACTGTAACATTAGCTACAGCATCGTTTTTAAAGAAATATGGACCGAATATGCCTCCCTCGTGTAAAGCACACCATACAGTGCATTTTTCGGGATGCAATGGAACCTACAGAACTTCTTGAGGTTTGTTTTCACACCATATACGGCAATTTTGCTTGTTTACATAGTCGTTCAACCAGAAATGAGCTTCATAACTAAACACAATTTCACGATAAAAAACTTCAAGCTGTTCTAGGGCCCAATCAGCAAAGAAACGACGCTTATTATGGTCAAGTGGCTTTAGTTCTTGAACCAATTAGATCTTGCATGGGTGTAGACCAAGATATTTACGCAAAATTTTTCAATGTAGTGGATGCACATGGAGAGAAAATGTTGTCCGAAATCTATCGAAAGTTCGACGAAAAAGCTGCTCTGATGGACGAATATGTAAACCATAAATTTCACGCAGTGCTCTATAATTTTGGCGAATAGAACACTGATTTTGAAAATAAATTGCAACAATTTATAAACGTTGTTGCGGTGTGAATCTTTCCATGATAATTTGTCAATGCTTACTGAACAGAAATGTCAAAACAACATGGCTTCTACCTTCTGACAAATCACAGTTATCCCTATCGAAAATTCTATCTCTAAAAAAACACCCGATACAAAGCGGCGGAAAAAAGATAAATAAGTGAAAGTTATGTCGAATCAAGTCAAGAGTGTCAATATAGCGTCAGGGCTGATCTACAAAATGATTTATCTAAAACGCAGAACCTATAGCATCTACTTTCTTTCACATTTCACCTTCAGTTCGAATGCGTGTGCAGAAACGAAGTCCCCGAGTTTTCACCAGTCCGCAAATTTGTATTGTATGACATTTTTATAACTGCTGAATAATTCAGGCTAACGAAAACGGCGATTTAACTTATGGTCCGTACGTTTAATTTGTCAAAATATAATTAGTACGCTCTTTCACTTCACTTATTTATTCTCATTCAAACTTACGACATGGCGTGTTGGTGAAAATTAGTCCCGGTTATGTTGGCCACACCTTGAACGAATTACTACCAGAGTGTGCAGGACTTCCAAAAAATTTACGGTTGAACATTTATTCGAATCTTTACGTACAAAAAAAAATTAGAAAATACTTTGTTATTGTCGGGAGCTTAAGCGAGCTCATTCAGTGAAAGTTAGTTTGATACAAAATAAATTTGAAGAGTATATTCTTGATAGAGGATAACATTTATTCTTAAATATAAAAACTGAATTATTCTCTACAAAATTCAATTTTAAAAAAATAAACCGAATTTTCTTATGAAAACAATCGCTAAACTATCAGGTGTTTTTTTAAAGTGATAGAACTTTCGATAGGGATAACTGTGATTTGACAGAAGGTAGAAGCCATGTTGTTTTGACATTTCTGTTCAGTAAGCATTGACAAATTATCATGGAAAGACTCACGCCGCAACAACGTTTACAAATTGTTGAAATTTATTTTCAAAATCGGTGTTCTATTCGCCAAACTTATAATAGAGCACCATATCAGAAGTGTTTTGGTTCCAACAAGATGGTGCTACACCTCATGCTGCTACCGTAACAATTGACTTATTGAAAGATAGATTTAGCGATAACATTATTTCGAGAAGTGGTCAAACTAATTGGTCTCCAAGATCATGCAACATATAACTCCACTGGATTATTTTCTTTGGGGATATGTCAAGTCATTGGTTTATGCTGATAAACCAGAAACAATAGACGCTTTGGAAGCCAACATTACTCGTGTTATTGATGAAATAAGGCCTGAATTACTCCAAAAAGTGGTCCAGAATTGGTCTGGTCGAATGAGGTTCCTCAGAGCTAGTCGTGTTGGACATATGCCCGAAATTATTTTTGAAACATAAATGTCATAAAATTATCTTTCAAATAAAAAAATATTTTGGCTTCGACCTTGATGTGTTTTATTTCAATTTAAAGTTCTATCACTCTAAAAAACACAACCAATACCTAAATATTGTACAACATTAAAGAATATAGGAATCTATAAAAAAAATTAAGAAAATTAATAGAAATTAAATAACAAATAAATATTACATATGCGTTGAAACCTAAAGAAAAACATAGCAACAAACGCAGGGCCAAGCATTCAGATGTAAAATAACAACACAGAGACAAATGCAGAATTTCATGAGAATCATAAAACAAGATAAAAAAGTGAATAGAGCAGCGTTTACCGCTCCTGAAACAAAAGCAGTACGATTGAGTTTTAATTTAGCACTCAGATATGAGGTGATGCCTAGAAGGCTTATGCCAATTTTGTGAGGATTAATTAATTGCTACAAATATATGTAGTAGAAAACCGACGAGCCTATCACCTCCAGCATTGAAAGAGTGGGTTAGAGAAATATCTCCATTCCCTACTCCCAAATGCATCTGTATGCGGTGGGTTCGAACCATGGTGTGGATATGAAGCTTCTTGAATTTTTTCGTGAAATAATTTTTCCGTTAAGTTGTGATGAATGATATTAGAAATAAGAGTAAATGAGATTAATAACTGTTTGTTTTTATTGTCCAAATACAGTGCGTCTAAGAAGTATCAGGAATTTATTATTTTTCATTATTTTAATATACTTCTTTTTTGTAACGTAAGATATACAATTCATGAAATGATGTCGCAACTAGAAAAAAGAAAACAGGTATAATATTTGTATAGAAAAGGTTTTCGAAACGTTAAAAAAATTAGTGCAATTGACTGAACTGGGAATATGAGACAATAAAGAGCATAAAAAATGGCATAGGCCAGTTTCAGACCACTTAAGATTAAAGGAAAGAATTTAACGGCTTTATTGGCCTAAGGATGACACAATCTGCACCTGGGATTTCGCAAATTGGTTAGCAGACTTGGAAATCAACGGAATATGAAAGTATGTCCAGAAACCGTCCGTATGTCACGGAAAGTACAAGGCTACATATACAGGAAACCAAAAAAAAAAATCCCTATAATGGCACCTTTACAAAAGGAACGAAGGATAGAATTTTGTCAACGTTTTCGAGAAGATCATTTTAATAATGTCTTCATATCTGATGAAAGTTGTTTCCAACTTGGTGGAAATCACTTGAAAATCCTATCAAAACAACCTGTTACCGTTCGAATTTCCAAATTACCCACCAAAATATCCCTGTATAGTTGATGGTAACATTAATAGTGAAAAGTATTGTGGCATTCTAAACGATTTTTTCCTTGAAACGACGCATGCTTTATATACAATGGGTATCTAAGGGATAACCATTTCATTGCCAGCAGCTTCACCAGATCTCAGTCCCATTGAAAACATTGTTAAATGGAGGTTGTATAAGTAAGTAAGATGAATGAAATGTTTTAATTTTCTAATTCAAGAATTGAAAATATATAATAAAATAGGAAAAGGCTTTTTATTTGATAGAAGAAATATAACTAAATTTGAATATCAAAACAGATTTAATCTGTCAGTCTTCTACAATTTTAATTCCAAAAAACTTTTTATTCAAAAAACTTTTAGAATTAAATTAATGTCTACATAAGCACCGCTCATATTTAATAGACGTATATAATCAAAACTCAATATACAATGTCGATTGGAATAAATAAACCAACAAATATAAATAGTCGTTTAAAATTAATAAATAAATATTTGAAGGAGACAAAATTATGTTTCTGATCTTACCATTATGAACACCCATTCCTTTTCAAAAACATAAAACACAACTTAAAGACTTCTCAAAAAATATAATTTATTTGGAATATTTAATATATTTAAATATTCAAATAAGTTAATTCAAAAATCTCACAAAAAATGCAATATATCTTCAAAAAACAATTAGAATTCCGATAATCTCTCCATCGGCCCTAAATAATATTTAAAATATCAAAATCAACTAACAATCAGTATATCTTACCTTGAAGTGTAACCGGAAATTGCTTAAACAAACTTTGAAAATCCAGTCTATGTCTATGTTCGTCACAAAATCACGGAAAACTGTAAGGTATTATAAGGTTTTCTTTAAACATTAGACATTAATTTAATTCTGAAAGTTTTTTGAATACAAATTTTTTTGAAATTAAAATTGTAGAAGACTGACAGATTAACTCTGTTTTGATATTCCAATTTTGAAAATATATGCTTAATAATTACAATTGTGCTAGCTCTGTTTTTTCCGGATACTTTCAAGAGTGACTATAATTCCTAAACTAGCGATCCAATCAAAATGAAAATTAATATTTAGATGTAGTATAATACTACGAAAATACATTCTGTCAAGAAAGTACCGGGAATTATCGATTTAAATCTGGCGGGGCAATGAGGCAGGTAAAAATTTTTTTTCCTAGGTTGATACCACTGTCCTTAATTACTATGCCAAGCTTGAGCGGGATCTGTCAACTAGTGTGTTTGCAACAGCTGATTGAGTCAGTCGATGTCAGAGTGCGTGCCGATTTTTACTATGGGTGATTACGTTGAGCAAAGAATTTGTTTAAAGTTTTGTGTTGCAAATGAATTTTCGTGTGCCGATGCATTGAAAATGTTGCTAAAGGCCTTTGGTGATAATGCTCTATCGAAAACTCGTGCATATCAGTTGTACAGAGCCTTCAAGGACGGTCGTGAAGTGGTCGCCCATCGACGGCTTCGATCGAAGATAACGTCGATAAAATTAAGGAAAGGGTGCTGGAAAACCGTCGTACCAGCTTGAGAGAGATAGCACATGATCTTAAGATATCCCACGAGTCCGCACGTACGATTTTGATTGATATTTTGGGCATGAGAAAGGTGGCCGCACGACTCGTACCGAAAGACCTGAATTTTCTTCAAAAACGTCATCGCGGACAGGTTGCTTCAGACATGCTGGATCACTGTAATTCCGATTCTACATTCATGGAACGCATTATAACTGGTGATGAGACCTGGGTCTACGAGTACGATATGCAAACAAGCCAGCAATCATCGGAATGGGTGGCAAAAAATGAGCCGAAACCGAAAAAACCACGCCAAAGCCGCTCGAAAATGAAGGTGATGCTCATTGTTTTCTTCGATATCCGTGGCGTGGTGCACTACGAATTCGTTCCAGAGGGTCAGACGGTAAACAAGGAGTATTACCTAGGCGTTATGAAACGTTTGCGTGAGCGTATCCGTAAGAAGCGGCCAAATTTGTGGGCGAACAACTCATGGATTTTGCATGACGATAACGCGCCTTCTCACCGAGCTACGATTGTGACTGACTTTCTCGCCAAAAACTCAACAAACGTGCTTCAGCAACCACCGTATTCGCCGGATTTGGCTCCCTGCGACTTTTTCCTCTTCCCAAAACTAAAATTGCCCCTTCGTGGCACCCGTTTTGAGTCGATTGAAGCCATAAAACAAAATTCGGCGCGAGAGCTAAAGTCCATCCCGGAAAGCGCCTATAAAAAATGTTTCGATAATTAGAAGTGCCGTTGGCATAGATGTATTGAAGCAAATGGAGCCTATTTTGAAGGCGACCCAATAAATTTTGACGATTAAATGTAAAAATGTTGTTTTAATTGAAAATTCCCGGTACTTTCTTGACAGAGTAGTATATGCCCAATTTTGGAAGGATCCAGGCCTACAACTCGAAGTAAACATCTAGATCTAGAGAGTTGGAATTTTCAGGGTGGATTTGGAGTCTGAATATATCAGTTGTGTTCAAATACTGAAGAAATGAGAACAATGATTACTGAGCTTATCTCATTTGGAATATTGGTTTTATAAATTTCGAATGTACAAATCCGATCGAGCTTACATGTCAAATATAACAACACGAAAACTCGTGCATAATTTCGTGAAGAAAAATTACGAGAATTTTTCCCATATAATTTTGACAAGAAGTATAAAAACTATATGAAGTTTTGTTAAATATATTCATTTTCCATCCTTTCTTTTCAATATGTAACGATACAAATGGGATGGAGAGGAATGGGGGTTTCAACCATGAATTTTCTATTTTCATATGGTTTATCGTTTCTTCAGGGGAGCAATTGCAAAAACCACAGCAGGCTATCCAGTTTAAATTAAGCATTCAGATGTAAAATAATGACACAAAATTCGTGAGGATCAGCCGGCAACTAGAAGTCATCATGCTGAATTTCGATCGGAAAAACCTAAGGGCTTGAAATTTTAAGGGTACATTTGGACATAAATATTTACGAGAATTTTTTCAACTCTTTTTCAGACCGACAAAGCTACAAACTGCCTCTAGCAAGTAAACGCGTACATCTATGGTCTTTGACAATTCAATGCATCTCTAGATGTGGGTTCGATTCCATGAGTTGAGTATTGTTAGTATTATTGATTTTTCCCGCAAGATAATTCGTTTTTATATGAATTTGTACTAAATGATGGGGAAAATCAAGATAAATGAGATTTATAATTGTTTATGCTCTGGTTTAGTCAATCAAACTATGATCACAGAATAGAGAAATAATACAGAAGCAACAATACTTTTTGATATTTCCATTATTATCTATGTAGCCAATTTCAATGATCTTGAAAAAGTACAAGATGTAAGAATCGCAGAATTCTGTATTCTGTGCTAAGCATAGGAATATTATATTGTAATATCTCTTTGGTGGTGGGTTCAATTCGAAATTATAATAATATGTCGTATTTATTCCTGTAGGTTTTTGACACTAGTATATTAGTGAATAGATTTTGTCGTTCAATTGCATTTTCTCCATAAATATCCATAAATAAACGTCAAATGTTCTCAAAGCATAGTTCAAGATGCATAAAATTGAAAAAGCCTGAAATCATTTCCCAGTGAACACATAAAACATGACAAAATCGCTAAGAAAACAATAGAAGTAATTATCTTACGTACAGTATTTCACAATACACATATCCTTTTGTAGTTCTAGAATATCGATCGAAACGAACCGATAGCCATATAGCTGTGAGAATCTCCCAAATACGATCCTGCCGACTGAAGAATATACAGTTTCACCTCGAATACTAGCAAACGGGAATTCAACGGGTTAAAGGTCACGAATATGAGCTTAGCACTATTATTCTGTTGCACCAGAGTATTTCAAGATGATTCCCAGTGCATTTCTGAACGTGTTCTGCATTCCAGGTTCAAGAAGATCAACTGAAAATTCTATGAATACTTAACTAGGTGATTTGTTGGTACGTGGGTTTTCTTCCATTGAAAAGATTTTTCGACGTTCCTTGAAGATTTATTCCGAAGAATTCGAAGCAACAAAATTCAACGAGAAGTTTATGCCAGAAACTGTGAACCCATTTAGTCCTTTTGAATGCAGGAAGGTCTAAAAATTGATTTGTTTGAAAAACGGTGAAGCCTTTGATCGAAGATTCATGCACCAATTTTCTTTATTTCTCATCTACATATACTGATACTTTTGAACATTTTACTTATTCTGCAACTTACGGAACAATACAACTAAAAATTAATATCAGAAATCTAACAAACTTTTTCCGTATATATTGAAAATATATATAAGTTCAATATAAAATTAACACTATTAATAATAATACTCAATAATAGCTACAAACAACACATGTTAATTATTACCGAAGTAGTAACTGAGAAACTGAATGTTAGAGGTATCTCAATGCATCCCTTCTAACAAAAAGAGATGAATTAACGACCTAATTGGGAAAACCTAATTGTGGGTGGACTGAATGAAATAGACTTTCTCATTGGTTATAGAAAAAAGTATAAGATCAATGCTAGTTGATAAGGATAGAATGAAAAAGATTATAATTCTGAATTCTGCTGCATTGAATATAATTTATAGGTAATAAATATATCACAAGCTCTTAAGACTTTCCATGTTTTCTAAGGGCCATATACACTCGTTAGAGAACAAAAAAGTGTCAGCTCAAAAATCTGCAAGTTGAAAATATCAACATGATCTCACTACTGGTGAGAAAATAATGAATTATGTCTAACGTAGACAGGGCTGTCTCTAAATGAGACCGAACACAAATTATTGGCAAATTAGGATATCCATATCATTCTCATTTTGTAACTTTTATAAGGCGAATCTTTCTTGAATGTTTAAACTAATGTTTACACAGAAAACACCAACCGTATCAAAAAATTCAAATTAATGAAGTTCAAAAACTCAGCAGTGAAACTGATACAAATTATTTACACAAATTGTTCCAAGTATTCCTGATCTCTGCATCTTTGAATCTCTTAACATATATTCTTCTGTATACAATCCGGTTGCTACGTTGGCATTTTGTTTGCATTCTACATACAACAAACTGGTGTCAATTCCTTCCAGCAAATTTATGAAAGTCAAGACTCAAAAGGAATTGTGGACTGCTCGAAGAGTTTGAAGTAGTAGAATCGGACTTGAAATTTCACGACATCGATTCGACTTTAAGCGATTATTTCTTGGTCCTCTTGAATATTTTATTTGGACTTTTTATGGCGGAATATTCCATGTTGATCAATTCAATCTTTCTCATAAAAACACCCACCATTGAAATCAACCTTTTTATGCAATATGGGTTATTCAAAAAATAATTGCCATAAGATATTTTACTTACATATCTCTCATTTTGTACTTCATTTCAAAAACATATCAAAACCCCATTATTTTAATAACGAAAATTACTCCCCGTTAATCTGGAGTCAGCTGATGAAGCCCCCCAAAAATTCAACATTATAGAGTCAACAGAAAAAAAAATTAATTGGTCCTTCGTGCGCCTTATAATTGAACCCAAAATTGAATTTAACGACCTGGCCTACCCGATGGAGTCATTAAATATAATCGGATCCAATAATAGTAATTTCCAGCATACAATTCGATAATTACTACCCTCCCTACAAGCAGAACAATATGTGAATCGAAGGACCATGTAAGACCGGATTAAATTACAGGTTCCCATGGTCGTATTGCGATCTCTTATCGGTCGTAAAGTGTAGCTGAATATACTTTCGATGTATGGCGAAAGTACATCAGGACGAGGTGCGTTGTAAATCGAGCAAAAGCCGGACAAGGGGACACGTTTAATGTGTTCGGAGATCGTTAAGGCAGCCTGGGCGTTTGTTTTGAGGGGTTTCTCGCAGGAAATTGAAGAAACTTGACGATAAGGGTCAAATGGGTCAATTTGTGATTTGGGTTTTATTGGAGTGCGTATCGTTCTGATAGGTGGCCCTCTTCCGGGGATTTTGTGAAATACTGAAATTGATACCTAATGTTCTGTTACGTTCAAACTGCATTGTTTTGTTGGATTTCCTAAATTGTCGATAGGCTAGATGAGCAATGGATTTATTTTGGCATTTTCAGTTTTTCGTAACAAATCCTCCTCCTCAGTCCATTCTCCTGCGTCATGACGTTTGGCTTACTGTTATTGCTCATTCGTCTCTATTTTGTGCATTGCGAGAGGCCTCTAGAAGTGAAATTCCAGGAATTATACTTCATAACAAATAATATTATTAATATAAAGGTTCTCCATTAGCGCTTCCTACCTTTGAATTCAATTAAAATAAAGTGTGTTACAGGTTTCATCGAAATTTTTCATTCGTTTAAAAGGCTCTTTATATATAGAATATCTTCTTCTTCTGTTGGTGCCTATCCATTCTGGATGTTGGCTAACATGATGGCGACACGGACCTTATCAATTGCTGCCCGAAATAGACATGTGGTTGTTGAGTTGAACCAAACTCTCAAATTCTTCAACCACGATATTCTTCGTCGTTCAATGCTTCTCTTTTCCTGAATTTTTCCCTGTATTATCAGTTGTAGAAGTCGATACCTCTCCGGATTTCTCATAACGTGACCCAGGTATTCAAGTTTTCGTTTTTTCACTTGGTACAAGATCTCCTTCTCCTTGTTGAATCTGCGGAGAACTTCTGCATTCGTGATGTGGTCAACCCATGAGATCTTCAGAATACGACGGTACAACCACATCTCAAACACCTCTAATTTCTTGCAGGACGCTTCTGTTAATGTCCATGCTTCGACACCATACAAAAGCACTGGAAAGATATAGCACCTCAGTAGTCTTATTTTGGTCTTCATAGCTAAGGTACTCGTAAAAAGCTTTTTTATTTTGAGGAAGGCACTTCGAGCTTTCTCGATTCTACATTTCACCTCAATGGAGTAATCCCAATCTTCGTTAACGTTCGTTCCTAAGTAAGTATAGCTGGTGACTCTTTGTACAAACATGTTGTTGATCTTCAATTGAGCGGTTAGTTCTTTATTCTTTGAAATGATCATGAATTTCGTTTTCTTCACGTTTAGATGTAGTCCATATTTTTCACTCACATTTACTAACCTATCCATTAACCTCTGCAACCCATGTATATCATTCGCCATAATAACGGTGTCGTCTGCATATCTAATGTTGTTTATAACTTCTCCATTCACAACAATGCCATCCCCACTCTCCTCAAGGGCTTCCTTAAATATGTACTCTGAATAAATATTGAATAGCAGTGGGGATAACACGCATCCCTGTCGAACTCCTCTCCTTATCGAAACTTCATCAGACTCCTCATTTTCCACTCTAACAGATGAAGTTTGCCTCCAGTAGAGATCGGCAATGATTCTCAAATCCTGTCCATCCAATCCGGCCGATTCCAGAACTTTCATCATTTTATTGTGCTGCACTTGATCGAACGCCTTCAGATAATCAACGAAGCAGGCATAGACATCGTGGTTAACGTCTCTGGCACGTTGAATTAAAACCTGTATACTGAACAGTGCTTCTCGAGTGCCCAAGGCATTTCGAAAGCCGAACTGAGTTTGCCCTATTTGATCTTCACAAATTTTATATATTCTTCTGTGGATGATTTTCAGAAAGAGCTTGAGAGCATGAGTAACAAGACTGATGGTGCGGAATTCTTCACAACTTTTGGCGTTTGACTTCTTTGGAATAGTCACGAAAGTGGCTTTCAGCCATGCATCTGGTATTACTCCAGAGGAATAAATCTCATTGAAAACATCGGTGAGCCATTTCACATCCTCTTCTTCCTCAATAAGTTCGTCTGACTTCATCCACTGTTATCGGAAGGAAATTCCCCATAGTGTAAGTGGGTGGGTTGATTGATCGACTTGGGTCATTGAAAAGTCCCATATAGAATATAACATCTTGCAAATGTTTGCCGCGGCTTCGATGCGGATTGGCGCGAATCCGAAATTCCTAATTTTCCGTGACTCTGGTGCTTAAATCAGGTTGGCTTTGAGGTCTGCTGTAGTTTGTGGCTTATTCGCATTGATCCCCGACTTAAGATAACCTCATACGAAAAGGTCTAAGGCACCATCTCAATGGCCAGTTTACACACTCTTTCTCAAAAAAAAAAAAACGAACCGATGACTCCGCCAGCTCAAAAACCACACCAAACCATGACATTTTTGGATTAATTGGACGCTCTTGGATCTCATGTGGATTAATATCGTTCCAAAATCTACAATTTTGTGTCGAAGCTTTGGTTCATTATTCACTGAACTAGTGGACTCAAATTTATCCACCACACTGCGAATAGTCCTCTATTCTAATTGAAGACGATTATGGCAATCATAAAATGGTCGAAGTACGCAGAACGCTATATCTGTTCATGGTGATTTGCAGAAATAGTCTGAATAAATGAGTGTTAGTTCGACAAATGTAGCTTCAACAATATGATCAATGTCAACTGACAAATTTCGAAAATCCCTATTGGATTTTCCGTTTTAATAATCTTCCAATTTTTGGAAGACTTGATAATTAAATTTAGATTCTCGTGCGCCTATTTTAGTCTCAAGATAGCAGGGGTACCCGAAGCAGTCTACAGGCATGAAGGTGCAACCTGTGTGCAACATGGTATGATATTGTAGCTCTTTTTCTAACTATCTGTAGTATATGCTCGATATTGTATTGAATATACTAGAATAAAATGGTCCTGTACAAGGTCAGTTGTTCTCTTACGACTAGTATGTCGTAACCTCTCCAGTCTTGCTGTTTCTTGTTAAGAACTGACAAATCACACTAGCTGATGTATTCAGGGCTTCTGGTATACAAGGAGACACATAAATATCATGGTTTTCATAGTATTAATTCAATATTAGTGAAAACTTTTTTTATCAAAATCTTATCGCTCATAACATAATGATACTTGTAATAAAAAGATGAAACAGTAGAAATATTAACAGAAATGTAATAGATAATAGTAGGGGTTCCAGAAGGTTAAAGCATATTTTACCATTTTTCCTTGGATTATCTTGATATATAGGAAATTTGTTGTAATATTATACAATAGTAAAGGTTTAGCATACTTTTAAAAATTAACTGGAGAGGTGCAAGATCAAAAAGAAGGGGTTGGGGTAGTTATCACTTAAGAACAATCTTATCTTATAAATCTTTTATAAGAAACAAATAGCTGAAGATCAAGAAACATTCACTTCCTCCCTGTATACCACACACAAGTACCTTAAGTGGCACACCGCACTGAATCTCTCTTCCTGAGATCAAAGCTCAATTAAAGACGTTTCTCTTTAATCATCTTCGCATTACCTTGTGGTCAGACCTCTCATCGGCAGCAACGGGGTGTAGGCAACCCCTTTCCATCCCCCGAAGCTCACCTACAACCCGCCCAAAACGACATCGTCGACGACGGGCCTTAATTAGGCCCCTTTCACATTCAATGCGTGCTTCCTTGGCGAATGCGCTTCCGAAGACGTTTCAGAATGTTTGTTGTGTTAATTTGCGTTAAAACGAATGTTTGAGACGTGCTAACGTGGCAAAAGTGGGTTTCGCGACTGGTTGAATGTTATGCGTTTCGATTTGCGGAGTATGAGGTCTCGTTGGGCGTAGATAAGTAGCTAATTAGTTGCTATATAGTGGAGAAACGTTGTATATCGGATTAGACTGAGGGAATCGCTTCTGTGGCATGTCTCGTTAAAGAAACGAAACGGTTTCTTTGGGAACATATGGCGTCTCGGGAACTCAAGTACGGTTTGATTTGAGGATATAAAGGATATCTAGATTGGCAAGGCTTTGCTACATCTATATACTGAAACGAATATAAATTTTCACACAGTGAAACCAATCACTTTGCGCATCCATTTTGTAATTGCGAAAACAATTTAATATCAAACATGTATAATTAAGATTGAAATCAACCTCTGAAATGGAAACAATCCACGATTATAATCTCACAAATCTTGTACCTCCTGAATTGTCAGCAACAATTGATTAAATTATGTAAATGTATTCAGATTTTCTCCAGTGAAGTGTTCTCTCCGTATTTGAAAAAAACTCTAGGCTTTCTTCGTACTCGATTCAATTTAATCTTAAGCGTTGATAACAATCGGATGAAACTGGTGTGACCAATTGCTAAGTATAGTGGATGCGACAGTGTTGCCACCCGTAGGGATTGAGATCAAAAGAGCGCAATTTTCTGGTTCAATCGAATTATTCCGAGGATATTATACGGATGAACTGACAAATAACAATTATTCTCGGAATGGATTATGAAATTTCATTTCGAGAGTACACTGGGCGAGAATACAGATATGTGGTCGAATTTATTCAATACAACTTCGTCCTAACGATTCAGAACATTGTGTGTTGGATAAAATGATACTTTCTGTATAATTACTGTTGGAACAAACCTACGAGACAAATGCAGTGAGCATAGAAATGTATGAAACATAATGTTAGGTTAAGATGGTTAAGTCTCCACGAATATTAAAAACAATATTGAAATTATTCCAGATGAAGACATTTATGCTGACACAAAGTATAAAAATAATGGTACAGTTAAGTGCAAACTATGAATGTCTTCATAACTAGGTAGAGATTTAATCAATCATTTGATATAAGTTTGAAATATGCGATGATCTATAACGTGTACAAACTTGATTTATGTAGATAGTGGGAAAGATTTCAGTTCACAATTATTCAATGTAAAGACTGCCAAAGTTGCTAGAAATAGAAGTAATTTGAATTTAGATATCTAATTCAAAATTGAAGAAGAAATTGTTGAAAAGATTTGTTACTATCATGAATCACATATAAACTTAAGTGAAATTATTGACAAAGAACAAGCTAAATTAAATACAATTCACCAGAATTATGCAAATAGGACAAATTTGATCAAAATTCAATTAATTCAATGAAAGATAGCATCTACGTCAGATATTCTGAAATTATTAATGTAAGAGATATCCTTCAAGATGTTTAGGCATCAGTAGAATTGTAATAGCATCTAAGCTAAAGAAATTTGATCAATTTCATAAATAATATTGAGTAATATATAAGTTATAAGCATTAGAAGTTTAACTTTGTTAAATTTTGACACTTGAAATACTTTACGGATGAAAAGCAAGACTTTCACTGTTCTGTTTAATATGAAACATACATCAAAATATAGTGTAAAAAATAAGCTAATTTTCAACAGTAATTTCGAACCAAGAAATGTTGTAAAATTTGTAAAATCATCGAAACCATCATTTTTAAATAATTTTGACAAAAGCTAGTAAGCTTTGAAATTCAATTTTTCGTGAAAACTATAAATAGGGAAGACACGGAAAAAATCAGTCTTGAAATTACGAGAGCAGAATTCATATCGGTCTGTCTCAAAATAGAACATTTCTCTCTACAATAATCCAGTTCCAAAACCTAAAAATAAATTTAAATATTATTTTGTGAATGGAAATGTAATATAAAAATTTCGTTACATGAGTGTTGTGAATGGAAACATCCCCAATAACAATCAAGAATTCATCAATTTCTATCCATAAGAAGCAATCAACTAAGTGGCCGAACATTCCGGAAATATTCTTCAGGAACCAAAACAAAATCCTGAAATAGAGCAAAGTCAACATCAAAGGAACATTGTTAATGGATAACTAAACTTACCAAAGGTAGAAATGAGTTTATTCATGTAAAGTTTTCCAATTTGAATTACGTTACGATATTTAGATAGGGTTAGGTTAGAACATAGAATTAAACATTTAAATTATTAATCACTGAAGATTATATTTCAAATTACTTTGATATAATATTTTTTTTTCAAATTCGGACCCTCCCTTTGAAAGCAAATCAAAATTTAAGGATATTACAAATTTTCAATAAAAATTATATGAACTATAGAGCTAGCTGAGAACCCTCGAACATCACTTATATACAGGGGTGATCTAAGATTCATTCGAAACTGGGAAATTTTGAAACTAAATTGCATAATCTTAAGTGGAATTATGGATTAAATAAACATGTAAATAAAAAATATAAAAAACAATATAACAGTTCTTTGTCTTGTTATTGTTGCATCGAGTAGACAAAATTTTGTCCGAAATCTATCGATAGTTCGACGAATAAGCTGCTCTGATGGACGATTACGTAAACCATAAATTTCACGAAGTGCTCTATAAGTTTGGCGAATAGAACAATGTTGATGAAAATAAATTTCAACAATTTGTAAACGTTGTAGCGGCGTGAGTCTTCCCATAATAATTTGTCAATGCTTACTGAACAGAAATGTCAAAACAACATGGCTTCTATCTTCTGTCAAATCACAGTTATCCCTATCGAAAGTTCTATAAGTAAAAAAAAACACCCGATACCTTCATAATATTCTGGACTCATCCAACCAGTTTCTATTAAATTCTAAAAGAGACAAACCCATCTTTATCACGGTCTGTCACCATCGGTAGTCTCCAACTGCCGGAACTCTCACCGACCGAACGGTCTTCCCTCACCATCGCAACATTAAAAAGGCGTGGCGCAGGGAAACGATCACGGCCCTCTTTTTTTCGTGGAGAAGGCGTATTACCATACAGAGTACCCGCTCGAAACAATAACATTCCAGGTGGTCAGGCTCGCCGTAAATCCCGTCCGAACACGGGTCGCTGAACAAAAACACGACCCGGGAACCGAGTTCCTTTGATAGTGCCGGGAAAGCCGACCGCGCGCCCGCCGTATCTCGCTCGGTCGATAATTAAATTTATTTTCGCGCTAGATTCAGGTTACGCGGGTCCACGGTTCCGTGCCGAAGGTCACGATCAAGACGCGCGGTGCCCTCTGATTTCCCACGGGATCGGGGACGTAATAACCGAAATCAAACCATCGTAACGGCCGTTCGAACGGTTACGTTCCAACGATGATTGTTACCCGATGAATTCCTGAGCGTATTCGATTCGATAAGGCTAAGTACAGACCTAAACGTTGTATCCAAAGAGGAAAAGGAGAATTTAATGTTGTATAGACCTTAAGATGAACAGTAGAGAAAATATACCTTCATATAGGCTGTAACGTAAAAGCGGTCCAATGGTTAAGAGAGAAAGAGGCAGAAAGTTTATTCGTGCTTTTTACAATTGCAAGAATTGCTTTCACAGGTCAGAGCAAACAGATTAAAGTAGAAATGGAACGGTAACCGTTATGACAACCGACCACAGATTTGTAACAGTTGCGCAGTGCTAATCATTCTTCCATAAAGATAGCGATGGGCGAAGACCATCGCGACTCCCTTAGTACGAACCGAAAATCCAGCTCCACCATAAAGCCAATAAATTTTCCCTACGACTTTCCGTTTCTTAGCCACGAACGAAAGAAAACAGGAAATATCACGATTTTTCCCGCGCCCGCCATTTGTAAACAAACAAGCCCCACCCAGCTCGGCCTTGGACCGCTTCTATGGTCTACGTACCGAGGTGATCCGTGAAGTAATACGACGGTGGTCCAAAATTATCGAACCACGCGGAAAAAGTGGATCCGTCGATTTATACGAATCGATCGATAAATATTGATCAATCGACTACGCTAGTAACAATTATCACAACACAAATATAGAAACAGATATCGGGTGTTTTATTTAGAGTGTTAGAACTTTAAATTGAAATAAAACATATTTAAATTAAGATTGAAGCTAATTTTCTTTTATTTGAAAGATAATTGTATGACATTTATGTTCTAAAAATAATTTCTGGTATGTCGACCACGATTAGCTCTGAGGAACTGCATTCGACCAGACCAATTTGGGACCACTTTTTCGAATTATTCAGGCGTTATTTCATCAACAACACGAGTTATGCTGGCTTCCAATGCGTCTATTGTTTCTGGTTTATCAGCATAAACCAATGACTTGACATAACCCCAAAGAAAATAATCCAGTGGAGTTATGTCGCATGATCTTGGAGGCCAATTAATTGGACCACTACTCTAAATAATGTTATCGCCAAATATTTCTCTCAATAAATTAATTGTTACGGTAGCAGCATGAGGTGAAGCATCATCTTGTTGAAACCAAAACACTTATGAGTCGATGCCATTCAAATTTTGAAACAAATAATCATTGATCATCGATCTGTAACGAGCACCATTCCCTGTAACATTAGCTCCAGCATCGTTTTTAAAGAAATATGGACCGATGATGCCTCCAGCGTATAAAGCACACCATACAGTTCATTTTTCAGGATGCAATGGAACCTGCAGAACTTTTTGAGCATTGTTTTCACTCCATATACGGCAATGTTGCTTGTTTACATAGCCGTTCAACCAGAAATGAGCTTCACACAATTTTACGATAAAAAAGTGGATCAACTTCAAGCTGTTCTAGCGCCCAATCAGCAAACAAACGACGATTATTATGGTAAAGTGGCTTTAGTTCTTGAACCAGTTGGATCTTGTAAGGGTGTAGACCAAGATATTTACGCAAAATTTTCCATGTGGTGGATGAACCAGTTGGATCTTGTATGGATGTTCTTTGTCTTGTTGTTGTTGCAACGAGTAGAGAAAATGTTGTCCGAAATCTATCGATAGTTCGACGAATAAGCTGCTCTGATGGACGATTATGCAAACCATATATTTCACGAAGTGCTCTATAAGTTTGGCGAATAGAACACTGATTTTGAAAATAAATTTCAACAATTTGTGAACGTTTTTCCGGCGTGAGTCTTTCCATGATAATTTTTCGATGCTTACTGAACTGAAATGTCAAAACAACTTGGCTTCTACCTTCTGTCGATTCACAGTTATCCCTATCGTTCTAAAAAAGCACCTGATAACTGAGCAGTCTATCATAACATCATCAAAATTCTTAGATTGAAATCGCAAAGATAAAGTGATCTTAATAAATTAAAATAAACAAACACATTCACATAAAGAGTAAAGATGAAATAATATTTACACCTTAAAATTAAACGAGCTAGAGGTAATCATATTTAATACGGTAGTATTAAATTAAAGTCTTTAGATAAGAACAATATTTACTGAAATTAATGAATAATGGGGTGGTTGTTGCAACAAAAGGCGCGTACCCATAAAACTGGCGGGATTTTACCCGATTTCAGGAATTCTGTCTATAAGGGGGAATACATCAGAAATATATCTGTGCTAGCTTTAAGGGAGGGATATTATGACGTGTTGGTTTCGAGTTCGTGGATTCTGGTATCGAGTTAAAATCTTCTTCGCGACCGTTAGCCTTCTTGGCTCTTTGTGGAAACACAAAGGGTGGATGGACCCGCAGAGGTATTCGTACACCTGGCCACTCACCGACTCATGGGGGCAAAATATGAATGACAGAAGTGTTGACACATTCGAAATAACCACTACTTCAAAATGAAAACTCTAGATGTCCCACCCTTTAGAAGATCTTCGCCAGAGAATAGTGTTAGCATATGACGAATTAACACTTGAAATGTTGCAGAATGTGAAGAAATAATATGAACTACGCCACTAACTCTAAAAATGACGATAGGAAATTTGAATTAAAATTCATTCAAAAACTTGACCGCTCAAATTTTTTCATATTCATAAATCGAATTGCAAAACCAGAATGATATGTCACTCGATCACTATTGCGATTTGAGATTCGTAAGGGGGCTTACACCCAGTTTAGAGGGATGATCGTAGATCAACAGATTTGATATCGAAAGATGTCCCCCCTTTATAAAAATTGATCTGTCTGAGTCATTTTTGGAAAAACTCATATTTACGGAAATATTCGGCCGAACTCTTTTTTGTTCATGTTGCATTCTGTTATACCTCGCTACAAATTTTAATTTCGTGAAATTTATCAGAAACTTTTTTGGAATTTAATTGAATAAATGCCTGAGGAGAAAGAAATTTTATAAAACTAGAATTTGTAGTGTGATGTAACAGAATTACTTTGTTTTATATTTGAGATTATGAGAAAAACCTTCTATTGGAAAAAAATCCCTCTTTTGATTATTTTATCCTAATATAATTCCGTTATCAAGAGTCAAGCTGAAGAAATTATTCCTTCTGAGAGTAACATTTCTAATGTCACTGAATTTCAAGATTTTATCTTAAAGGGACGGACAAATATGATGACAATTTTTAATTTAAGAATTTGAACCTTTTATATTCACGTAAATATTCATGTCGAAATCAGAATCTCCCTCTTAAGCTTCAATAATTGTTTACAGCACGGCATAACATAAATCCCAGAGGTTTTCTATAAATTCCTTTCTGGCGATCCGTTGGAGAATTCTCGACTGCTGCTTTTTTCGTCAGCGAAACCTTATTGGTCTTCTACTTCTTCATTGTTCGAAGTTCGCGGCACTAAAAAGTACTAAAAACCCTCGACGGAATCGTCCCAGTTTGGATAGATCGTCGGCAATAAAATACCAGCTCTGCGCGCTCTTAGAAATGTTTATGTTCAACAATTTACGCGTATTATTCGACTCCGAGGAGCACCTCGGTATAAATAAAACGGTTAATTTATACTTTTTTCCAACGTTGGAATAGAAGGAATTAAGCGAACTGTGGGCCCGTGGAATTTTATTGTTTGATTTCGAACTTTCGCTATACTGGACGGTAGTGTAGCTTTTGCGAAAGGATCGACATATCGTGCTTCGAAATGTGATCATTTTATTTAATGGTGAGAATTTTTTTTTTGAAGCCACAAATTCGCATCCGTTTTCTTCAGTATGGTGAATTCGTTCATAAATGGCTACTAAACTATTCAAGAGATTAAAACAAGTTTCTTGGAGTTACTATATTTTATTACCGAAAAACTGTAATGCTCAAACATTTTTGTGACTGCAATTTCGATGTATTACTTCCTCTTCAGACTACTGAACCCCAACAAAAAGTACAGCATATTTATGTGGATTCAGTTACAAAATAATAATAACAATACAAGTAGTACAACAAGCTTTCTTGTAACCCTTTGCAAAAATAACGGTGAAACTGAAACAAACAACACTTATTATGGTCAAGTGGCTTCAGTTCTTGAACCAGTTGGATCTTGTATGGGTGTAGACCAAGATCTTTACGCAAAATTTTCCATGTGGTAGATGCACAAGGTCCAACTTGTTGTGAACGTCGACAAATCTGGATCATCATTAACACTATGACTTACAGCAGCGATATTTTATTCTGTACATACAGTTCTTTGTCTTGTTGTTGTTGCTGCATCGAGTAGAGAAAATGTTGTCCGAAATCTATCGATAGTTCGACGAATAAGCTGCTCTGATGGACGATTATGTAAACCATATATTTCACGAAGTGCTCTATAAGTTTGGCGAATAGAATACTGATTTTGAAAATAAATTTCAACAATTTGTGAACGTTTTTGCGGCGTCAGTCTTTCCATGATAATTTTTTAATGCTTACTGAACTGAAATGTCAAAACAACGTGGCTTCCACCTTCTGTCGCATAACAGTTATCCCTATCGTAAGTTCTATCACTCTAAAAAAACACCTGATAGCTAAGCAGTCTATCATAACATCATAAAAATTCTTAAATTGAAATCGCAAAGATAAAGTGATATTAATAAATTAAAATAAAACAAACACATTCACATAAAGAGTAAATTCGAAATAATATTTACACCTTAAAATTAAACGAGTTAAAGGTAATCATATTTAATACAATAGTATTAAATTAAAGTGTTTAGATAAGAACAATATTTACTGAAATTAATGAATAATGGGGTGGTTGTTGCAACAAAAGGCGCTTACACATAAAACTGGCGGGATTTTACCCAATTTCAGGAATTCTGTCTATAAGGGGGAATACATCAGAAATATATCTGTGCTAGCTTTAAGGGAGGGATATTATGACGTGTTGGTGTCAAATTCGTGGATTCTGGTATCGAGTTAAAATCTTCTTCGCGACCGTTAACGTTCAGGAAGTGCTGAATAGAACACTGATTTTGAAAATAAATTTCAACAATTTGTAAAGGTTGTTGCGGCGTGAGTCTTTCCATGATAATTTGTCAATGCCTACTGAACAGAAATGTCAAAACAACATGGCTTCTACCTTCTGTCAAATCACAGTTATCCTTATCGAAAGTTTTATCACTCTAAAACACCCGATATTATCAATATAAAATATTTTTCAATGTGTAGTAGAAACATTGTCTCCTTCACGACATGAAAGGTATTAATACAAATGTATTAGTAGAGCATATATATGTACATATATTAACATATATACACCAAAAAATCTACCATCTCAAAATATAAAATTAACGAAATAAAGGATAAGATAAAAATAGTTGAACCAAAACTCCAACACTTGATAAGTATATAGTTTTTTCGGTCAATCTGACCGAAACCTTAAATTTACTTTCAGTTGATTCGTCCCAAGATTTATTTATCTTTTTGGTATGTTAAAAATTTATTTTGTGATACATTTTAATCCGAATTTAGTACATTCCGGAAGATGTCAAATAGACCGAAATAATTATATATACTTATGAAATAGTGGAGTTCTGGTTCAACCATTTTTATTTTATCCTTTATTCTGAGAATTTTATATAATTTTGGAATGGTGGACTTTTCTGTATATATTTTGTTAATACATTTGTATTGATGTAAAGGAGAATGTTTTTCCCTAGACATTGAAAATATTTTATATTTATCATAACATAAATTATGATTTACATATATATCCTTAACCTATGTCCTTATAGTAATGATTCACCATGTATAATATTTATGCTCTGAGAAAATAGCCTCAATTAAAGTTCAGCTGGTATACTGTATACCTGGAGTAGGATCCTTATATCTCAGTCTAGATACGGAATTCTGCATTTTATTTTATCTCAGTTAATTTCAAATGAGATGATTGAATTAAAGATTGTCTCTTTCGGTTGAAAGTAATCCTTATATCAATTACCATTAATGCTGATGAAAAGATAGGGCACCAAATAGCTTCATAAACCCTCATTCAATTCTGCACCAACATATCTAAGATAGATTTACGCCTGTCATCCGATGTAACTATCAATTATACAGAGGTATGCATTTCTTTTACCAACCAGGCCATGAATTATTCCACGAACGTTTTAATTATTGAGTTAATTAGTCTATTAATCCTCATGTCTTATCTGGATGAAAATCGCAGATGTTTATTACTTATTTCTTCTCAGTGTACGCGCGTATATTTGCAAAGAACAAATTGTACAAGGGAAGATCAAATACGTTAATAAATCACAATTATATTAAATAATATAAAAAAGTGGAATAACATTGACGTTAAGTAGGAAACTCTGGTGCGCTCATATATTATTAGCGATTTGTCGATGTCGATTAAGTCGATTAATGTTTCATTTCTGCTTATATTTATGGAATAAAACAGCTATTGTTTCATCAATTATATTTTGAATTCTTCAGGTGGGTGTGGTACCTAGCTTTTTCTGTCACATTGGTCATCTTGAATAGGGAGGTAGAACAAGGTGGTGAGATATTCGCAGGTTTTGAGAGATTACAGAATTTAATAGGTTCAATAGAAGGGATTGATTCAGGCCTTTTGTTCATTAAGTAAAATGCATTTTTTGTTGTACCTGTAGAATTGACTACTTGAGCTTGGCTTTAATAACTAAGATGCATGTTATTTTACAGGAAAATATCTTGAAAATAAGTATACATAGATGCGATAATGTTGTAAATTTTACCGGTAGAAGTGTTGTTGTCCTTAAGGCCGTTGAAAATTTTATCTTAGAAGTAAACGAATCAATCATTCATTATAGGGATGAAAGGAAATGAATATATTAATGAAAAACCTCGAAGGTGTAAACAGAGATTTGTAAAATCAGACAAATACGAAAAATTAAATTACTGCTACAACTAATTTTAATATTCTTCTGCAAATTTGACCACGAAATCTTCGTAATTGCAGCTTGTAACTCATACATAAAATTTTTATGTAATAATTCCTCATAATATGTTAGAATATATAATTCTTAATTTAAAGTCATTTAAATTTTACTTTTTTGACTCATATTCAAATTGATTTTTAAATTATGAAATAAATTCATATAGAGTCTAAATATTCACAATATATTCCTTAATTATTAATTATTTTTGAAATTTTGGTTATTTTTCTTGTCATGGGACGTAATTTGGGGTGAATAATTTTTGTTATGTTTTTCTGTGTTCCGAGTACAAATGGTTAAAGGTTGAACGTAACAACACGTTGATCATTTCTGTTTTATTTTGGATACTTTAGAGCTTACTTCGAGTTTATTCGTTCCAGGTTTCATCTTATTTGGTGAGTTCAAGTTTGATCTTGTGATATATTTGAATCTGAATTCAATACATTTCTGAAGAGGTGTAAAGACCGAAATTGTTGAATGTTTCAATTCTCGTTCAATTATTTTTATTTGATCCTTTATTTTGAGAATTTAAGATAATTTTGGAATAGTGGATTTTCTTGTATTTGTATGTTAATATACATATCAGGTGTTTATTTAGAGTGATAGAACTTTCGATAGGGATAACTGTGACTTGACAGAAGGTAGAAGCTATGTTGTTTTGACATTTTTGTTCAGTAAGCATTGACAAATTATCATGGAAAGACTCACGCCGCAACAACGTTTACAAATTGTTGAAATTTATTTTCAAAATCAGTGTTCTATTCACCAAACTTATAGAGCACTTCGTGAAATTTATGGTTCACATAATCGTCCATCAGAGCAGCTTATTCGTCGAACTGTCGATAGATTACGGACAATATTTTCTCTACTCGATGCAACAACAACAACAAGAACTGTACGTACAGACGAAAATATCGCTGCTGTAGGTCAAAGTGTTAATGATAACCCAGATTTGTCTATTCGTCGACGTTCACAACAAGTTGGACTCTGTGCATCCACCACATGGAAAATTTGGCGTAAAGATCTTGGTCTACACCCATACACGATCCAACTGGTCAAGAAAACTGGTCAAGAGCCACTTAACCATAATAAGTGCCGTTTGTTTGCTGATTGGGCCCTAGAACAGCTTGAATTTAATCCTTTTTTCTATCATAAAATTGTGTTTAGTAATGAAGCTCATTTCTGGTTGAACCGCTATGTAAACAAGCAAAATTGCCGTATATGGAGTGAAAAAATCCTCAAGAAATTCTTCAGGTTCCATTGCATCCTGAAAAATGCACTTTATGGTGTGCTTTATACGCTGGATGCATCATCGGTCCATATTCCTTTAAAAACAATGCTGGAGCTAATGTTACAGTGAATGGTGCTCGTTACAGTGAATGGTGCTCGTTACAGTTCGATGATCAATGATCATTTGTTTCAAAATTTGAATGTTATCGACCCAGAAGTGTTTTGGTTCCAACAAGATTGTGCTATACCTCATGGTGCTACCGTAACAATTGATTTATTGAAAGAAAGATTTGGTGACAACATTATTTCGAGAAATGGTCCAATTAATTGGCCTCCAAGATCATGCGACCTAACTCCACTGGATTATTTTCTTTGGGGTTCTGTCAATTCATTGGTTTATGCTGATAAACCAGAAACAATAGACGCTTTGGAAGCTAAAATAACTCGTGTTATTGATGAAATAAGGCCCGAATTACTCGAAAAAGTGGTCTTAAATTGGTCTGGTCGAATGCGGTTCCTCAGAGCTAGTCGGAAATTATTTTTAAATTATAAATGTCATAAAAATATCTTTCAGAAAAAAAAATTGGCTTCAATCCTAATTTAAATGTGTTTTATTACAATTATAAGTTCTATCACTCTAAAAATAAACACCCGATACTTATATACTTTTTGTTGATACATTTGTATCAATACGTTTCATGTCGGGATGTAGAAAATTTTTTTTCCGAAACATTGAAAAAAATTTTATATTGATTATATTGGACTTTTTGTAAATAATTTCAAAAATATATTGTAGAAATTGGAATATATAATTCTAAATTGAAAGTCATAATATCTTTTAAATATGACACGAGCTCGCAAAAAGTTGAAAAAATATTCTATCCCAACCCTGAAACCAGAATAGAAATATGATATAAACGATGGGATCGAGAACTATTTTCATGTACAATCAACAAGAATAATGTACTCGTATTTGATTCAATTTAAATATTTAAAATTTTTGCTATAAATGAAAAATAAGAGCATTAAACCTGTGGGAAAATTCATGAAAAGCTTATTCATGTTTTTAAAGTTCATTTTTATTCGCTACCATTATCCATCATTTTGAATACACATGTTTTCATTGGAATTTTGGATACAAATAAATGCTTTCAATTAAAATTGTTATCTATTAACTAACGGTTTTAAATCTGATTTAACTGGATAACAATATTATTTCCTTTTTATATTTCATGGAATTGTGCATTTTCAGTTTGTGTCTCAAGACGAAATGATAAGACATCTAGGTATTTTACAAGGATCGGATGGAAAATTGTGCAGAAAGGGAGCAGAGTTGTGGCAAAACAACTTATGATACATACCACACGATAATGCACCGATAAAAAAGCTGTCTTAATTTGCAGATTTGTGCAAAATTATCAGATTAGTGTTTTCTCCTACCCCTACTCACCAGACATGATTCCTTGTGATTTTTTGTTTCCAAATAAGCATATGTGCTGAAAATTCACAGTTTCCAGTCTCAAGATGAGTTAAAGCGAAGATGTTGAAAGATAATTCAAATAAAATTAGAATATCAAAACAGATTTAATCCGTTAGTCTCCTACAATTTCAATTTCAAAAAATTTTATTCAAAAATTAAAGTCTTATAAGCACAGCTTATATTTAATAGACGTATAAAATCAAAACTCCATATAAAATATCAAATGGAATAAATAACCCAACAAATATAAATTGTCAATTAAAAGTAAAAAATAAATATTTGAAGGAGACAAAATTTTGTTTCTGATCTTACAATTATGAAAACTAATTCCTTTTCAAAAATACAAAACATAATTTTAATGACTTCTCAGACAATATAAATTATTTGAAATATACAATATATTTAAATAAGTTACTTCAAAAATCTCTCAAAACTCAAATTCAAGATATTCTATAATATGTTCGTCACAAAAATTACAGAAATCTGTAAGGTATTGTATGGTTTTCTTTAAAGTTAATGTTTGAACGAGGATAACACGAAGTCTCTAGGTAAGTTATATTTGTTGTTAATTGATTTTATTTTTTAAATGTGAAGTAGGACCAATGAAGACCTTATCGGAATTCTAATTGTATTTTGAAGATATAATACATGTTATATTCTTTTGGCTAAACTCAAGTATTTCGGTTTTATGGAGAGCAGTATAAAACTGCCCCAATCTTATATATCGAACAGGCGTCAAAAAGTCGCAGGGGGTGGAAAGGAGTCAGATATGGAGAATATCTCTTTAGGAGTACCTCAAGGTTCGGCCCTCGGACCGATCTTGTTTTTAATTTATATGAATGACTTTCTATTATGTTTACCAACCATAGCAAAATGTGTTTTATTCGCAGATGACGCTCCTTCTGAGTGGACCGGTGCTCAATCAGTTGTTAGAGGACACGCGTGAAAAGGTTCAATTCGAATCAATTGATACAGAATCAAGAAAAAACTAATATTTCAGTGTGTTCATTAAGATCTATAGATGAGAACTTGAAAGGAACTGTAAATTTTCTAAGATTATATTTGGATTATGTTCATTGTGACGAACTCTCTAAAAAAACTGAGCAAAAATATTTTTGTTATCCGTACTCTTGCACTTTAAGTCTCGTTTGAAACATTGCTGACAGCCTACCATGCTCTGAGTCACTCTTTAATAAAGTATGGTATTTTAGTGTGGGGTCACACCCCACATGCAGCAAAAAGTTTTTCACTGCAGAGAAAAGTTATCCGAATTATGGATAATATAGACAAGCGGATTGTATAATTTCCTTTAAAAGATTTGGAATTATGACTGTTCCAAGTGTTTTACGAATGTCTGAATTATATTTATGAAAGCCACACTCCTCAATTGCTAAATGCAGATGTTCGCAATCATAACACAAAAGCACGCATGGATGTCAGAAATGAATTCTTAAGATTAAAACAAAAAATGGTCCGAACTTCTGGGCATATAAACTACATAACAAATTCAATGAGAAACTCAAAGAAAAAACAATTCCGTTTTAGTATTAAGGAATAACTCATTGATAATATCGGGTGTTTTTTTTTAGAGTGATATAATTTTGAATCAAAATAAAACACATTTAAATCAAGATTGGTGCCAAATATTTTTTCATTGGAAAGATAATTTTAAGACATTTATGTTTTAAAAATAATTTCCGGCATATGTCCACCACGGCTAGCTCTGAGGAACTGTATTCGACCAGACCAATTTTGGACTACTGTTTCGAGTAATTACGGCCATTTTTCATCAATAACTCAAGTTATGTTGGCTTTCAAAGCGTCTATTGTTTCTGGTTCGTCAGCATAAACCAATGTCAAGTCATTGGTTTATGACTTGACATAACCCCATAAGAAAATAATACAGCGGAGTTATGTCGCATAATCTTGGAGGTCAATTAATTGGACCATTTCTCGAAATAATGTTATCGCCAAATCTTTCTTTCATTAAATCATTTGTTACGGTAGCAGCATGAGGTGTAGTACTATCTTGTTGGAATCAAAACACTTCTGGGTCGATACCGTTCAAATTTTGAAACAAACAATAATTGATCATCGATCTGTAACGAGCAACATTAGCTTCAGCATCGTTTTTGAAGAAATATGGACCGATGATGCCTCCAGCGTATAAAGCACACCATACAGTGCATTTTTCAGGATGTAATGGAACCTGCAGAACTTCTTGAGGATTGTTTTCACTCCATATACGGAAATTTTGCTTGTTTACATGGCTGTTCAACCAGAAATGAGCTTCATCACTAAACAAAATTTTACGATAAAAAAGTGGATCAACTTCAAGGTGTTCTAGGGCCCAATCAGCAAACAAACGACGCTTACTATGATCAAGTGGCTTTAGTTCTTGAACCAGTTGGAACTTGTAGGGGTGTAGACCCAAGTTCTTCACGCAAAATTGTCCATGTGGTGGATGCACAGAGTCCAACTTGTTGTGAACGTCGATGATTAGACAAATCTGGATCATCATTAATCCTATGACTTACAGCAGCGATATTTTCTTCTGCACGTACAGTTCTTTGACTTGTTGTTGTTGCATCGAGTAGAGAAAATAATGTCCGAAATCTATCGATAGTTCGACGAATAAGCTGCTCTGATGGACGATTATGTAACCATAAATTTCACGAAGTGCTCTATAAGTTTGGCGAATGGAACACTGATTTTGAACATGATTTTCAACAATTTGCAAACCTTGTTGCGGCGTGAGTCTCTTCATGAAAACTTGTCAATGCTTACTGAATAGAAATATCAAAACAGCATGGCTTCTACCTTCTGTCAAATCACAGTTATCCCTATCAAAAGTTCTATCACTCTAAAAAAAACACACGATAGTTTTTATTCAATGGAAGAATTCTTTGCTAAGCAGATATAATAGCAAATTTGTTATAATGACGAATGTAAATCGAAAGATATAAGCATGAATAAAAATTATTATCATTATTCCGTTCAGCCAAGGCTTCGCAGATGGAAATTCGATCCACCATGTTTTCTGGTGTTTATTGTTGTGGCACCCAAACATCGAGCTTCTTTGCGAATCCTTTACCCAAATGGTTCAAAATTGTATTATGGTCGAACCTCAGCTCTTAGGCGATGCTACAACTACTAACATGCTGGTTAGTAGCAGATTATTTATGTGCTTTTATGACATGAAATTTTTTGAGCAAAACTTCACTTTCCCCAAACTATTAGGTAGATAAACCATAGTTCACCTCTTCGTGAACGGGAACACGCGTCCTAATTTCTAAGTAACACATCTTTTCCATCCCTCCAACCTTCAGACCTTCCATCGACACGCCCCTAACACAACAATCCGCCACCCTTCCTGGCAGAACCGCTCAATTGCGAAAACAATCCACCTGTTGACCCGTCTCACCTGCTCGGTTCAAGCCACGCTTTATAAACAAATCGGTTCGCATTACGGAATTTCAAAGGAACCCCTTGCTGCCCTCTGCGGCTGATCGAGGAAGCAGCTTTGTCAAGCGACGGCCGATCCGGTGTGCCTCGCGGCACTAATTGATGCTCGCCGTCGAAGGGTAATGGATAGGATTTCACAGGGCCCGACCAGACTCTGGGGGACCACACATGTCGACGCCCACTGGACTAACCGAAGAGATCGTTACCGGACGAAAATTCGCATGAGGTAATGGATACGAAAGGGTTCTTTGGGGATTCGATCATAGAGCCTACTGCAGCAAAAAGTACCCCCAATATGCAGGGTGTTTCACGAATGATTGAACAGGCTTTTAGGGTAGATGCAGGACATTTTGTTGAGTCTGAATCAGTGCTCGAAATATGTTCTAACTGTATTAGTTTAAGATTTACAGGATGTTTTATGCATTTTATCAAAAACTTTCAATCGGCATACCGCCTGCATGGATCTTCATGAAAACTTGAGGGAATGAGTATAGACCAATGCCAAATATTTGCTCATAATGACTTATCGATGGCTTAGCTCCGGACTGAGAAAATTACATTCTTAATCCCAAATCTAGTAAAACACCCTGTACATCCAATTTTCAAAAAGCGAAATTCTCTTCAGAATCTACAATAAATACTCTCTCAAACAAGCCTATTAGGATCAATGGCACACTTCGCATCATTATTTTATGAATCATTGAATATTAGGAATTTTCAATTTATAGTAAACACGGACCTGTGAATCTCCGAATACTGTGTCTATTCATATTGAATCGATTGGAATTCTCAGTAACATGACTGAGGTATTGTGTTGCATCTTATTTCATCTAAAACATGAATGTAGGGGCAACATCAAATATTTTTTGCAAATTCAACCGAAAACTCGAATTAACATTGAACATTTAACTGGACCATTATAAAATGGACTTAATAATAAAAATATAAAATGTGTGGAAACAATTGACAATAAATAAGAGAAAAAATTATAACTTGTTTTCGAAAATACCCCCTCTTTTTTATAAACATTTTCTAGCTCTTGTGATCAAATGAGCTACAGCTTTCTTCAAAATTTCCGGTCGATTTCGTATTTCTTCACATGCAGCTTGAATACGATCAATCAGATGCTCCCTGTCTATGATTTCTTCAGAGTAAACTTAATTTTTTAAGTGCCCTCGAGAAAATAATCCAAGCATGTAAGATCTGAGAATCTTGCAGGCCAATCATGAGGTCATCTCTATCAAACCAATGATCTGGATAAACTTCATTCAAATGCGCTACAATTTCACGAATAAAATGTGCCGGAGCTCCATCATCTTGGAATATTGCTGTGTGGAAGAATATATGGTCCAATTAGGCGATTATTGTAAATTCCACACCAAATATTGTCTGAAAAACGATGTTGTGAATTGCGTTTCCTAGTCACTTTCGGATGGAGATCAAAACACTTCTGGGTCGATACCATTCAAATTTGGAAACAAATAATCATTGATCATCGATCTGTAATGAGCACCATTAACTGTAACGTTAGCTCCAACATCGTTTTTAAAGAAATATGGACCGATTATACCTCCAGCGTGTAAAGCACACCTTACAGTGCATTTTTCAGGATGCAATGGAACCTGCAGAACTTCTTGAGGATTGTTTTCACTCCATATACGGCAATTTTGCTTGTTTACATAGCCGTTCAACCGAAATAAGTTTAATCTCTAAACACAATTTTACGGAAAAAAGTGGATCAACTTCAAGCTGTTCTAGGGCCCAATCAGCAAACAAACAACGCTTGATATGGTCAAGTGGCTTTAGTTCTTGAACCGGTTGGATCTTGTATGGGTGTAGAGGCAAAATTTTCCATGTGGTGGATGCACAGAATTCAACTTGTTGTGAACGTCGACAAAAAGACAAATCTGGATCATCATTCACACTATGACTTACAGCAGCGATATTTTCTTCTGTACGTACAGTTCTTTGCCTTGTTGTTGTTGCATCGAGTAGAGAAAATGTTGTCCGCAATCTATCGATAGTTCGACGAATAAGCTGCTCTGATGAACGATTATGTAAACCATAAATTTCACGAAATGCTCTAAGTTTGGCGAATAGAACACTGATTTTGAAAATAAATTTCAACAATTTGTGAACGTTGTTGCGGCGTGAGTCTTTCCCTGATAATTTGTCAATGCTTACTGAACAGAAATGTCAAAACAACATGGCTTCTACCTTCTGTCAAATCACAGTTATCCCTATCGAAAGTTCTATCACTCTAAAAAAAACACCCGATATATATTGGGGGTACTTTTTGCTGCAGTAACTCGTTGTTTCTATGAAGATCTTTGAGGTGCTTGAGCCAGGTTTCTTCCTCGATCTGGCTTACAGATATGAGTTCACTGATCTAATTAATTTGGCTTCTTATATGGCGCCATATTGAGTACAACACAAAAAGGCCAAATCAATTCAATAGACAGACTTACCTCTTTTACACGCAAGGGACGTATTCCACGTTTTCGATTCCAAACCGATTGCATGAATCAAAGAAAACGAAACGTTAAATGTATGTACGAGATATCGATCAGGCATCTACCGAAAAAAATAATTCCTTTTCCCCAACCTATTATTTACATTTGTGACTGAGTTCAGTTAATGTGTGAAGTTAACCCAAGTTGAGTCAGTGGAAGTGAACGACGGTGAAAAAACTCATCGACCTACTCATCGAAGAGCAAGCAAGTGTTTTCACCACAACTGCATAGCGAAAATCCATCGTAACAATTCCCTCGATGTTGGGTGAAATAACTCGAAATTGTACTATATAATTTTTAGACTGTAAATAAACGAATTAGTTATTATATCTCTCTATTCCCCTCGAAGTATGTTCATCCTGGAATTTGCGTACTGATTGATTAACATTCAAGCAATTACTACAGAAGAATTCCAAAAGGTAATATGTATCTAAATACCGAGCAATTCTGTGAATAATGAATCTGGCTGAATTGTTTTTCATGAAGACGGTACTTTTTGGAAAAATAAGTTTTTTTGAGTTATACAATGTACTCGAGATACAAAACTGCCCTCACTGAAGAGTTCTGTGAATGGAAATCAAAAAAATGTTGACGGCCTGTCCCATTTTTGAAGTAATTGGTTTGTTATTTCTTCAGAACATTATAAAAAGGCTTATAAGTTCTTTAAGTTTATACTCGCATCATCCACCTCGAACAAAGATCTCCGGGACGCCCATGAGAGCCCTAAAAAGGCGTCGCTGCAAAAACCGCCAGCATTTAGCCCCGCTATGGTTAAATTCCATTACGTCCCGTTTCGTTAGGACAGCGAGACCATAGAACTCGAAGAAGTTGACTTCGTGAGAACTATTTTATAGTCGGGATAATGATCTACTAGGTGATTATTTGTTAAACGCTATTCACACGTCGTACGAGAATAAATATTTGGACGGTGTTCGGTTCCTCTGATCACAGATAAATCAAGTTTCAATAAGGCGCGATCTGTACCGGGCGGTGCGGTAGAAGTTGCCACAGGCAATTCGCGTTGATATAGAGGTATATATAGATCGGGGAAGGACGATGAAAGCGATATAATACGATCCTAACATGAAAAATTATGACGCCTTTCATCAGGGTTCTTTCTGATCGTCGACAACGACCGGAGGTCAATGGGTGAAGGTCCTATCGATTAGGATGGATTTTTAAGTATGAGAACGGATTGTCGATACTTCCTTAAGCCTCAAATGCGTGTGAAGCTTAGTGCATTCCTTCGAAAATATTGAAATACAGAAAAGGGGAAATATTGAAAATATTAACTGAATCAATTCTCCGAAACCTTTACAGATTTAAATCTAAAATATCTCTTAACAACTTTTCAAAATTCAATTGAGTGGGATGCCCAGAAAACACTATATCATTTTATAGACATTCAAAATTATCGAAAAGAAATTTTTTTAAATTCTATGTGGAGCATTTTTTGGAAATCGAATTTGTTAGTTATCTAATCGAAACAGGCTGTCCCTGATGATATTTGCTGAATGTTCGCGGTCAATATTCTATATTTTCTATTAATTATTTATTGGTTAATGTAATATCATGTATATAAATAAAAGTAGTAATTGTAAAATAAATGAAGAAAATACTTTCTATGTTAATTGCATTCTATGGTTTGAGTTAGGTACGCTTGGTAACCTAAAAACTCTTTCTCTTTTTCTGTTGTAACTCGAGTTGTGTACATTGTTATTTTGTTATTAAAGTCTGAGTTAAACATACTCATATTATTTTACCCACGATATTACAGTTAACTCCCGCACATATGTGTTAATAATTTTATACACCCATGCAAAGAAACACATTTTATTTCATCCAATTTTAAAAAGTTTTTCACCAATTTTTTTCAGATCAAAATTGGTAGATAGATATCCGAGAATTGATCTAGTTAATGTTTGAAAGAACCCTTCGAAATAACTTTAAATTTCAATGATTTTCTGCAGTTTGTTAGTGGGATATTTCTTTAGAATTTTATAATTAGCAGAATTTATGAGATTTTCGTATTTTTCTATACTCTTCTTCATCTTATGCAATAAAACTATACATATATGACAAATAATGACTTTTAATTCAGAATTATATATTCTAACTTCTACAACATATATTGAAACTATATACAAAAACTATCTAATTGATATCCTCATATATAATCAATATAAAATATTTTCCAATATCTCGGAAAAAACCGTTTTCCATCCCGACATGAAATGTATTAATACAAATATATTAACGAAAACTATATAAGTGTGTATTTTAACATACAAATACAAGAAAATCCTTTATTCCAAAATAATCTAAAATTCTCAAAATAAAGGATCAAATATAAATAATTGAACATGAATTTCAACATTTGATAGCTATTCCGGTCTCTCCGACCTCTTCAGAAATGTAATGAATTCAGATTCAAATATATAACAAGATCAAAATTTAACTCACCAAATAAGATAAAACTTGGAACGAATAAACTCTAAGTAAGCTTCAAAGTATCCAAAATAAAACAGAAATGATCAACGTGGTGTAACGTACAACTTATAACTATTTGTACTCGGAACACAGAAAAACATAACAACACTTATTCACCCCCAATAATGTCTCATGATGAGAAAAATAACCAGAATTTCAAAAATAATAAATGATTAAGGAATATATTGTGGATATTACCATTTCTATATGTCTACTGAAAAAAAAAACGAGTTTCTAAGACATTTTCAATTGTGTCTGTTTCAATTCTAGAGAAAATCATTGAAATTAAAATGTGTGGAGTTGTAACAGAATTATATTTCTTGATATTTTAGATATAGTTTCTATCGGGTGTTTTTTTTTAGAGAGATAGAACTATAAATTGAAATAAAACACATTTGAATTAAGATTGAAGCCAATTTTTTTTATTTGAAATACAATTTTATGACATTTGTGTTTTAAAAATAATTTCCGTCATATATCTACCACGACTAGCTCTGAGGAATCGCATTCGACCAGACCAATTTTGGACCACTTTTTCGAGTAATTCAGGCCTTATTTAATCAATAACACGAGGTATGTTGGCTTTCAAAGCGTCTATGGTTTCTGGTTTATCAGCATAAACCAATGACTTGACATAACCCCAAAGAAAATAATCCAGTGGAGTTATGTTGCATGATCTTGATGGCCAATTAATTGGACCATTTCTCGCAATAATGTTATCACCAAATCTTTCTTTCAATAAATCAATTACGTACAGTTCTTTGTCTTGTTTTGTGTTGTTGCATCGAGTAAAGAAAATGTTGAAATCTATCGATAGTTCGACGAATAAGGTGCTCTGATGGACGATTATGTAAACCATAAATTTCACGAAGTGCTCTATAAGTTTGGCGAATAGAACACTGGTTTTGAAAATAAATTTCAACAATTTGTAAACGATGTTGCGGTGTGAGTCTTTCCATGATAATTTGTCAATGCTTACTGAACAGAAATGTCAAAACTACCTGGCTTCTTCCTTCTGTCAAATCACAGTTATCCCTATCGAAATTTCTATTACTCTAATAAAACACCCGATATGTGATGTATTTTTTATTGATTGTTTTTATTTATCGTTCAAAAAACTGACGAGTATCGATAGTTCTAAACGCCGTTCTGAAGAGGCATATGCATATTTTTGAAGTGTTTTTCGAAGGAGTTTTCTTAAGACAGATTTTTCAGCATTTTTCAAGTTTACGTTAGGCATTTTTGAATAGAATTTGTTATTCATGATGTTAATATAAAACAGCTATTAGGAGTACAAATAAGTTTCGGCCGTCTTTTAACGTTTTTTGTTTCATGAATCATTCCTAATGATTTTAAACGATGTGAGACTGCTTGCTGAGTGACTTCTAATGTTAGAGCAAGTTCTTTTTGTGTTTGAGATGAATCTTCCTCCAATAATTCCTCCAATTCTGCATCCTCGTAAATTTTTGGCCTTCCACTGCGATCTTTGTTTTCTACGTCGAAATCACCGTTTTTAAACTTTTGAAACCACTCTCGACACGTTCTCTCACTCAAAGCACCCTCACCATATGCTTCTACGAGCAATTGATGCGCCTCAGCAGCAGATTTCTTTAAATTAAAGAAGTAAACTAATATTTCCCGCAAATGACGCTTACTTGGCTCAAATTTTGACGTTTTCAACTTATAAAAATTATATTTTACCAATATAAAATCAATGATATTAATAGGTTATGTTGTTCTTGAATGTCCAAACTATTTTTTAAGCCAGTTATCATCTGCGAAAGCTAACCGAAACTCCGTGCCGCGCCATCTACAATAAAACGGCGGAAACTTATTTTTAGTCCTAATATATTGGCCAAAGTTTTTTGGGTAATATTCTATATTCACATTAGAATCTTTCATCTCTTTTAGGTGCTGTTCAATGTTTGATTTTTCCATATGTCGACTGAAAAGAAAAACGAGTTTCTAAGACATTTTCATTCAATTGTGTCAGTTTCAATTTTTGAGAAAATCATTGAAATCAAATTTTGTGGAGTTGTGACAGAATTATTCGTCTTGATATTTTAGAAATAGTTTATGTTTGCTTATGACATCCTAAATTCTATCATAACGAATCTGGTTTTACATCTCTTGAATCATGCATGAATGAGCTGACCATTTCAGTTTTACAACATCTCTAATTTCACGAATTATAAACTAAACCAAATAACTGTAATATTCGAATTCAAAGAATATTTAGATACTTCTGAAGTCTGATAAAATTCCTCTCCAATCTCGTCCATGCCCTAAGAATAACTTACGGAATTCCAGCGTGTTTACCAGGAAACCATCACATCGCATTTTTTTCGTCTATGACGACGATCTTGAAATGGCATCGGAATGTTTATAATGTCGAGGAATTTAAAAACGAGGGCTTATTACACGTCGTCTCACTTGACGGAGCGTGCACTAAAGCAGAGTAATGAGTAACAGGCTCAAACTATGCATTATTCATGCCATTTTAAATCCAGGATTTTCTGCCTTCGTTTCGGGATGAAACTCAACTATCTAGACTCTGAAACTGCTCTGCTTATTAAGATGACATAACGTAAAAGGAATAGCAGACAGTCATAATATGTATCAATGTTCTGTCAGCCTCTTACAAATATTTTCTCACGATTCATACTTAGTGAAAGCTACACTGCTCAACAGTTGAAGTAACTGAAGAGTTTGCTAACAAAAAATGTATACGAAAATCACACAAATCCTATGATTACCTAAAAAATGTTGAAAAGCACTCACTGATGTGAAATCAGCAGTTTTTGCGCGCATGAAAGAAAACTCAGAATATTTTGGAAGAATTACATTTTTTAATATGGTTCCCTAAAACCTTAACACATTTGTTAGATCGAGAAATAGGTATCGGGTGTTTTTTTGAGTGATAGAACTTTAAATTGAAATAAAACACATTTAAATTGAGATTGAAGCCAAATTTTTTTTGGACCACTTTTTCGAGTAATTCAGGCCTTATTTCATCAATAACACGAGTTATGCTGGCTTCCAAAGCGTCTATTGTTTCTGGTTTATCAGCATAAACCAATGACTTGACATAAACCCAAAGAAAATAATCCATGTCACAAAAAAAGATTATGCTGCTTAAGTGTGAAGTTGGGTTCGAAAAAATACAATTTAATCTTGTCGGGAAAGAACGAAATTACTTTCCGAACCTTATAACAACACCAAACAGGTCTTGAGGCACACCAGTAGTTACAATATACTGGTAGAACAAAATATAACCAAAGTTTGAATTCATGAACGTAAGTATGAAGTTACAAATAATAATTTCACACCTGAAAATACAAGATCTATTGCCAAAAAATCAAGTTGAAAAATGTATTCCTTCTGAATGTAACAGTTCCAACATCGCCGATTATATAATTTTCCTTTAGAGTTATTTTGTTGATTGGACCATTATTCTGATCAAGTAATTGTTCAAAGAAGTTAATTGGTTTCTTTCTACAAAGTTTTGTTGAAATTAACATAAGGTCTCAAAAACTTCCTTTCCCATTCAAGCTACATTTTCAATTTTCCCTGTCTATATTTCATCGAAATATGAAAAGACATCGGAGTCATCACGATCATTATAGACATCGGAACATTATAAAAGCATTAGTTGATTAAAGTGTAATTTTTGGCAAACTTGGCAATCTATCTAATGGCAGGGCAACATTAATTCACAATCAACTCTGATATCCACAATGTAAATAGCTCGTGTTCTCGATGAATAAAGACGATTCTTGAAACGATTTCAACATTATTATGATTAATATTGCTCAGGGAATATTATCAGAAATCAGGTTCTGATATTTGTTGACAAAGCTTCCATCCAGGTACAGATAATACTGTTTTTCAAATGAATCTAACAGAATACTATAATTAAAGGAACTACTGTAGTGAGACAATTTTTATATTCCAATAAACATATGGAAATTTGTAATCATATCATTTAATAAAGTGTTTATATCTAGACCACTTTTACAGTATGAAAATGAGCATTTCATGCTGAACAATAACTTTATTTGCCATCGTTTTTTCAACGCACGACTTAAAGGCATTAATTGAGTTCAGTAACAAAAGCTTCCTTCACTTCGTTTCAACAGTTCATAAAACATTACAAGACCTCATTCCACCAAAATCATATGCATATCCCGGATGCGTCAATATTCAGCTTGACCGGTGAAATGAAAGTCTGGATTATGTTGACAGATGTCCAAGTTCATTACTTGACATTTCTAATCTGAATTTATCGACGGCACTTTAACAATCAAGTCACCTATGAAGAAGGGCAAAAGCAAAGTTGACTTTTTTGCAATGTTCTAATTTGTTCGCCCGTTATAATAAAGGATATGGCGAAATTAAAAAAAAATCACATAGAGAGGTAAAGAATCAGAAAGTCAGAATATGTTGCAATACAATATAACACAATACAATAATTCATTCAGCATCAATAATTTGAATACTTCTTCAAAGTTTACATTATTATTAATATTGAACTGTTTCAGCCGTTACTATTTGGTAGTTGATCGTAATTACAACATTTTTTTATTACTATGTTTTACTACCAACAATTTTTAGATGTTTTACAATATTGAAGGTTTACATTTTTGCAACTAGTTTCGAACTTTCGTTCATCTTCAGGCCACTGACCCCTAAACACATGGTATAGGGTATTTTATGTCGATTCAGGTACAACGTAGTGATGATAAAAACACGAGAGTTACAGGAATTTTGCCTGGACCAGATGTTACAAAAAATTAGGGTAATTATGGGGGTAGGATGTCATTTCAATGCATTGAAAATTTAGGAATTACATAGCTCAGTTTCTTGATGGTTTCGGTCTCTACTTGACGGAAATTCATCGAATATGAGTTGAAGTAATATAAGCGGAAATAAAGTGTTTTACTTCAAATCATAGATCAATCTGATCATTCATTACCTCAAGAAGATTTTTCAGCACCAATTTATAAACTTCAATGGACTGGAGATAGTTGAACTTTGTTCCTTTTGATTCCACATGTAATATTTTTTGGTTGTCGATTGTTGGGAATATGTGGATGCAATGTGTAGCAATGGTGGAGCTTCTTTTATTTTTGAGAAATGCATTCGATGTTCATTATACCTTGTATAAAAAAACGTCCTTTCTGACCTATATATTTTTCATTGCAAGTTGAACATGTTAACTCATAAACTCCTGATTTTAGTAAATTTGGGATTGGGTCCTTCGCATTGAATAACAGAGACGACAATTAATTTTTTGGTTTGAAAGCTATTTTGATATACAGTTTTGAAATATTATTGGTTATTTTTTCACTTATGTCACCGAAGTTCAAAAGAGAAATGAACTTTTTTTTCTGTTTTAACAGAAGGGTAAATTTGGTTCATGGCTATTTGGGATATTTTGTGTTTAATTATTTTATCTATTACCTTATGACTGAAACCATTGTTTGCAGCTATTGTTTTGATAGTATCACTTTCAACTTCACGGTTGTTCTTGGACAGGGGAAAAAAAAGGGTCTATGGATCATCGATCGGATTCAGCCTACCAATCGATGATGCATAGAGGCCAAGTAGTCCAGTCCCTGTTGTGCATACTTTCGTTCATGGTATGGGATGGTTAGTTTGTTTCAGCTTCCTGTATTTTAATTTCAAGATCGTGGGAGAAATATCCAATTTTTCCCGCATTCCTAAATTATTCTCGGATATAATAAACCTAACAGATCTTTCGTCAACAACTACGAGTCCTCTATTCTCCATATTCCTATGGATTTTAACGACGCTTCAACGTTTACCCGTTTGATGGCTGTAAACAGACTACTATACTGCTTGTATATGAGGATAGGGCAGACGTTTCACAAACATGGGAGTGACATCAAGATTTCAAGCTTCTTTGTGTCCTAATTGAGGAATTATGGGTGTTTGTTTTTTATTCAGACTCCGGTATTTTCCCATGGAAACAATGTTCTCACATTTCATCTATTATTATTATATTATATTATCTATTAAGGTATCTCTGTAATGTTTCCGTGAAATATGGATCACCAACTAAGAAATACCTCTTTTGTTTGAAGTTCTAGTCATCCTTCTGGTTTTTTTTCTGAATATCAGGAAGAATCTCTCCAGACTAAATTTCATTCAGAAAATCCCCAAACACAAGTTTTATCAAGAAATGATACTTAAATAATGATATTATGCATTATCATTTTTTCTCAGAGTGTATATTTTGCAAATTTAAAGTCGAAAGTACTTCTCAAAGACTTTTGTTGGACCCAAAGAGGTTTTTATGGTCCTTGATTCGATTCAGTTTGTTCCTGGATAGAAGAAACACATGAATTATAGACCGTTTTCTGAAAAAACGTGTAAATATGACCAATTGTCTCAAAAATGATACATTTATGTACTTTCCAAACGTAATAAAGGAAAAGCAGGTAATATCTGATAACGAAACAATATTGTAAAATAATATGAGGTGGAAATATGAACTTAAAGTTCACCAGATTGATATGAATCTTGAAAACTAATCTCAGAAGCAAAAATTCAAGAAAAGCCCTAAAAAAATTATTGCTCACTTTTCATCTACATGTGATTAAACTCTTTGCAACTTCTGTTAATAAATCCTACCATTATATATGATGATTCAACTCCTAATCGAAACGACCATCTTATATCAAGTATTACGCCGATGTCAACGATTTCAATGACGTATTTCAAGGTTTAATTATTAATTTTATACTCGTATAGATATTTTCGGACTATCTTAATAGAAGTAATGCCAAAGCATTTTCAGAGCTTTAGAACCTTAAAGTCACAATATTGGACCAATCTGCCAAGATCCTCTTGTATTTTAATATCGTCCTCTATAGATTAATGTCTTGTAATATCTCTAATAGAATTTGGTAATATATTATAAATTTTGATATACATATACTTGGGGTTTTTTTCTGTTAATGTAAGATCATATTTAGGAAAATGGTAAGGAACTATCCGTCTTGTTTTATTCATATTACGCAGATCTTCGACGTAATGTGGATTTTTTCTCAAAAATAGAGCACATTCTATGATGTATATCCCAATAAATGTCGGAATTTTATTTTGTCGAAATCTTCCTCTACATGATTCTCGATAATTAAGCCCACACATTGACCTCACTGCAGATTTCTGAAGAATTAATATCCTTTCGGCTGTATAGGTGCCACCCCAAAGAACAACACCATATCTCATCAAAGAATCGAAATTTACGAAGTGAACTGATTTTAAGAGCTCCCTATCTACTCGGCGAGATAATATTCTCATCATATATAGAACTCTATTTAGTTTTTTACTCAGCTCACACATTGTAGTTGCTGGAATACTTTCCTTGAATTGAGTAGTCCTGAAAATAATACACTCAGTTTTATCAACATTTAGAAGTAGCCTATTTTGAGCACACCAAACACTTATCGAGTCGAAAACTATCTGAGTTTGCTGCATGCTGGATTTTAAATCTTTATTACGCACTAAAGCGTTTGCGTCATCAGCAAACAAAAGCATTTTTATCCTTCTTGAGATGGAAGTAATCAAGGACTGAGGAAAATTGTTTATGTATATCACAAACAGTAGATTACCCCAGAAAACTACCCTGAGGTACACCCATAACTACCGTTTCATCCTTGGACAAGTAATTCCTTCCGCCAGTTTCAATAAAAACTCTCTGTATTCTATTCTTGAGGTAACTACTCAACAATTCCTTTTGAGCATCACGAATATCATATGAATTTAATTTGTTGAGAAGCCTTTCATGGTTCACACAGTCGATGGCCTTAGAAAGGTCCAAAAACAGTCCAACAGGTACTTCTCTACGTTCAAGTGCTTCTGGAATTTCAGAAGTCAATTCATAAAGAGCAGTGCTGGTGCTCTTGCCTCTCAGGCACCCATGTTGGTTTTTCTAAAATACTCCAAATTTATGGAAGAAGTTGAGCAGTCTGTCCAACAAAATCTTTTCAAAAAATTTTGAAAATGGAGTGAGCAAGCTTATCGAACTATAGTTCTTAATGTCATCAGGATCTCCTTTCTTATAAAGTAGTTTAATCAGAGCTTATTCAAGGGCCGACGGAAGTGTACCCTCAGTAAATGCTCGGTTGCTGATATGCATTAGAGGTCCAGCAATAATATAAATCGATTTTTTGATTAGAGATATAAGTATATCATCAAAAGCACAGGAGTTCTTATTTTTTATGTTTTCAATAATATTTATTAGCTCGCTCTCAGAAACAGGAAAATAATAGAGATTTAACATTCTGGAAATTAATACATGGACCACATTGCAATATTTCCAATTCACAATTTGTTGTCGCATCTACATTAGCGAAATATCGATTAAAATTGTTTGCAAGGACTTCACGATTTGTAATATGATCGAAAACATTTCCCTTAATCACATGTTTCCCAGTTAATTCATTCAATATGTTCCAAGATGTTTTGCACTTATTCTCACTGGTGAAGATTAATTTTCCGAGGAGATCTTGGTACATTCGTAACGCCTTGTCATACAAAAATTGCACTTTCTTATATAAATCGGCACAAGATATCACTACACCAATCAAAGAAACAGAACGAAGACTAACTCTGGTCGTCACCTCATCTTCGGTTATAATTAACCGATTGCTAGATGAGTCAAGTCCTCCTACTCTAATAAGCTAAATTCTTATATTAATCTGAAAACCTATCTTATCTTCTAAAACTATCTTATCTTCAAAAACTGGAGCAAATAACTTGCTACAAGGTTATAGAAGATGTTTCTATGAAAGGAAGGGTTTTAAGAGTAAACTAAGGCAAAAGTACAGTTATCTGAGCTGACCAAATAAATAAGAGAGAACATATATTTTACCCACCAAAAATACATTGACTGCCATCAAATTAAAGAATCTAAAATATTCACAAACAAATAATAAATGGATAAAGAAAACTAATAAATGGTATATGGAAATGATCTCACACAAGTGATAAATAATTGAAAATAAAGGGAGTGTGGAAGTTGAAGAGACCTCTCTAAACCAAGCTTTTTTGGCCTCTTATATATCTTAAACTTAAACGTTAGGTAGTTTGCACTTAAACATGTAGTAAATAGCTGGTGAAAGGAGATAATGAACTGCTGGTATCGTATGTATAGTTGAAGTATTCTGGACATCATAGTGGAAGTTGTAGGGAGAAAGAGATCAAAAAAATACTATTCTCTTACTTAACTAATAGCCTATTACTTTTGGTATGTTTGACATTGCATATTATTCATATTGCATGTTCATATCTCATGAGTATACTGTACTTTCTAGGTATATCTCTCAAAGCTAGCATGCCATAAGTGAAAACTCCAAAATATGTAAATTTTGCACCATCTGGTTCATCCTTCTCATGATGAAGATTCCTAAGATAAAGGTAAGAACCTACCTAATTTATGTATTTGGTATAAAAACATCAGATCAGATTGGATTCATCATTATTTTGTTTGCAATTAACCATTGCTAAGTTTATACAAATGTTTATAGATCTTGGTGGTTAGGAACAACCTCAGTAAAACTGGCATCGTCTACAAAAATATCCAAGTTCATCTGTTCTATAATAGCAGGAAGATCATTAACTGCACCACGAAGAGTACACCAAGAAGAGTTAATCCTTGCAGGACTCCATATGCATAGTGGGAATCATCATTGGAAATATGATGTTGGTATTTGCTCTTCAAATCATAACCAAATCTAATCTCAGTTCTCAGGATGACAGTTTACACTTATTCTCTTGGCAGACGCTACATTCTATCTTTTGAAGATTTGTTTGCAATTAACCATTGCTAAGTTCATACAAATGTTTATAGATCTTGGTGGTTAGGAACAACCTCAGTAAAACTAGCATAGTCTACAAAAATATCCAAATTCATCTGTTCTATAATAGCAGGAAGATCATTAACTCCACTACGAAGAGTACACCAAGAAGAGTTAATCCTTACAGGACTCCATATGCATAGTGGGATTGATCATTGGGAATATGATGTTGGTATTTGCTCTTCAAATCATTCATAACCAAATCTAATCTCAGTTCTCAGTATGACAGTTTACACTTATTCTCTTGGCAGACGCTACATTCTATCTTTTGAAGACTTTTGTTGGCGACAAATCTATCTTCTATCTCAATTGTAGGTGGGTTGTACAGATTGGAATTTCCCGGTTCCTCTTTAGTTGGGCAGAAAAAAATCTTTCTGATATATTGTGTTGAATTATTTTTTCGGAAGTGAGATCGAAAATTAATGTTTCACGATAGAAGGCAATAAATGAAAAGTTTAATTTTGCAGACAAAATGTCCATGGATGGGATTGAATCTAGCCAGACTCACCAAAAACCAGAATAACAAAAATAAGAGTATTTTTCAACCTTGACAGGTCGGACAACCAATTCGTGAAATTTCTCTTTGCCTTTTGAATTTTCTCGAGGATTTCTCTCGCGTTCTCACGTGAAACTTGCATATCCTTACACAAACCTCATTAAACAAAGTCTGTCGGCGAAATTCCCAGTCTCCATCGGCGCCAAAAGCGCCTGTCCTCCGTATGTACCAATATATCAAGTCGCGTCCACGCAATAAGACAATCGTCGTCGAGAATCGTGTACGGACGCCATGTAAGGAAGCTCTGTCCCTTGGACTCTATCAGTTACCCATTGTTTCCGTTCCGAAACGGGACACAAATTAGATCCGACGACAATGGGCCTTCGAGCTACGAGCCCGGCTATTTAAGGAGATAATTACCAATTAACCGAAACAACAAATGAGTTATCAGTCTTATTATATCGCAAGAAAGATTTACGACCGTTTGAACTTTCTGCGCCGATATCGGATCATTTTTATCCAAATCTATGCTGTTTTATATTTAAATGGAGCAGGAAAGGTCGTTTTGGAGTTGCGGTGATCAGCCAGAGTGAAAATTATGGAAGCACTGACTTAATCATAAGGAGTTTTAGTGCAGGAAGGCAGTGCTATGTAAAATCCGAGTCCTTGCTATATAATATAGCAAGACAATGAAAAGGAAACAAAATTTCGATCGCCAATATTTGCGGAACACCATGTAGAATTTTTCCCGTAAACGATACGAGCCATTCGTGACCCCAATCTACCCCGAAAATATCAAGACTCTATAGGACACTATAGGATTCGTCTTAAGACCATTCCCGGGTCAAAATTTGAAAATTACAATCGTGCCGAAATAATTTAGCACTCGTTTATGTACTACCTACATCGAGCCCTCAAAAAAGCCTTTTTACGATTTGAAGTTTAACATGAGAATAACTAAGTACGTAGCGTATTCATTCTATGGTATCACATGTACACTGCAACCATAAACAAATTTACTTGATATAAATATCATAGTACGCCGATAAGTTCAATCATGCCGACAAACTCCATCAACGCGAAAAACTTGTAAAAATAAGAAATTGCAGGGAATCCTATATCGACTTGAATATCATTTATGACACGGATCGGCATATGTAATGGTTTTTCATAATAGTTAAATTCGTCGATATTCCTCCCGACTAGACCCTAAATGACTTTCTCTTTCAGCATTCTGAATATGTGAATTTTTTGTTCGTGAAGGTTGGAATACTTTTTCAGCTTCAGGAGAAGTTTTATCTTTTGATTTGAGATTCGTTATTATCCTACGTTTTTGCTGAAAACTCGGATTCTCGATTTAAGAGCTCAGTTTACTAATAACGACTAAATGTCAAATGAGTACGCAAATGAGGTCAGTAGGGCTATTGGTATGATTGAGGGGAGAAGTCTTCAGGGATTACTTGTTTTGTTTAGGTCTTTAGGTTCAAGTGGCACGATAGGTTTCCAGCATTGTCTACCAGCAGAGAACTATTGGGTATCTGTCGGATCATGCGATAGCTTCTGCATGCTTCTGGTATTGATATTTCATTTAAAAAAGTATGTTGAATAATTCATGTGGTTAATCTACGTTCACCACGACTGTCGAGAAGAGTCCAATCACACAAGCCCATCTTGTTCTATTGCCACGCGAAAAACAGCACATGAAATGAAATAAGCAACGGAGGTCTGTCATGTTTACAAATGAATCAAAATATGGACGTTTTTCAGATAGTTGAAGTTTTGGTAAGGATTCCTTCTCTGGTACCATGAAATCGTATATCGGTACTAGTATCTGTGCCGAGGTAATGTGCTGTTTGGGTTTTAGTGGATGTTGTTTCTCTGTTTTATGCTCATATTGGGCCAAATATTTTCTATTTTAGATAATGATGCTCTCCCAATTCCTGCCAGAATTGTCGATGATACCTAAGGGCATCATAGTATCCCACACTTGGCCAGTCCCAATTCGATTGATGGATCTTGGGATCGGCTACGATAGTTCAATTTGCATAATTTATCCCCACAGACAATCCAGGAACTCAAGCAGCTTATACCGCTGCTTGAGTTTGTCGCCTATCTAGTAAATGAACTTTTCCTGAGCGCATTTAATGATCCTGCATGTTGTAGTGACTGTTACATTCGAGAAGATTGTTCGGAACTCTCAAAAACGTTCCTTAGAATTTTAGCACGGACAAGTTAAAACTTAACTTGATCACTGTAAGAACTATCTTCAGCTTCTTACGAGGCATTATTGCCTCTTAAAGCACCTAGTAAGTTTTAAGTTTAGCAGATTATTATGAAGATTATGTGAGAAAGAGGAAGAAACTATACATCTTCTGTTCAGGAACGCCGACACAAGGAACGTTTGATAAGTGAAATAAAAAAGATGTAGCCATATCTATTTATAAAAACTCTGAAACTGAACGAGAACGTTTAGCTTAAGATGAACATACCTCATACAACTAGAAACAGGAGACAATAAATCACCACGGTTATCTTGTACCACCACCCTTAATTCCTGATATCAACAGCTATTGAAACTGACATTGCTCACACAATTTAAATGTGTTAAGCTATTTCTATATAATGCGGCCTTAACTCGTCACCAAACAAACTCACAAAGACGTTCAACTACCACATTCGCCTCTTATCTCGAATTCCTACAATTATTTTATAGCGTTATAGATCATCTGGGTCGACACGAGCGATTTTCTCGATATTCGAGAGCGATACGGGCGATTTATGGACGTTCTGTGATTGATACGGATAATTGGAATGCATCTAGGATGGATTTCCGTTCGGTTTGAGCAGTGTCGGCGAAATCAAAGCGAGCGGCGTCCCAGTTCGCGGCTATGATGAATGGTCAGCGCGTTGCCAAGATTGTGGAAATGACGTAGATCGATCTAGATTTGACGTCTTGTCCGAAACCATGAGGGATTTATGACCGCCGTCTCCGAACCGTATTTGCGGTACCGAAGGGTTCATTTACCGTTTGCTGAATCGTCTTTGAAGAGACGATTATCTCAGTTTTTCATGTTCTTCTCCTGTGTTCACTATGGTTGACCTACCGAAATTCCGCTCAGCCAAATACCCATCTATCCCCAGACAGGGTGCCATAGGATTTAAAAGGCATAGAGATATCGGCATATGGCGGTGTTGAGGCAAAGGTGAGGAAACAAATAACAAGGACCACAAAAATAGAAGGATTTGTGAACGATACAATTTGGCCTAACCAAAGTATATAAATTGAGGCCAAATCCAAAATTCATAGAACAAGTTTGAGACCTATGATATACACTGCAGAAACCAGATCGGAAACTTCTAGGACAAAAGGCTGCTGAAGACAACAGAGATAAGGATACTTCACAAAACAGCTGAAATCGACGATACCAATATGGGTATTGAAGAGAAAAAGAATGGAATGGAAGGATGGAAGATGAAAAAATGATGCCAGATAAGTAACCAGTTGGGCAGAGGAATGTGAACTGCTCGCGAAAGAGATGGAGCAATACCATTAATATAGAGGAGTAGGCAGATGGAGGAAGATTGAACAGGAGTATACCTAAAGAAAAGTACGAAGAAAAAGAACAGTTTTTCAGTGGAATGGAACAAACACATCACTCCTCAGCTGAAATATTTTCACATTATTCGAAAGACCAACTAATTACTATTATGCTTTCAAAATTATGTCGTTGAAATGGGCTCTAAGCCTTCGTCAGCAATAGAGAATCCGATTAGTCTAATTTACTATGACGTTTTGGGCTAGTAGCTCAGGAATAATAACACCAGTGTCGTTCTGCTTACGAAAATGAAGCAAGGAATGAGTAATAGCCATCACTCATTTATTGCATTCTCGTAAGTAGTGGCGTAGCGTGACTTGGCGTTTGAAATATTTTGCCGTCTTTTTTCGAATGTCGCCCGCAGCTATGGATATACGATCATCCCCTCAAGGGGTAACAACACCTCAAGCATCTTTATTGGCAAAATTGATCCAGTGGCACATCATTTTGCAGGATTTGAAATTTTATTCACGATTATGCTATGGCTCAAGGTTAGATGTAAAAAACCCTATGGAAGTTATAAGTGAAGTGAAGTGCATAACTGAGTTTCCCAACGAATGGCCGTTCACTTCTGAACGGTAACACTTTATTTGTTCATCAACATTTTCTCTCACATTCTGTCACATTTAGGGTGTTATTTTTGTTACATGCTAACACTATTCTTTGGCGAAGATCAAGAAAAGTAGGTTATTGCTTTTCACTATCTTTTAATTGTTCATGCTATTGCAGGTTATAATTTATTATATTATAATCAGAGAGTAAATCAATCTTGGACCTTTGAATAGAAACACCTATTCATCATCTGCCATTAGTTGGTGACGAAAACTCGGATTAATACACTAATCACTCCAAATATTACATCACTTGTTCATTATTATCGAAAAAAATTACCACGATAAACTAATCGTGAGTCAGTATTGGGATGAAATGTATCCAAATTTAAAACACTTCCGTTGATCACCCACGAACACAAAAACCAAATATTTCATTAATGTGGTAGTTTGTTTTGACAATATCCTCCCATACAACACCAACCACTCGAAGAGTCTCCTTTCATTCCAAAAACCCTTCTCAATTATCCTTTTTTCCGCCACGCCAACATATGGCTAACCTTTCAAGTCGTCCTAGCACAAGGATACGCTCTCGGTTTACAATTCCCAGGGACAAGCCGAAACGACGGGTTAAACATTTTTGTTTATCAAGCTGTCATCGAGGCCGTTTCACCAGGAGTTCGTCCGTCAGCGGCGTCGAAGAGGGCGAACGATTTATCGCCACTAAACTCGGCCGAGGGGTTGTCGGACGGAAAAAAAACACGTTAATATCCTTGGTCGGAATCGAATCGGGGCCCGTTTGAAATCTCTCGAAATAGATAGATGTTTAACATAGTTTATAGGCAGGAGATGTACCGTTTCTTTTAAGAGGCTAGAAAGCCGACGTATGTTCTTGTTTATTTATTTTCTTCGGTTCCTCGTTTAGATAGAGAGGCGAGCTTGAAGGTTTTTTCATGAGAGGGCATGTGTATTGGTTTCAACGTGAAAGGGCGGGTTTTTCGTTTGTTTTATGGAGTTATTTCCACCAGAAGGATCCGATTACTCGGGTTCTCAGGAATTTTAAGTCTATCACTTTTCATCGCCTTGCGATGGCGATATAAAATAAGGTTTTTATTGTTTCAGTTGTTATATAAGTAAAACCACTTTATTAGAATCAACCTGTTAGAACTTTTACAACTCGCCCGTGTCAAAGCACTCTCATTTCGTTAAAATGCCAATATTTGGAATTTCTTTCTCCCTGATAGATTTCGGATTTAGGCCATTTATGTTTTTCAAAGTATTTATTTCTTTATTCATTCATTCAATTAACTCTTCCAACTACTTCACAAGTGATAATGACAATAATGGGTGTCCAGATTTGACGTTCATATATTTTAGGGGGTGATTCTACTGGTCAAAATTTAAAACTTATTCTCGGTTGACTACTTTTTGTGGTAATCCGTTAAGGATTAGTGTTAGGCTAACCATCCAGAAACAACTGAGGCGTTGCAATACGAAATCAGAATTGCCATTAATGAGATTGCGCCCCAAATAATCGACAATGTACTGAAAAATTCGATTAATCCGATGTGGAACTGTACCCAATCGTGGCGGTCATTTGAATGATATTGTTTTCCATCGGTGAATTTCAAGATTCATCCTTGCTTATAAACTTATAACTTAAAAAAAATGATCAGTTTTTTATTTATAGCCGATCAAAAATGCCAATCACTTAGTTGGAAGTTGTTGGATGGTGAAGTTGACTGAATTTCGCGTATTGTAGTCATGATTGAAGTTGTTTCTCAAGGCTGTCTTTATGATCATGGATAAATATGACACAGGTATGAATAAAGATAGTAAGGTAAGTATATTCTCACTTGGAAAGATACTTCTGCAGCTGTGTCTTCTACTCACGCCGGTAAGTGTCCTAGAAACATTTTTTGTTTTATAAGCAGTCTCTCGTTGTCCCTGAATCTCCAAAGGAGTGACCTACAATTCAAATTGGAAATAACCAAAATACCAACTGCCTTAGTTGCTCTTGGTATTTTCTGTTTTCGATATACTTTGAGAATGCCATAGTTGGCTTTACTGTTATACCAAGAAACTTAAGGTCAGCGCTCGATGCTGTTCTGCTTTCGAATAAAAGCTATTGAGTCTTTCTAGTATTGAGCTTCATCCTATTTGTATCAAACCAGAGTTCAGCCTGAATCAAGGTTTCCCTATCTTTCTCTTGAAGTTCTTTCTCCTCTAATACCATGTTCAAAAAAGGGGAGTCGTCATAGTTCTGTCTTGTCGACTGCCACACTCTCTTGCAAATCATTAATATATAGAAGAAACAAGATTCGTCCCAATGTGGAACCCTGGGGGACTTGTATATTGTTTGTACCCTATTTACCAAGTAATTCCTCATTAGTTGCAACGAAACACTGCGAACACCATAGATAGAACTCAAGTTTCTCCAGCAATATTCTATGATCTATGGAATCGAAGGCCTTAGGGAAATAATTATAGATATTTAGTTGGATATAGATCAACTGAAATACTGGTTGGAGGTAAATATGTCGTATTTGCCGACGTTTCGACCTAAATTAGGCCATACCCAGGGCACTAGAAAATAGGATTTTAAAGTCTTACACGTTAACAACAACAAATTTGTATAAAAACATAACATAATACGAAAATTAAAAACAAATTTCACCCACATCCAAGTTATTACCCCAGTGTTCTGATTGATAAAATATGAATGCTCTCGAAAGGCATTATGTCCAAGAATGTCCCAGGAATTAGTAGTATGAAATTTTTAGAGTTTCTTCTAGATGTTAGGAAATCTATCAGTTCTTGCGACTACCACACACAGTTGACATTTAGATTGTGACTAGCTTGTTCTATGTTGCAGTGAGGGAATAAAAACAAATGCGTGCACCCGAAAAACAACACACAATCATATTTACGGAACTTGTACCGGGCGATGAACGCTTTTTAAAATGCCTTGATAGATTGCACTCAATTTTCCGACGTCTTGTTTTTTTTCATACTATTAGGATGTTATTGATTTCAATCATTTCATTTAGTAGTGTTTTCTTATAATTGTTTTGTTTGCCTAAAATAGCGACATTAAAATCGAAGTCATGTTGTTTGTCCTCAAAATGCTCAGCTGATGCTGTCTTATTTTTTGCATTGATAATGTTAGCCGGTCTTATGCTTCGTTTATGGTATTTTGTATATGACATTGCTTTCGATGTCTAGAGGGGTTTTTTGTTTGCTTTGTAAACAGTTTCCCAATTTTATTATCATTTTTAAAAGCAACTTTGATATTTGTATTCTTGAGTTGTGCGGCTATTCTTTCCGAGAGAGATTTTATATATGAAATCTTGAAATATTTCTCTTCTTCATTCTGATATTTTAGGGGAAGGGGAGAATAAAAGCTTGTTTACAAGTTTATGGGGATAGTTTTCAAGTGGAAATCAGGGTGTGAAAGTTTAATTAATCTATGCTTCAGATTATTGATGATACTGAGTTTTTGTTTGTCAGTGAATGAAAATTGAGAAATATCTCGGAAAAAGTAGCTTTCTGTTATATTAGGCAAACAAAACAATTATAAGAAAGGAATACTAAATGGAATGATTGAAATCAAAAACCATCCTAATAGTATGAACAAAAAACAAGACGTCGAAAAATTCAGTGCAATCTATCAAGGTATTTCAAAAAACGTTCAACGCCCGGTACAAGTTCCGTATATATGATTGTGTGTTGTTTTTCTGGTGCACGAATTTGTTTTTATTCCCTCACTGCAACAAAGAACATGCTTGTCATAATCTATATGTCAACTGTGTTTGGTAGTCGCAAGAACTGATAGATTTCCTAACATTTTTGGACATAGTGCCTTTTAAGAGCATTCACATTTTATCAATCAGAACACTGGAGTAATAACTTGGATGTGGGTGATATTTGTTTTTAATTTTCGTATTATGCTATGTTTTTATACAAATTCATTGTTGTTCTCGTGTAAGACTTTAAAATACTATTTTCTTGTGCCCTGAGGATGGCCTAATTTAGGTCTAAACGTCGGCAAATACAACATATTTACCTCCAACGAGTACTTGACCTATATCCAACTTAATTTCTATAATTATATACACTGAGATCACAAATTTTATTATTGATAAGTCAAATGATTGAAGACCATTCCTTTTTATCATCAAAAGCTCTGGATGGCGATTGTACCTTAGTGTTTCTCTGTATAGCGAATATAAGGACTTGACAGATTTGTAGTCGCTGGAATGGCGAGAACCAACAAGTTCGAAACGTGCAAATGTCTGTGCCCCAGTGACCAACAAAACCTTATCGAGTTGGTTTGAGTATAAAATAGTTATACAGATGTATTTTACACTGTCTCGATTTGTAGAACTTTTTATGACCATAGCTCATACTCCTTATCAATGATATTATTGTTAAGACCATATACAGTACAAAAATTCGAAAAATATGGCCTTATGGACAAAAAACTGTCTGTTTTGAAACGAACTCGCAGAAACCTTTCTGGTCAGGATATTACTTCACAATATATTACTCCAACTCTCAATACTGATGTTATAATCTTAAGACTCCCACCAAATTCCAACACTGACCGAATTACTTCAGCCCCTCTTAGCATCCGACCGTCACTCACTGACGCATCCCTACAGACCGCACGTCTTCAGGGCCGAGATCTTACTCCGGTCTCCGGGAACTTCGAGGGAAATCAAGTGGGCCTTAACCGAGATATGCGGTACGCCGCGGGCGCGCTATGATGGATATCGCCCGATTATGTTGAATAATGCAATAAGGAGTCCATTAGGCGGAGTTAATGAAACCGTGATTAGTGCAGACGCCGCCTAATCTGCTTCTCACGCTAATACGAGGTGCACTCGTCGTTACGGAGCGTTACGTCTTGCTGGGACCATAAAGGCACTTGACTTGAGATTAACATTCCGAGAATGCATTCCCGGATTGGGACGAATTAACTACTGAGAGCCGGCAAATTTGCACGGACGACAGCTTGTCGAGGATCTACTTTCGATTCGATAGACTGGCGATATTGTGCGACAAGAAATGTGTACATGACATGATCTTTGAAAAAAATCAGTTGAATAAATTTCAGTTCGGTCTATACGATAGCACAAGTAATATAATGAAAAGTTTATTAATTTGCACCAATAATTAAAGATGAAAAGCAAAAAAACTTCTCATTGCAGTGTCAATAATTGCACTCAAATAATCAGATGATATGGATAGGATTGCCTCAAAAGTTTCAGAAACATTCAAAACTACAACAAACAACAATGCTTCGGATACTACTGAATATATAAGAGAATTTGTCCATATCTGTTGAAAATAAAGAATATCGAAATATTCAGTTTAGGAGAAAAAATCATAAAATGATTAAAAAATGTATATATGATAGTAATTTATTTCCACAAAAATGTTTGTACTAATACAACAATTGTTTCACCACGATGTGGCTTCTTCAGGTATTACATTGTACTGTCTGATGGTATTGAGTGTAACCGAGTTTATATACATTTTTAGGTACGTGACCAAATAATAGGACCACAAGTCATAAAAACTCTAGGTGTTTATTGGAGTTTGCCGCTAAAAGTGCCATTAAGGAAAAATATTCAGTAATGGAGAATGATCAACATCTGCTTGTTCGTTCAAAAGGATTTTACGGGCATTATACCTGTTGATTTCAAGAAATTCTAAAAGTGTTAATCTAGAACTTTTGCTTTCAACGTGGATAATTTCATAATTATTGTTGAAATTATGCCTAAATTCCTTAAGATGATTAGTATATGTCGAATGTACAGAATTGTATATATAACCCCTTTGGTGTTCTTGGATACGTTTCTTGAATGGTCTACCAGTTTGGCCAATGTACACTAAAGGGCAATCTTTGCAAGTTAACTTGTAGACTCCGGATTTATTTTCTTTATTTGTACGATCTTTATTGTTTTTTATGTAGGTACTAAGGTTATTAATTGTCTTAAAAGCCGCGTTATAATTGAAACAACTTTTGAAATATTTAGCAATATTTTCAGATAATCCATTGACATAAGACAACGAAAAATATTTCTGTGTATTGTCCTCTTTTATGATTGGGTACACGAGATTTAATGCCATATACATGATTTTAGTATTTTTCACAAACCAACACATACAGACATCACAATACATAAAACTTCAAACCACCCCACTAACCAAAAGATGTCAGCATATAATAGTTTTATTCATAGATTATTGAATGTCCCTTTAAATTCAGAAAACTTTATGAAAGAATTAAATATTATTAAATAAATAGCATCAAACAACGGTTACAATCCCTTTCTTATAGACAAAATGGTATCCAATAAACAAAAGAAAATGGCATTAAATCTCGTGTACCCAATCATAAAAGAGGACAATACACAGAAATATTTTTCGTTGTCTTATGTCAATGGATTATCTGAAAATATTGCTAAATATTTCAAAAGTTGTTTCAATTATAACGCGGCTTTTAAGACAATTAATAACCTTAGTACCTACATAAAAAACAATAAAGATCGTACAAATAAAGAAAATAAATCCGGAGTCTACAAGTTAACTTGCAAAGATTGCCCTTTAGTATACATGGGCCAGACTGGTAGACCATTCAAGAAACGTATCCAAGAACACCAAAGGGGTTATATATACAATTCTGTACATTCGACATAAGCTAATCATCTTAAGGAATTTAGGCATAATTTCAACAATAATTATGAAATTATCCACGTTGAAAGCAAAAGTTCTAGATTAACACTTTTAGAATTTCTTGAAATCAACAGGTATAATGCCCGTAAAATCCTTTTGAACGAACAAGCAGATGTTGATCATTCTCCATTACTGAATATTTTTCCTTAATGGCACTTTTAGCGGCAAACTCCAATAAACACCTAGAGTTTTTATGACTTGTGGTCCTATTATTTGGTCACGTACCTAAAAATGTATATAAACTCGGTTACACTCAATACCATCAGACAGTACAATGTAATACCTGAAGAAGCCACATCGTGGTGAAACAATTGTTGTATTAGTACAAACATTTTTGTGGAAATAAATTACTGTCATATATACATTTTTTTAAATAAAATGAGTTTCCACCAAGTGAAGACCGAATCTATCAAATAATCATAAAATGGTATCGTTTGTTTCTTTAGAGTGATAGAACTTTCGATAGGGATAACTGTGATTTGACAGAAGGTAGAAGCTATGTTGTTTTGACATTTCTGTTCAATAAGCATTGACAAATTATCATGGAAAGACTCACGCCGCAACAACGTTTACAAATTGTTGACATTTATTTTCTATATCAGTGTTCTATTCGCCAAACTTATAGAGCACTTCGTGTAATTTATGGTTTACATAATCGTCCATCAGAGCAACTTATTCGTCGAACTATCGATAGATTTCGGACAACATTTTCGCTACTCTATGCAACAACAACAAGACAAAGAACTGTACGTAGAGAAGAAAATATCGCTGTTGTAAGTCATCTTGGTCTACACCCATACAAGACCTACTGGTTTAAGAACTAAAGCCACTTGACCATAATAAGCGTCGTTTGTTTGCTGATTGGGCCCCTAGAACAGCTTGAAGTTGATCCACTTTTTTATTGTAAAATTGTGTTTAGTGATAAATCTCATTTCTGGTTAAAAGGCTATATAAACAAGCAAAATTTCCGTATAAGGAGTGGAAACAATCCTAAAGAATTTGTGCAGATTCCATTGTATCCTGAAAAATGCACTGTATGGTGTGCTTTACGTGCTGGTGGCATCATTGGTCCATATTTCTTTAAAAACGATGCAGGAGCTAATGTTACAGTGAATGGTGCTCGTTACAGATCGATGATCAATGATTATCTGTTTCAAAATTTTAATGGTATCGACCCAGAAGTATTTTGGTTCCAAAAAGATGGTGCTACATCTCATGCTGTTATCGTAACAATTGATGTATTGAAAGAAATATTTGGCGATAACATTAATTCGAGAAATGGTCCAATTAACTGGCCTCCAAGATCATGCGATATAACTCCACTGGATTATTTTCTTTGGGGTTATGTCGAGTAATTGGTTTATGCTGATAAACCAGAAACAATAGACGCTTTGGAAGCCAACATAACTCGTGTTCTTAATGAAATAAGGCCTGAATTACTCGAAAAAGTGGTCCAAAATTGGTCTGGTCGAATGCGGTTCCTCAGAGCTAGTCGTGGTGGACATATGCCAGAATTTATTTTCAAAACATAAATGTCATAAAAATATCTTTCAAATAAAAAAAATTTTGGCTTCAATCTTAATTTATATGTGTTTTATTTCGATTTAAATTTCTATCACTCTAAACAAAACACCCGATACTTTGGTGGTTAATCAATTCAAGAGACAATAAATTCATTTATTGTCGCCTTTGAAGATGATTCCTTCAAGTTTGGTTATTTCTAAAATAATCAGAAAATTCGAGAAATGTGAGTGTTTTTACGAACATGCAGGCATTGCAAGATTGATAAACCACCAAAAACCATAAGGGAACATCGTCTGAAAAAAGAAGTAGATGTGTGTACTGCTGTTCAAACCAGTGCACCTTGTTTGAGTAAATTGCTGAACAAGTCGATATGAGCGATATAAGATGTTTTAAGGTTCAAATAATCGAAGAAATTTTTCCAGACGACCATATCAAACGAATGAATTTTGTGAAACTATGATGGAAGATGTGAGTGAATATTCATTCATTACGAATCTCTTGTTCACTACTTACTCATCGTTTTCTTTGAATAGAAAACATAACCCCTCAGTAGTAAGATATTGGTCTAGGAAGAATAAGCATCAGAGTATTCCTGTGCGTACCCAGTATCCCCAAAAACTTCATGTTTGGACAGGGGGACTGAGGAATTACATCATAGGGCCATTTTTTATCGATGATAACCTAAACGCTGCCAAATATCTGAAGAATATCTCAAGATGACTTCTAAGGCCCGTGTAATTTCTACAAATGGCACGATCAAATGGCCCCCCAGATCACCAGACTATTCTCCCAATGATTTTTTTTTCCTTTGGGGACATCAAAAGAATTTAATTTATGGGCATGAAATTAATAAAGCGACAAATATAATTCAATTAAGTTTCAAAATAATCCAACTTTGTGCCGAAATAGCAACTATGTCGAATCTGCTCAGAGATATGAGATTATCTCTTTATAATAGATGTCAGTACTGTTTGGCTGAAATAAGAGGATGATATGAACATTTCATTTAAATTTGTCAACCTTCCATTCAGCAATTTTCAGAATTTTTTTTGTTATGGAATTTCTTAGTTTTGAAGAATTTATTTTATTTTCAAGCCAGTTATGGCGATAAAGAACCTAAGTATCGTGTTTTTTATAGAATGCCAGAACTTTAAATTGAAATAAAACACACTCAAATTAAGATTGAAGCCAATTTTTTTTATTTGTAAGATCATTCTATGACATTTATGTTTTAAAAATATTTTCTGGCATATGTCCACCACGACTAGCTCTGAGGAACCGCATTCGACCAGACCCATTTTGGAACACTTTTTCGAGAAATTCAGGCCTTATTTCATCAATAACACGAGTTATGTTGGCTTCCAAAGCGTCTATTGTTTAAGGTTTATCAGCATAAACCAATGACTTGATATAACCCTAAAGAAAATAATCCAGTGGAGTTATGCCGCATGATCTTGGATGCCAATTAATTGGACCATTTCTCGAAATAATATTATCGCCAAATCTTTCTTTCAATAAATCAATTGTTACGATAGCAGCACTTCTGGGTCAATACCCTTCAAATTTTGAAACAAATAATCATTGGTCATCGATCTGTAACGAGCACCATTCACTGTAACACTAGCTCCAGCATCGTTTTTAAAGAAATATGGACCAATGATGCCTCCAGCGTGTAAGGCACACCATACAGTGCATTTTTCAGGATTCAATGGAACTTACAGAACTTTTTGAGGATTGTTTTCACTCCAAATACGGAAATTTTGCTTGTTTACATAGCCGTTCAACCAGAAATGAGTTTCATCAGTAAACACAATCTTACGATAAAAAAGTGGATCAACTTCAAGCTGTACTAGGGCCCAATCAGCAAACAAACGACGTTTATTATAGTCAAGTGGCTTTAGTTCTTGAACCAGTTGGATCTTGTATGGGTGTAGACCAAGATCTTTACACAAAATTTTCTATGTGGTGGATAAACAGAGTCAAACGTCGACGAATAGATGAATCTGGATCATCATTAACACTATGACTTACAGCAGAGATATTTTCTTCTCTACTTACAGTTCTTAGTCTTGTTGTTGACGTAGCATAGAGTGGAGAAAATTTTGTCCGAAATCTATCGATAGGTCGACGAATAAGCTGCTCTGATGGACGATTATGTAAACCATAAATTTCACGAAGTGCTCTATAAGTTTGGTGAATAGAACACGGATTTTGAAAAAAAATTTCAACAATTTGTAAACGTTGTTGCGACGTGAGTCTTTCCATGATAATTTATTAATGCTTACTGAATAGAAATGTCAAAACAGCATGGTTTCTACCTTCTGTCAAATCACAGTTATCCCTGTCGAAAGTTCTATCACTCTAAAAAACACACGATATGTAATTTTTATAGTATGAAATTCAGTAATACGCTACTTTAAAAATGTAATCACACGACGAAACTCGTCAGTTTATCCCTTTTGAATAAAAATGTGGTGCTTCACAAAGCATTCTTTTTATTCCAATAGTTTCGCTGGCATTTTTGGTGTTGCAAAAAAAGTAGGATATCGCATGCAATATCAAGTTTGAAAGTTTACTTAAAAAGAAAAACATCATACTTCGATCTCAATACACAAAATTGAAGAGACATTAAATTATTATGGTTATCATCACCCAATATTTCGATATAATTTCTAGAAACTAATTCATCTTTCCTTAACATAAATCGAGGTTAATACTTGATAGAAGGTATATAAAATTTTTTAAATATTTTAATACATTCTACATATTTAATTTAAAAAAAAATTATATTTAATAATTATACCTTCAGGAATTATAATAAAGTAATGCCATATAAGTACCACTTATATCAAACGACATATAAAATAAACATTCATTATAAGACATCCAAATGATATAATAGAATCCAATAAATAAAAATTGTTAACCAAAATCCTAAAATTAAATAATTTGAGTAGACAAAATTTTGTTTCTGCTGATCAGTCTTATGAAAACAAATATCTTTCAAAAATGTTTAACAAGAATTTCATCATAAAAATATCTTACTTAGAATATTCAATATTATTGGATATCTAAGTTACTTTCTAGAAAATCTCAAGATAAGTAAACAATTACTGAAAAACAAGTTTTAAGAGAGATTTTACTTCGTCAGTACTCAAATAATTCATATTCAATAAAATATAACATCAATCAACAACAAATATTTACTCACCCTTCAACAATTTAGAAAACTTCTGGTAAATGAATACTGAAAAATTAAAATGGAGTGTAATGTTAACTACAAATGAATAATTCTGTGGTTTACCCTTATAGATCTTATATTTTGAATAGACAAAATTTTGTTTCTGCTGATCAATCTTATGAAAACAAATATCTTTCAAAAATGTTTAACATAATCTTAAGAATTTCAGCATTAAACTATCCTACTTAGAATATTCAATATTATTGGATATCTAATTAAGTTACTTTCTATAAAATCTCAAGATATGTAAAATTACTGAAAAACAAGTTTTAAGAGAGACTTTACTTGATCAGTACTCAAATAATTCATATTCAATAAAATATAACATCAATCAACAATAAATATTTACTCACCTTCAACAATTTAGAAAACTTCTAGTAAATGAATACTGAAAAATTTAAATGGAGTGTAATGTTAATTACTACTTTTTTTTATTTATTGGATTTTGTTATATCATTTGGATGTCTTATAATGAATGTTTATTTTAGATTTAAGTGGTACTTATGTGACATTAATTTAATTTAATTCCTGAAGTTATAATTATTAAATATAATTTCTTGAAATTAAATATGTAGAAGGCTTAAAATATTTAAATAAATTATCTTTCCTTATTAGATCTGCAGAACGAAATTACAAAAGAATGTAGGATATTCGCAATCATCATCTGAGCAAGTGCTAGACCGCTGGACAACGCCCTTGTCACAAGTTTAATTTTTTGCCCCTCCCGAACCAGTGTGATATCAGTCAAGACGGATTTCAGAGAGAAATTTTCAGTTCCTGAAGTCGTTAGTTGAACTCGTGAAGGTGATTTATACATCACACCGAGATGCAATTACAGCTTGATTTATCGCCAGATCTTTATAACTCCCGAGTTTCGCAACCTAGACCATTCCGCTAATCCAGTTCGAGTACCACAGAAACATACTGACTTTACTTCCTTATTTTTCGTAACGAAAAAGTTCCGAAAAGGATACAAGATGATATCACTAAAATTATATAATTTTGCCACCATCTAGAAATGCACCAGTATTTAGAAATATTTCTATGTTCTCTTACCTGTTTCAGATCGATGGTTATCGTGACGTACTCGAATTCTGGCCCATAGAATAGAGCCGGACTCTGCCACCATTTGTTAGAACCGTCTATGGCGAAGTGGATAGAGTGTCGTTTTCCGCTGTCTGGACTGAAGTTGTCGCAGATCCCGCACCTTCCTTTAGCCCCTTCGGCCATCCTGCAGAACTCTTCGCGACCGCCTTCCCCACATGTTGCGTTCACGCTGATGACGGCTTTGGTCGCAAGATTGAACACTGAAGGCCACAGGCCAAAGTCTTGAGTTGAGTTTCTTCGAACATGATTGTTGACATTTCGCGAAAACTTTTGGCCTGAAAATAAATTAACTTGTATTACAAAACAGTCTTCTATGCATATAACAATACTGTATTTATATAATAAACAAAAAAAAATTAAACCTTCTAAACACTACATAGTGTATAGGAGGAGTCAACGTTAAAATATTTCATATAACTTTCAAGTTACATCACTAAGGAATTGTGTATTGCTTAACAGCGTACAAAAATCTCTTCAACAACATAAAATATTAATTTTCATGAAACATGAGTTTCAAGTCATATTCGATAAAGGTTTTTCGAAATGATGAAAAAATAAAACCAGAAAATTCGGAACACTAATAACTTATATTGAAATTAATCTATACATCTCGGAAAAAATTGAGAGGTGTCAAGGGACACCCGGATGGAACGAAGTTCCTTTCGATTAATTAGTGAAGGAATTGTAATAAAATTTTATTTTTTTAAGTTATAATAATATTTTTTTATTATTAACAAATATAATGTAATATTAACTTAATTAGTAGGCCCAATTTTAATAATAATTGGCTTGTGGTAACTGAAGTAGGAAACATATGTTTGGGATTCTATTTTATTTAAATGTCTTGAAGAAAGTGTATCGATGGTAGTATTATATTTTGTTGTTGATTCTGCTGGATTATTGTTTATTTTTAAATAAAATTCTTCCTCTAGAAACTGTGGCACTGGTTTTGATTTTTCATTACTGAAATTGATGTTAAAATCACCTGCCAAAATGAGTGGACGTTTATATAAATTTCTGTTAAGCCTTTGAGATACATCTTTAGAATACTCTAGCAGTTCTGGATGAATGAACTCCTGTTAATTTGTTATTTGGTGAGACATATATGACTGCCATGATTAAAGTAACGCCGTTTTCCATTACACACTCTGCTGCACATAAATCTGCAACACTTGTACGTCTTACATGCAAGTCCTGAATATTGTTCATAATGACCGACATATTTGGTGTTACAAGATTGGTCGTATCATTTGTGTTATGATAAATCGCAACTCCACCTGAACGAACAAAATCACGTTTAAAGTGAGAGCTATACAATTAAAATTCGGTATATCACATTTTTCTTGATTGTCCAACCATGTCTCTGATAATAACAAAATGTTCGTTTTTTCTGTAACAGAGTAGATTGAATCGACTGAATGTTTACGAAGGCTTTGGACGTTGAACGTACACAATGAAATGCCTTTATCTCTAGTAATGAAATCAATGACTGATTTTGCCTTCGTTTCAAGCTTATTTAATGACAATCTCTGAAACTCTTGTACTAGAGATATTGTTGATGAAGCTTGTACTCGATTATGATGAAATCGAAATTTAGTTTCATCATCATCAAATGTAACGATAAATAAACCTTCGATGCTTGGTACACGAGAGAGAGCAACATAAACAAGTTGCTGTGGATGTATTTTGTCATACTCGTAAACAATTTGATCAAATGTTCCACCTTGTGACTCATGAATAGTCAAAGCACAAGCAGAAATTATGGGAAAGTGTTTACGTTTAACAGTAACTGCTTTATTCCTTGTCATGGTAATGTTGGATGTTCGCCATTCAATAGGTACAGCAGCATTATGTACTTTGCTTTGAACAGTTAGTAAAGCAGCTTTTTTCTTGCTTTTTGCCCAACCTTTGGTGATCCACAGAATTCGAGCCAAACTCTGCAAACTACGTTGTCCTCATGAAGTCTAGGTGAATTAATTTCCCAACGGCACCATTAACTAATCCATCACTTACATCGATGTTTGTTGTGATAAGGTAATACTTTCCTTTTACAAAAGTGATTTGGTAAGGTAATCCCCCAGTATCGATGACAGATTTTTTGTGTAGTTGTAATCTAAAAGAAGCTTCTTGTTCTTGATTTTTAGATCCAGTTATTATATCCTTTGCTATTGAGATGACTTTATCTGGAGCTTCTTACAAAATTGAATTGTTGTAACTGTCTACAGCGACATTAGTATAAAATAAACGACTTAATTGTTGAGTTTCTTCTTTTTTGAAAAATCTTGATTCGATAATTTATTAAAGTTATGCGTACACTTGCTAAACACACAATAATGGAGAGATTATAACGCGTATGACTTGGTTAACACAATAGTAAAGAGAGGTTATAATGCGTACTTGTTAAAAATACATAAACATTCATTATTGTCTGTATAAAAAAAAGAGAGAGAGCAGGCCGCACGGTTTGAAACTGTAGCAAAAAGAGTCGTTACAACTTTTGGTCTTAATTTTTTTCGTCTAGCCCCCTTTCGCAACGCGCGATAAGGAACTTCATTCCAAAAATATTTGTCCTTCAATGAAAAGGGAATTTCAAAATTGTGAAAACTTTTGTATTACAGGATTACAAAATACAGTTAAATGTGAATTCAATCTGCGATATAATAATATGTCAGCTTTAAGAGAATCCATATCCAGGTAGAACTCTAATCCAAACACAAGTATATGCAAAAGAATTGTTAACTTTTTTTTTAATATCAAAAAGAGGTATAAAATAAAAACTCAATATAAAATATCAAATGGAATAAACAACCTTCTTCATCGGTCCAAATTGGACCGATGAAGACGTTATGGGAATTCTAATTGATTTTTGAAGACTTAATACTTTTTTGAAGTAACTTATTTAAATATATTTAATATTTCAAATAAATTATATTTTCTGAAAAGTCCTTGAAATTATGTTTTGAATTTTTGAAAAGGAATTAGTTTTCATAATTGTAAAATCAGATCAGAAGCTTAAAACTCAATAAAAATAATAAATGATAAAGAACATTTATCTGAGTTGATGTATAAATAGAGATGGTTCTTCAGAAAGTTTTTGAAAGTAATTTAAATACAAAATATTTTTTTTGAAATAGAAAATTTTTTCTATGTAAAAATTGCCCTTTGCTCGTTACTGTCCACTGCACTATTACAATGTTTGAGCATCATTTTTCATTTAGTTTATTCACAGTGCTCCATTTTATCAGTTCAGCTCAAGTATGTTATAAAAATTTCACAATGTATATTCGTCACTGTGCATGGACGACGTCTGAGAGCTGCTTTCTTCCTAGTTATCGATCATAGGAGTTTCCCTCTCGACAGTGATTGTATTATCTTGATATTGTATATCTTACACAATTTTGTGTTGCTATCAGTGATTGCACCGTCTCAGACAGCATTAAAATTGTATACGAAGTCTCGTTGGTCATGACTGACTGACTTACCATTGGCGTAAGAGCCTGACAAGTCGAACGTTTGATATTCAATGTTCCACATCACGGCTACAACTGAAATTGTGTTCTCTCATTTCCACAAATCCTCAGACTACTACGCAATTCATAAGAGTGCGTTTTACGATAATCACCCTGTAAAAGCTCACATTAACTCCTGTCCCCGTGAAACACCGCAAATAACCATTATTAAATCCCGCAACATTCCATTTCCATTTTGCATTTATTGCAAATTATCGAAACTGCCACAGAAGAGACCGTTCTAGCGAGTCACTGCTACGGTTTACTAATTGGATAAAATTATCAGATCAATCCGCTAAACACGCGTTTCTACTGCGCTCGTTACCATAAACGAGCGAAACGTGGAAAAACAGGTGAATCTGCGCCAGTTGTCGGTCTCTGCAAGCTCTTCCAATTGAGAAAAAATAGGATTATGGCCTGGAATGGTTCAATCCGATTTGATGATTGTAGAACCGTTAATTTCAATTAGGAAACGCTATTGAATGTATGAGGCATTATGTAAGAGAAATTATAAGATTACGTATTCGAGCATAAGCATTTATCATAATCGCATGAACATAACCTGATGGTGGACTTGTGAGCTTATTGAATGGTTACGATTAAACCCACAAGAACATGAAGGTAAGAAACGAGGTCAACAACCATGCAAATAGTTTTATCTGAATAAGGTTACATATGAGGCATTTTTGTATGTGAGTTTTGGAATCCCCTATCAAAGAAATTATGAAAGCTTTACGTCAGTAGTTTAAGCACACTTGCAAATTTACACAATTCAACATTTTTGATAGGGGTACACATCTGCTTGTATTCAACAGGGTCCCTCTAATATAATGTATTTCAACAGCTCAGACACATTGTAATATACCTGCCAATATTCTTTAAGATATTTTACTGTCTTAATTTAAATCAATTTTCCTTCTAGTAACAACCCTGTTTTGTTTTTTGTATAGTAATCAGGGACTGTACTCCAATAAGACTCAAAATTTTTCGAACTTTCAAATAAAAGAAAGGGACATTCATTATTTGTAATAATGTAGCAAATAGTAATAAAAACATGTGTGAAACTATTAAAAGTGGAAGAGGTAAGAAGTATACAGTTGAGATTGCAGCAAGTACAATTGGTTGGTTACAAGTAACATCTCAGTTTAGTTCTATCAACAATTGTTTCATCATTATGTCACTATTTACTGGAACCAAATATTTCTATTTTTTAATATAATAAAAAGAGGTCTTTTACTTGATAGAAGGAATATTGCAAAATTTGAATATCAAAACAGATTTAATCTGTTTATTCAAAAATTTTTAGAATTAAATTAATGTCTTATAAGCACAACTTATTTTTAACAGGCGTATAAAATCAAAACTGAATATACAATATGAAATGGAATAAATAACAAATATAAATTGTCCATTAAAATTAAATAATAAATCTTTGAAGGAGACAAAATTTTGTTTCTGATCTTTCAATTATGAAAACAGAAATACAAAACATTATTTTAAGGACTTCTCAGAAAATATAATTTATTTGAAATATTTAATATATTTAAATAAGTTACCTCGAAAACCTCATATCTTCCAAAAACAATTATAATTCCGATAAGGACTCCATCGGTCCTTCTTCACATTTAAAGAATAAAATTAATTAACAACAAATATGGCTCACCTCAAACACCTCCTGATATCTTTATTTTGAACACACGTACTTTTTTCTGTGATTTTTGTGACGAACATAGAATATCTTGGATTTTAAAGTACATGTGCTCAAAATGAAGATATCAGTAGGTATTTGAGGTGAGCTATTTGTAGTTAATTAATTTTATTTTTTAAAAGTGAAGTAGGACCTGAAGACCTTATCGGAATTCTAATTGTTTTTTGAAGATATAATACATGTTTTGAGAGATTTTTTGAGTAACTTATTCAAATATTCAAATATATTATATATTTGAAATAAATTATATTTTCTGAGAAGTTCTTAAAATAATGTCTTGTTTTTTAAAAAGGAATTAGTTTTCATAATTGTGGGGTCAGAAACAAAATTTTGTCTTCTTGAAATATTATCAAATTGAGTTTTGATTTTATACGTCTATTAAACATAAGCTGTACTTCTAAGACATTAATTTAATTCCAAAAATTTTTCAATTGAATTTTTTTAAATTAAAATTATAGGAGACTTACAGATTCAATCTGTTTTAATATTCAAATCTATTTTTTTATTGAATTACTGATAGGATCCATTTGTAGCAATAGTTCGAGTTGTAAAATCCGTTAGGTTTCATTTAGAGATGACCCTGTCTGCATTAGAATATGATTCATCATTTTCTTATCGGTAGTGGGATACTTAAATCTTTCCATATTGATATTTTCCACCTAGCAATTTTTGAGCTCTGTCATTCGAACTTTGAAGTTTTTATCGCATCTGGACACTTAGATTTTCCATTCTCACTTGGGTATAAGCCTCTTAAAAACATGGAAAGTCTTCAGAGCTACATATATTTGATACCTATTAATTAGCTATAATATATTCAGCGACACATCATTCGGAAATATAATCTGTTTCATTCTATCCTTATCTACTATAATTTATTCCATTATTTTTCCTATAACCAATGGGAAAAATTATTTCATTCAATCGGTCCATCTACAAATAGGCTTTTCAATCAATTTCGTGAATTTCACTCTTTTTGTTAGAAGGGATGCATTGAAACACCTCTAACATTCAGTTTTTGAATATATTGTAAAATGATTATGTTATATTACCTGTGATGTCCAACCTTGTTGTTTGTGAGCTTTATGTCCATGATATTACATTATTACTTCGATAAAATCAGCCTTTGTCGTTTGTGGCTTCGACCCAAATTATTGCATTATCCCTTTGATAGTCAACCTTGCCGTTTGTGGCCTTTCGGTCCATGATAGTGCATTATAATTCCGGTAATAATCAACTTTATGTTATCGATGAATATACCCAAGTAATTGGCATTTTCATCACCATTTATAGAAATGGTTTCATGTTCATCAATATTTACCGTCAATGATTTAAAGCTAAGTAGGTATTTATTTTAGAATATGATGTGAATGAAAGAAAATGTTCCTTGTTGGAAGTAACTGTTAATAAATAGTCTTTGAACCAATTAAGAATTTTAGACAGATCACACTCTGATCTGCTTTTCAAGGAATCCCAGCTTTTATTCATCAAAATGATAGCCGTATCATTGGCAAAACTTCTCCATTTCTCCATTTAGTGGTACTTTGAACAAATCATGTATATAAAGTTGAAGAGTAGTGGACCAAGAACTGTCCCTTGGAGTATACCTTCCACTAATTACAAGTTGCTTTTCGTTATGTTTATTTCCACCTACTGCAATCTATCGGTTAAGTTATCTTTCCTTGAGATAAGCGCTTGCCCTCTGATTCATATGATGTCTTAGATCTTCAGAAAGTGATTCTCGTTGAAGGTATCAGTCGTTTTCCTAAGGTCAATAAAAACACAAAGTACTGAATTTTTAAACATCTGTTGACCTATTTTACTTGAAGCCAAACTGATTATTTGTTAGAATTTCAAATTTATTGAGAAAGTTGTGGATGATTGATCGAAACTTTATTCAAGTCAAAAATCAATGAAATCGGACAGTAACTTGTTACATTTAGTCTATTTCTTTTTTTGATAAATGGTCTAAGCATAGCGATTTTGAAAACATTGCGTAATTTACTCGATCTAATGCCCTAGTTTATAACTAACGGTGCTTTTATGTCATCAACAATATACCTAAAGATTTCAGTTGTTAAATAATCGTCACCCGTTAATTTTTATTCTTTAATTTTAAAATACAATATTTTATTTCATGTTGATTGGTTTCCTAAAATGATATGTTTGTCATTTAAATCCGTATTCGAAATTTATTCAATATTTTCCTTTATTTCTGATCACCACCGATCTGCATTGAAAGACAAAACTTTCTCATATAGAAATAGAAAACAATCCTTAGTGTTAATATCCACAAAGTCCCTTTTATATCCCATAGATTCAATCATTAACAGCAAGAACAACGCATCGACTCTTCTCAACTGGTATTGAGAGATTAGGGAGCTAAAAGAATAACAAGTGTGAGAAGGCCCATTAAATCCCATCGTTTCAACCGATAAAACTCCTATCATCCACTCGAAAGTAATAATTCCAGATAAGTTCACTCTGAAAAAAAAAATAAAAGCGCATCGTGTCCCAGGGCGTTCAATTTAAACTTTCCATTAGAGCCGCGGAATCCGCGTTCGGAAAAGCAGGAAATTTACCTGTTGGTTTTGATAAATAGTTGATATCGATGTGCCCCCTAACCCATAAACCCATTCTCGGCGAGGAAAATTAGTTTTATGGCTTATTAACCATGCATAAAGGCACTTTGTCGGCACCTAAATACCGATTATAAAAATGATGCGTGGCAGATGTTTCTTTGACTGGCACTGTTGTCGGCTTCGACTTGGCTGACATAGCAGGGTGCTGTCGGTGGTTGGAATGGCGGAATCGTAACAGGTTTATATGGTAATATGAGGAATATACGCTATATGGATTATGTTTGTGTATATAACTATAACTCCCTTTATGCTTTAGTCATGAAAGCGGGGTAATAAAGGAAAGACCTAAATACAAAATTCGTGCTAGATAAATAGTGTTACAGTAGTTTGAACAGATGTAAAATGTGAACTACCCTCAAATATCAATTCATTTTTGAGGTTAGTTTATTGTTGGGACATCTTAAGTCATTTTCAAATAGAAGCATGGAAAAGTTGAGGTTTGAGAATGTAGAAAGCACTTACGTGAAGTCATGAACTTTTGCGCACTTGGTTATATCACCCACGAATATAAACCCTATCATGGGCGTACCCAACGAGGGGCAGGGGGAGCAGCCCCCCCTTGAAGCAGAAAAATTAATCGTTATTAAATTTTGTTACTAGAATACATTACCGCTCATCTGTTAGTCCAACCTAGTCGTTTAAGACCATTTTCGCCATAAAATTCGAAAATTACAGATATTTGGATGAAATTAAATGAAGTCATGCTGTTCGATGAACCAGCGTGCAAATTAAGGCCTTTCATAGAAATGGGCATTCAAACAAAAGTGTACTTTCTGCTCTTCGTGACACGGTAGTTGTTCGATAAGATTTGTTGTGCCATCCTTGAACTGAACGACTGGCTAGAGGCTAGAAGAACTGAAAGCAACCGAGATTATACTTGTATCTAAACCAGATGAAGATGCAAACCTATCCTCGTCCAATCAGCTTGCTCCCAGCTCTGTCAAAAATCCTAGAAATACTGGTGCTTCAAAGTATAATTCTTACCAAATACAGAATACCAGATCATCAGTTTGTAGTCCGGTCGAATCCACAACTCCACAATACAGCACATCCATAGAATTAATCACGGAATAAGTAGAGATCTTGAACACAGGCCATTCTGTATATCATCATTCTCGGACGTGAGTCAAGCTTTTGCTAAAGTCTGGCATCCAGGTTTGTTCTATAAAATCAAAACCTGTCTATCTGGATATTATTATGAATTATTGAAATTAGTGAAAGACGATTTAGAGTTCGAGTTGGTGGTGAAGAATCGAACTATTTCCCAATACGATCAGGAGTTCCTCAGAGAAGTGTCATTTGGCCACGCTGACCTACCTACAAATCCTTATACCTTTTTGAGAACTTTCGCAGATGATACAGGCAATCTAGCTGTTGATGAAGATTCACAAAATGCCACCAATATATTGTAGAAACATTTGAACGAAATACAAAACTGGCTCCAGAAGTAGAGAGTCCAAATCTGTGCAAGTGAATTCCACCTTACAGAGAAGCCAAAAAATGTAATAATGCCAGAGGTCTCCAGTAAGAAATACTTGGATATGCATTAATATAGCAAACATACATGTAAGAAACACATAATCAAGAACAGGAAGCAAATAGACTTGAAAACACAAGAACTAAATTGGTTTATAGGTATAAAATCTGATAAGAAGAATTGAGTTTGCGGTTGGTTCTAGGTGAAACATTATAATATTTATATTGAAAATAACACTCGGTTTATATTTCACAGTTTATTCAGAAATCTGACACGTGTTTCGGTATTTCAACCATCTTCAGAGGAGTACAAAAAGTAACTAAACTTAAAATCACAGAGGTTCATTTTTATTACAATTACAACATCTGTTGCTTTTTATGGCACATTTTTACAACAGAATCCAATACAGGCGTACTAGGAAAGAGTATTTGGGAATTCCCAAATACTCTTTCCTAGTACGCCTGTATTGGATTCTGTTGTAAAAATGTGCCATAAAAAGCAACAGATGTTGTAATTGTAATAAAAATGAACCTCTGTGATTTTAAGTTTAGTTACTTTTTGTACTCCTCTGAAGATGGTTGAAATACCGAAACACGTGTCAGATTTCTGAATAAACTGTGAAATATAAACCGAGTGTTATTTTCAATATAAATATAAAATCTGAATTAGCACTGGAGAACAAGATACTTATATATAAAACAGTGATAAAACTTATATATATATGGGTATATGGTATCGAGCTCAAGCAAATCAAATATATTAATAATTCAGAGAAGTCAATCAAAAATTCTTCAAATGATAGCAAATGCTTCATGGTACGTTACTAATCAAACCATACACGAAGATTTGAGAATCTCTTATATAACGAACGGCATTGAAGTGAAGAGTCAGAAACATCATGCTAAACTTTAAAGCCATACCAACCATCTCTTACATCCATTGGTAGTGCCTCAATATAGAAGACTAAGATATAGAGATAGAGAGGGTGTCCGGATTTAACCTTCATATATTTCAGGGGGTGATTCGAGAGGTCAAAATATGAAAGAAAAGAAAAGCGTTTCCTGAACGAGTCCTTTCTTGCGGGAAAATGTGGTAGAGATCGTTCTTACCGTACTGTTGAAAATGAAGAAGCCGTTTTGGAAGTTGCAGCAGCAAATCCAAATATTAGTGGGGGACGAATTTCGGTACAAAAAATAATTCCGAAGAGCACGGTGTGGAATGTTCCCCACGAACAATAACTCTATCCATATCACCTGCAAAAGGTTCAAGCCTTGACACCGGAAGACTTGACTTCTGCGTTTGTACTCCTTGTACTATATCTAGTGATAACATCATATTAACGCATACCCAAAGGGTTAATGAGATCGAATTCACACCCCAACGTTGGCAGTAGGTGATACAACATGAATTTCAATGAATTTTCTCATGTCACGTTTCAGCAGAAGCTCTTAAATCACTTTTGTTCATACACAGAGTTGTTTTCCCACGTCCACTAGCCTGACCATCTGGTCCCAGGAATTATGACGCATCACCCCATTACGGATAAATAATTATAATAAACCCATGTCGACGATCATTCCAGATATTTTAACGATTTCTCTCGATCTAATGGATGCGAAAGGGAAGTAACGGTCAAGCAACCCGGTCCGCGATCTTATTAGCCGTCCCTGGTGGTTTTTCCAATGTTGCCGAATCAACGGACCGTAAAGAATTTTACTTTTCACAGCGGAGTCTGGAGAAAACGGACGCAGGAAACGGTCGATAAAGATCAAAAACGGCCGGTTCGCAACGAGATGATTGGCTTCACGCTGCTATATTGTCAGGAGAGTTCTGGAGTGATTGGAGGAATAGAGGTACAAGGGTGAGACAAGAAGTGACGCTATGCTTTGTGGTATGGAACTCATTGAATGTTTGTAAGTTATAGTACTTTAGGACTTACTTCAGCATGATTTCGGTTCGTTATTTTCTCAAAAGGAAACTTTGTAGGTTGTTTTGCGTACCATAAACTGGAGTCACTGAGCTAAATAACCCTAGAGATGCGTTCACTATAAAATTAACAGTTTTACGAAAACGTAAGCCAGATGAACCTGAAATTCATCAATTGAAGCATTTAAAAACCCAATAACAAGCTAGTGATAACATAGAATCATTAAAAGAAGCAAACTTTTATGATAGTAGCTTTCAAAGTACCTACTGTACATTTTATTGGGACAAAAAAGAAGAGGATAATTTTATGAGGTGAAATTCCTACAGAAAAGAAACACAACCTTCAATTTCTTTTACGAAGATGATGTATTTTATCTTAGCCAAAGTGGAACTGGCAATGTTTTGCAACCAGAGTGTCCCTTCTCCTCAAAACATTTATTCTATTTTGAAGATGATTTGACAGATTTTAGGTTTCATCAAGATTATTTCTCTGATAAAAACACCAATTTTTAACTTTACTATCAAAGTTTCAAACCAAAGAAACTAGAGTTTTGTTTCCAGCTATTTCTGATATTTTGAGATTCTGAATAAGGATTTCTCCTGCGTCAGTATTGAAGCAAACAAAAATTCAGTTTTCCGAGAAGGTTAAATATTTTGCATAAAAATTTACCTGAAATTCGCACTCGAATAAAATTATCGCAAAATCTACAGCGGCGTTTTGGATATGCCACAAACTGTTTGGTAGACTTGGGGTCTGTAACCTAAAATGATACAATGGACATATAGAACGTGACATATGAGGATTCTCGAATCATTAAGGTCTAAACTTCTTTCTTGATATTCTATGCGAGTTGAGTATGAACTTGATATCAAATATGAAGTGATCAAATGTGGTCGCCAAGAAAGCATGAAAAGGTTAGCTCAAATTCGAAATACCATCTCATCTGGTATACCGATAAATCTGGAGAGCAAGGAGCAAGTATAAGCGGCATTTATGGCATAGGTATAGGGAATTACTGCCTTTGGAAAAGCCTATGGCAACGCCTCAGAACCTAATTCTGGTTAGCGAGAGATGGGTCTAAATCTATCTTTCCAGACAGACTGAAGGAACTAGTATTTGCACTGTTTCAGATAGTCAGATAGCATTGAAGCAACTGATGTCCGTTGAAGTCAAGGACCATCTAGAGCTGTAAGCTACAACAAAGTAGTCCTAGATAGAATACCAGCTCACCAGGAGGGTTACTTCAACAAGTACGCACCCTCGCTTTGGGTATCACATATACTGATCGGAGCAAATTTGATTAATGCGAAAAGAGACAGAAGGATTCTTACTGGATTAACACCCCAGGCCAACGACAAGCCAAGGAGCTCATCTCTAAGGAGAATCGTTGTCAACAGACGGCCTAAGGTAGCTAACCAGCGTTCTCACTAGCCATTGGGTCGTGAGATACCACGTACCCAAGATCAGTAAAGAAAACTCCAAAATCTATAGTTTATGCAAATTGGCAATCGGAACCATCGAGTACGTACCCATTTAATGAAACGAGCTGGCGCAAACCAGATTTACTGGATAGCATGACCCTTATGCCAAACGTAAGCCAAGTCTCTCAGGAAAATAATCAATTTTGCGAAAGAGGTAACCTTCCTGAAAAAAAGTTAGTAGAACCAAATCTAATTTAAGGGTCTCTCCTAAATGTTCCATAAATTTTTTATTTTTCATGATATCTTTGTGATTTCTGTGGGAAAATGTTGGAAATTATACATAGCGGCAGAATTTGATCAAAACTTTTACCTTCTCAAATTACTTCTCCCATATTTTAAAGATTTCGTTTATTGGTACCGCTATGTAGATGACATAATTTGTTTATTTAATGGCACAAATAGACAACTTAGTTCATTTTTGGAATCTATCAATAAATTATATCCAACAATTGAATTCACACAGGAAGATGAAGTAAATAATAGCATCAATTTCTTAGATTTAAAAATCACTAAAATTAATAATAGACATGACTTTTCCATATACAGAAAACCTACACATACAGATGGTACGATTCATTATACTTCAAACCATCCATTTTCACAAAAATTGTCAGCTTATAATAGTATGCTTTATAGATTGGTTAACATACCCATGACGAAAGAAAATTTTGACAAAGAGTATAAAACGATTAAACAAATAGCTTTAAATAATGATTTCAATCCGTTAATTGTAGACAATTTACTTGATAAAATAAATTACAAGAAAGCAATATCACTTGTATATCCAAAATTTCAAAATTCAAGCGAAACCAAATTTATTTCATTAACTTACATAGGCCAAAAATCTGAAAAGATTGCTAGATATTTAAAGAAAAAAGAAAAATATAACATCTCTTTTAAAACTATTAATTCTTTAGGCAGCTTAATAAAAAATAATAAAGACGTCATTCCTAAAAACAAAAAATCAGGAGTTTACAAGTTAACATGTAGTGATTGCCCATGTGTGGGACAGACAGGCCGTTCATTCCAAACAAGGATTCGAGAACATGAAAAATGTTACATTAATAATAAACCGAATTCAACTTATGCCAACCATTTGTTAGAGACTGGCCATAATTTTAATATGAACTATGAAATATTACATATTGAAAACAAAAGTCAGAAACTAAATCTGTTAGAAAGTTCAGAAATCAATAGATATAATAAAAGACAAATTTTATTGAATGATCAAATAGATTTAAATAGATCCCCCCTACTCAATATTTTTGATTAATTGTATACCTCTCTTTCCACCCCTCTATTTTTTGTACCAGAGCTGTGTATTTAAGGTCATGTTTTGCATTGTATACCTCAGTTTCAATACTCACCTGATGAAGTCATGGTATGACGAAACAATTGTTGTGAAAATCAATAAAATAGCGGAAGTTAACATTTGTTTTTCTTATATTGTTGTCATTATAGTGATTTTTTTTGGTTTCCTTGATATGTAGCCTTGTCTTTTCAGTGACATACGGACGGTTTCTGGACATAGGGTGTTTTCTTAGAGTGATAGAACTTTCGATAGGAATAACTGTGATTTGACAGAAGGTAGAAACCATGTTGTAGGAATAAATAATATCTAAAAATTATGGCTCTTCCTTTCCGTGAACGAAAGAGACGCCACTGACACGGAAAGTATATAAAACATTCATCCGTAAAATGACTATAAAAAATTGTCAAAACCATTCACAAATAAATGACGTCAGCAAGGGTCCAACTCGAACCCGTCCAAACAAACAAAGCGGCGTCTGGAGAGCCTCTGAAGATGCTTCAGAGCATTGTTCTCACTCCCGCCTAATTACTCCCTAACCCTACACGACCCGCCACCTACGAAGGGGTGCAGTCAAATTTGACAGACATAACGACTTCATCCTGCACTTGACAGAATTGACAGATGGCCTCACGACAAAAAGCCCTCTGTCTGCGGTATACGCCCCGCTAATTATCCTGAAAGGTGCTTACGGGATAAAGCTGCTCTGTGGGGTCTCTACGAGGTGTGCTCAAGAAGAATTTTAACCGGTTATTACACATTACACATAAAATATTGTTGAATACAAGATGGTGTATTCCGTTACTTTGTAATATTTCATTATAAAGATAAATCAAACTTTTACATTATTGAAGATGCGGTGACCTGAATTTCGTAGTCTTATTTTTTCAAACTGGTGTAAACTAAGTTATATGTCAAAGGTATAAATGTATTTCAGGAATGCTTCGGTTTGTGCAGAACTTCGAAAAGTGGGGAATACCACAGCTCCGTCTGCTCGCTTAATATTTAAACAGCGGGATCGTAAAAATTTTTATGAACCTCTATTGATTCTAGGAAGTCTAGTTTCTTGGCTTTCAGTTCCAGATGTATCGGGTGTTTTTTTTTAGAGTGATAGAACTTTAAATTTAAATAAAACACATTTAAATTAAGATTAAAACGCAATTTTTTCTTATTTGAGAGATAATTTTATGACATTTATGTTTTAAAAATAATTTCCAGCGTATGTCCACCTCGACTAGCTCTGAGAAACCGCATTCGACCAGACCGATTTTGGACCACATTTTCGAGTAATGCAGGCCTTATTTCATCAATAACACGAGTTATGTTAGCTTCCAAAGCGTCTATTGTTTCTAGTTTATCAGCATAAACCAATGACTTGACATAATCCCAAAGAAAATAATCCAGTGGAGTTATATCGCATGATCTTGAAGGCCAATTAATTTGACCATTTCTCGAAATAATATTATCGCCGAATCTTTCCTTTAATAAATCAATTGTTACGGTAGCAGCATGAGGTGTAGCACCATCTTGTTGGAACCAAAACACTTCTGGGTCGATACCATTCAAATTTTGAAACAATTAATCATTAATCATCGATCTGTTACGAGCACCATTCACTGTAACATTAGCTCCAGCATCGTTTTTAAGAAATATGGACCGAAGATGCCTCCAGCTTGTAAAGCACACCATACAGTGCATTTTTCAGGATGCAATGGAACCTGCAGAATTTCTTGAGGATTGTTTTCACTCCATATACGGCAATTTTGCTTGTTTGCATAACTGTTCAATCAGAAATGAGCTTCATCACTAAACACAATTTTAAGATAAAAAAGTGGATCAACTGTTCTAAGGCCCAATCAGCAAACAAACGATGCTTATTATGGTCAAGTGGCCGTAGTTCTTGAACCAGTTGGATCTTGTATGGGTGTAGACCAAGAGTCCAATTTGTTGTGAACGTCGACGAACAGACAAATCATCAATAACACTGAAATGTCCCCAATATCTCAGAGTATTGTTTTATTTAATCATTTACCACAAAGTGTTAGGTCTCATAGTAGTACAGACTTTAAAAAATTTGTTAAATCTTTGTAACTGGGGAGATGTTACTATAATGTGCATGAACTCTCTGATTTATTGCAACCTCTTATTTTGACCCATCCTATACATGTATTTGTCTAAAAGGATCCAATAAACAATCATTATCATTATTATATTATTTGAACTTGCCGCTTTTCTGTGGTTTTCTATTTGAGTTTTGTCAAACATTATATCCGGTGAATGTATCTTGCTCATATTATTAAAATATTCAGGCTATTTCTTTATCTGTATGTTTATCTGTTGGCATAATTTGATCCATGTTGGCTTTTGCAGTCTATCTATCCTGTTAGTTTTCTTTTTTTTGCCAATAGTTTTTGCCCTTCATTTTATTGATTTTTCCACATGTTTATATCCTCTTGGTTTTCTATTTTCACAAGTTATAGAATGAAGCATGTACTTCCTCTCTATCTCATCATATTAAACAAAATGCTACCAGTCACATGAATTGATTAACCCATCTCATACACGTTAAGTAAAACAAACTGAAGACTGAGAAGCTTTCAAAAGAGAATCATACGGCATTCAGAAGAATCAGAGCGAACAGGAAATATTTCCTAAGAAAGTAGGAGCGATTCGTACCACCTTAACATCCATTTAAATTCCAGATTGCAGCAAATGTACATACCTAGATATACCAACTTAACGGAGACCAGCGAATCGAGATATAAATATCTCCGGACATCTCAAAGGAGTTGAACTGAAATTTAACCTTTTCGGACGTAAATTACTATACCGATGCACTTACAATTTTCCCGGCCTCAGCTACGCTCAGTCCTAGGAAATATATTATTAGCATTTATGAATAGATACGCAATTTATAGCCCGTAAAAATACCTAGAGCGAAGTGGCTAAAGAATTTTATGGTATGATGCCTAGCGCGTCCAAGCACCATGGATGATTTATCGTGAATTTTTAGGGTATGGTTTGGTGATGTATGGAATTTGATTAAAATATCTCAGATCGACTCTTCTCGTATATACATGGGAGTACCCACCGAGGGACAGGGGGGCAGCTTCCCCCCCCTGGAAGCAAAGAAATTAATCGTCATTAAATTTTGTTGCTGGAATACATTACAATTCTTGAAATAACTATTTTAAAAATAAAAAAAATATATTGGATAAAATAGTCCGTTACTTTGTGATAGATCATTTTAGTTAGAGAAACGAAATTACTTTGTTTTCTATCACTAGCTTTATTTAATTACAGTTACTCGTGTTTTGTAGTATTACTGCATTTTCAAACTGAAAGATTCAGTTGCGTATTTTTTTCTTTATAGGTTTGAGTCTACACGTTTAATAGATTTATTGCCAGGTTATTTTTGTGTTTATGAATTTCGAAAATATTCATTTTATTGCCCCTTGTCAAAAGATGTTGGTCTACACAGGGCATCGAATTCTACAGGTCCGTCTGCGACCGATTTATTGCCAGGTCATTTTGGTGTTTATGAATTTCTAGAGCTTCGAAAATATTAATTTTTTGGCCCTTTGTCGCAAGATAAAGAAATTCCATATCTTCTAATTCAGGGTTTATTTCAAAGAAATGCCTAGCAAAATTGAGAGAATAATATTTAAATGAGGTTATTCTGATTTTCACAAATTTTTATTGTTATGTTTACAACAATCGTTTCGCTATCACAGTAGCATCATCAGGCAAGATTATATTTTAAATGACTAAACTTGTTTCCGAAATCCGTTGCTATTTATATTACAGTAAGTACAATAAATTTTTATTGAGCACTAAAACCCAAAGAAGGGTCTCTGTAAATTCCAGCTTATCTGAATATATTTAACAGAGGTGAGTTATTTAAATCTATTTGTTCGTTAAGTAATATTCCAATTTTATTATGTTTATTTATCTCTAGGGATTCTAACAGATTTAAGGCATAACTTTTGCTTTCTATATGTAGAATTTTAAAGTTATGGTGAAAGTATGTCCTGTTTCTAACAAATGGTTGAAATATGTAGAATTACTTTTATTATTGAGGAAACTCTTCAAATGTTCACAAATTCTATAACGGAAAGTTCTTCCAGTCTGTCTTATGTAAACTTAAGGGCAATCACCGCAGGTTGACTTATAAACCCTCGATTTAACATCTTTATGTGTACAGTCTTTATATTTTTAATAAATTACTCAAGTTTGAATTCGTTTTAAATGAAGTTCACAAATTATATATATTTTTGAAGTATGTATCAATTTTCTCAGAAATACCTTTAGTGCATTTTAAGGAAATGTATTTAAAATTTTCTTTTATATTAGGAAACACCATATTTAAAGCTATTTTATTATTTTTATTCATCAACAATTTGTCTATCAACTTAGGATCATAGTCATTATTAATAGCTATTAGTTTAATTATGTTAAGTTATGAAATATAATTTTCTCGATTTATTGAAATATTAACTAATTTATGGATCATACAATTAAATGCTGATAATTTTTGATTTAGAGGATGATTTGATTTATTGTGTTTAATAGAATAGAATAGAATTCTTTTTGATTTATTGTGTATAATAGAATGGAATTCTATTATACACAATAAATCAAATCATCCTCTA